>CM076970.1:20034203-20081703 GCA_039105355.1 Benthosema pterotum | reverse complement strand
GTCTGCACTTCCTCTGCCAAACTGTGTAGAGCACCAGACTGACCTCATGTTTGAAGGATTCCAGGCCACTATTCCTTCCTTCTCCCCTCCAACCAGGGGCTCAGGGGTAGAGTGACCGTTTGAAGTTTGCACCCAGAGCTCCCCCAGAGTCCGTTTCAAACAGCTCCCGACGAGAACATGGAGCAGGCCTTTCATGTTTTCCTTCAGCATTGGTGTGTGAATGTTATGCACAATCTCTGTAAATCTCCCATTTTAATCTCCGCTTTTGGGTAGAGGCGCTATATATATATGGCACCATTTAGCCAGTATTCTATGATTATATTAGGAGAAAGTGTTATTATTTGTTCAGTGACCCACAGGTGTTTATGATCAAAGGGGAGGGGTTAGGTGAGGGGATGGTACTGTGATGTCACTAATGTGGTGTATTTCGATTGGGCCTTTCAGCTAAAACAGTGGTTTTCAACCAGTGGTCCTTGAGAGGGTTACAGGTGGTCCCCAGCTAAATGTTGGATAGTTGTTAACCAGATGTAACTCTTTGAGAGCGTAAAAATGAAACCAAATGGACCCTTGCGGGTCCATTTGGTTTCATGTTTACACTCTCAAGAGTTAAAACATTCATCTTGTGAATTAACCCAAGTCTACACAACTAGAGCATGTAGAAGATTAATGGTCATCTTGGTCTTTAGGTTTGGGGTCTGTGGGGCTTAATGTCCTCAAATGGTGGCCCATGGCTCAAATGCTGAATAAATGGTGGGCCCTGGAATCAAAAAGGTTGAAAACCCCTGAGCTAAAAGGCAGCCCATTTTCAGGAAGAAACCAAAAATACACTTGGAAGGCATGTTTCAATATTTAAACAACTACCTGGGGGTCAATTAGAGTAATATTTACCCCAGCAGCTACAGCTCCAGCAGCTGCCAGTCTAGTGGACTATTCATTCGACTTTCAACCCACCAGACTGAGTTCAAATCCCCATGCCACCGCTGTTTTTCCAACAACCACACAGACTACTTTTGTGTTTCCCGTTCTGCCGGTTATTGCAACTGATAGTCCTGCTGTTAGAAGTGATACTTCTAAAACACTGACATTAGGGTTAGAGTTAGGTCTAGATTTACTTGCGCGCGGTCAGGATGAACACAGCAGAGCGCTCAACCACACCACTGACTGTCAACCACAAGCCTGTTATGAGACTCCAACCGTATAGACCCACATTTTTATTCATTCCAGAATAGCGCCGTTATGGAGCGGTTAATAATGGTAACGTACAATATAAATGACCCCACAGTATAGCAGCTGATATTATTTCAGGCATACATACGGTATGAATATACGGTAAAATACTGAGAGAAACCAGCAGGCATGGTGCACATGCCAGGTAGCAAATGTGTGATTGTAATAATGTGCCTTAGCGTGTTTCTTGTAGGTTGTGCACACATTCACTTATGTATGCAGTCGTGTCTTCTCGTGCCGTACGTGCTTGTGTTGCACGCACAACGCGTATGTGTGAAAGTACGTTTGTGTGCGCGTTCATCCAACACTATAGCTGCACGTCGTTGCCTTTCTAGCCTGCAGCGCGCCGTGAACGATAGATTTATCATCCCCACTTAATTCACTCATAAACATTCTTCAGGCGTGTCACGTATCTTACCCCTTCCTTCCCACACACACACACACACACACTGGCTGGCTGGCTGGCTAAATTGGGGCTGTGTAAACTAAACCATCGCTGGTCCCTGGTAAAATACGACGCGGCAAATTGAAATCCCTGACAAGGCTGTGTAGCGGTGAGTCACACAGCGGGGGAGGAGGAGGGAGGGAGGGGGTTCTCTTCTCATTTACCACCTGGAGGCTCTCCTAAGAGCCTCCACCAGCTACCATCCTTCTGCCTTCTCCCTATCTTATTACCTTTTCTCTCCTCTCTCTCTCTGTGTCAGATGCTGTATTGCGGCGATTTTCAACCGCCTTCATTGCAATAACTGCACATTTAAAGGGAAACTCCACCCATTTTGAACATTTTAATGTCATTAATATACCTTAGAGATGTTGTGTGGACATGATGAAAAAGTTCCCCAAGTCTGTATTTCCTAAAAATGGAGGTCTGAAAAAATCATTAACATGGTGAAATGCATCTGATGACATCATCAAGATGTATTTCACCATGTTAATGATTTTTCTTTCAAGCCCCTTTTTCCTGAGAGGGTACAAATGGAACCAAATGGACCCGCTAGGGTCCCTAACTCTACACTAACTCTACACTAACTCTACACTCCCTAACTCTACACCTAACTCTACACTATAGGTGTTCGTTTAATTGTGGGTCCATTTTTTAGCGTACAAATGGACCCCACAAGGGTACCACACGAGGACTGTTTTGGCCAACGTGCATACGCCGCACACAGCCCTGTAATAGTCCATTTGGATCAAACGGGTCCTGTACGGGTCCGTCCATTTTTGCACACACTCGAGCCTAACGACCCGTAAGTGTGCAGCATTTGGGACCAAATGGACCCCGTAACGGTCAGCGCACGTCCATTTGCCCACTCTTGGGGGTAATACAGAGTCAGAGCGGCCCATAAGGGTCCATTTGGTGGGGGTCATTACATTACATGGAGAGAGAGTGTAACCCCGGTCATTCAGAAGGGAAAAACTTTTACCCATCAAGCGAGTGTGGCTTAGTTGAGCGTGTGTGTGTGTGTGTGTGCGCGTGTGTGTGCGTGCGTGCGTGCATGTGCGTGTGTGTGTCCTTGCAGAATAGATAGCGGGAACACAAACCCGTTGGACAGAACTAAAACAGAAACGAATGAGGCTGCTGGGATTTTAAAATAGTAACTTATTTTCACCGTCATAAATAAATAAATGACTTTGCTTCTCAGACCTTCTTTTGTTTCCTCTGTCGCCGCGCGCATCTTCCTTCATCGATCTTTTCCCGCTGCCGCGCACCTGGCTTCTTTTAAAGGCCAAAAACTAACTTAATACCTCATCGTTTCTGCTTTATGCAATTGGACTCGCACACTATATAGTACAAACACATGCACACGCACACACACACTCATCATCATGAAAATGGAAAATAGGCTATATTTTTGAATAACAAATGTTCTGAAATTAAATATTTGGCTCGAGGAGTGGGAGGGGGGCTTCTAGAACAACATATTTCATCATTCATTTGTCTGACAACAAATAGGTGTCATTTTTAATGAGTTTGAGGACCACTAATATACTGTAGAAGCATCTTTTTTATCATGATTTAGAAGACAATTTTGTAGAAGCTTAAACTAATCATCAATGTGGACCAATGTGGACCTGAACCAAAATAATTTGAGGGCGTCCAGACCCCCAGTTTGGGAACCGTTTTGCAAAGTGTGTTTTTTGTCGATCCCTGTTGGGAACAGCAATTACACGGTTCTTTATGTATATCATTATAGAAGTGCTTCAATCATCCTGAAAAGAATCACTATGGGATATTATGCTCATAAATAATTTCTGCCTCGACTGTGGAAAAAAAGATATTAACTATCATAAGATCTCTTTAATGAGTCGTTTAGATGAGGATGGAGTCGCCTTATAGTGGAAATACAGTGATCTATGATGATTTACAGTGTTTTACTTGTTACTTGCGTGAGTGGAGCGGGCTAAAACGCCGCCTTACTCCTAACTATCCCCTCCCCCCACACACACTAGCACTGCCTTGTCATGAGCCAGACGAAAGGGATTTGTTGACGAAAGAACAAAGGTTCTGGAACATCTGCAGGGAAAAAGCAGGTGTCTGTCTGCAATGAAACAGCTACAGCATCCATCAAAGTAAATGGACCAAATGGACCCTCGCGGGTCCATTTAGTTTCATGATTACATTCTCAAGATTCAAATATGCATCATGTGAATCAGCCCAAGTCTACACAACTAGAGAATGTAGAAGATTAATGGTCATTTTGATCTGTATGATTGACTGGTTTGTTTTTTTCTGAAATCCAGCCTGTTATCGTGGACAAAAGCAAAAGAAATCTTTACTTTTGGCGTCTGTGGGGCCAAAATATTGTCAAATGGTGGTCCGTGGCTCAAATGCTGAATAAATAGTGGTCCCTGGTATGACAAAGGTTAACAACCACCAGGCTAAAAGGTTGCCTATAATAGTTTTAAGTATTAAAAAAACCAAAGGACCCATGCCCTCCACAAACAAACGGGTCCCGACCCACCGTGTGGGAAACAGCGTGTAGGTGTTCTGCAATGTGCTCGGGGCTCAGGCCGGGCTGCACTGCACGCAGCTCTGCCATTGGCCGAGGGGGGCAGTGGAGGGAGCAGCGGTGTTGGTAATTGGCCGTGATTTATGGTCCGCTCCACGGCAGCAGCCAGTGAGAGAGAGAGAGAGAGAGAGAGAGAGAGAGAGAGAGAGAGCTCTCTCCCCTGGCAGGGCGCTGTGCATGGCTGGCACAGGGCCAGGAGCACACAGCCACGGTGTTGCTATCAAAGAGCCTGCGCCCTCCTCCCCACCTCCCCATACACCCCAGAGGCGGATCTAGGCATGGGTGGGCAGTGCCCCCCTAAATGCCCTGACAGCCCCACCAAACATGATGGGAGGCAAAAGAACCCAAGATATTTCAAATGAAAGTGCCTATATTTAAAATGATTTGAACCACTACTACTGCTACTAACTAACTACAGCTGTGGCACCACTAAACCAACAGCATTTCATCATTGAAAACAGAAAACTCTCTGAGTCAGACCTTTAGCTTTATGCATGCCGCGTGTCTGTTGCAACTTCAACAACAACTGATGTTAACATTGATGCTTATACTTGCCTAATATAAGTCCTGTAACTGAAAATGGTATGGGTGCGGCTTCATGAGGCCCCCATGCCATTTTCTCCTGCCCCCCCACCAATTGGGAAATGTTACATCCGCCCCTGCCCCCTCCCTCCCTCGGTCACCCCTGGGGACCCGCGGGAAGGGTGTGTGTGTGTGGTGTGTGTGTGTGTGTGTGTGTGTGTGTGTGTGTGCGTGTGTGTGTGTGTGTGTGTGTGTGTGGTGGTGCGTATGTACCTGTCAGAGCGAGGCGTGTTACTGTATGTGCAGTCACGTATGTATGCGTGTCTGTGTACTTTGTTGTTGTTGTTGTTTTTTTCCCCCCGCTCTGCAATGTGTATTGCTTTTTTTTCCTTCTTCTTTCCTCCTCCCTTTTATCCCGGCGCTGTGCGGCCATGCATCGTCAGAGATAAAAAAGAAAGAGAGAGGGAAAAAAACGCCGTGAAAAATTACAAGCGGACTCCTTAAACTGAACAAAGCAATAAAAGAACGCTCCTCCCTTCCCCTCCCTGCTCGTCCTCCATTAATACTCGCTGGGAGCAGGGGCGGATGTAACATGCCCCATTTGGGGGGGCAAGAGAACATGTTGCAGGGGCAAAAGAAAATGGTATGGGGGCGGCTTCATCATGAAGTCGCACCCATACCATTTTCGGTTACAGGACTTTTATTAGTCAAGTAAAGCATCAATAATAACATCAGTTGTTGTTGAAGTTGCAACAGACACAGCATGCATAAAGCTAAAGGTCTGACTTAGAGAGTTTTCTGTTTTCAATTATGAAATACTGTTGATAAAATTGTAGTTAGTCAGTAGCAGTAGTAGTGTTTCAAATCATTTTAAATATAAGCACTTTAATTTGAAATATCTTGGGTTGTTTTGCATGGCATCGCGTTTGGGGGGAGGGGGGGGGCAGACTGGGTATTTAGGGGTGCATTGCCCCCCCCCCCCCCCCCCCCCCCCAATGCCCATGACTAGATCCACCCCTGAGTGAGGGAGGAATACAACAAAAAAAAGAAATCTGTGCAAAGACTCTCTAAGACAAGTAAAGTGTCCCTGAGGCGCTGCCTCCTCGACGCCCGGCATGCAGGAAGGAACAGCCATACAGCCATACAGCCTGCCTGCCTGGCCCAGCTAAGAGCCATACAGCCTGCCTGCCTGGCCCAGCTAAGCCCCAAGCCAAGAGACATGCTTCAACCTTTAAGTCCTCAAACATGTGTTTCCCCCCGAAAAAACACAGTCACATCTCAGTGCACTGGGGGAGAGACAGAGAGACAGAGAGAGCTGAGGAAGAGTAGTAAACAGATGGAAGTAGAGAACCCAGGGCTGGATCTAGGCATGGGCATTTAGGGGGGGAATTCCCCCCTAAATGGCACGCAAACAATGATTTAATTAAAAAAAAAGATTTTAAACAACTACTAACTACAGTTGTCTACACCACTAAACCAACAGCATTTCATCACTGAAAACAGAAAACTCTCTGAGTCAGACCTTTGGCTTTATGCATGCTGCGTGTCTGTTGCTGCGTGTCTTCATGCATGCTGCGTTTCCTGTACAAAATATAAAGCTTACGGGTCACAGAACTAAAGGATTTAAATGACAATGGTATCATGCCATTTTCACCTGCCCCCCTAATTGGGAAAATGTTACATCCAGGCCTGAAAGAACCCCTCTGTCTGTCTGTCTGTCTGTCTGTCTGTCTGTCTGTCTGTCTGTCTGTCTGTCTGTCTGTCTGTCTGTCTGTCTGTCTGTGTCTCTCTCGGCTGAGGTAAATATGTACAGCCAGAGGTAGTGAATGGCAAATAATCTCCCAAACCGTCCTGCTGGGAACAGTTGCTGTTGCTGCTGATACTAAAAGCCGATGTTTCCTATTAAGGAAGACTGAGATCTCCCTGTGAGATGAGAGAGAGAGAGAGAGAGAGAGAGAGAGAGAGAGAGAGAGAGAGAGAGAGAGAGAGAGAGAGAGTGTATAAGTTACCATCGCGCTGCTCTGTTCTCCGAGGGCTGTGTGTGTGTGTGTGTGTGTGTATACTATAGCCCGCAGGCTCGATTCCTGCCGGTGCAGAACAACAAACCCCCCCCAGGAGGGATGGATGATGTGGGATGCTGGCGATGAGCTGTCTCCACTGAGGTCCTCAAATCAGAAGGGGAGGGGGGCTGGGATGGGGTGGAGGAGGGGGTATTTTTAAACATAGCTGATTGGCCCATCTAGAATTTCTCTCTAAGTAGGAGATGAAGCACTCACTACTCTCTCTCTCTCTCTCTCTCTCTCTGTCTCTCTCTCTCCCTGCCTGCTCACCTCTTTTGCTCTGCTAGTCTCTGTCTCTCTCTTTCTATCTCTACTCTGGTTTCGTGTCACCCCCACCACCACCCCCCCTTCCCCCCTCTCTCTCCCTCTCCCATGCAGGCAGAATAGATAAGAGTGGGATATTGTGTTCGGTGTCAGGGCCCATGTGTCTGGATATAGACACCCAGGGTTTAAATAGAGGCTGACTCTTCTCTTCCCCGCGGTGGAGGTGTCACAGGGTGCGTGCGCGGCAGCGCGGCTGCGTGCTCTCCTCGGGTAGAGGCAGGCAAGCGCCACATCAGGGCGGTGTGTAGCGTATACGCCTCGACAAATACAGGCCTCATGCGTCAAAACCACTGGGGTTTTTTGGGGGCAGCAAATATCTATCTTGGTAGTAGTCGTAGTACTTTGGAATGAAACTTCATTTATAGTTTTTAGTCACGTGACTCACGTGTCTAGTTTTAGGGTTTTTCGGTTATACTGTATATGTGATTTTAGTTGATATATGTGATTTTGTGAATAAACTGACAGCTGATTTGATCGACAAACATGTATGATTTTGCACTTGATTAAGATAGTCGATCTACAATGTGTCACGACATGCTGTGAGCTTGCAGATCTGCCATTTTCCACATGCAACCAACTGTAAAATTATTTTAGCAGACGCTGGATCTACTTAATCCAGAGCAATTTGCAATAGTAAAAAGGTTAGAATTTAATCATACGCTAAAACGATACGTTAGGCATCCTATATATAAGCCACTTCACCATTAGTATTAGTTGATGACAACACTGGTCAAAACCAATGGCATGAGAGGGTTAACATACATTTATTCCCTGAAAACTATGTTTAAATGGCAATTTGAGATAAAAGTATATATATAGAATGAGAAGAGGGACTGAGTCATATAAAGTGGCATTACGGAAACGTTAGTGAACAGTCACTGCTGACGTGGAAGCCAGTGGAACTCATTTGATGAAAGGAAATGCCATTAGCCTGTTATCAGGCCTGCAGAGCGGAAACGCAGACAAAACCGCCTGACCGAGAATGGAAACATTTATATTAAACGTGAATGTTCCCATTCTCTTGGGCACACTTTCATAAACAAAATTGTTTTCTAGCACAGTGGGATTAACTCGTTAACACTGGGAAAGCACCTGTGTCAAATACTGCACCACGGTCATGCCGGACCTTCAAAGGGCTTTCAGCACTCCAAAACCACACCATAGTGATTAGAAAGATTAAAAGCAATTGGTTTTGATAGCATATCAGTGAGCTGGATCCGATGCTATAGCTGGAGGGGAGGGAACAGATGGTGGAGGTGAACGCTACACTGTCCGTCCGCCTCCTTGTGAGCTGTGGCATTCCACAAGGAAGCATACTAGGACTTTTACTATTCTGTAAACAACATGACATCAAGAAACTTGTTCTCAGGTGACAGCTCTGAACTCGGTAGAATCTGCACCTGGTTCACTGATAAACTACCTCTCAGTCCCTGCAAGGCTTCTCAGTTAGAGTGGATGACTGACTTTGGTCGGTTGGATTGGCTAAGACTTGATGTCAGAGTACAGCAACTTGCAATGGGCCTGGTCTACAAGTTCAAGTTGCTACACCACCAAAATACTCATGTACCTGTCAAAATTCTTCCTTAAATCCACAATCACAACACCAGAGAAAGGTAAGGATTTATTTCAACAAATCTGAATCCCTAGACTCCTGCTCCATGCTCAAAGAGCACTTACAATTGCATTTCTAAACTTGCCGCTGCAGAAGCAAAAGAGAAAGTCAGCGATCAAACACAAAAACACACACATGCACGCACGACGCACGTGCATACACGCACACACACCACACACACACACACACACACACACACACACACACACACACACACACACACACACACACACACACACACACACACACACACACACACACACACACACACACACACACACACACACACACGGCTCTGCGCATTTTATCCTCGTAGCAATGAATACAAATTCGTCATAGGAGATTTGTGTTAAAAAGAGTGCTATGTGACCTTGTACTGCCAGATCTGACAATTTCCTTGGCAATTTCAGTTTAAAGCAAATATTTTAACTCAAATCTTTGCTTCTGGGGGTTTCTGGAACAAAAAATGTTTTGACGCGGGCCTGTGGTCGAAATCATTGAATTCTGCGGATCCTTGACGTGACGAAAAGTTTGAGAACCATTGATAGGAAACAGCAACATAAGGTTTAGAAGATATTTGTAGAATTCCGCCTCAGGTCATAAAAGGGGTTCCAATGGAAATGCTGGAAGACGCAAGACATTTTTCGGTTTTGTTTTGTTTATCACACTAAATCTTCCAACGTCACACGAAACGAAACTCACACGACACGCAGCTGTCGGTGGGAAAGGGGCGTCGCCCGGTTACATCACACCCAAAGCAAACACAGAAACCAGAGAGCGCGGAGCAGCGAAACAAGCACTCCACTTCCACTTCCATCCATATACACAAGCTCTGTGCAAACATGCAGAGTATACAACAATATATATGACATTGTGGAGAGGCTCTAGGTTAGTCACCCCGCCCACACGGAAACATGCATAAGCGCAGCGTGGGCGAGGCGCTCGCATATACCGCCACCGTCACCCGCCGTTAAAAAAAAAAAAAAAACACTGTGCAGCGCTCCCTCAGAACGTTAACAGTTTCCCGGGGAGAGAGAGGAGAAAAAGCGTTTAACAGTTCTGGCGGTGTTTAGGCGACATGAGCAGGGTGTAAGTGTGTTTGCGGGGTGCGTGAGGGAGTGGTTACGACTGGCGGTGAATGCTGCAGCGAGAGAGAGAGGGAGAGTGTGTGTGTTTGTGCGGAGCGAGGGGCCGTGGGCAGAGCCAAAGTGAAATTGGAGGGACATAAATATTTGGTCTGATTTGTCATCGTTACGGCCAGCTGGGGACGCGTGTGGGAGGACAAGGTGCAGCGCAGGATGGATGGAGTGACAGAGAGAGAGGGGAGGGTGGGGGAGAGAGAGAGAGAGAGAGAGAGAGAGAGAGAGAGAGAGAGAGAGAGAGAGAAGCAATGACAGAGAAGGAGAGAGAGGGTGGGGGGGGGGGGGCTAAAAATGGCTACCCAATGCGTCCTCCTCTGCCGCTGCCAGGACTGCTTGTAAAGAGCCGTAGAGATTGTAGCGCAAAGACAATAATACACAGTATAAAGTTCTGGGAGTTAGCAGTGCTGCTGCAATACAGAACTTTCTGCAGTGGATAAGGAGCGATCACGTAGACAGGGATATACTGTGGTGACAAACAGCACAGCCTCAGGCTTCTGCGGCACAGCCCTATGGCACTGGGTTCTCTATATCAAGGTCCATTATTTATTCTGCATTCGTGCCACAGAGTCACAGACCACCATCTGATGACATTTAGCACAGAAAATGCTGTATTGATGTTGGTACCGTTAAGAGATCAGAAGCGATATTGATCGATATTAACAATTATTCTACATTCTCTAATAGTGTAGACTCCTCTGAATACACATGAGTAATACAGATGTATACAACAATACTTTAACTCTTGAAAGAGTCAAATTAACCCATTTTGACCCGAGAACTGCTCCTCTAAAGGTCTTCTATTTATCTGGAACACATTTGTCACTTTGACCAATAAGACTGCCACAGTTTCACATTTTTTTCCAAAGACAGAAGATCTACAAGTTCACAGCGTGCCACTGGAGAGCTGTGAGCCTGTAGTTCAGCTTGTAGATCTGCATGCATATAGAGCACAGCTGCAGTGGTCATTGGAGGTGGCCTGCCTATAAATCAGCTGAGACATTTTTTAGACATTATACAAGGTCATGTCAAACTATACTGTTTGACAAGAGCCTGCAAACTCCAAATATAGATCTCCTCTCTGGACTCTCATGGTTTTATGACCTTATCTCCTTGACTCAGAGGCGGAAAGCGCATTTCAAGCATATCAATATCACAATATCCATGGCACAATGACCATCACTACTCTATCAGGCATACGGCCGTCCAGTGCACAACAATTATGAAATGCTCTGCCTTTTCATATCTTCATATATCCACCTATCAATATATTGCAATATTGCAGTGCGACACCGTGTGAGCTTTTAGTGTGAGATTTTTTTCAACATTTTCAAAATGCAGGAATGTAGCCTATAGGAGGATGGAGTGGTTATAATGACGGTTCTTGGAATCAAAGTCTAAAAAGAAATACTGTAGTAACTAGTAGTGACTTTTTAAATGTAAAGGTTAAATAATATTTATCCGTGACATCTAGTGCACCTCAACATTGTAATTAGCACTTCACCACTTTTCAACCTTCATATAATTGGTCCTCACTAATGTTCATGATAAAATACCTTTTATGTCTCATAGGAGGGCTGTGGGCAGTTCAGAGACCTGTCCACCATCTACATCATCACTAGGCAGATTATTTTATTATTAACATATTTTTTTTAGAAAAAAATATTCATATTTTTATCATCGTGAGAAGGATGGCTTCGATTTTCGCATTAACTTTTCAGGAATATAAAGCCTGCAGTTTTTATTAGCATATAGATTCCTCATCGATGCACAAGGTGGACAACCTTCTGAACTTCCCACAGCCCTATTATGAGTGGTCCTTTACGTACATATTACACTGCTAAAAACATAGTATCTGAAGCAAGATGAGCTATTCCTATCATAGATTTAGCCACTGTGCCACGGTGTAATTCTACACATTTTTCACAGCCGTGGTGAAATCCCAAATGAGATGTGTGTTATAATTATGTTGAAAGAAACGCTTTGACTCCACCAATCATCACACACGTTGTTTATCGGACACTGATTGGACACAACTCAGGACTATAAAGTGCCGGGTTGCAGAGGTGTAATTTCAGAGAGAAATTGAAAAAGATTTTCAATCGTTATTTTTGAGGTTTGTTCTCCTCCGGCCTCCTCATCAAGAAGGTTCTTTTCACAATGAATATGAGCTAAAATGAATAAATGTATAGCAAATATCTAATAAGCAACTTAAAACATAACATTCACATAAGTCTAAGCAGACGACAAAATGACCAAAATCTATTTGGAAAGTGGAATATCTTGGACTCTGAGAGTCCAGCGGTCCATCATGAGACTCCACTGGGATACACTCTGAGCTACACAAGTCAGTGATTCCCAAACTATTTCATGTCAAGGACCCCCAAAATTTACACTCATTAGCCTGGGGACCCCCATTAGAAGATGGTGATTTTCAATCATTTATTCATTTCAAGATCCCCCCAGTTTGCACTTGGCTATGGACCCCCATTACCCGAATTATAGGGTTAGGGTTAGGTGTAAAACCAATCTTATATGTAGAACGGGTTCATTTGATTCCATTTGCAGACGCTCTGAGTAACAGACCCATAAACAATCAACTACTTTTGGTTTCTAATCTTCCCCTCGGACCTCTACCAGGTTCCTACTTTGGAGACCACTGGCATGGGTGCAAAGTGAGGATTTGGTGGTGATTTCCTCCATCGCCCACTGCCTCCACTCTCTCTCCCTTATCTCCTTCTAATTGGGTGCATTCTTCAAGGAGGTCAGTGGTGTTGTTCACACAGAAACACAAACAACTAACAACAAACCACCACTCTGGGGAAGAATGGAGGGGGATGAACATACTGAGAGAGAGAGAGAGAGAGAGAGAGAGAGAGAGAGAGAGAGAGAGAGAGAGAGAGAGAAAGACAGAGAGAGAGAGAGAGAGAGAGAGAGAGAGAGACAGAGAGAGAGAGAGAGAGAGAGAGAGAGAGAAGAGAGAGAGCTGTCCATCCAGCCTGTAACCTCGCTACCCCAAGGCTTTTATTTCAGTCCAGCCCCACACCACAACGCACGCACAGAACACAGCACTCTGGAAATGATACAGTAATGCACTTCTGACATTAAGCCACTCCGCCTGCTCCCATTTTATACTCTATACCTGCTATCTCACATCCGTTCTCACATGTGCTGTACTCTATATGTCTCCGAATTGGTCTGCACGTGTGCACGTGCACACACATGCGCACACACAGTAGTAATGGCTCCTATCTCTACTGGTTGCTGTCTGACTGACCACACTATCTGACCCTGCTGCTGACTTTCTGGAGGAAGACAATTATTACTGTGGTGGGTTGTGTGTGTGTGGGTGTGTGTGTGTGTGTGTCGCGCGTGTGCGGTGCGCACGTGTGTGACACACATGCACACAGCACACGCTATGGTTCACTGTACCCCTCACCACCAAGAGAAATGTATATGTTATGATCCAAACTGTTAAATGGTGCATTTACAGTATATAGCACCTTTATACAAGGCGCTTTAGATTGTAGATCCCATTCACCCGAAACCATACAAGGAAATGACCAGAACATCAGGAGCAATTAGAAGTTCAGTGTCTTGCTCAGGGACACATCGACACTAACTCTGGGGGAGCCTATAGGTTCGAACCGGCAACCTTGCGGTTACCATCCGGTGACTCTACCCCTGAGCCACTGCCTCCGAAGTGTTGATGACACACACATCCTCTCGTGTGCATGCCTGGCCAATAGATGATGACATGTCATCAAAGTAGAAGGCACATATCACTGGACAGCATTCACTCATTCAGACATAATTCACTGCATGCCCTTTAAGGTCAGAAATACCTTTTTCCCCCGCAATGTTATTGTGTCTACTGTCTCTAGAGACTGTGACACCTTCAACCACCCAGCGGGGTAGAGCCGGTGTCTTTTAAATTGAACAATTAATGGTCTGTCTGGAGGTATATGAAGTTCACTCCCCGGAGGGAGGAAGGGCGACAGGGGTCGTTTTCACCGAAAACAAATAGGCAGAGACGGGGCCGGATGTAAAAGTTCCAATTGGGGCAGCAGGCGAAAATGGCATGAAGGTGGCTTCATCGCCCGTGGCGCGAAGCGACGCGGTCGATGAAGCCGCACCCATACCATTTTCATTTAGATTCTATAGTTCTGTGACCCACAAGATCTATATCTTGTGCAGGACTTTTGTTAGGCAACTCAGAGAGTTTTATGTTTTCAATGATTTGGGTTGTTTTGCATGCCATCGTGTCTGGTGGCGCAATCAGGGCATTTAGCCTAGACCCATGCCCATGCCTAGATCCGGCCCTGATCAGAGACGGTAGTATGGCGAAAATTCATATTTTAGACATTGTTTCGGATGAACTTAAGTCTGATTTAATCAAAATATTTAGGAAAAGTCATGGAACAAGTCATGGAGCCTTCTGAGACGCTTCACGGCCAGAGATAACCAACTTCAAACCCTGAGCAGACTTTTTTTTTCCAGCACTGCATGAGTGCGTGCATCCAAATGTCTGTCCATCCTGGTTGGTCCTATACAGCGCTCTGTCATCAGCAGGCTGCTGCTGTCCAACCCCAAGGTGTGCCATACCATACAAACCCTACCCTACCCTACCCGCCACCTATTAGAATACAGCCATGCATAAAACATGACCGCGGCTAAAGGTATTCCCCAAAGCCTCGGCCTGTGATTTCTGACCGCTCAGAACAGACGTGGATGCATTATGCAGCAGTCCGTTCTGAATCCACTTAAAGTGTGTCCTCTTTAGTCGCCTTGCTCCCCTGTGCAGGGGACACACACACACACACACACACACACACACACACACACACACACACACACACACACACACACACACACACACACACACACACACACACACACACACACACACACACACACACACACACACACACACACACAGTGGAGTCATTGAAAATGTCACAAAGCCCCCCTACGCCCCCATTCCAAACACATGGGACAAAAAAAGAGGCACAGTGAAAAGTGCCACACTGCTCGCCCACCAGGACCAAAAAAAGAGTCACTAGTGTAGCGTGAAAGTTATCACACTGCTGTCCCACACAGAGCGAAGAGAGTCGACCTACTACAGTACGGTCTGACTCTCATTCAAATTACTTCTAAAACTAAATATTATTACGTGTATACCCTCACGCCAGGAAGGTAACATTGTAAACCCTATTCAAATTGCCCATGCTAGTCAAAATGCAATAATAAAGGCATACTGTACAAACTATTACGATTACTAAAGATTTTTTATTTATTCTTTATTTCTTTCTTTTAAAGGCATTTAGTTGAAGTAAAATTAAATGTTCCGGTACTAGTAGTCATTTAAACAGGTCACAGAAACCTTCTGTGTTTGAAATGTTAACAGATGGAATTGCTATTTTGATATTGACCGGCATTAAGCGGTTCTCACGCAGGCAGATGCAACGATGCTGTCTTTTCAATGGAAGCCAGCAGCAACACGAAGATGCAGAGCGACATCGTCCGATGTTGCTACACAACAGCTAAAAACCTACACAAATAAAGTTCAGATACAGTTTCCACTTCAGCTGCAAAGATACACGGCTGGATATGTCGGGTAGCTTTGTATCTTTGCATCTTTTACACTTGCAAGTGCAGAATTATGCCGCATTCGCTTTTTGTGGTCTATTCTTTCATCGTTTCATTCATTTCACTTCATTCCTGTAAGGTGTACTATATATCTACTGATTGAATGAATTTGGCATCCCCAACCTGAAAATGTATTTTCTGTCTCATTAGATGGAAAGATGCATGGGGAAACGATCCTGTCATCCTCAGCAACAATAGCATAGCAATAGTAGAACATGAGAATACAGGGGATTTGTTTAACACTTGAAACACACACATCAGAGGCATATTTACAACAAGTATACGAAGGCTGGAGTCTGCACAAATCTCAATCCAACCTGTGATTAAAAAGAGACAACATTGCCAAAGTTAGAACAACAATATGGGAGAACAGGTTGTTGTTCATTCACACCTCACCCATAACTAGTGTCAGAGTTGCGACATTGAGGGGGTCAGAAACCGGGCACTCGAGTGCTGTTCATGCAGCCTGAATAGGGACAAACTGGAATTGGAAATACCGGTACATGGCTTTCAACAAGGGCAGCAGAAATAACAGCTATTTTTGGAATGTGTGCAACATGCCCAAAATACCTAAGGTTAAAGTATTGTACAGTAACAACTGAAGTCTCTGTAGTGTTTTAATGTTTTTGGGGCGGGGGAAGTGGGGGTTATTTCTTATTTTAGCCTGGCCAGTCTGTAATTCTTGCATACAGTACGCTACTGACACACATGCACAGCCTTTGGACACTTAATGCATGAATGCCACTCGGGTTTCAAGGGAGGCTCTTTCTTAAAGGGGAATTCCACCCATTTTCAACATTTTTTTCTGAGAGTGTACAAATGCAACCAAATGAACCCTGACGGGTTCATTTGGTTCCATTTGTACGCTCTCTAAAGAAATCCATTAACATGGTGAAAATACATCTTGATGATGTCATCAAGATGTTTCACCATGTTAATGGTTTTCTTCAGACCTCCATTTCTTGGGAACACAGAATGGAGGGAACTTTTTTTATCATGTCCACCCAACACCTTGAAGGTACATCAATGACAGTAAAATGTTGAAAAAGGGTGGAATTCCCCTTTAACTGCATGCACGCAGACTCCTCACTAGAGAGACATTGGGCCATGTTGAGCTGTTACTATACTCTGCAGTGTTGGTGTGTGTGTGTGTGTGTGTGTGTGTGTGTGTGGGGGGGGGGGGGTCTATAGGAACCTGTCCACCAATTAGGCCCTGCAGACTCTTCAATACTATGAATTATTAAGACCGGGGTGGGGGTGTGGGAGCATCGAAAGAGACATAACCGTGCAGGAGAGTATACTGCTGCATGCAGAGGCACCTGAGCATGCAGCACAGAGTATATATTCTGGTTGCAGCTTGACCACTTATATCATCCATCCATCCATCCATCCATCCATCCATGGCTTCCCTGTGTGTAAGACCAGTATAATTGCTGGTCCCCACGGCCGTGCTGCTGCTCTGTGTCTTTGAGTTTATGCTAATTCTGATTATTCGAGAAGGCAGATTGGACAATCGCATCATTTATTCACCCGACGCAGATGTTTGAGGGCGGGCGGGCCAGAGAGAGAAAGAGAGAGAGAGAGAGAGAGAGAGAGAGAGAGAGAGAGAGAGAGAGAGAGAGAGAGAGAGAGAGAGAGAGAGCATAATTTAAGGTGTTCGATTGCGAGTGGCAACGCCGGCTACCCTCAAGGTCAACCAATTCATTCCCTCCCTGTGGAAATTTATTGCTGGGTAGTAGCCGAGGCAATGAGGTGTTGTGAACCATCGCAAAGAGGCAGGCCGTATGGAAGGTCTTTCAGGGCCGTATAACCAGAGGAAACCCTTCCTTGTAAACCCCCCCCCCCCCCACACACACACACACACACACAGACGCACGCCGAACCGTAGCGCAGATAAAGCGAGTCCTCTTTGGCTGTCCTGTTTTTTTAAAGGGAGCAGTGAGGGGGGGGCTACCGGCTTTATAATTGTCCTGTCTGCACTGTCGCCGCCCATCACCCGCCGCAGCGACCCCGTAAATATCCCCGTGAGACGACGGAAGCGAAGCGCTACGGCGCCGTAGCTCACGGCGAACGTCGAAGTGCCCGTCAAAGCACGAGACTCTCGGCGACGATTGGTATTAAGACGTGACGAGGAGGGAGGGGAGGAGGCAGGGAGGAACAGGGGAAAGCCTCTGAAGAGCCCCCCGGCTTTAACAGGATAACGCCGATATATCATTATGCACAAATAATTGGATGCGTTTCATTTCTCTCCCTTTTTGGGGGGCTGGTGGAGTGGAGCAATATTCCTCTTTATTTATGCCTTTTGTTTTTTTTCCTTCATGCCAGTGAGGCTGCCTGTCTATAGGGCTTGTCAAATAAGTCCATCGGTGGGAGAGAGAGCCATGCAGGGAGACCAAACTGATTACTCCATGTGAATGGCTCCCCCCGCCCCAACCCCGCCCAAGAATCCACATCATTTAGAGAGCGGTTACGAGAGGAGCAAATGGAGGGAGACACACGCGAGTGTGTATGTGTGTGTGTGTGTGTGTGTGTGTGTGTGTGTGTGTGTGTGTGTGTGTGTGTGTGTGTGTGTGTGTGTGTGTGTGTGTGTGGTGCTGTGGGCGGCTGTAAGTGTGTTGTGATTTAGACTTGTTGTTCAGCTGCAGGGAATGAGGCTAGAAGAAAAAGAGAATGCCGGTCTCTTGGATGTCTTTATGTGCATGGCTGGTTGCCTGTCTTTCTGTCTGTTTGCCTATGTGCCTGGCTGTCTGCCTGCCTGCCTGCCTGTCTGCCTGCCTGCCTGCCTGCCTGCCTGCAGAAACGCTTCTCCGTTCTCCGCAACAGACATCAACCATATATGACTCTGTGACTGTTTGTCACCGGAATAGCTGGGATGCCCTTTAGCTGACATTACGCTGAACGCTTTCCCAGCTCTCTCCTATGCTAGACTCCTGCTCCTGCTTTTCACAATAAACACCTCGTCTATCCGTGACCCCCCCCCCCCACACACACACACACACACACACACAGATAGAGTGAGTGAGCTCAACATCATGCTGATGTTAGGCAAGTGAGCAAAAAAGATGAGTCTCTGAGAGCTAGACATCACACGGTGATTAACATTCTCCATCTCTCTCTCTCCCCCTCTCCCCCTCTCTCTCTCTCTCCCTCTCTCTCTCTCCTTTCACACAGCCCTTTCTTCTTCTCGGAAATTGACAACAGCAGCAATTCCCACAATCTCAGAGATCATCAGTGATGGGTGGTGCAGAAAATATCTCCTTTCATTTGCCAAATACTGATTAATAACACACACGCACGCACGCACACGCGCGCACGCACACGTGCGCGCACACACACACACACACACACACACACACACACACACACACACACACACACACACACACACACACACACACACACACACACACACACACACACACACACACATACACACCAAGTGCACTGCAGAACATCTTTTGGACTATATGCAGCATCTAAATTGTATTGAGAGCAGTGCCAACACCATGGCAACGTAACTATGTGCTCCATCACTCAGTATTTGCCAGTGTCCTGACCATTGGCGATTTTAGGGGGGTGCCAAAAAAAGTTGTCAGTGTAAATAAATCACATATACCGGTATATTATATAGCAGTGGTTTTCAACCATTTCCATACCAGGGTCCAATATTCATTCTGCTTTTTAGTCACGGAGGACCACCATTTGATGTTCAGTTTAGGAGAGATAAACTGGCAAAACATAGGTCAAAATAACAATTCTTATACATTTTTCTAATTGTGAAGATTCTTGAAAATTACGCAAAATTACACAACCAAATGGACCCTTGCACTCTCAAAAGTTACAAGTCTATAAGTGCCCTCCCCTGCTGGAGAGCCTATGGTTCTCACCAAACCTAATGCTGACAAACGTCTGTGTGTCTTAATCACAAATATTTAGTCATTTAGTTACATGGACTAGTGTTCCAGGGACATGACACATAAAGGCTTTGGCCTGATGGCGTGTCGTGTGTTCAAATCCCGCTCATGACGACCTTTGCTGCAATCTCTCTCTCTCTCTCTCTCTCTCTCTCTCTCTCTCTCTCTCTCTCTCTCTCTCTCTCTCTCTCTCTCTCTCTCTCTCTCTCTCTCTCTCTCTCTCTCTCTCTCTCTCTCTCTCTCGACTTGAAATGATCAATAACGACAAAAAGCGTAGAACAAATCCCGCCCAAAAAACAATATGCATTACCCACTTCAGTCGTATACATTTGGGCCGTTTGAAAATGGATGATCTACAAGCGCATAATAAGTATTTCCTAGGCTACTTTTGGTAGTTTGATACTTTTCCCCCTTCTGTCCTGCAACCAGCAGGACCCTGAGATGACCCCAGGCTGGGTCAGCCTTCTGGCAGAAGGAACTAGAGGGTGATTAAGAATTGATCCAGATGGTAATGGGAGCGAACATACACCTCACAGTCGTCTGCTTCAGAAAGTGAGGTCTGTAGTAACGCTACAGTATGAGTCATGTATAATTGATACAGATGTAATTGCTATAATTCGACAGTACGCTGACACCACAGTAGTCTGCCTGACAGCGAAATCCTGTGCAGTTAATTTAACTCGGATTTGTTGTTTTTTTCTGTGTTTTGTTTTTTGCCCTGTGTTGAAATCGAGACCCCTCGAGTGGTTCCCGGAAATTCTTGATATTAGCCAACTCCATCCTGGCAGAGAACCACCGCTCCAGTCAGTCATCCATCAGAGCATTTTTTCTTTCTTTCTTTCTCTCTTTTTGGCTGCGATTCTTCTGCTTTTTAGTTGGAATGGAGCTGGAAACAGAACCTCATGAACGCCTCATGAAGGATTAAGAGCCCCCGCTGCTTCACGGCTTTTTAGGGATGCTTTGTCGGCGGTGGATTTACGGCCGTGTGTATACGCTCGGCGTGGGACTCCCTGAAAGCAAGCTGAGAGCCAGGGGCGGATCTAGGCATGGGTATGGGGGGGCGATGCCCCCCTAAATGCCCTGACTGCCCCACCAAACATGGTGGCATGCAAAACAACCCAAGATATTTCAAATTAAAGTGCTTATATTTAACATTATTTGAAACACTACTACTGCTACTAACTAACTACTGTTGTGGCACCACTAAACCAACAGCATTTCATCATTGAAAACAGAAAACTCTCTGAGTCAGACCTTTAGCTTTATGCATGCTGCGTGTCTGTTGCAACTTCAACAACAACTGATGTTATTATTGATGCTTATACTTGCCTAATAAAAGTCCTGTAACTGAAAATGGTATGGGTGCGGCTTCATCGCCCGTGTCGCTTCGCGCCACGGGCGATGAAGCCGCCCCCTTACCATTTTGCCCCCCCACCCCAATTGGGAAATGTTACATCCGCCCCTGCTGAGAGCCCTCCAAGGCTGGGTCCACGCTGCACTGCTGGTTCTGATGACTATGATACTATGATAGAGGATCGTCGGCTGCAGTGCCTTGTGTCACTGGTGAAAACTGAACCAAGCTGAATGAAAACTATGAGCTGTGATGACTAAAAATACTGATGATCTCATCAACAAAAACAAACTGTGACGAAGGGACAATAGTGCACAAGAGATCCATTAAGTCAGTTTTCACTGGCATGCTGTAAATAGCAGATCTACAAGTTCACTATAGCCTAGTAGCCTGGTTGAAGCCAGACTGAATCAACATTTTTTTTGCCAACAGCTGATTTGGTTTGGCTTTAGCCAGGCTACAGGGTCACAACATGTGAGATCATTTAATTTTCAGCGTGAGTAAAATCAGCAATTACGAAGGCCAGTCAAAATACATTTAGTCAACAAAAATCAACTGCAGTTGACCTAAAAAATAGACTCACTAAATTATAGATCACTATGCCATTCCAGGCAGCTAAAATGTGGCTGAAAACTATTCACGAGACTGTGACTAAAAGCTAAAATCAAGATCAAAATCAAAAATCAACACAGGCCATGCTGCCAGGCATTAAATAAGACCTGTATCAAACAGTCCAATAGCCTTACATGTTGTTGAAAAGCATGCCGTCGACACGAGTTATGATTTATTTAGAAATTGTAATACTGCAGTGGGTTGCACCATTGTCAACATCTTGTTAGGATGTGTGGGTGTTGCGTTGTGGGAAGAAAAAGAAAACTAAAAAATAAATTAATAAAAAAAAAGAAATTGTAATACTTGAATGTTGAAAATACACACCCAACCAGTCATACGAATGTCTGTCTGTCTGTCTGTCTGTCTGTCTGTCTGTCTGTCTGTCTGTCTGTCTGTCTGTCTGTCTGTCTGTCTGTCTGTCTGTCTGTCTGTCTGTCTGTCTGTCTGTCTGTCTGTCTGTATCACAAGCAGGGGGTGTTTCTCTGTTGATATGGTGACAGCTAGCGTGCAATGTGCATATCCGTCGCATAACAACAGATTCCTTTGTCTGAGAGAGAGAGAGAGAGGAAATCACCACCGTTGTGCGTCTATACAAAAAGCATCAAAACCTAAAACGACAGCTACTTGGCCCCTGACCGTCCCTAATAGCTGGACCATCCCTAACAGCTCTGCAGACTTTGCAGCGTGGCTTGTGTTGAGCGTTGGAGAGTACAGTGGGAGAAGTCGGACCGCCCGCAGGGGTTGGCGTAAAGCTCTCTGTAATTGATTAATAATGCATTTCCAGAACCCTACTTGACCACAAAGGCCACCCGACGAGCCTGACGGCTGCTTTCTGTGTGGCCTTGTCTCCTACCCTTCCCCTCCTCCGCCTTGTCCTGTGCATCGGCTCAAAAGTACACAAGGAAAAAAAAACTGCTTGAGCCGCATTGTCATGCTAATTGTGTGTCTGTAGTCGCGGGCCCCGAACTGTCCCGCATCCAGACGTCCACACAATGGAGTCGGCGGGTGCCGTCTATGGGTGTTTAGGGAGGTGGGGTGGGGTGGGGTTGGGGGGGTGGAAGGTGTCACGGGCATCAGACGGCTGAAGCACATATCGCCTGCATTCTCAATGCAGGCCCGTCTCAGGGAAGGAAGCAGGACTTTTAAATAAATAGTTTGGGGAAGCTTTTAAAGGGTGTAATGGTCCCAGAGTAGACACATCGCTGATTTCACCTTTTGTTGCCTCCCGTGTCGTCCCAATTCGCCACGGAGCGAGGAATATATGACGCTATAGAACGTGCCAGGGGGGAATTGTATAGCGGTTGAGTGTGTGTGTGTGCGTGAGTGAGTGTGTGAGTGAGAAAGTGAGAAAGAGAGAGAGAGACAGAGAGCACTGAAAGAATTCTGTAGAGCGGTGGTTCCCAAAGTGGGGATAAATGATGGTTATAGGAAGCAAATCCTATAAGGGATTCCTTATAGCTCTGTTCCTTACGGGTGTAAGGCACATTCGGTACACTCTCTTAACTTAAATTAACATTGATTTTACGATGTAAACTGGAGTTTGAGACATAAAAACGCCATTAAACGGGCGTTCCGTAACCTAATGCAAATAGGTCCAGCTGGGCGACTGCTGGACCCGTTTGAAATGAAAATGGTGGAGAATCACTGGACCATAATAAAAACTCTCTCCCTGGCATATCTATTCACATGTGGATTTAAGGGTCCTTGACATGTACTAGTTGAGGAAACACTGCAGTTGGAGAGGGGCTTGAACGTGACTGCTGGCTCCGTCGTCTCGTTTCACAAGAAAATGTACTTGGACCGTTCTGTGAACTGGAAATGGAAAGCTCAGTAGTTTATTTATTTATTTTTTCCTTTTTTACAGAGGATACCGGATTATGTTCTGTTTTATGTTCCAGAAAGACATTTTTTTTGTTCCTGAATCCGCTCCCGCTGGACACAAAATACAGAGAAATTATTTGTAGGACTGAATCTGTTTCGTGCAATGTGTGTCAGCGTTACTGGACGCCCGCCATTTGGTCACTTAAACCCTTTCAGGACAGGAACCCCATTTTGGTTCCCAAAAATTACAAGCAAAAACAATAACTGCAAGCAGAACTACAAGTTCATGGCGCTGCACTGACTGCCATGTTATGAGCTTGTAGATGCCATTTAAAAAAATGGGAAAAAGTGGCACAAATCTTTGAATCAATATTCTTTCAGAATGAAGGTTTTAAACTCAAATATTTGCGTCTGTCGGGGTCCCTAGAATAACATATTTTCAAATTGGGGTCGGAATAGTTTGAACATTAGAAGACATTGTGGCCAAGTTGTCCCCCTCTTTTTCCCCCTCCATGCGAAATCGCTTAGCTGAAAATAACCAGTTCAAAAACACATACAAACAAATGTAATGACTCAACCTCGATCAGAAACGGTCACATTGTTGCAGGGTGCTATGCCATTAGTCTGAAGTTTCATTGCTCCAAAATTACTAACCCTATCTCAACCCCTAGTACTAAACATAACCGCAAGTCGGTGGTAGCAGAGGTAGCATGTTTACATGACTATAACAGGACTTCGCAACTAAGGGTATAGTCCCCCATTGTAGTACCGAATGTCTGCACATAAATACACAGTATATGTATGCATACCAACTCAGTGGCATTGTGGGTAGAATGTCCACCCTGAGATTGGGAGGTTGGGGTTTGATTCCCGGTCAAACCAAAGACTCAAAGAAAAATGGCACCCAATGCGTCCTTGCTTGGCACTCAGCATCAAAGGTTGGATTGGGGCTAGTGTCATGTCCAGGGGGTGTACATCAAGCTGCCTCACGCTACAGAAACAGGAGATAGGCTTCTGGCCCATGAGCCTCATGGCTCGACAAGGCTTACTACTTTTTACATACTGTATGTGTATGCATCCTAGGGTTATCACTCAGTGGAGGCTTATACCTAGTTCTACAGTGCATTATTATGTATTCTGTAATCCGGCTGCGTGTCCTGGCATGTCCTGCAGTAAACCCTCCCTGCATAGGTCCCAGCGAGGTCCCCGGCCGGGACGGGACGAGCCCTGAGTCACTGCAGCAGGCATGCAACACTACACCACTATACACTGTTCTATTCCACAGCCCCGGTGACTTACCTCATGAATAAATCACACAGTGAACCCTCCTTCCATCCCTCCCTATATCCGTCTCTCTCTCTTCCTCCCTCCCTCTTCAACCTTTGTCTTTGTTTCTTGCGTTTCTCTCGCGCTACAGCCGGATGCCAAGGCATGCATGCAGCACCCAGTCTGCTGTTCTTATTTATCGCGGGATTATGACACTTTTTGGATAAGGTTCCTAAGCATGTAGGGCCGCCCGGCCACGGCGAACCGATTGAACCCGACCCCCCGGGAGAGAGAGAGGGAGAGAGAGAGGGAGAGAGAGGGAGAGAGAGAGAGAGAGGGAGAGAGGGAGAGAGAGAGAGGGAGAGAGAGGGAGAGAGAGGGGGGGAGAGGGAGAGAGAGAGAGAGAGGGGGGCCGGGAAGCACACATCATTCCCTGTGTGTTTCCAGTAAGTCATGGGAACAGACAGCTTGTGGATGGGGGGGTGTGGGGCAGGGGGGGTCTGCCCAGAGGAGGCTGACATAGTCCTCTTTAAATCACACATCTGAAGGGTCGCTATAAGTCATGAGCGCCGGGCCGCGGACCCATACATCACGCTGACGGAGAGGGACAGAAAAACCCAACAGAAAAAAACAAAACAAACGCGGCATGGATGATTTGATGATATCTGAAGCGCTAACACCCCCGAATGTCGGCTCGCTGTCTCTTCTACTTTTGTTTTATGTTTTTTTTTTTGTTAGCGGTGCTAGTCACTCCTATAGGCGGCAATGTGTGTCCCTGCCTGGCCGGGTCTCGGGTCTGGGTCTGAGTCTAAGTATGGAAGTAGCATAGCGTTTGTTGACCACCAAGTGTCACTGTTGTGCAGCCTAACACACATACACAGACCAGAGTCTGTACAGCACAGCACAGCACAGCACAGCACAGCACAGCACAGCACAGCACAGCACAGCACAGCACAGCACAGCACGTGCTATGCCAGTCCAGTCCAGTGCAAAGGAGTAGAGCATAGTGCAGTGCAGTGCGGTGCAGTATAGTGCAGTACATTGACACAGAATTGCGTTCCCCAACTGCGGTACAACCTAGATCCCTTTCCTTCTTAAACCTGTTTTGATGTAATTCTTATTGTTGTTGTTTTTTTCTTGAATAAAGTTTTTGTTTCTTGAATTAAGTTATGTACTTTATGTAAAGCGTTTTGGGTACTTAGTAAAGTGCTACATAAATCCTATAGCTATTATTATCATTTATTAATTATTATTACAGTAAAGTACAGCGCAAATCACAGTACAGCACCACTCAGTTCAAAAGGGTCTGATTTTTTTTTTACCAAGGAAGGAAGGAAAGACAAGCCAGTGAGGGTTGAGTAGAGACGTGTGTAGAAGCTCTATCTATGCTTGTGTTTTGCGTATGTTTTTTCCCTCTCATTCCGCCTGCATGCCGCAGCACTGTGCCACATCCACATCCCAGGTGCTCCAGAGCACCAGAGAGACGCTCAGGTCTGAGGACAGACAGAGATGTTAACAGTGCAGCATTGTTCTCTCAGGCAGCGTAAGATGATCCCTCACTGCAGGCCACGCTACGCCTGTCTGTCTGTCTGTCTGCCTGCCTGTCTGTCTGTCTGTCTGTCTGTCTGTCTGTCTGTGGTGACGTATATACGGCAGACCTGCAGTGTTGCACCGTCAGACCCAAGGAGGCCAGAGAGAGAGGATTTGCGCAGTATGCATGCATGCATGCATACGCGCATGTTTGTGTGAGAAAGAAAGAAGGAGACAGCCCTGCATGTATACATGCATGTGCTGCAGTGGTTTTCTTTTCAACCTTTTTGATACCAGAGCCCACTATTTATTCAGCATTCGAGGACATTTTAGCCCCACAGACCCAAAACTAAAGATTTCTTTTGTCCACAATTCCAGGCTGGATTTGGGAAACAAAACAGTCAAACATACAGATCATAATGACCATTAATCTTCTACATTCTCTAGTTGTGTAGAGTTGGGCTGATTCACATCGTGAATATTTTAACTCTTGAGAGTGTAAACATGAAACCAAATGGACCCGCAAGGGTCCATTTGGTTTCATGTTTACGCTCTCAAAGAGTTACATCTGGTTAACCAGCTTTTCATCATTTACTGTAGCCTGGGGACCACCTGGAACCCTCTCAAGGATCACTGCTGGTCCCCGGACCACTGGTTGACAACCCCTGATGTAGTGTACTGTAAGTAGGTTTTCAATGGGGTTTATGAGTTCCACTTTAACAATGTTAAAGTACAATACTGACTACAGTATTACAGCATGGCCAGAACCCCCCCGGAGGGTGACATGATTGCATCCTTTCTCTGTGTGTGTGTGTGTGTGTGTGTGTGTGTGTGTGTGTGTGTGTGTGTGTGTGTGTGTGTGTGTGTGTGTGTGTGTGTGTGTGTGTGTGTGTGTGTGTGTGTGTGTTCCCTTCAAGCGTTGAGCAACGGCGGTTCCTTGGAGGGGGTGGATACAGTTTAGTGCATGCATGGGGCCCAACGGTTGCTTAACACACTGTAGTGCAGAAATGTAGTGCGAGAGATACTTCTCTGGCCTACTAAACTCTGCTCAACACCACACACACACACACACACACACACACACACACACACACACACACACACACACACACACACACACACACACACACACACACACACACACACACACACACACACACACACACACACACACAGGAACTCCCCAGTGGCTGTCAGTGGAGAAGGAGGAGGAGGAGAGAGAGATGAGAAGAATGGAGGACAAGGGGGGCTGCTGAGGACATGAAACGGATCTGGGCCTGGATGGGAGATGATGGAAAAGAAAAGGGGCTGAACGGAGGAGGAGGAGATGTGGAGGAGGAGGAGGAGGAAGAGGAAGAAGGGGGTGGAGGGCTCTGTAACGGGAGACAAATGGAAACGTCACCTCCACTATACGGATAGACGCGTCCTGGACAGGAACTCCTTTCGCTGTTTCATTTCAACGCGTTACCTCATACTTTAGCTGTTGAAGAATACTAGATCGACAAGCTCACAGCGCTTAGCTACAACCTTGCAGATCTGCTGGTTTCGAAAAATCTTGAAAACGTGGCTCAACTCCGTGCCATGCAGGCAGTTTTTGAAAAAGTGACCGAAAAAGTTTATTTCATTTATTTTTTTACTCTTAACTCCTTCAACGCTACATTTAACTCTTTGATGCCCAACCAGCCCATTGCGTGTTTGCTGCACAATTCCAGCATACAGAAAGCATAGCAGTTATTAAGCCTTTTTAACCCTTATCCTGAAAAGCAATGCACCAGATGATTTGCTGGACTATAGCTAGATTAATTTTCATCAAGAGCTGATATGGAGCACAGTACAGTGCAGAGCCTAACAATAAATGTCACATAGGTGGGATTATTTAAATAATAAACTAAATCTAAGTTTTCCAATTGTAGTAGTTGAGCAAAAGTGCAATATTTGGATCAAAGTAGAAGTAAAAATATTGAAAATTGGAAATTACAAATGCCTCAAAATCGTACGGCATTATTAAATATAATATAGGCTTACTTTACTTTCCGTCACTGCGGCGCGGGTGCCTGATAAAAACACCATGCTGTGATGTCGGTTTGTTGTTACACGCCGAGAGCGAAATGGTCGTGTTGAAAAATATCCTTGGGGGCGTACATAAAACTGCGAATGCACTCCTCCCATGATGCTTAGTGTAAAAACAACAGTCACATAGGATTAAGGGACTCTGTGATCAAAAGGGTAAATCAAG
Source organism: Benthosema pterotum (assembly GCA_039105355.1). NCBI lineage: Eukaryota > Metazoa > Chordata > Actinopteri > Myctophiformes > Myctophidae > Benthosema > Benthosema pterotum. Next base: position 20,053,429 of record CM076970.1, on the reverse strand, counting down.
TTACGAGGCTATTATTGCCTCGTGCAATGTTAATTCACGCAAGCGTTGCGGTACATCGGAAAACGCCTGTTTCTGTTATAGCGGCGAGCTAATCTCCCGTCGCCGGCGAGCATTAATTGCTTTTCTGGTCCCCGTTGACAACTCCAACGCGCTGTAGCATGTGTATCAGTATGAAGGCCGGTGCATCTTCTTCAGATGTAAACCATATATGGATTTGATGCAGTCTTTATGTATATTTTTTAAGGCTGTCCGAGTTAACTAGTTAATCGCGAGTTAACTCAGCCATGAGTTAACTCGATTAATTTTTTTAGTGCGAGATTAACTCAAAGTAAAACAAAGGCCGAGTGGGTCCATTTGGTTCAATTTCGCCAAATGCAGGTGAATAATTTTTAAATATCTGCATCAGTTAAGTTATTTTAAAATAAGTCTACACAATTACAGAATGTAGAGAACTTTCTACAAAATGTGCATGTTCGTTCCGAATGATATCGTTGACAAATTCTTTAATTTAGGTCTGGAAGTCTAAATAAATGTCATCAAATGGTGGTCTGTGGCTCAAATGCAGAATAAATAATTGACCTTGATATGAATATTCTTGAAAAACACTCATTTAAGGTATATTTAGAACTCATGAAAATATGCGATTAAATTGCGATTAATCAAAGATTAACTATGGGCAATCATGCGATTAATCGCGATTAAATATTTTAATCGATTGATGCAGCTCTATGTATATTTTTCCTTTCTGGGACTGAGGGAGTGGCTGAGTTTCATTTGTATGGTCCTGGTTTTAGTGTTGCATTCAAGTAAATACAAGACCTTGTGACAGTAAATGTTCTGCTGTATAGAACACTGAAACACGCTTTGCAGATGAACGTATACAATGTCATAAAACTACCACTGCAGATTTTGACCGTCGGGAATTTCTTTACTGGGGTAAATTTGTCAGAGGGTTTTTCGCGCCTTCCTGCTTCACTTGAGCCAAACTGAAAATGTTCACAACATATAGGGTCCACATAGTGTGTGTGTGTGTGTGTGTGTGTGTGTGTGTGTGTGTGTGTGTGTGTGTGTGTGTGTGTGTGTGTGTGTGTTCTCACATATGTTATCTACTTAGGACCGTTTCGAAGAAAAACACCTTCCAACTTAGGACCGGTGGACAAGTTAGGACCAAAAACCGGTCCTAAGAAGTAAGACCACTTAAAACAGATAGAGAATGTCATAAGCCATGCCTGGTGTTGAAATTGGCATGGTCCTAAAAAGGAGGCGTTTTTACATATGGCCCTAAAAAGGAGGCATTTTTACATTTGGTGTGTATCAGGTGTGTGTGGGGTGTGTGTGTGTGTGTGTGTCCTACTTAGGACCATCTGGCAAACTTAATATTTTAACTAGATAGGAGCAATTCCAGAGGGAATTGCAGAGTGTGGTCGCCCAAAGGCAACCACACTAATAACAATAGTGTGTTGCCTTTAAGGCAACCACACTAATTATACAATAAATTACTATATATAGCTCATATAGGCCGCAGGTCGCATGTAACTGTAGAACTCGGGGAACTTTGTCCGAGGGTGGGCGGGCGGGTCAGAGTTTAGAAAACTCTGGGGCGGGTCACACTGATGACATAATCATGTTCACTCATCGTAACAAGTGTCTGGCAGCCCGCATCATCATGGTGACACGTGTCTGACATGGGACCATTTCTATGTTCCCTCAGGTCTATGTTCCCTCGCTGACTAACCCCAACCCAAACGCACAAACCATAACCCTAACCGAAAGCATGTCAAACGTTACTTCGCGACATTTGACATGCCTTCGTTTAGGGTTAGGTTTGGGCGTTTGGGTTAGGGTTAATCTATTACTATCCCTACCCCTAATCCTAACCTGACTTTAAGAGCTGAGGGAACATAGACATGACCCCTCTGACATCACTCTGTGACCCCTCTGACATCACTCTGTAAATTTTTGTCTCAAGCCTGTCCCCTTTTATGTCCTATACTTTAAAGCCCGGCTTAAAACCTACCTTTTCACTCAGGCGTATTACTGAATTATTACCGCTCTTGTCTTTCTTTTACTTACTACCTCTATGACCTTTCAACTTGGCTGCAGTCAGACAATGTGTGTCTTCACATATTGAAAAGTATGCCTTTCGGGATAGCAATCCTTTGTTTTCTCATATTTTAGCACTAATCACTAGTTTAATATGTTCTTTAGCATTCCCATATACTTTAGTTGGGAGCCCGCGCGCTGTTTTTGGGCTGAACCGAGTCTTTACTGGATTTGCGGGAGATCGGTACATAAAGGGGTTAATGTGCATTAATTAACAATTCAATAATTAATAATCATATACTTTGTGCATATCCATATTCACAAACACTATATAATGATAAATTTGATGCATTTAGACCAAGTAATTTGCATTAAATACCATACAACTGTATTTTGTATGGATTTTTTTTTTATATTTTGGACATTAAGGGGTTAATAATTAAAAATGCCCGAGGCATATCAGTGGGCACCCTCTTGATTTCTTAAGAAGTGACTCCCAGCTACAAGAATCACTACTATATCACATATCCAAAACAGTTCATATCAATGTTTATTTTAGCCAGTTTAAATACACGTATACTATGTGATTAGAATAGATGTTTGTGTGAGGCAAAAATCAGTATGATGCAATAACAGGATACTCTGATTTTGTCTTTCACCTGTAAGAACAATTCACTGCTGTAGTTCTGTAAGCTCAGTTCAACTGCTGCCCTTCCCCCATACTGCAATGGTTGGGTCGTTAATTAAGCAATGCAGCCTAATTAACGACCCTGCACTCTACAGGCAAACTGCCTAAATCTTTTGGTTGGTTGAAGCAGTCTGGACAAAACCCATGCAGGTGCATTAATGTGTGTTTTTTGGTAATCTTACAATGCCCTAGTATCAATCTCAATTTCTAGTATCTATGTCTATTTGTAAATTATAAGGCAAATATCAACATCCTAACATATGCTGTCTCCCTGTTAGAGCAGTGTTGTTGTGTAACTCTTCCAACTTCCCCATGTCTTTAGCAGAACAATATTAGCTCAGCATAGTCTATTGAATTTAGTCATATTTGGTGGTATCCTGTCCAAGTGAAAAAGCTATTATGCTGAACCTGTATGAGGTTCTAAAATTGCCAATGAAGAGTGAGAGATGTTTATCATGGGCAGATGTTATGTTGTAGACAATGTGTGTCTTCACATATTGAAAAGTATGCCTTTCGGGATAGCAATCCTTTGTTTTCTCATATTTTAGCACTAATCACTAGTTTAATATGTTCTTTAGCATTCCCATATACTTTAGTTGGGAGCCGGCGCGCTGTTTTTGGGCTGAACCGAGTCTTGTAGCTTAGGGCAACCTCTTAAGAATTCAAGAGGGTGCCTGCTAATATCCCTTTGACATTTTGTAGTTATTAACCCCCTGATGCCAGAAATACAAAAACATCCACCCGAAATAGAGTTGTATAGTATCTAATGCACAATTATGCATTTTATTTGTGGAATGTGTTATTAATTAACTACCTGTTAAAATGTCTATCATGCCGTTTGTGCCCGTTGTATTTGTGATCTGGGACACGTCTTCAGCACTGCTACATTTCCCTATTACGTCTATGAAGCTTTACGTCTACAAAGCACTACGTCACATGTATCCCCATAATAGGCATGATGTGGTGACTCAGACATAATGAAACCCTGGGGCGTGAGGTCAGAGTATCCCATATAGGTATGACGTGGTGACTCAAACATAATCAAACCATGGTGCGTGAGGTCAGAGTATCCCCATATATGTATGATGTGGTGATCCAATATAATGCGTTAATTTTGAAAAAAGGGCTTTGTCAGTCTCTTCCTAATATTATGGTTAACAACCGTGTGAAACCGTGTGAGCGATTGGTGCAGCCAGCGAGGAGTAATGGCGGTTTCAGACATTCAGACAGACATTTTCTGAATTATAGTATTGATGATGATGATGATGATGATGATGATGCATATTCATCCGTTCATGCCCAAATTTGACTGCCAGAAGGTCCTGATAATTCTTAAAATGTCCTTATAATTCATGTGTATGTCAAAGTGCTGTGTATGATTGATTCTAAAACTCTTAGTCCCAATACTCCACACCTTGAATCAGATAATAACAAACCCAGGTGCGCTATTTCTTTCCACTGTATTGTGAAGATGACCTGGGGAAGGGAGCGCTTGATTTACCAACAAACCCTAGCCGTGTGGGTGCTTTGAAGCACCGCCCACATGCATAGGACAGTGACTGAATAGCTCCAGGGTGGTCCGTCTAAAGACAACAAGCGCTTCCTATCGTTTGTCTATTTGGTTTTGGAATTTCAATTCATGCAAATATGCTTAAATCAAACTCATGAATGTGGTCATCACACGAGTTGTCACACCAGTTGCCAGAAGTATATTAACTAAATTCTATCTATTCAATGGTCATGTGTAGGCCTATGCAATGGCACCATTCTTAACTGTGATGTTCACAGAGGGTGGAATACAAGTTTAAAAAGCCATGTCAACATTGACAATGTCATTCCAGGTCGGAAGGGATGCGGCTGACGCAGTTGTCATTGCCATTGATGTCTACCTATTCTTTTACTACTAGGTACTCTGATTATAATACCAGGTCAGCCAGCAGGGATCAGCAAGAAGTAACCTATCATATACATATCTCCTCCTATTAACAATGTTTCTAGCCCAGAAGCTTGTGATCTCAAAGGGTCAATGTATTGGCCCCAAATGGCAGCACTGACTCCATTGTAGCTATACTTCACTCTTGAGGTCTGACTACCACACTCTCCTCATCCTTTTTGTGTGAAGCTTTCCAGGCAAGTGCCAACTGAACATTCAGGTACTATAGCTGTTTTGTTAAGCAAACTGGAGGAAAATGCATTTATCTCTCAAAATGTGTATTTTATTGGATTTGGGGGAGATCAGTATATAAAGGGGTTAATGTGCATGGAACTGAGTAGACCATAAAAAGACAAAACGTTTTTTTGAAAGTGAAATACCCCTTTAAGAGCGTCTGATTTGCCTAAATTGGAGGCATATTGTAATGTGCATGTAATGCTAGACAAATTTCTCCCCTGGGAAGATAAAAAAATGTGGTCCCATTATTATTATTACCCTTATAATTGTTAATTATTATTATTATTACCCTCATTATTATTGTGTTTGTTGTTTCCTTTATTATTTTTATTTGTTTTTCTCAGTTATTAAAATTGTTTTTTCAATTATTAAAATTGTTTATCAAATTCAAAATGAAATGATTTTCTCTAAAGTAACTTCATTAATAAGTCAAAGTAAATCTAAGAAACAATCTACAAGCTCATAAGTAAGTCTTAAATCTCTCTTTTTGGTCACAGGCAAAAGTGTCCGGTTTTGATGTCCTGAATCCATTTCTGCCGTATGTCAAGTGATACAAGTGACGGTTTTGTTAGAAATTTAGTAGTTATAATAAGCAATTACGAAAATTGGAAATTGGCTATAATTTTTGATGTACTTTTGTTGTTTATGATTTTTTGCTGTATTGCATAATCACCATGAAATGGAATAGGTCTATACTTTTAGTGGCCTACAGGCACATCTTATAAAAGCCCTGTGAGCTTGGTTTCCAGAAAAAAAATCTGCCTCATATCACTTGGCATATGGCAGAGTGGTTTCAGCACATCAAAATCATATAGAAACAACTTAAAACAACTTAAGTACAATTTATCAGAATTAGACCAATTTCTATTTTAGTTATTCATTATCCTAATTATTAGATTAGATTATTAGATTAAAATGGGGATTTGTATCACTTGAAATGAATTTGGCTCATAAAAATCATATAGAAAGGTTTTTTTTAATACATCGAATGGATGCAACCTGGGACGTGTCTTCAGTGATGTATCCTAAGCTCATTGGGGTTTCGGGTCTCTCGAACATCATACCCCTCACTCAGGTGACCCAGCCGGGGTTCATGACACCCCGACTCACGTCCCAGTAGCTACCCCTGATCAATCCCACAAGGGAAAGGCCAAGGCCGTCCAATCCACCGCCCCTGAAATACTCCGCCAAAACTGGGAGGTTCTGATGCGTGGAGGGACTAGGCTCTGTGGTTTGACACCTGTCCGTGCCCCTCCTACGTCTCACCAGGAGGCACAGGACCTGTGCGTTGCACCAGACTCCCAACGCCGGACATGGAAGAGACATGAGCGGTGGACAAACAGCCCTCCTAAAGGACTAACCAAGGGGTTAACCCATTATGTACATTAAATATCAAAATTAAAGCTATTTGATTTTTCTTTTCTTTTTTTTAACTGTTGTTAATTTGGGGTTTTACTTGCTAATTACTCAATTTCTGACAAAACGGTCACTTGTATCACTTGGCATGTGGCAAAATGCATTCAGCACAGTGTCACTTGGCCACAGTGTCACAGTGCAGAATTGGACCTTGCTTAAGGTCTAAATGTCATCAGCCACCATTTTTTGGGGCATTCAGGACCAGACTAGTCTGCCTGAACGCTCATCATGTACTGCCTCAAAACCATGGGATGAATAGCAGCTTTGAATAGCACGGTGTCTACAGTATATTTCACTTTGAATGCATGTCCCATTTATTCATGTTTGACCCTTTAATTCACCTGTATGTCTTGTAAGTGTGTTGTATAGCCATGGTCCATACAAATCAAGATAGTCCTGACAATTACCATTTGTGTCATGGGCGGAGCTAAGCAACTCATTATCTTTTGTCCTCCTAATACAGCATCATGTCAGGTGGCTATATTTTGAGTTCTATTGTGTGTATTCAACATTTGAAGTGAGATTTGTCTTGTAGAGCTCAAATAATATTTTTTGGTGTTTATTACATCTTCGTAGCACTAGTGGAAAGGGGTGTCCCTCTAACGTTGCAGAACACAAGTCCTGGAAAAAAGACCTTCTAGTACATAGAAACATGTAGCCTGGAGGAGAGGGGCAGTGATCTGGCCAATCACTGCTGACCAGCCAACTGGAGAGTGTCGTGGGCAAGGGTCGAAACACTCTACGAAGGTTGGAGACCACCTGATGACCTCTCTTCCAGGCCAAGGCAACCACTTGTAGTGGAGTATATTTGCATCTTCGATGTATTTACAAACATGATTAAACTCATAAGAGCCAATACATCTACGTTAACAAAAGGTATTAGCTTCTACAATGTTTCTACAATGTTAACAATTTGACTATACTTGTTAGGACCACTCTTGGTCCTAACAAGTAGGGTAAAATTGTTAATATCTAGAATGTTCTAAAATGAATTTTAATACAATCTGCGGTGATTGTATTAAAATAGATTTTTTTTCATGTTCAGGAGTGTAATTCATATGTCTCTACAATGTCTAGAAAGGGTGGTCCTAAAAAGGATAGCAATAGTCCATTTTTTTGGAGTGGTCCTAAGTAGTTAACATATGTAAGAATGTGTGTGTGTGTGTGTGTGTGTGTGTGTGTGTGTGTGTGTGTGTGTGTGCGCGCGCACACACACAGTGCAATTTATTGTCAGTGTTAGAGTATATTGTAGGGGATCAGGATCTTTCTTCCCCAGCTTATACTGGCCTAATTGGACAGAGATGCCTGTTACACGAAAGCTGCAAGATGAGGTAGTACACCCCCCCCCCCCCCCCCCTCCCCCCCCCACACACACACACACACACACACAGTATAACCTCCATGATACACACTTGCATGACTGTTACTGAGTTATTGCCTGGAATTGCACACATTTAGTATGAACATTTTGTGCTAATTATGCGTCCAGTTTGTGTATTATTTGCAGTGTGCTCTATAGGCAGTGTTATTATTCTGTGTACCGTTTCAGTCTGTGCGTAGCCACACACACACACACACACACACACACACACACACACACACACACACATACACACACACACACACACACAGATATACTGTATGTGTCAGTGGCCTTTGACTCTGTCAGCATGCAACAACTACAGATTTATTTATGGGTTAGATAACACTTGACCTTCTGAACACACCGACTGTATACGCACGCGCGTGTGTGTGTGTGTGTGTGTGTGTGTGTGTGTGCGCGCGCGCGCGCACATGTACACTCATTCACATTTTAACAAGCCATTCTTGAACACAAACAACAGTATATGTGCAAACCTCAACAACAAGTATAGATCACCAGTACAGGAAGCATCGCCTCCTCCATACACAGCATGGCAGACATTGAGCAGAACTTTGCCAATGCCTTATCAGCTCTAAGCTTTGGCATTCCTACAATCTGCAGGTCTCTCTCACAATGGATATATGGACATTACAGAGTCCTCCAAATATGAACACAAGTAGTTTGCATTTGTAGCCAAGCTGCATAATAGCATCCTTAAAACATTGGTACTTCAGCTCTTCTAGACTGTGGTCAAATGTCACTTCCAAAATGGTCACTTCTCCACTGTCCTCATCAACAACAACCTCTGGTGTTACCTCTGTAGCTGTTACAGGCATAATTTTCTTCCAATGCAATGTTTTAGTAATTGCCGGAAGAAATGAAAGAAAAATCCAACCCATAAATTAGAAACCAAAATGTTAAAATAGCAGAAATAAGTGCTATTTTCACTATAGGTTGGCCTCCCAGGTTGGGAGAAGACATAAAATAGATCTTTTTGGGTCACATGCTCAACAGGTTAAGACCCAAACGCTCAGTTGAGCTGTACTGTTTGTTCAGAGCGTTCCTGTATAGTGTAAAGCGCCGTGGACTTGCATTCCTCCATCTTTGTTTCAGAGTATACATCTATACCAGCGCTGCCCAAAAGGTAGATGGTGATCTACCAGTAGATCACACAGGCCATGCAGGTAGATCACGACCGTCCCCATAGATCTGTAACTCTTGAGAGCGTTAAAACGAAGTTCTTAGTTTTGGGTGCAAGAGACTGAACTTAACGTTACAAACTGTCAACTCAAACCCCAAATTCTGTTTTCAAACGTTAGTAGTAGCATATAGCCTACAAGAAAACCTTCCAATTCTCCCCCTCTATTTTTCATTATGAGTGCATTATTCTTAAACACTATGGCAGTAAGTAACACCATCAGCATTTGAAAGGTCAAACGTTCTAGGGGGGGGCTTGAAATGGATTTTCAGTCATGGAACAATCACATTTTTGATGTGTAGATCTTGTTGAGCCGCTCATTTTGAAAGTAGCTCTCGAGTCAAAAAAGTGTGGGCACCACTGATCTATACCTTCCAACAGTCTTCATGCCTTTCCACTCTCTCACTCCACCTCCCTGCATCATGTCTCTGTGGCCTGTTGGTCTTCCTCCTCCTCCTCCTCCGTGTCTCTAATGGTCTACATACATCAGCTCTGGCGCGTATGCAGGGTGAACATTTAACGCACTTCTGAACTTTTACACTCGAAAACCCAACCGCTGAAATAAAAAGCATTATTATATAAGGAGGAGGAAGACGAGCAGGGGCAGATGTAAAATGTCCCATTTGGGGGCAAGAGAACATGTTGGAGGGGCAAGAGAAAATGGTATGGGGGCGGCTTCATCGCACCCATACCATTTTCGGTTACAGGACTTTTATCAGTCAAGTTAAGCCTCAATAATAACATCAGTTGTTGTTGAAGTTGCAACAGACACGCAGCATGCATAAAGCTAAAGGTCTGACTCAGAGAGTTTTCTGTTTTCAATGATGAAATGCTGTTGGTTTAGTGGTGCTGTAGTTAGTTAGTAGCAGTAGTAGTGTTTCAAATCATTTTAAATATAAATACTTTAATTTGAAATATCTTGGGTTGTTTTGCATGGCATTGTGTTTGGGGGGGCAGACTGGGTATTTAGGGGGGGCATTGCCCCCCCATGCCCATGCCTAGATCCGCCCCTGAGGAGGCGGCGAGGGAGAGAGAGAGGTGTTGCGAAAAAAATCGAGAGAGAGAGAGAGAGAGAGAGAGAGAGAGAGAGAGAGAGAGACCTTCACCTCATGCCATTCACCTTGAAAGCTTGCTGACAATCCTCTCATGAGCCGCATTGTGCATCCCTCCCTCTCTCTCTCTCTCTCTCCCTCTCTCTCATCCTCCTCCATACCAGCCGTTATCAAATTACAGTGGGTGCAGTCAGTCCTCGTCCCAACCCTGCGCTGCCTCTTCTAAGAGCAGCCGTAATGCATCTCGACTCGAGTGTCGAAGGAGGAGGAGGAGGAGGAAGAGGCCCCGATCGGCCACCGCTGCAGCCGCCGCCGTCCGCCGTTACGGACAATTAGCGGCGGTGTGATGAGCAGAACAAACAGGGCCTATACGGCGGCATTAGCGTGGATGAGTCATTAAACAGCTGGGCCATTACGGCCCCCAGTGTGAGTTCAACTCCCCTCCAAATGCCTTAACTGTGTCATTTGTCTGCTCCCCATCGATCCCCTCCTCCCAGCCCCACCACCACCACCACCACCACCCCATCCTGGTAATTGGTGGAAGAGTGAACGCTGCAACCCGAAACCGGCGGCGGAGGAGAGGGATGACGGCAGACATTTTAAGAGGATAAGATCATCCATGTGCTCCTGCCTTTGTTGAACCGAGTGAGAATCGCTCTCATGCCACCAACGGGCGCGATGCGAGGTTCAACGTATTGATGCCGAGCTCTTAAAACCAAAATTGGACTTCCTACGTTATGTTATGATTCACATTAACTGCTTTGTATGCATATGATGGTTTACCCATGCTTAATGTAAGTCGCTCTGGATTAAGAGCGTCTGCTAAATGCTCCTGAATTGTAAATTGAGGTTGAGTCTACAAATGTCTTAGAAATCTAAACAGTTCTTTCTGAACAGCACAATGTTATGGGGCTGATCAAATAATTGGAAAGAAGAAAAGAAGTGAAGGGTGGAATGAACTGGAAATGTTTATTATTATTATTATTATTATTATTACTATCTGGCAAAGAGGGATTCTGGACCAATCAGAGCATGCATCCCTTCAGGTGATGGAAAAAATGTATTACCATTATTTTTCTACTAATTTGTTTGGCTCACAATATTGTGTTTCTGATTTGCCACAACAATAGTTGGCTTTGTCTGTAGCTTAAATGTCTAAATAATTAATACTATTTGAAACGTCTATGGGAAAAACATAGGGTAAATTAACTTCCGGGTCACCATAAAAGGGGATGGGACTGCGACTGCTTTATTGATCACTCATGGTTTTACCTGCACAGCTGGTAAAAATCACACGAAAATCATAAGTTATCATTTACAGCTGACGTGCTAAACGGTAAATGCTGCATTTATATAGCACCTTCATATAGTGCATTACATGTACACATTCACACACATATTTGTACACCGGTTCGCGGCAGTATTGTCATGGCCACTTGCTGCTGACGTATAGCACAAAGTTTAGCAAAACGTTTGACCGGTTTGAGACTTAAAACAAAACAGAAAGAAGGAAGAAATACAAAGTGTTTGTCCGGAACTCTCTTTTATAAGCGGTGAACGGACCTCATAAACATAACCCTGCGATAATAATAATACTATTAGGACATGTCACCATGCATACATGTCACAGTGGTTTGATTCAATGAACCTGTCCAAAACTACATTTCAGAGACAGACACACCGTCTCTCCCTCCTCCTCTGTCTCTCTCTCTCTATTTCTAATCAAATGCCCGCCAGGGTCACACGACCATGACCTTCACTCCAATGCGGTCGCCACTGGAAAAAAAACAAATCGGCTTTTATTGGAGGACTGATAGGAACTTTGGGGTGGGGATGGAGAAGAGGGGGTGGTGGGGGGACGGGGCTACAGGGTTGATAGCTATCAAACGTCGCTTTGCTAAAAACACGGCGCCATATCCCCCAAGGAAGGGAGATTGGATTCCACCTGCTGCCTCGCTGCAGGAGGAGGAGGAGGAGGAGGAGGAGGCAGGTCTGTGTGGGGGTCAGAACCACAATCTGAGCAGGTCACAAACCAAAGGCTGGATAGGGATGGGAGGGGATGGGGGGGGCGAGAGGGGGCCACATCTCTCCATTAACTCACTCTCCTCCCCCCTGACTCTGATGCACAGGAACAACCAGAGAGAGAGATAGAGAGAAAAGCATAGCAGCAATAGATGCAGCAGCCATAGACAGATGTAGAAATGATGGGCCCTGGGCCACGGCCAGCCAAAGGGCCCCCCACTACACCGGAGCATTTTTCTTACCATCACGGCGCATTGTGTCACACATACACATATCAATTATAGTTCAGCAATATTCACCTGCATCTCAGCAGGATTTACAGCAAGGGGTAACTTAAGAATAAGAAAACAGACAAAATAACTAAGCCAAATAAAAGCAAACTGTTGAAACACTTGCAGCAAAACTTGCACACTTGCAGCTTGTAAATAAACGTGACAAGGACCGTGGGCACCCACAATTACTGTATTTCTGAGGGGCCCTGAGCATGAGCCTCATAGCGATCACACAGCACATATAGTACATGAGTGCACAGACAGACAGACAGGCAGAGGTATATATACAGCTGTAGAACAAAGCAGTGATGGAGTCCAGCGTTACAGCGCTGCTTCCTCGTCATTAGAACACGAGGTTTGTTGTGTTGGCAGGATGCTCAACAGCTGGAGCTACGCTTCCATCCAACAAGCTGACAAACAACAACAATGTCTTTTTAGCATCGCACGCATACACACACGGCCAACGTCTGATCATCTAAGTAGGCATTTCTGTGTAGTGCATGCATGCATATTGTGTGTGTTACGTTCTTACATTGTTGTCTTGATTGTATTGTTGTATTATCTTGCTTTGGCAATGTAAACTTATGTTTTTTCATGCCAATAAGTGTGTGTGTATGTGTGTGTGTGTGTGTGTGTGTGTGTGTGTGTGTGTGTGTGTGTGTGTGCGTGCGTGCGTGCGTGCGTCCACTCCTACAACTCCAGTTCTTCAAATGTCAGCCCTCAGCCTATACCGAAAACCGTCTGCGGAGTTGAATGGAACAAACCTACCGCTTTGAAAAACAATTCCAAGGCTTAGTTGTGTTGTTTTTCTGCAATGCAGTCCCCCGCCCACTTTAAGCCTCATATATACCGAGTTGAGATGTCAACCGGACGGAGGTGGAAATCTCCCATCGCCCCCGCGGTCGCCCCAATCCTCCCAGATGAGCGTCTCCTTGAGCTCCTTCAAAGCCTGCAGTGATGTTACTCGGCTCAGTCAGCTAAAACAGCTGACCGGATGTTGTCCCAGGGCTTTAGGCCCGTCTCCATAGCAACAGGCCGGGAGTGTTTGGGTTGAAAAACAGGCCGACCCTGTCTTCAAGTAAACACATTTTTAAAGCCGAAGAGGGATAAAGGAAAAAATAAGCAGAAAATGCACTTCTTAAGGGAAACATCCGCTGGTATTAGAAAAACGCCTGATACGGGGAAGAAATTCAAGCGATGTTGCTGGTCGTCATGAGAACTCTGTCTGCCGGAGAACAAACACGCATCAGGAGGTTAGGCTTCATCTGCATTTTTCTGCAGCATATACCGAGGCGACGTTACATTTAGAATTCCAGAGGCGCACAGCGACCAGAATGCTGGATATAGACACTTTAAACCCATTTACACCTATTATGTTTCTACTGCGTGGCAGGGGTTCTCCACCTTTTCCATGATGCCAAGGACCCCCGGAGATGATCTGTATCTGGACTGCGGCCCTCGGTTTGAAAATGTGTTGTTCCATGCATGTATCAAACATTTCCGATCTATCATCTATAGTGCTGCGCTACCGGCTTGTATCTGATCTTATATTTTTTTAAAATTCTAAAATACAACCTATATAATGCTTAAAACTAAGGGTGTAGAAAATAACGATTAATTTTGTTGATTAATTAGATTAAAGTTTTTAACACATGTGCATACTGACTCAACCCACTGAGCATTTTCTCATTGAAAAAGATGGGTAGAGCACGGTTTTACAGAGACATATTGTATAGCTATGTGTCTCCCTGTAACCAGAGCCATAGGGTATTGCTTGATGGATCTACAAAAATTGGGGACTTGTAGATTGCCTATTTTGATAAATCTTTCAAAGATAAGCTGATCTCTTCCCCAGATTCTGTTTCTTTTTTAAATGTTCAAATCCTGTAAAGGAAAGTATGGCATATATTTGACATAGTTGTGATTAATCATTATTAAATTAATTTTGAAGCTGTGATTAATCTGATTAAAATGTTTGTATCATTCAACAGTCGTACTTAAAACCATCCCCGTTCCCAACGGGTTAGAATCCAAAGTGAAAAACACTCCCTGAGAGAGAGAGAGAGAGAGGGGGAAAAAAGCGCTTGGCTTTCATCTGAGCCGCGATGTTGTAATGACAGGTGTTATTTGGTGAATGAAAACTCTTTATATACACTACAAGGAGCGTGTGATGGTAATGAGACCCTTTGAGTCCTGCATGCAGCTGTTGTTGTTTTCTTATCCCTCCTGCTACATTCTGAAGCTTCAGGGAGCCTGATGCTTACGTATATATAGGTACAGCTTATAGGACAGAAACCCTGCCATTAGGCTGGATGAGGAGCAGGGGCGGATGTAACATTTCCCAATTGGGGAGGGCAGGAGAAAATGGTATGGGGGCGGCTTCATCGCCCGTGGCGTGAAGCGATGAAGCCGCACCCATACCATTTTTGGTTACACGCCTTTTTATTCGGCAATTAAGCATCAATAATAATCAGTTGTTGTTGAAGTTGCAACAGACATGCAGCATGCATAAAGCTAAAGGTCTGACTCAGAGAGTTTGCTGTTTTCAGTGATGAAATGCTGTTGGTTTAGTGGTGTCACAACTGTAGTTAGTTAGTTAGTAGCAGTAGTAGTGATTCAAATCATTTTAAATATAAGCACTTTAGTTTGAAATACCGTGGGTTGTTTTGCATTGCATGCCATCGTGTTTGGTGGGGCTGACTGGGCATTTAGGGGGGCATTGCCCCCCCCCCATGCCCATGCCTAGATCCACCCCTGGTGGGAGGGGAAAAAAAGAAGAAGAAACGTGAGCCTTATGTGGTGAGCAGACGCCCGCTGACTTCTAGAAGCCGAGGTATGTAATGCCGCCGGCCCGGGTTCGGCCACGCGGGGCCACATGGTTACGTTTTCAGCCCCTCGGGCAAACTCGTACGCACGACCTCGGATGACTCCAGTTACTGTGTTACTGTGTAGAACGTCTAGCTATGAGGTTAAGGTTATTTAGGGTATAGCCCGCCCCGCCAAACAACCAGCGTATACGTATAGCCCTCAAAAACATCTGAAACAGCATTTGCAGGAGCCGCCCGGGAATTTCATGCTTATACAAGCAGGAAAATGAAAGAAATGGGGGGAGGAAAAAAAAGACAATGCACAATGCAGACATTTTGATATTGACTTGTTATGCTTTGTGACTGGTGGAGGAGAGAGGGGAAAAAAATCCCTGACAAATTGAATGTTAAACAGCGTGCAGGGCTGTCACACTACAGCGGTATTGACAGCAGGGAACGTGTCGCCGCGAACGCAATGGCGGGGTGCAGGTACACAAGCTTGTAACGCCAGGTTATTACAGGTGTATGTGTCTGAGGGAAAACACGCAGTTGGGAGACACATACAGGTGTATGTGTCTCCCAAAAACACACCAAACACAGACAGTGGTGGAAGGTATAAGCCAGGAGTCGGCAACCCAAGATGTTGAAAGAGCCATTTTCAACCCAAAATTAAATTCAAAATCTGTCTGGAGCCGCATTTTATTATTTTTTTCCTGAGAGTGTGCAAATGTGAACCAAATGGACCCTGGCGGGTCCATTTGGTTCCATTTGCACACTCTCAGAAAAAAGGTCCTCAAAGAAAAATCATTAACATGGTGAAACACAACCTTTCTTCAGAAATGGAGTTTCTAAAGTTTTACAGAACTCCATTTCTAGACCACACAACATCTCTAAGGTATATTAATGACATAGTAAACTGAGTAAATCTTTGAAAATGGGTGGTTCAGATTGAAAGCTCCACCTCTGATAACTGCTGGGCTTTTTTGACATGGCCAAGTGCTACTTTAACAGGCAACTGTCAGACAGCACAAACCGTTTTGGGTGACTGAAATGTTTATATTATTTTGGTGCAGATCACCCCAGTGTGTGTATGTAATAATGCTACAGCCACTGAGCCACTAGGGCTGTGTTCTGGAGCCGCATGCGGCTCCTGAGCCGCAGGTTGCTGACCCCCTGGTATAGCCTAACTACCTGTAAATACTTTTGTGTATTGTGTATCCATGGACTGGATCCGTGGATACAAATACAGATCTTCACATAGGCATAGTATAGTTAACATGTTTTATGGAAAATACACACAAACATTACGAGGTTTGTGAGGCTCCATTTTGTCTGGATCAACTTTGTTTTTTACGTACTAAAAGAGTGACTTTGAGAACTGTGTACAAAATGTAAGTCAACAATGAGCATATTTTGAATTACTTCTAATCACTGGAACAAGTATGTTTTGATTTCTTGTCCACAGTTGGAGTTATACATCATGGCAGCGTGACTACACAACCCAAACCTCTACCAAAGTGTTCTTGCCAGTTAAGTAAAATTTTGAGGTATCTGTAGTTTACTTGAATATTTCCAATTTACACTACTTTTACTTCTACTCCGCTACATCTCAGAGGAGAATACTGTACTTTTACGACATTGCATGTACAATATGACAACTTTAAACAATAGTTACTCTAGAATTTGATTACTATTACAAAACAGAGTTTCCCTGGTTGGGCATGCCGCTTGCAAGGTACATTATTTCCAACCGGTTCCTTTGCGCTCCAACCATCACCCAGGCTGAAAAGGGGGAGGCAGTATAGAGACTACTATTGTAATTGTACATCTAGCTCTAAATATAACATCATTGTACTTGTACTTACACAGTATAATGTACAATACTTGTATTTAGAGAACACAGTCTACGGTGCCATCAATACTGTTAGCAGTACAAACACACTCAGTGTCAGTTTGCCCAGACATAAACAAAATGATGCAACACTCTCAACCACTTAACCTTAAACTGTATACTTATCTGTCTGGAGTCCCCCAGGGCCCCGTACTGGGCCCCACTCCTTTGTTCCCTCTACGATAAATTGCAACACATTGTGAAGGTTGTAAATTGGGCTATTTTCCAAATGGTAGCCCTCCTAGAATGAGGACGAAAACACCAGCCTCTGCGCTTTGAAACCATGCTTTAATCAAACACACGCCGTGCAGTTGATTGTACAGTATAATTACTCGTG
This sequence comes from Benthosema pterotum, assembly GCA_039105355.1. Classification (NCBI taxonomy): domain Eukaryota; kingdom Metazoa; phylum Chordata; class Actinopteri; order Myctophiformes; family Myctophidae; genus Benthosema; species Benthosema pterotum. The sequence continues at coordinate 20,036,170 of CM076970.1, read as the reverse complement.
AAACGTGAAATATTAAGTCGTTTTTTTGTTGTTGTCGTCGACGTCCCCCCAACCCCCTCCCCAAACCCGAGGCAGAGCACTTCATATTTTAACAATGGGACCTCACAGAAAGGGGCATTTTTCTGATTGCTGCAACAATGCTCAGCTTTGTTAGGAACACGCTGTGGGTTGCAGCCGACGGGGCTCCAACCAAAACAACAGGCCACGCCAGGGTAATTATGCGTGGCCATTTTAACGTAATATAGGGGCAGGAGAACATGAGCTGCGTGGGAGAGAGAGACGACCGTCATGTTGTGAGTGTGTGTGTGCATGTGCGTGTGTGAGTGTGTGTGTGGAGGTGGGGGCGCTCTGTGTGTGTGCGCGTGCGTGTGCCTGCATGTATATGCATGTGGGTGTTCTAGTAACATGCCTGCATTGCACAGAGCCCATGGGAGGGAGGGAGGGAGGGAGGGAGGCATGGCTTCTTTTTTTTTAAAGAGTTCTAACACATGTTTTGGGGGTCCTGGGGAGACTGACAGCATTGTTTGGGTTTTGGCGTGGGCAGTTCAAAGGACTACTGGGGGATCAAAGGTAAGTCTATACAGCGCGCTCCTCCAGGCTCCTCCAGATTAATATTACCACACACTACCCCTCTCTCTCTCTCTCACACACACACACACACACACACAGACTTCTCTACAGCAAATTTAAAGCTTTTAGTTTTTTTTTTAATTCCTCCGAGGTCAATTAAAATACTAATCCTAAAGTGTGTTTCATGTGTCTCCATATCTGAGGCGAGTCGTCGGCGAAGGCGGTTGATGAATTTCACATGCGTTTTTTTAATGCATAATATATTTATATATTACGTATCCAATTGAAGGCGCGGTGGAACTGCTGGCGTTATGTTCCGTAGTAATCCAGACATCCATAGACTCTAGTTTTAGAAAGCCTGACTGGCAGAAAGGAATGCAGAACGTTATGTTCTGCATGGCTCCCGTTCACACGTTCATACTAAAAAATGTACAAACCTTCTAACTTAGATCATTATTGGGTTTTTTTTTGCATACGCTAAATAAGTGTTAGGGAAAACCCTTTAGGACTAAGGCAGCCATATTGCACCCAAAATGCACTTGGGATAAAACCACTCAACTCCATCAGGCCCTAAATTAAACTGTCTACTAAAGCAGGGGTTTTCAACAGGTGGTCCGGGGACCACAGTGGTCCTTGAGAGGGTTCCAGGTGGTCCCCAGCTAAGTTGGCTAACCAGATGCAACTCTTGAGAACGTAAAAATGTTTACACTCTCAAGAGTTAAAATATTCACCATGTGAATTAGCCCACGTCTACACAACTACAAGATTTACGGTCATTTTGGTTTGTATGTTTCTGTGTTCTGTTAAAAGCAAAAGAAATCCTTAGTGTTAGGCTCTGTGGGTCTAATAATGTCCTCAAATGGTAGTCCGTAGCTCAAATCCTGAATAAATGGTGGGTCCTGGTGTCAAAAAGGTTGAAAACCACCGTACTAAAGCAACTAAAGCACCAACTCCTCCTCTCGTGGAAGTACTATAGAGAAGTTATAAAGTGTATTGTATTGCTTTCTTATCAAAATATGTTTTTCTTCATTATCTGAAAAATGTGTATTTGTCATTTTCTGCAAATTTTTGCTAGGTGGTTTCTTCCCAACAGCCGAGATACAGAACAGTATGCTCATACTCTCTCCGTCAATCCAAAGTGCATTTTGTCATAATACTACTACGCTCTACGTTCCTAAAGTAGAGTCCCGTACTTGAGGGAGTTCCAGGGGATCCCCAGCTAAATGATAATTAGGAACCAAATGGATCCTTATGGCTTTGTAACGCAAGATAATGTACAAATGCACATTTGTACACTCAGAGTCATATTAACTTTGGTTTTATGCCATTAAGTGGGAGTCCCTAGCCTACCCACTACGTCAAACCTGGGGGTTCTTAAAATCGTTGAAAATCACTAG
>CM076970.1:20016703-20029203 GCA_039105355.1 Benthosema pterotum | reverse complement strand
AGACACACACACACACACACACACACACACACACACACGTGATGGTACGGACGATGTTGAAACACCCAGAAACACATTTTTAATTATCTGACGAAACGCGAGGTTCAAGTTGTGGCTAGGTGTGTGCGTGCCTTTGTGCGTGTGTGTGCGCGTGCGAGAGTGCACGCGGCTCCACTCTGACACTGCTGTGGAAGCAGGGGCGTTTTTTGCAATTAGGCAGACTAGGCAGTTGCCTGGGGCGCCATGAGGGGACTACAAGTAGAATTGAACATTTAAAACACATATAATATGTTCTTTAGTTTAAAAATAGTTTAGAATTTTATCCCTTGGGGGTCGCCATTTTACTGTGCCTGTCATAGGTATGAGGCCACAGGAGATTTCCCCTGGGCTCCAGGCAAAATCTTGCATGAGGATCCAAATTGCTTAGAAACGCCACTGTGTGGAAGGCAAGCTGTTGTGGGAAATGAAGACGTTTGCCAATTTGTGTCCTGATCCAGATGTACAGTACAGTACAGTACAGTAGGACTGGAATGTAAAGCTGCCTCTATATACTGTACCAGCATGTTGGGAGATGTGGTGGAACATATGGCACTACCGCGGGCAAACAGCTGTTGTTTTGGGGGGGGGATGAGGGGAAATAAATAATAGATACAAGTCTTTCACACGGTCTTCCTGAAGACAGCTAATGAGAGAGAGAGAGACAGAGAACCTAGGTTTTTTTTAATGGGGTAAAATATGAAACTAATAACAGCAGTATCCATGCACCTAGTAAATTGGAAAGTTCCAAAGCTGACATTAGCGTCTAAAGCATCCACACACAGGCAGAGTCTGACGTGGCCATAAGTTTCCATAATGTGGCCAGAAACTGCCCGTCAGCAATAGGAACCAGTAAATGGGTGTTCCCAGCTATTGGCAGCTTCAGGGCTCATTTCAAGGTGACACCACAGAACCAGCAACCAGACAGCTATTAGCACTAGAAGATTTGTCTCCCTCCCGTCCTCTACAATGAAGGGGTAAGATTTTTGATGATGAGCATTGTCGGAAGTTCTGTATGAACAGAATGACCCCCAAACTGTTCCAGGGCCACAAACCGAGAGCAGGGCTGTATTAACATCCCACTGGGCCCTAGAGCCGATTAAGCCAGGTCTTCGGGCCTCCGCGTCCCCATCCCTTGAATGGGCAAAGCATCCGTTTGTTTGGATCATTAAATTGCTGTTTACAGCAACATCATTTCAGACAGAGACAGTGTTACATATTATGTCATTGCATGTGATGCAGGTAATGTACAGCATTGCCTGTATTGTGTCAGCATAAACATTAGGCTACTATAGTAACCTTAATAGGTTTTATTTCTCAGTACTTTGTGCTGTAAGAAAAGGAATTGTCTGTGCCTGATGTGCATTAAAACAGCCCTGAATGTGAACCTGAGGTGTGAATGGATGAATGAATCTTTATCTTGTCCATGATACCCACACTTAAAGGGGAATTCCATCCATTTTCAAAATTTTCCTGAGAGGATACAAAAGTGAACCAAATGGACCCTAGTGGGTCCATTTGGTTGCATTTGTACCCTCTCAGGAAAAAGGGGTCTGAAAGATTAACATGGTGAAATACATCTTGATGATGTCATCAGGAACTTTTTCATCATGTCCACACAACATCTCTGAGGTATATTAATGACATATTAAAATGTTGAAAATGGGTGGAGTTCCCCTTTAATGGATTATAAGACACTGAACAAAAATGACACAACTACAAAACATACACCACAACTGTGTGTGTGTGTGCCTGCACCTGTGCATGCGCGTGTGTGTGCGTGCACAGGAAAAGGGGTGTGTCGGCAAGGACAAGTGATTAACGGTAGAGCGCGTTGAGAAGCAGCACCTCGCGCAGGGAACACACATCATAACGCCACTTTTTAATTCTGTTGCCAATGGCTGTTTATGCGCTACTAATTACTGCCGAAGAATAATCATCTCTCCTCCGATTCTACTCTGGAACGCCAGAGGCATTCTTCACTCCTCAGTCCTCACGCACACGCATATGCGCGCGCGCACACACACACACGCACGCACGCACGCACGCACACACACACACCTAACATCCTTGTTAGTGTGATAGCGAGGAAAATTTGCTGTCGTTGCAGGCATCCACAATGAATGCCTGCACAATGCTTTGTTTCGTTTTTCATTTTTATCTGCGCAGTATATATTCTTTTTTTCTACAATCAATTAATCAATAAATCAATCGATCTATTAAATTTAATCCATGCCACCCACTATACTCTATATGTCCTGTCTCTGCGCCATATACAGGTTTTATGTTTATTTTCCAAGCACCATACAAACCATGTTTGTTTTACAAGCACCAAAGACAATGAAGAGCAATGAATGTTTGTTTTAAGATCCAAACAAACATAACCGAATTTCGTTTAAATCTCTCTTCTAAATATGTCCGGCTTCCGAGGGGTCAAACGTTACGTTGTAATCAACGTTGTAAGACGATAAGAGCGCCCCCTCACTTCACGCGGGTGTGATTACATGTTTCACACCAATTCATTCATCCATCCAGTCACCCCTCACTGTAGCCCTGTAGCGGGCCATGCAACGCGCCCCTGTGTTTTTCCACTCTAGACTAATGGTCCAAGGCGTTGGGAGTGGACAGGGTCGTTCTGAAGGCCTGCCAAAGAGGAAACCATTTAGGGCACAAAATGCAAGAGGCTGCAGGACTTGAGTCATATTATGCCTCAAATAGAAGCAGGAGAGAGAGAGGGAGAGAGGGAAAAAAGGGCCTGTTTGCTCTTGGTAATCCATCCCCCTCCCCTCCTCCCCCGCCATGCAGCAAGCAGCGCTTCAAAAGGGTTCATCTCGCTACGCTAAATTGCCACGCCAATCTGGTGTATACGAGCTCATTGAGGGGAAAGGATTCAACAGGTCTGGCAGCCCGCTCAGCGGCCTCGTGCCTATTTGCTTATCCTCACAATTGCTGTTTCCCTTTTTTTGTATTTCAGGGGCCCGTTTTTTTTTTTTTTTTTTTAAGCCAGCGCTACACACGCGTGACGCGCTGCTTTCATTGAACGGTGCTACTGCCGCCTCCACCACAAAGAAAGAAAGCAGGCGTGTGGTTGGTGTTTTAAACGCTGGCTGTATAGGAGAAGGAGGCCCTGGCGGAAAGCTGTTGAAAAACCCTCCTTTTAAGGGACGTTAACTCGTAGCGGCCGGGGGTGGGGCGCGGCACTGGAAACAGGGGCGGATCTAGGCATGGGCATGGGGGCAATGCCCCCCTAAACAACACAAATCTCATAGATATTTCAAATTAAAGTACTTACAATGTATTTAGAATGAATTGAAACGCTACGCTATACTAGCTAGAATTGTGGCAACACTAAACCAGCACCATTTTACCCTTCAATACAGAAAACTCTCTGAGTCAGACCTGGTGTCAACTGGTGTTATTACTGGTTACTGATCTTATTATTGATGCTTGACTAATAAACGTCCTGGGGGGGGCAGGCCATTTTTGCCTGCCCCCCCAATTGGGAAGTTGTACACCCGGGCCTGGCTGGAAATAAATTGTATGAAGCCCTCAGGGTGAGATGTCCAACACCACCACCACCACCAACAACAACACCACCACCACCACCAGCATTTTGTTGTATCCGACTGCAGTATGATATCATCATTAAGGGACTGATTTAGTGCAGAGAAAAGTCTCCGGACAAATCCCATTACTCAATTTTATGCCTCCTCGCATCCTCGCGCCTCCGTCCATCCATCAACACTGACCCTCGAAATCAACAGTGAAAATGCCCCAATCTATCTATCCATCTATCTATCTAACTATAAATGCAGCAAGGCTCTCTCACTGTGTGTACGTGCGCGTGTGTGTGTGTGTGTGTGTGTGTGTGTGTGTGTGTGTGTGTGTGCGTGTGTGTGTGTGTGCGTGCGTGCGTGCGTGCGTGTGTGTGTGTGTGTGCCGGTAATCCGCATAAATCGTGAAATTCGACACACACACAAGCCCTGCACACACTCACTCACGACAAGTGGGAGGAGCAAAGAAGGGATGCAACTGCAGGGATGGGAGGATGGAAAATAACTATTGGCAAAAGGCCTAGATCCACTTCTTAACTCCTTGCCTATGTCTTTCACTTACTCTGTGCCCTCTCTCCCCCCCCCCCCCTCTCTCTCTCTCTCTGAGGTGATTTCCCCAGACTCTCAAGATGATTCTCTGCTACTAGTACTTTCCCCACAGCACAGCATTAATCAAAACAAAGAAAGAAGGAGAGAGAGAGAAAGAAAGAAAGTAAGAAAGAAAGCATTCCCCTGTTTCAGCAATGTCAGGGATAGGCATCGTTGAACAAATTAATGAATGAATGACAGTGGCGTCGGCCCACTATATTTCCACAGAATATATTTCCACATTTACTCCAGAGGGGCCACATTGTATATATTGCACTCACGGCAAAAAATCCAAGACGCCGGGCACAGGAGGGACAAATAGCACCAATCCCAGGTTGTAAGGTGAGAGCAGATACAGTATGTGGCATCGATCCCATCCAGATCACAGGGATGTTTCTTTTTGTGCTGAGCGTGCATTCGTGGCCTCTTCCAGAAGGGTGACCGAGTTTGCCCCTATAGTTCCACACATTTAGAGCTCAAAATGCTGATTATTCTATTGATTACCTCCATAGGTTTAATTGAATAATCAATAAACAAATCAATAAAATCGGTTACTCTGGTTAAGTGGTTATGTCGTACTAATTGCAAAAACAGCCAAATTACAACTCATTCTTGCAGGAGTTCCCACGGGTCCCGGGCTGCATCCATCCGAGCACGGAAAAAATGTTATTCTTTATTTTTTGCAGCCTTACACACATGTGCATGCACTGTGCACAGGACAGTACAAAGTACAGTGCGGCACCACTTGGTGTCAGGCGGGTCTGATTTTTTTATATTATTATTTTTTTATTTTACTTTTTTATTTTATTTTTGCTGAGTGTGCATGGCCTCTTTCAGGAGGGTGACCCTGTTCGCCTTTCTTCTTCTACTTACGCACATCCACAGCGCTGGGAGCGCGCCAGCACAACGACCGACCGCACAAAGCCACTGTGCTTCAGCACCAAGCAGCAGCCAGAGCACCTTGCTCAAGGGCTGCCTGAACAATAAAGAACTGCAGTGCAGCATTCTGGCACAAAAACACAACTAAAAGATATAATAACACACTCCTCTCCAGAGGTAGGTATACCAGGGGTTTGTCAACCTTTTTGATAGCAGGGCCCACTATTTATTCAGCATTTGAGCCATTTATTCAGCATTTGAGCCACTTGCCACCATTTGATGACATTTTAGCCCAACAGACCTTAAAAATGTATTTTGCTTTTGTCCACAATTTGAGGATGGATTTCAGAAACAAAACAGTCAAACAGACCAAAATGACCATTAATCTTATACATTCTCTAGTTTTGTAGACTTGGGATGATGAATATTTTAACTCTTGAGAGCCTAAACATGAATCATGTTTACACTCTCAAAGAGTTACATCTGGTTAACTGACCCTCCATCACTTAGCCTGGGGACCACCTGGAACCCTCTGAAGGACCACTGGTGGTCCCCGGACTACCGGTTGAAAACCCTTGCTGTATACACTCCACCAGGTCCGGTGAACTATAAGCACGCAGGTCAGCACTGGCAAACTGTGAAAGTCAAGTACAGCCAAATAATTGGAATGGGATATGAATTATTTAGCCAATGAATCCACAGGTTTGTGTGTGTGTGAGTTTTGGACAAAATCTTTAGGTGTAAGGGAGTAAAAAAAAAGTGAGAACTCAAAGAGAGACTTGTTTCGGTTTTGGCAACCCCACACCCCGTACCCCCCAAAATAATTGACTTCTTTTGAAGTATGCTGCCCTGGCTTTATATGGTGAATAAGGCATTGAAATTAATTTATGGAGAAGATCTTTCAAATCTTTGAAGTGGACAATCAGAAAATCATTTCATCTTCAAAGGGGGCGATGGCAAAGAATAACGCCTTTTTTCCTTCCAGGATATGAAACATTGATCAGAGACGAGTGTTTGCGTTATGGATGTTACCGGATTATTGTACACATGGAACAGGCTGAGCTCTCTCTCCCTCTCTCTCTCTCATATCAATCCTAATCCTCCACTTCCTCCTGGACGAGGCCAAGGTGAATCCATATGCGAGGAGGAGGCGTTCCTCAGGGTTGCAGCACGCGCTCCGCTCCAGGCCGCTCGTTAAAAATGCAGGAGCAATTATACCCCCATCGGTCTGGGTCTGAGTGAGCGACGAGCACACTGACTGTCCCCTCCTCCCCCCAAACCCACCCCTTACCACCCACCCCCTACCCCTACCCCTACGCCTCGCCCCCGCCCCGCCCCTCTGTCACTGCAGCGGTGCGGCGGCGTGGGGGCGAACACAAGCGCTGTTTTTCGTCCCGAGTCGCTGCGCGGTGTCAGAGTAGACGGACGGGGTGGCAGAGAGCAGACACCGGCCTGCAAGGATACTGTTACACTGCCTTAGAACAAAAGGCCTGACGCATGACGCCCGTCTGTCTCTCTCTGACCCACCGGCTGTCTGTCTGTCTATCTATAAATAGTAAAAGGTGTGTTTGCATTGCATCTTTAGCACTTTCTATAGTAAAGTATAGTATATATAAATATAATAGGGTTTCCATAATGCAGGCGTGGCATCTGGGACCCCCCCCCCCCCATCCAGAACCAAGGGAGTTGGAAAGCATTCCATGAACACTAGTAAATGATTTTTCCTCCATGCATAAACTGCATTTAAAAATCAAGGCAAGTGCTTTGAGAAGATTTTTTATTTTTTTCACTTAATATGCCATAACAAAATATCTCAATATAAAAATAGCATTTAAATTATTCTCTTGGCTCAGTCCTCCATTTCTCATCCCAATTCAGGACAATAATAATGTACTAGTGTTCATGGAATGCTTCCCAACTCCCATGGTTTTGGATGGGGATTCCTGATACTAAAATAAGGCTAAGTGGTTGATTTGTAAAGTGCTTGAAATGCAGTTAATGAAGTACTATTATGTATATTTGGCATGAAACATTGCTGAATAAAAACCATTAAAGGGGAATTCCACCCATTTTCAACATTTTTTCTGAGAGTGTACAAAAGCACTTGCATTTGCATACAAATGCAAACCAACATTTTTTCTGTTGGATGCACTCACAAATGCATACAAATGCAAACCAACATTTTTTCTGAGAGCGTACAAATGGAACCAAATGAACGTCTCAGAAAAAAGAAGCGTCTAAAGAAATCCATTAACATGGTGAAAATACATCTTGATGATGTCATCAAGATGTTTCACCATGTTAGTGGCTTTCTTCAGACCTCCATTTCTTGGGAACACAGAATGGGGAAACTTTTTTATCATGTCCACCAAGCACCTCTAGGCTATACTAATGACATATTAGAATGTTGAAAATGGCTCGTATTCCCCTTTAACAAAAAAAAAATCTCAACTAAACACAAAAAAAGTAAGTAAACTAAACATACTGTCCAGGGCTCACGGATGTCTACCTACCTACCTGTCTACCTGCCTGCCTGTCTACCTGCCTGCCTGTCTCCGCCAGCCCCAGCAGGCTGGTAACATGGAGCCGTCGTCCACTATCATCTCACACTTCTTTCTGTAAATACTCCTCTCTGCCCTTTCCTCCATAAAGCCCTGCCCCCATGCAGCGCCCCCATCACCACCACCACCATCAGCAGCATCATCAAACAACACTACACACCACACTCCCCTCCGACGGGGACCAAACACGATGTTATCTGCCCCTTGTGAATTTCAGCTATGCAACCTGGCGTAAACAGAGGCGCTCTCCGTTTGCAACTGAGAGGCCGTGCCAAGTTAACTTGGTGACCCAGCAGCATGCATCTGCACGTGCTCATCTGGATTATCATGGAGTTCAGAGCTATAGCTGGACGCTTACAGATTGTGTTGTTGCTTTAATTAGAGAAATTGCACTTTGGAATTCCACACTGTGATCGTCTTCATGTGAACAGCCGTCAGCATAAACAGTTTAAAAAGCAACATTTACATTTTCAGTAGAACTATTTATTTTTGTGTGTGAAAACACCCCATTTAAATTGGGATGACATGATTACTTGCAACACACTACGGAGGACTGAGATGTTCTCACAGTCTGTGCAGAGAGGTGGGGTGAACTGGGTGTAGATGTTTAGGTGTTAAAGTGCGTTCACACTTTTTAAGTGGCCTAGTTTCTGAAAATCAATTTACTTTGAAAAACCCCTATACGGCTACTGTAAGCCTGAGACCAAGGCAGCCCACTGTATGGGATAAATTGTAGCCGTGTAACATTTCCCAACCTAACAGTATCGTCATTGTGATTGTCTCATAATGAATCGGTGGCGGTTCTGCACAGCGCACGCTTTTCTACTCCACAGTGTTGCCATTTGGCACTTTGGAATGTTTTTTGAACACTACCTCGAGCGATTACACCGTATTAAAGTGGATTTTCATGAGCGGCAACTCGGCGGTCGGCTCTTCAAAGTTTAGTGAAAACACGGCGGGGAGATCGGGAACACGGCTGTTTAATCACGGCAATAAAACTGTTAATAGTGCTTATTCTACTTCGATCGCACGGCCATCACTTCGGGGCGATGGCGGCATCCAAGGATGGCAAGAAGAAACTCGCGATCCGTCTCGCCTCGGCGCAGTAAACGCTCGCACCGCACGGTATAAACGTGGAGATCCGCCAGCAGGGATGTGCGGCGCGCCTGCACTAGTGGCCTAGTGTTACCACTTGTGTAGGATTTCATTGTGAATAAAACATGGTTTTCTTCAAACCCAGTTCATGTTTTTTTTTTTTTTTTTGTCGTGTGAACTTGCCAGGGCTCAGTTGTTTCAGAAACCTCATATGGCCTATTTTTGATGGAGCAATATTACAGGATTGTTTTTCCTTCCAGAAACTCGTTGTTCGCTGACCTTGGTACCAGTGGTTCCCCCATAGGGAACCACTGTGTGTGTGTGTGTGTGTGTGTGTGTGTGTGTGTGTGTGTGTGTGTGTGTGTGTGTGTGTGTGTGTGTGCGCGCGCGCACGCGTGCGCGTGCGTGTGCGTTGGACAAGGGGGTTACAGGAGAATTCCACCCATTTTCAACATTCTAATGTCATTGGTATACCTTCGAGGTTTTGGGTGAACATGATGAAAACGTTTCCCCATTCTGTGTTCCCAAGAAATGGAGGTCTGAAGAAAACCGCTAACATGGTGAAACATCTTGATGACATCATCAAGATGTATTTTCTTTAGACGCTTATTTTTTCAGAGAGCCTACAAATGGAACCAAATTAACCCGTTAGGGCACTTATAGATCATTAACTCTTGAGAGTTATTATTAAACATCGTTAAGCATTGCTTGCTAATTCCACACAAGCGAATGTAGAGGAACTATTGAGATATGTCTTGATCATAATGCACCTGTTATCTCTCTTCTCTGGTACCAACATGGCAACAGCATAGAGGTATGGACATCATTCCTTTAGTTTTCAGTGGGTCTGAGAGGCGAAATGTCATCATACAGTGACACAAAGTGTCTCAAATGCAGAATAACTAATAACTAGCTTCCAACGATGTGAAAAGGGTTTGGTGGTGGGGGCACTGCTCTACACATCCTCATCCGATGAGACGATGCCAGCCATTGTGTGGATGTCCTTCGACATGGAACATTGCATGGACGGAGGGATTTGGTATACAGGTGGCGACTCCACAGCCATTTCTTTGCCACTGTGCCACAGATGGTGGCAGTACGCGCCCGGGCGGTCTACCCCCCCCCCCCCTCCCCCACCCTCAACCCCTACAAGCACCAGAGCCAAATATGAAGAGAGAGAAAGAAAGACAGAGAAAAAATGACTCAGTCATAACTGCCAGGTGCAGCACGATGCCAGAATTATTTTATCGCTGTGCCTGTAATTAATGATTATCTGGCTATAGTAGAGTGTGCAGCCTTTGCCCCTCCATGTACTATGTAAACCAGGGGTTTTCAACCTTTTTTGACACCAGGGCCCACTATTTATTCAGCAATTGAGCCACGGACCACCATTTCAGCCCCACAGACCCCCAAAACACCACAATATATATTTGGGAAACAAAACAGGCAAATAATACAGATCAAAATGACCCTTAATTGTCTAGCCTAGACTTGGGATAATTCAGATGATGAATATTTTCACTCTTGGGAGTGTAAACATGAAACCAAACTCCATCCAAGTCCATTTGGTTTCATTTTTACTCTCTCAAAAGCTACATCTGGTTAACCAACTTTTCACCTGGTTAAACCAACTTACAGTAGCTGGGGACCACCTCTGGAAGCATCTCAAGGACCACTGGTGGTCTCCGGAACACTCGTTGAAAACCACTGATGTAAACAACCATGACTGCCGTTGAGAATCAGCAGTGTTGGGTATAAAATAAGTCTACGATTGGCTTAGAGGTCGCCTGAGAGACAAAGCAGCAAATCACAACAAAAAAGTGTCTCTATCTCCCTACCAGAGAGGGGCAGAGTGACGACAACTTCTATGCATAGAATTCTACTGGCGAAGAGGACAAAGGTCTGAACCGGAAGTTTACAGAATTAATCTATTGTGTCCTGTCTAGATTTCTAGTTTCTGAATAACATAATATTCAAAGATTTTCACCATTTTTCAAAAATAGCAGAGATACAAGCTCATAGCGCGCCACTCGGTGGCGCGCTATGAGCTTGTAGATCTGCTATTTTTCAATAGTTAAAACATAGTGCTTCGAACACCAAAACGCGTTCAGTACACTAAGAGCTGAACCGGAAGTTTACAGAATTAATTGTCTATAGGCTTTATGGTGACAAACAAGTGACAAAAAAGCCCCAAAAATATCTCAAATTAGGGCAATAGCAGCTGACACAATATGACCAGTTACTCACATTTGTACACTCTGCAAAGCTAAGCACTTTTTTGTTATAAATTTCAATGTGGATGTATGTGCACAGGGGTGAAATGCTATCAACGATCGTAGCATCCACAGTAAAGCAACCCACATGGAATCTATTTAAAAAAAAAAAAAAGTAAAACACAATGTACCTAGCTGGCTTTCTGTCTTTCTAGACGCCATACACACCTGATGAGTATCCATGCTGTTCTTTAACAACATGTCAACAAAACGTCAATTAGTCTATTTTTTCCAGACACCATGCTAGACTGCACATGGTAAGGAGAGGTACGTTCTGTTCCGGCAGAGAATGGACCGGATCTGATTCCACACACACACACGCACACACACACACACACACACACACACACACACACACACACGCACAATGAATAGTTGGATATTCTCAGGACTGACTGCATTCACATCTTTAGTGTCATAAATAAAGCCTATACAATTGCAATGCAATTAGCCAAAGCTCACTGTATCCAGCTTGCTATTTAGCACAAATGGGAAAAATGCGTAAATAAAATGAAACGAGGAAAAAAAAAAAAAAAAAAAAAAAAAAATGACAGCTTCTTGTGCGTAACGTTTAGGAGGGGGGCATAATTGCAGATTCTCTGTAGCGTTTAATTGTGACAAGGAGGGTTGTTGTGTCACAACGCATGAGATAGACTATATTAACCAACGTCTTGGATGTGTAAACCGCTCAGATGAACAAACAAACAACGTCAGCAGTCTAATTTCCCGCGTCAATCCTCCTCTTTGCTCTTCAGCAGAACGTATGTACATATACACAGTACAGTATATATGAATGTATAGCATATATATAAGCACGCAGAGTGGTGTAAATGAGCTGTGCCTGCCTGTCTGACAGTGAGGAACAATTGAACACACAGACCCTAATAATGTATGGCCAGCTGTCAGTTTATAGATGAGAAGTGCTTGCACTGCAGAGTGCGTGTGTGTGTGTGTGTGTGTGTGTGTGTGTGTGTGTGTGTGTGTGTGTGTGTGTGTGTGTGTGTGTGTGTGTGTGCGTGCGCGTGCGTGCATGTGTGGGCGGTGCAGCATGGCGTGCATGCGTGTATATACGCACGCAGCCATACGTACACAGGCGCGTGCACCGGGTGTGCGCCCACACACGTCGAGCTTTATAAACGAAGCTGTCTGGCCGACTGAGTGACAGCTGTGCGCGAGAGGGATTGTGTGACCAGAAAAATAAAGACGTTACAAACATAGCAACCAGAATCCCACAGAAAGAGAGAGGGAGAGAGAGAGAGAGAGAGAGCATATGGGATTCGGGTTCCAAATATGTCCGCGCTTTACTGCGCGCTCTCTCTCTCGGTTTAAAATGAAAACACTCGCGATTTGATGGGTTGCAGGATGTTAACGCAGTGGTGTGTGTGTGTGTGTGTGTGTGTGTGTGAGCGTGTGTGTGTGAGCGTGAGTTGATTAAGAAACCTGCCCTCACACACCATGTGAGGAGAATGTATGGTACACAGGAGGAAAAAAAAACGCGAGATAGAGGGAGAGGC
>CM076970.1:19871703-20011703 GCA_039105355.1 Benthosema pterotum | reverse complement strand
TTTGGGGTCTATGGGGTCGAAATGTCCTCAAAAGGTGGTCTGTGGTTCAAATGCTGAATAAATAGTGGGCCCTGGTATCAAAAAGGTTGAAAACCCCTGTACTAGTGCGTTTCAGGCTAGCTTTGGACAGCAAATAGTTAAGTTTAATAGGTTTTCATTTCGTTTTTAGTCGCATTTAAGTCGCCCGGAATGTTGCATTGTCTAGTCTAGTTTTTAAATGATTTGAGTCGACTACACTGTATTTTGGCATGCCTTGGCGCCATCGTAATGGCTGATTTTACACTCACTCAATGCGACGAATCGTAGATCTGCTATTTTAAAGCGTAATGTGATGTATACTGGACCTTTGGCCCGCTAGTTCCTTCATATTTATGTTTTTTAAAACTGTACATATATTATTGTCTTAGTCATCATAGCTTTTATTCAGTTCCACTTTCATTTTTCGTCAGTGAGAAAAGGCATGGTCGCTGAACTTTTTTTTCGTCGTAGTGTTAATCAGGTCAAAACAACCAACCACCATGTCATGGTGTGCGCTAAGCTGACGGACAACCTTGTTCTCTCTCTGGTCTCTCCCGGCGATCAATGGTCATTAATGAGAGCGTGGGATAGCCCTGCCGAGGCGCTCTGTCACCCCGCCCACCCCTCAGCCACCCCACTGCCCCCCCACACACACACACACACACACACCGCGGGGACGTGTGTGTAGCTCCTATAGGACGACGCTGTCGTTCTCAGTGTTGTTGCCAAGGTTGCGTCGACAGCGCTGACAGTGGCAAGATGGGATCTGAGCTGACCTTGAGGTGGGGTTGGGGCGAGGCCGGGGGTGGGGGAGGGGAGGGGGGATGGGTGCCTGTTGCAGGGTGCAGGGGGAGGAGGAGGTGGGGGAGGAGGGGGAGAGAGAGAGAGAGGAGAGGAGACATATGGCTGCTGGGCAAATGTATTGAACTATAAATCAGAAAAGCGCTACAATACAGTGGTGGAGCAGCAGGTTGGGCCAAACACGCATTCACTTCACTCCCTACACCAGGGGGTTTTCAACCAGTGGTCCTTGGGAGGGTTCCAGGTGGTCCCCAGGCTAAATGATGGAAAGTTGGTTAACCAGATGTAACTCTTGAGAATGTAAAAATGAATGAATTGAAATGAAAAATGAATTGTGAACAAAACCAGAAGAGTTCTTTAGTTTTAGGTCTTTGTGGCTAAAATGTCATCAAATGATGGTCCCTGGAATCAAAGAGGTTGAAAACCCCTGCACTACACAGTATCACTACTACTACTGCTACTACTATACACAGCATAACATTATCAGTCTTTTGTATTAGTGTTGTCTATGTATATCATCTACCCAGTGCAATGCGTCAGATGTCTGCCCTCTCACTCTGTTTACTTGACATTGACAGCTGGTAACTCATACATGCTGGATTTATTGCCGCACAGCACACTTGCATGTTTACAGTCACGTGTGTGTGTGCGTGTGTGTGTGTGTGTGTGTCTGCATTGCCTTCGCACAGTAAAACGACAATCCTGGGAAATTGCCCGTGTGGTTGTTGTACCTACAAATTCAAGCGTTGCATCTTGCATAACGGTATGATGATGATGTACTGTATGTAAGTCTCTCTGCTGAATGCCTAAATTGTAAATTGTATGATGATGCCAATGTTGACCCACATGATCTCACACGGACCCTAGAATAACAACAGCGTGGGTTCACGTGGATCTCAGATATCATGTGGCCAGTCTATGACGCGTCATCAGTCTATCATCTACACATGTGCTAATCCAATTGTCAGAAACAGAACGTCCTCAGTGAGAAAGAGTTTTTCTCATGGTGTTATATGTAAATTATGTTCAGATTCCATGAACAGATAAAGGTTCCGCATGATGTTCATTTGCATATATTCTTCTTTTTCTTTCTTTTTTTATTTTAGGTTTTAGGATCTCAATTTACAAGCCCAAAAACCTGAACTTTGACACTTGATTTTCTGTGTTCTGGAGTTTTCTCTGGGGGTTGAGAGCCTTATGAGCTGCACTGAAAACAGGTCAAAAAGAGTGAAAACTGGGACTGTGACGCCACAAACAGCAGGGGAAGCAGATCACTTGTTTGAGCCAGAAAATCCACAGACTGGGTTTTGTAGGCTGCAATTGTGCCCATAAAACCTTAAAGAAAATATAATAATAAGTACGATATTATGTGACAATCACTTGTTTCAGTAGCAAAGCAGTAGAATTAGCATCAGGCTAAACACTGAATGAAACCTGCAGGGGGAAACGTTGCATTTTCAGTTGGAAAGAGTTGGAAAGGAATATGAGTACGATGCAAGGATTTACAACCCTCTACTAGACGTCTGGCCATTCTCGCGGAGCCACACCGTAAAAAAAACAATGACGTAAGGATCACAACTATACGCTGTAGATTAACATAACCGTGCTTTAGTAAACCATAAAAAAACAAGAAGGAAAAATGAAACCAGGCCTGTGGGTCATGGTTCAGGCTGTCTCCTGTTACAGTACATCTCACTCACACCGTGTGACGCACGGAGCGAGAGAACGGCACGGAGAAATTAAGCCTGATTCATACTTTGTGTTGCCGAAAATAGCCTCTTACTACTACGAGCCTCGCAGCACGCCGCGTCACGACTCGTTGCAGCAGAAGAGCACCGGGGTATGGGTATGGGTATATGGGCCGGGGCTAGAATTTCCGGGGGCACACCATCGTCGTGAAATAACAAGCCTATAAATCGGGGCGTCGGTGGTGCTCGGCGTATGCGGTCGTTGCGACACAAATACAGTGATCCCTGTTTGGTCTCCTCCATTTGAATCTCCAGGATGGATGGATGGATGGATGGATGGATGCTGTCTGGTGTGGGGTGTCCAGGCAGGCAGGCAGGCAGGCAGCGTCCTGGCAGGCAGCAGAGCCATTGGTCTGGGCTGCCAGCCCAGAGCCGCTGATGCGTAAAACAGCTAGAGCAAACATGGGCAGCCTCCCTCCTCCCTCCCTCCCCCTTCCTCCTCCTCTGCTCACCTTCAGCCCCACCACAATACGACTGTATATATTATATACAGCATGACAGATTCAGGACTAGATCAAATACGTTGAGACGACTGACGTGATGCCCATGCAGTGAGGCAACGTGAAGGTTCTGCTGCAACAGCAGGGCTCTAGATTCAAGACCAGGAATATACTGCGTGTGTGGAAGGTATGGTATGGTATGGTAGGATGTAAAAGGTGTATTCATAGAGCGCTTTTATCTGAGGTGCTTTAAGTAGATTGTGCATTGCATTCACCGCCATTCTCTCCATACCTCTCTCTCTCACACACGCACGCGCACACACACACACATACTGTACACCAATGGCGGAGTAAACCATGCGAGGCACGGATCTGCACATTGGGCAACAGTTTATCATAGCAATCAATAATAGCAATTCTACAGCGTTGCCTTCCACAATTTGCATCCTCACTTTTGCCTTCAATGTGTGCGTTTACACAAACACATAAACAATGGTACATCTAGAAGAGGCTAAATCAAAGTAACAAGATCACAAAACAGTACCCACAACAAACAAAAAAAAAACCTTTGATGAACTGGTGGGAAAGGGGAAAAAAGGTAGGAATAATGTCTATAAGAAAACAATGGACGGTCTCAGTCCCAACAGTCCGGTGCGTCATGCGTTCAGCACTACAGTGTTGTGTTAACACAACAGATCTCTCTGAACTACATGAGGAACCCGTGCATGATAAATGGAGGCGACCGGACAGCTCGCAGCGCACACACACACACACACACACACACACACACACACACACACACACACACACACACACACACACACACACACACACACACACACACACACACACACACACACACACACACACACACACACACACACACACACACACCAACAAACGCTCCAGTACACCCAGTATATACTCCAGCCCGCATAACCTCCATCACTCAACCAGTGACACACACACACACACACACACACACACACACATACCGAGCCGCATGCACGCACGCAGGCTGACAGATGTTCAAAGCCCACCGAAGCTGGCCAACCACCCCAACACACACCCCATGGAGGGAGGGAGAGAGAGAGAGAGAGGAGAGTAGTAGTAGTAGTAGCAGACTGTAAGGCCGGCGGCGATCCATCAAGCCCGCCTCCAACTTCACTCAGGGATAAAAGAGGCGTGAGGTGAGCCGGCGGGTTGAGGGGAGGAAGGGGTTGACATCGGGGTGGGTGAGGGGTGGGTGATGTTATCTGTGTGTGGGTGGGAGGTATAGAGAGGAGAATAGAGGAGAGGAGCGTTTCGGGCTTACCTTGGTCTGGAGATAGTGGGGGTAGTAGTAGGTGTACTGGGTAGGGTACATTGGTTGCTGCTCCAATCGCTTGCCCATGTAGCTGGAATCCTTTAGCACTGTGGCAGACAGGCAGGGACGGAGACAACACAGATCCCAGCGGTCGCTATCGGCGCTCCTCGTGGCCGGGATTCGTTGGGAGTCGGGACGCGTGGCAGCGGCGGGGGGCGGCGGGGCGGACGGAGGAGGAGGCAGACAGACTGGCAGCGGCGGCGGTGGCTTCCTCGCGGTACGTTTCCGTCGCGGTACGCGTTCCTCCGCTGCAGCGGCGGTAGTGGTGGTGGTCAATGTTTCTTATCTCCTCCTGGCTGGCTTTGGGGCTGGCAGTCGTTGTCGCCGGCTGCTGCTGCTGCTGCTGCTGGTCCTCCACCACCACCTCCTCCTCCTCTGTTGGAGGGAGATCCGGCGGTCCGTTGGATCTGGAGAGAGGGGATGGGAGGGAGGAAGGGAGGGAGTTAGGGAGGAGGGGGATATACCTGAGCTGGTCCGGTTTGGAGGAGGAGAAGAACGGGGTTGCGCTCAGTCTCTCTCTGTGTCTCTCACTCGTAACGACGTAAATAGTATCCCACGCGAGATTGGGAGGAAGCAGGGCAAAAACCACGTCTCTAGTCCGTCCGTCCGTCCAGGGGTCCGTTAGAGCGTGCACGACGAGCAGCGTGCGTGCGGCGAGGTTTGGAAGAGGAGGGAGAGGAGGAGGAGAAGAAGAAGAAGAAGCAGGTGGCAGAAGCGATCCGGCACACCGGGGTTGAGGAAGGAGGAGGATGAGGAGAGGAGCGACAAGGAGAAGAGGAGGACGAGGAGGAAGAGGAGGAGGAGGAGGATGATGGGGAAAGAACGTAGAGCTTCACTTCTCTATTTAAGCTGTCAGACTTGTAGTCCTTCTGCCTCGCTTTGATCTCTCTCTCTCTCTCTCTCTCTCTCTCTCTCTCTTTCCCTCTGCCCCTATAGTTCCTCGGCGGAATCAAGGCAGGCACACGCGCGCGCTGGTGTGTGTGTGTGTGTGTGTGTCAGAGATCCTCTCAGCAGACAGATGTGTGCCCGGCTGGCTGCGACCAGCGAAACAGTCCAGAGGCGACAGAGCAGCAGACGAGTGCAATTAGGAAGAAGAAAAAACAAGATCTAACAATCCTCGGGGCTTCCTATACAACGAGATGGCACCAGTCTGTCATTAGAAGAAAGAAGAAAGGGAAAAAACTAATTAGATCTCCAGTGGTCGGTTGGTCGGCTCGGTCGGTCGGTCAGTCAGACGGACGTACGCAAAGGACGGGTGGTCCACGAGAGGAGAGTGGGGGGAATTTTTTTGGGTTGTTTTTGTTTTCAGTGAGTGATTCCCAGCTGTCCAACAGACAAGGAGACCCTCATCTGAGATCCTCCCTCTTTCCTTCTTCCCCACAAAATGTGTTCTTTATTTCTTCCGCGCGTCTCTCTCGCTCTCTAGCCTGCCTCCTCACACACACACGCACGCACTCTCTCTCTCCCTCTCTCTTTCTGTCATACACACACACAGTCCCTCGCTTTCTCTCTCTCTCCCTCTCCTTTCCTTCCACAGTGACAGGGCGGTAAAAGGGGGCTCGTCCGAGTGAGCGGAGCAGACCGCCTCCTGTGGACTGGTAGGAGGGACCAGAGTATGGAGAGAGAGAGAGAGAGAGAGAGAGAGAGAGAGAGAGAGAGAGAGAGAGAGAGAGAGAGAGAGAGAGAGAAGCAGGCTGCAGCGTTTTCGAGAGGAGAGGAGAGGAGAGGAGAGGAGAGGAGAGGAGAGGAGAGGAGAGGAGAGGAGAGGAGAGGAGAGGAGAGGAGAGGAGAGGAGAGGAGAGGAGAGGAGAGGAGAGGAGAGGAGAGGAGAGGAGAGGAGAGGAGAGGAGAGGAGAGGAGAGGGACAGCAGCAGCAGCACAAGGAGTGTATTCCCCCTACTGGTCGCATGCGGAGCTACATCCATGCCTCTGCATGCATCAGTGCTGACTCTAGATTATGAATCTAGATTCTAGATCAGGTTTGATTCTAATGGGATCAGACACTGATCCCGATCATGTATGTCTACGTCGATACTTGTTCTGCATCAGATCACATGTTGACTCTAGTCTTCATTTCTCTTAATTTAAGCTGTTGATTCTTCAAATTGATCTTCCTGAGCAAAGAGAGAGATTACAGTAAACCTGTAGTTCTACCACGATCTGTGTGCCACATCCGCAGATCACAATCAGTGGTAATAAGTAACTAAGTACATTTACTCCAGTAAATGTACTTACTTAGTTGGAGTATTTTAAAATTTGCAATACTTTTAGATGAACTGCTACTGCATCTCTGAGGCAAATATTGTACTTTTATTTTATTTAACCAGTAAGAATCACATTGAGACTGAAGTGTATTTTACAAGTGCGAACTGGCCAAGATATTTACTATGCCTCAATGAGAAGCAATGTTTTAGTGTGTTTAAGTGTGTCCTTGGCAGTGAATTTGAAGCTCACTGGGGGAATCAGTGAAGTCAGTTTGAGGCTGAAGTCTAGGTCATTCCAAGACCAGAGTCCAAAAACAAACTTTACTCCACAAAAAAACTTTACTACTAGATTGATATCAGAGATTGCGGTTATTTGAAAATAACCGATAAGCTCACAATTCACCACAAGGTGTGACATTGTGAGCTTGCAGATCAGCAGTTTTTGATGCTGATACTTTCTCTCTACATTGCAGTAGCCTACTTTTACACATGACAAAATCCACCAGCATTAACCGGTAATGATGCATTGAAATTGATAAACTGTTCAGCCAAATTTACAGAGCGGAAGTCATGACCTTATGTTAGGACAGGGGTTTTCAACAGGTGGTCCGGGGACCACCAGTGGTCCTTGAGAGGGTTCCCGGTGGTCCCCTGGCTAAATGATGGGAAGTTGGTTAACCAGATGTAACTCTTGAGAATGTAAAAATATTCATCGTCTGAATTAGCACTATTTAATTAAGAAGTCTACATCCAGCCTGGAATTGTTAACAAAACCAAAAGAATGTTGTCAAATGGTGGTCCATGGCTCAAATGCTGAATAAATGGTGGTCCCTGGTGTCAAAAAGGTTGAAAACCCCTGTGTTAGGATGTTGGATGATGCATGTGAGTTCCTGTTTAGCAGCAA
Organism: Benthosema pterotum; assembly: GCA_039105355.1. Lineage (NCBI taxonomy): Eukaryota > Metazoa > Chordata > Actinopteri > Myctophiformes > Myctophidae > Benthosema > Benthosema pterotum. The sequence goes on along the minus strand of CM076970.1, from coordinate 20,004,222 downwards.
TTGAAAGAAACATAGAATGATTGTTTATGGGTGCAATGATCTTGATGGCACAATCATGTGTGTATTGACACCACAAGCTACAGCAGCAGCCTGATGCTAACGTGAGTAGCATTATGACTAATAAAAGCCCAATTGTCATAGAGCAACAGCATTGATGTTAAAGGGGAACTCCACCCATTTTCAACATTTTAATATGTCGTCAATATACGACATATTAAAATGTTGAGTGACATGATAAAAAAAAAAAAGTTCCCCAATTCTGTATTTCCTAAACATGGAGGTCTGGAAAAAATCATTAACATGGTGAAATACATCTGATGACATCATCAAGATCTATTTCACCACGTTAATGATTTTTCTTTCAGACCCCTTTTTCCTGAGAGGGTACAAATGGAACCAAATGGACCCGCTAGGGTCCATTTGGTTCACATTTGTATCCTCTCAGGAAAAAGAAATTTCGAAAATGGGTGGAATTCCTCTTTTAAGTATACAGAATTCATTGCTTTTAATTGACATAGATCTATGGCACTGGTGGTATAGCTATTAAGTACAACATTTGAGTACTTTTTCCACCACTGTCAGATGAAAACCGAAGATATGCTTCCCCATCCTGATATTGAATACCAGAGGGTTTACCGTATACGACAGGAACATAACATTATATCTTCCCCAGCAAAAAGGATTCATCTCCTGTGCATCGTATAAAAAAAGAGGTTATGGCGGAATGCAAGTATCAGACATATTTCTTTTCAATTTAAACAGATGTACTGTGCCGTATAGAGTTCTTTTCCACGTGTACATTCAAGAGTGCATTCATATGGTAGAACAGCACAGCTCATCTCAATAGAAGCAGTTATTAGACAGGAGGGAATTTCTGTCAAACAACAAACCCATGAAACAGTCTACGCAGGAAAAACCTTTACGACATTTTAACCCTATAGAACACTGAGCACATTTTTTGTTACACCATCAGTAAACACAGGAACATTTTAAATAATGCAAAATATTCCATAAAATCTCATCAAAATGTATTGAAGTGCAACAATACATGTCAAAAAACAAATATCTCAGCCATTCCTGGGATATGTGAGAATGGACCAGTTCTTAACACCTAGAGAGCCAAACCCGAACCTGTTCGGGTTTGGCCAACGCTAAGGCGTTGGCTATAATTGGCTATAATTCAAATGAACACCTGCCTATATTAAAAAAAAAACAGGGATGTAAACAAACCTGTAGTGTAAGAGAAATTACGCACATCTTCCAATGAAGCTGAGCCAAAACATAAAAAGAAAACAGAGGCTCGCAGCTCACCAAACTTTCAGAAAATACGACCCTTATGGTCTTGTCTGCTTCAAGAAAACAAGCCTACCTTCTATGATGTCACGTAGCATCACAAAGGTGCTGAAAGACCCACCGCAGACATCAGCGAAGATCTGAGAATGACACAAATAAAATTGTCATGGTGAAAATCACTCACGTTTGGCGTTATAGTTTTTCATATACAGCAGTGGTTTTCAACCGGTGGTCGGAAACATGAAATCAAATGGACCCGCAATTTCATGTTTACGCACTCGGAAGAGTTAAAATATTCATTCATCATATTCAAAAGCAAAAGAAATCTTTAGTTTTGGGTTCTGTGGGGACTCAGATGGTGGTCTGTGGCTCACATGCTGAATAAATAGTGGGCCCTGGTATCAAAAGGGTTGAAAACCACTGATATACAGTATCTTGCAGCTGCTAATACGACACTTAAGAGTAACTTGCATGAGAGGATTGTTGCTTTTTAATACCTCATCGTACAACAAACAGACACTTTCCACCGCCCACCCTAAGCCAGAGGAGCGCTGGCTGAGGGCACTACTATACACCTACACCTACAACAGCAGTCTGGAGCACAGATAGACACACAGGCTCCACTCTATACAAGCACCCTAGCCAATGGAAGAGCTGTCTGCTGGCCAGACAATTTCACTGACCACAAAGTAGCATGAGGTGCAGTGTTGCCAGCAGCCAAAATCCAAAATGGACTAATGAGTTTAGTCTCTCGGACTAATTTAGGGGAACCTATAGGGCTTAAGTCTCGTCAGCATATTTTACACATTGGGCGTATAAAATACTGTAGTTGTGTTAAAGGGGAAGTCCACCCATTTCAACATGTTAATGATTTTTCTTTCAGACCCCTGTTCCCTGAGAGGGTACAAATGTACCCTGAGAGGGTACAAATGGAAAATGGGTGGAATTCCCCTTTAATTATGTTAATGAAGGGGCACAATGTGGTCTAACAATCACCATTTCACTTTGAAAGGTAAATTATGAATGACATGAAAACGACAGGATAGGCTTATCAGGATAGGCTTATCTTATCTGAGTGAAGCTTATCAATAAACCTATGGGGAATAAAACACATTTTGCTAGCTCTGCATCTAATTCTTGTCCTAAACAAACATGAACAAGCAAACAAATCAGTAATTGTTAATTCCACAATCCCTTTCAACTCAAACAAGTCCCAACGTCTGTTACTCCTCAAATGTAAAAAACTAGATCTGCACTCAGTAGAGTGCCAACCAGGGGCGGATCTAGGCATGGGCAAACACAATGCCATGCAAAACAACCCGAGGTATTTCAAATTAAAGTGCTTATATTGAAAATGATTTGAAACACTACTACTTCTACTAACTAACTACAGTTGTGTCACCACTAAACCAACAGCATTTCATCATTGAAAACAGAAAACTCTCTGAGTCAGACCTTTGGCTTTATGCATGCTGCGTGTCTGTTGCAACTTCAACAACAACTGATGTTATTATTGATGATTAATTGCGTAATAAAAGTCCTGTAACTGAAAATGGTATGGGTGTGGCTTCATCGCCCGTGGCGCTTACTCATAGCAATTTCTCTTGCCCCTCCAACATGTTCTCTTGCCCCCCCAAATGGGACATTTTACATCCGCCCCTGGTGCCAACTTACATATTGCACATACGTAGGCTATGGTCTACTTTTGTGCGAGAAGAGCGAGTGATCCAAAAACAATCAATGTTCTCTTAGAAAACAATTCTTTAATAGTTGTTTTAGCAGAACCTCCTTTACGAGATAATATTTATTACATTAGTTATAAAGGTCTCTTAATTGCATCACCATTATGTCATAACCTAAACTGGCTAATTGGAATACTTGACTATCCCCCCCCCCTTTGCAATTTGCCATTGTTTGCAGTGACCCACCCAGAATGTTTGGCTCCCACTTTTAGGCCAGCATGGTCAATGTATTACCCCAGCCTTAAAGGGGAATTCCACCCATTTTCAATTTTTTTTCTGAGAGTGTACAAATGCAACCAAATGAACCCTAACGGGTTCATTTGGTTCCATTTGTAAACTCTCAGAAAAAAGAAGCGTCTAAAGAAATCCATTAAAATGGTGAAAATACACCTTGATGATGTCATCAAGATGTTTCACCATGTTAGTGGTTTTCTTCAGACCTCCATTTCTTGGGAACACAGAATGGGGGAACTTTTTTATCATGTCCACCCAACACCTCTAGGGTATACTAATGACATATTAGAATGTTGAAAATGGGTGTAGTTCCCCTTTAAACTTTTGCACGAGTTTGAAAGCCTGGATATCTAGGCTAGTCTTCTGACCTGTTCAGTTTGACTGACCATCTCATGGTCCTCAGCGACGTCATGCCGTCATGATGTCACGGCTAGAACTCGGTGAGTATGTTGTAATCAGATTTATGTAAACGTCATATCTTCTCCATAAAACAGACCATCGCATGCAAGAGGTAACAGAAATCGGGAAGTCCTGATCCAGGAGTGTCTGACCTCTCAAGAACTGCTCCGTCATCTTAATCGACCACCATGTTCAACCACTGCCAATTCAGCACACACAGTGACAAGCGTGTTCCTTCCTCTCTAAAACCAAACAGGGATAAAATGGAGACGATTGCGGCAGCACAGAAAATTATTGGGAGCTTACATGGAAGGCATGAAGACCCTTTGGTTGAGTATAAACCGCCTGCAGCTGGCGCTTCTCCATTCACCTCAAAACCCATTTTACCAGGACAGGAGAAAGAGGCATCTGGAGCCCCATCCGCATCCGAAGAGCCTTTGTTTAAATTTGACTATCGACCCGCCACAGGTAGTGCTCCAGGGTTCGTCTCAAAGCCCATTCCATCAGGTGATTTCAAGTTTGAGGATAAACCGAGTGCCGAGTTCACCTACAAGCACATTCCTTCTGACCTTCCGTTTGGCACTCAGGCTACTCCCATGTCTTCTAAGAACATTGATGATCAGCACAGAGAAAAGGAGAACGAGAGGAGCAGCATTTCTATCTCCACACCATCTCTGGAAGACACCGACCCGGATAATCCACTCTTCAATGTTAAGCCCAACACCTTGAGCTTTGGAGACCTGGCCAAGACCACAGGGGGAGACTTCCTGATCAAGCAGAAGGACCCTAATTTTAAAGGCTTTTCTCGTGCCAGCGAGAAGCTGTTCTCGTCACTCCCTGTGGACCCCAGTACGAAAGAGGATGTCCTTCCTGATGAGGTAAAGCTCATTACTGGGGAGGAGGACGAACAGCAAGTGTATTCCCAGTTTGTCAGATTGTTCAGATTTGACTCTGTCACCATGCAGTGGAAGGAGAGAGGGACAGGAAATCTCAAACTACTGAGAAACCCAACCAACGGCAAACTGAGGGTATTGATGAGAAGAGAGGACGTCCTCACTGTTTGTGCCAACCACCTGATCACTCCGACCATGAGCCTGATATCCATAGCGGGTTCCAACGTGGCATGGGCGTGGCTGGCCAACGACTTCTCAGATGGACACTGCAAGCTGGAACAACTAGCTGCAAGATTCGAAACCGCAGAACTGGCGAAGGAGTTTAAGGAAATGTTTGTGGAGTGCCAGAGACTTCTGGATGTCCCTAGAAACTCTGGATCCTCCAGGTCACATTCCCCATCCTCTAACAGCAGGGCGCCAGTGACCTTATCACATGGTCCAGTTGTGTCACTACAAAAAGAGGAGACCAAGTCTGGCAAAAAGGACAAGGGCTGTCCAGTTGTGTCTCTGCAAAAGGAGGAGTCCAAGTCTGACAAGAATGATGAGGGCTGTCCAGTTGTGTCTCTGCAAAAGGAAGAGACCAAGTCTGACAAGAATGATGAGGGCTGTCCAGTTGTGTCTCTGCAAAAGGAAGAGACCAAGTCTGACAAGAATGATGAGGGCCGTCCAGTTGTGTCTCTGCAAAAGGAGGAGGCCAAGTCAGGCAAGAAGGACGAGAGTGGTCCAGTTGTGTCAATGCCAAATGGGGAGACCAAGTCCGGTGAGAAGGCCGCCCAGGTGTTGACACCATGTAGAATGCATGTTGGACTACTATATGTTGTTGTACTACTCCAAATACTACAACTATTACTAATAATGATAATAGGAGCTTCTAACAAATATCCCTGGTAGAGGAAAAAATGCTGGGGCCAGTGGGTTGTCAAGGTCACTGGCCCGGAGGGCTTGTGCCAAATCAGCAAATGTTAGTTCCACAATCCCTTTCAACCCAAATAAGTCCCAACATCCATTACTCCTCAAGTGTAAAAACTAGATCTGTACTCAGTAGAGTGCCAACTTGCGCTTACATAAGTAGGACATGGTCTACTTTTGTGAGAGAAGAGTGAGCGATCCAAAAACGTTTTTGTTTTTAATGTTTTTTTTTTATATTCTGAAAACTAATTGTTGTTTTAGCAGAGCCTCCTTTAGGAGATAATATTTATGACATTAGTTACAAAGTTCTCTTTTTTTAATTGTTTTTATTATGCATTTTTGTATTATGAACAGTGTTGTGAATACCCTTACAAGTAACGCCCTTACAGTAAGGGATTACTTTTTTCAGTAACTTCTAACGTAACTCCTTACATTTCTCAAATTCATAACGGCATTATGATTAGTGTACCATCGTTACTATCATTACTCCGGCGGCGGCGGCAGGACTCGCTGCACTGTGTGCTGTCTGTCTTCTTCAGCTCGCTTCTTCACAGTCTAACATAGAGTATATTGAATAGAGAAGGCACCGAAGGAAAGTTCCCCTCTCGTCGACTTGCATTGTTTCCTCCGGATGCCTGATCTAGTTTTAATATATCTATGTGTGTAACGTGACAAGTATAAGCCAATCAGAGCCAGTCTTATTTGTCGAGCAGAGCAGATCTAGTAGAACAGCTGCGACATTGAGGGGGCAGAAAAAATGCTTATGATCCTATAGACTTAAATGCATCCGGTAACCTCGGTTGTCCCAATTCAATAGAAGTGTATATAGATGAGCCGCCATTGAAGTGGCCCCATGAAGTGAACAGAGTTTTCGCGTAACTAAAGGCTCTGGCCTCTAGCACATAGACACAACCAGCTGTGTTGTTGTTGCTGCGCACACACTAGCATTTGAGCTGCGGTAAAATACGCTCTCAGACGCAATGATACGAGGACGACAGCGTGACTGGAGCCTTTGCAGCGTGGAAATATAAACACTATTTTACATTCTTGCTGGTAAAGCAGGGGTTTTCAACAGGTGGTCCGGGGAGGATTCCAGGTGGTCCTCACACTAAATGATGGAAAGTTGGTTAACCAGATGCAATACTTTGAGAGTGTAAACATGAAACCAAACGGACCCTTGCGGGTCCATTTGGTTTCCATTTCTAGTAAACACAGAATGGGGAGATCTTTATCTTGTCCACGCAACATCTCTAAGGCATATTAATGTCAGTAAAATGTTGAAAATGGGAAGAATTTCACTTTAAACTTGTAAGCACGAATACTACAGAAAAACACCCCTTTTTTGTATGTTTAAAAAAAAAAAAAGTAAAGTAAAGTAAAGTAACGCCCTTACTTTCATAATTTAGTAAGGAATAAAGTAACTAGTTACTTTTTCAGGGAAGTAACTATAACTATAATTCCCTTACTTTTTAAAAGTAACTTCCCCAACACTGATTATGAACATACATTCGGAATACAATTGACAAAAAATTGTAGTGAAGAATAGATAGATAGATAGATAGATAGATAGATAGATAGATAGATAGATAGATAGATAGATAGATAGATAGATAGATAGATAGATAGATAGATAGATAGATAGATAGATAGATAGATAGAAATTCTGTCAGGGGTTCAGGGTCAAAAGGTTTTTTAATTATGTCTGATAGTGATTTAAAAATACTTTGCCAAAATTATGTTAATTTTGTACAATGCCAAAACATATGTGTTAGTGTAGCTGGCGACTGGACAAATCTATCACAGGCTAGATTCACATTTGGATACATTTTATTAAAAGTTTTTCTTTAGATAAATGTAATCTGTGCAATATTTTAGATTACAGAAGACCATGCCTGGCACATACTGAAGAAGAATGCACCACTTCTTAGGATGCAGACCATTGTTCATCAGTGATAGTTGTTCCTAAATCGTTTCCCAAGCGTTTTTTAAATGATTTAAGGAGGGATTGTTGTTACAAAGGTCTCTTAATTACGTCACAATTATGTCATAACCTAAACCGGCTAATCAGAATAGTTTGAGGGACGACCAACAACCGTTGACCATGGACCAATCGCTTAACTTGCGCTCGCTCTGCTCACCCAAGTAATAATAAGATAAAATAAAAACCGTTGTTTGCAGAATGTTTTGCTCCCACTAGGCCAGCATGGTCAATGTATTACCCTGGCCTTCGTGTTTTGCGCGAATTTGAAAGCCTGGATATCTAGGCTAGTCTTCTGACCTTTTTGGTCAGACTAAAACCATGTCATTGTCCTCAGCAACGTCATGCTGTCACAGATAAACTGTGTGGAGCCTATTCTGCCCTGGTTAACTGAGGATTCCCAGTTGTGTGAGTGATACATGTTTGCTCTTCCACACAGGAGAGCATCTCGCCGCTGTTGCGCTTTGCAATTACTGTACCTCTCTCTCTCTCTCTCCCCGTCGGGAAAGGACATATACAGTAAATCTCACCGATTGCAGGTTTAAGGCTGAGGACATTGCTGTGTGCCGCCATGAAAAATGGATGCAGTGTTTAACACAAACGCTCGCTTGTGGCAAAAAATAAAAATAAGTCATATTTCTAGTGCCACACACATAATATGATAAGTGAAGATCGTCATCTGCAGCTGTATTGCCCACCATTAAAGTTTTTTCTTGCCTTATACAGTAAATAGTTACAGTAAAGTATTGCATTTTATAGCTGCTTTTCCAAGTGCTCAACACACTTCATTCATTCATACATATTCATACATACAGTACATACTGTACATACGTGCATTGGGAGGTGTGTAGGGAAACAGGACCTATCATGTCACCCCTATATCTCCATATATGGAGCCGGAGTTGGCTTGTTCTGACATCACAACACTTTACAGAGAAACACAGAGAGATATGCAGAAGTGCTCCATATCTGGGCTACAAGTAAGTTACTGCGCGTCTTACCTGTGCTTGTATATATGGGGTTTTTCGGTCAGGGATGGTCAAGCATGCCTATATGTGACCGTAGCTGGTACTTTAAGGCTCAAGTAGGTGTGTGACGCATGCACAGCATGCACAGACATTTCTGCCTGGCATACATAGAGATTACATATACATACATACATACATACATATTCTCACTCACCACATTCGCAGTAATAGAGATACAGACAGGCGGTTGGAACAGGTATTTTGAGGTGGGAATACAAATGGATAGGGGACATGGATCTCCAACCTCCATCATTCTAATAAATTATGATCTAACCATCTGCAACATAATAGAGTCATCCATGTCCAGGGGGGGTACCTGTGCATCATGCTGCATGAACAGGAGATAAAGGCTACCGCCCTAAGGGCTACATAGATCAGGAACAGTTGCTTCCCCAGGCTACTTAATTACTTACCGACTGTATATTACCATAGATCTAATATCATATGACCTATACACAGATTTGTACTGTCGATATCTACCGTACACATAACGGAGAATGTCAAGTCTACAAAGTAAAAGTGTTAATTTAACTCCAAAACGGAGGAGTAACTCAGAGGAGCCCACATGAGCGGCTCCATTAAGAGTTAAATGACCGCTCAGGATTTCACAGTGTCCAATCAATGGTGGGAGAAAGCATCCCACGGAGCAAAACAATACGCGGAGGAGGAGGAGGGGGCGAGGGGCCGCGCCGAGGAAAACATAATTATCAGATAGGTTGGCTTTTATCTGGAAGAAAAAGAGATGAGACTGATATCGATTGTTGGATTATCAGATTAACGGTCTCCACAACCAACAGGCTCTACGTATGCGGCCTGCAGTGGAGGGGTGAGAGAGAGAGAGAGAGAGAAAGGCCAACACACAGAATAATAGAAAGAGAGATGGAGAGGTTGAGATGAAAGGGAAGGCGAAAAGAGCTTAAAGGGGAACTCCACCCATTTTCAACATTCTACTATCTCATTAATATACCTTAGAGATGTTGTGTGGACATGTGATACCCGCCCCTCATTCTGTGTCTCCTAGAGATGGAGGTCTGAAAAAAAAAAAATTCTGGAAAAATCAAGGTCTGAAAAAAACAAAACAAACAAAATTATTTTTCATTTAGGACCTTAGGACCCTAGCAGTTCCATTTGTACACTCAGGAAAATGTTGAAAATGGGTGGAATTCCCCTTTAAATAGAGGAAGAGAAATCAAGACAAAGACGATCTGAATTGTATATTTTTACCTCTGTACCCTGCACCTCTGTATCCAACTGATTTAGCATTATAGGAACCTGTTGCGTCCTGCGTGCCCTTGTTCATGGAGATCCCAGGCAGGGTTCCAACCCACAACCTTCCGCATGAAAGTCATATACTCTAACCACTAGACAAGGGTAACCATTTGCATGTTAATAAAGTAAGACGTCTTACTCACGCTTCCCATATTTATGGAGTTCTGTAAGACACATGCTCATTTCAGCTTGCACAGTAATATCCTAATCTTTGTGTGTGTGTTTTTTTTTTTAACATTTTGGGAGAAGGGGCAACATAGGGGTGCCATGGTTTAAAGTGGTGAAAGCCACAAAACAGGACGATTTGAATTTTATATATTCTTCCCGTGGAATGAGCAGCAGTCAGACAGTGGAAACCCCATTGGAGTAGTGTTACACACGGCTTCGGTATTCAGCGGTCACACCATTAAGAATTAAAAGCAGGGAATTGTAGACTTGACTCGTTGAAACTGAAGAAGTCGGTCGGCGACCTTCCAGCCGACACTAGAGACCAGAGCGAAGGTTAAGGTGGAGTGCAACGTTTCTGCAGCGGCCAGGCCAGTTCACAGGGGTGCGTTTGGCTTTAGAAGAAGAGGAAAAAGAAGATGGCTTTATGGACTTCATGCTAGTATGTCCTAACAGTGGTTTTCAACCGGTGGTCCTTCAGAGGGTTACAGGTGGTCCCCAGCTAAATTATAGGATGTTGATTAACCAGTTCAGATCTTTGAGAGCGTAAACATGAAACCAAATGGACCCTTGCGGGTCCATTGCCAGTATGTATGTGTATGCCAGTATGCCAAGTATTTGTGCCGTTCATGCACGATTCTCCCTGAAAATGATTCCACGTTTTGTTGCCAGACATACAGCACATCTACCGCCACAATATGCAAGAACTACAAACCGTCCTGGTTGCCGGACCCCAGTGAAAGCCACCATAGACTTCCACTGAAACTCATTTTCCCAGAAGCTCTTAAAGAGAGAGAGTCTAAAGAGAGAGTCTAAAGGGACAGACCTTTCAGGTGGTTCCAAGTGGTCGCCATATCCAAATCGTCTATGAATTAATTTAAAAGTAAGAGTAAAAAAGAGTAAAAACATGGATTAAACAACGAAAACACAACTCAGGCATCTCGTTATTGTGAGGGAAGCTGTTATACAACTCGGCTAAGTATGAATGGGCCGTATGTACTTTTTTTATATAAAGAGTCTCTCTTATCACTTTCATTGTCTTATACCAAGATACGGTATGTAAATGCACCATGACCATTTAAAGAAGGGTATTCTGATTGTGATTCTGGAGAAACTGGGTGAGTAAGTGGAGTCTGGGAATGCAGGCTGTGTGTATGTGCATCTGTGGAACTGGAACCAGAGACCGCGAGTGTGGGCGTGTGCGTTGAAACGCTCAGCTGGAATGAATCACTCTGGCTGACGTCAGGACACACACACACTCACTTGTGTGTGTGTGTGTGTGTGTGTGTGTGTGTGTGTGTGTGTGTGTGTGTGTGTGTGTGTGTGTGTGCGGTATTGTGTGTGCGTGCGTGGATGCGGGTGTGGAGGGGCAAGATTTGAATACTAAAAAACATCATTATAGTAACAATACAAACCAGATGAGACCGCATCATGCGAACGGCATGCACCGATTGAAAGAGGATAAGCCTACTCTACCTGGAAGAATTTAAAACTAAATAAATAAACTAAATAAACACAACGATACCCGTACCCACACACATGCATGCACAAAACACCTGCACAGTAAGCCTACACCATCTCACACATACCAGGCTACACAGAGAGTGAGAAGGGGAGTAAATTACTCTTCCGTTTTTGTGAATAATATTCATAAATATGCTGCAATACCATTGAAACCAATATACCCCAACTTAAGCTTAAACCAACCTCCAATATACTGTAGGTATAATGTGCACAAGTGAAGGTGATCCAGAGACTCAACAAGTCATTTTCAGAATTTTAATTCACCAAAGCGACTGAGAGAGAGAGAGAGAGAGAGAGAGAGAGAGAGAGAGAGAGAGAGAGAGAGAGAGAGAGAGAGAGAGAGAGAGAGAGAGAGAGAGAGAGAGAGAGAGAGAGAGAGAGAGAGAGAGACGAGGGTATATCATTCCTCTAATGGCACAAAGTGATTACACTTCTCCTCTAAACAGCCTGAGACTGCTAATAGAATGACCTCAGCACAGCACCACAGGGTATACTAGACTGGACCATTACTTGCAATGCTAAGCTACTGACTTCATTTAAACTTTCACCAGGGTCACCCATACCACTGGGCCAAATATGCGACGGATAAGAACTAAATGGGGGAATGCACGCACAAACCATAACATTACACGACAGGCAGGGACGGATTAACCTCCACCAGGGCGCCGGGGGGCAGAGGTTTTGGGGGGGGGGCATAGTGTGTGCCCCCCTGGGCCACGTGTCCACAGACTCAATGGCTAATTTGGCCCTAAAGACAGGGGTTTGATGAAAAAAAATCATGCAAGGAACATAAAAAATGAGTAAAGTAATTAATACTATTACTGAAACAGAAAGCTATTTTTGATACGATGTCACTGTTATATCTTCTTTCTCAACCTTTCTCATACTATTTTTGTTCATGAGTGTCTTCCTCCTGCGCTGGTGACTGTGCTATTCTTATACTTAAGAAATACATCCTCTGTAGCATTCCTTTCATAGTGGTACACTTTCATGTTGGTTAATTTTATTTTGAAGTCAATTCTGGGGATTGCAGACAAGAAAGTGACTGCTCCAGAGGTAACACCAAAAAGAGGACTAAAATAGATGTTACACATAGACTTCAAGCTCAATTATCCGCCATTATACATAATATGGTAAGGGCTTTAAATGTCACCTTTTGCACTGTAACAGTCTCTCTAAAGGCCTGGATGAAGAACTTAATGTGGTGACAGAACTTTAAGGTATAGGATATTTGTGGTTGCGGTTTTGCAAACACAGCGATCTACGTATGTTGGAGCCTCGCCCCTGGCTCAACAACAGGAATAATGCATGTACACTTACCCAAAACATAGAGATGTATAAGATGTATAAGAAAACAACACACTCTTCTTATTGGGCCATAAGCGATAATTGAGAGGCATTGTGAGTTTCTTCTAGAAGATACGCCTCATTATCGTGTAGTGAGTAGACTCGTGTAAGAATCTGGGTTATCTGTAATGAACACAACATTTGTAACACCGGATTTGTCTTGCTGCTCAACAGAACACTGTTATGAATTGGAAGATAAGTAGCACAACCTGCCTTCGCTTGAAGCTTTTACTTTTTGAAAGTACCGTAGAAACCCGCAGAAAGTGTTTAATAGCTCATGCACTGACATCATCGAGTCGCTCACTCAAATCACAATTCTTAAGGTACTTTTGGACAGGGGGGCGTCAAATAGCGCTGACGTTGTCGCCTGGATCAACAACAGAGGGAAAGAACAGCCAGACAGACAGACAGATAGATCGACAAACAGAAAGAAAGAAAGCAAAAGGAAACAGCTTGTGACACAAAAGGGAGACAACGCCGAACGAACGAGATTCCCCCGGCGTCGATCTACAAAAGAAACCATTAAAACCACAACTGAACCCTGCCTCCGCCCCCCTTCCCTCACTCCCACCAGCACCCCAAAAATATCCCTGGAAAGTCCAAAACAATGCATCCCCCTGCGGCCAACAGCACTACTTCCCAGACCCCCGCCCCTCTCTCTCTCTCTCTCTGTGCTGTGAGTCCAGGACATCCATTCTTCAGTAGAGGGGAGAAAAAAAAGCAAACAGAAAGGCTGTGTTCCCTCCAGACAGTGTGCTGGACAGAGCAGGCGTGGGCGTTTCCTAGAAGTCAGAACCATTGCATGCACATGCCTGGAATTCGAGGGAAACGCTGGAACTGCACCAGGGAGGGCTGTGGGGTTTGGGGGGGTAGTGTAGTCAGTACGATCGCGACATTAAGGGGAAATAGGGTCACGGGAGGAATGGTTAGTTCCTGGTATTCTGGGGGCTGTGTGGGAGGGGGGGGGAAATAAGGAGGCTCCAGCAGCTAAACCCCACACTAAAGCTTCAAAATTTATAGATTAGATGGCTTGACTTAAAAGCCATTTAATCTGAATGCATGAATTACCACTAGTTGAACAGAATATATAGTTGGGAATCAGGGGCGTTTTTGCCATTAGGCAGACTAGGCAGTTGCTTGTGGCGCTAAGAGGGGAGGGGGGCACTGGTGCAATCACCAGACAGGCTTTAAAAGGATCTCCGGCTAATAAGCCTCATGGTAAATACATTATACTTGTCCTCTATAACTAGAATTGAACATTTAAAGGACATAATTATAATATGTTCTTTAGTTTAAAAATAGTTCATGATTTCATACCTTGGGGGGGCGCCATTTTACTGTGCCTGTCATACTGTAGGTATGACGTCACGGGAGATTTTCCCTGGAGCCGTCCCCTTTACCAAATGGACCCGTGAGCGTCCATTTGGTAAGGGGGGGCTCCAGGGAAATTCTCGCCTGGGGTTCCAGGCAAACACCACTGATGGGGAAAAAACACCACTGATGGGAACAGCATGTGTGACTAGGATACTGACGCACACAAGCATTGTGTAGGCCTACCTACTGACTTTACAAGTTCAAGGTTCAAGCTCAGTCATAGCTGAGTCAGAGCACAGCGGAGAAAGCGATAGAGAGAGAAAATGGAACTACGGGGGCACGCATTGTAAGGCACAACAGGCATAATGTGCTTGCATGTGTCATTGCGTGCGTGTTTCGGCATGTACATTATTAATTATTACTGCGTCGCTGAATATAGACTCACATTCTCTCTCTCTCACGCGCACGTGGTCCAAGCTAGATCGACATCATTGACACAGTAGTTACTAGGATGGATTGCGGCATATTTACGGTTTCAGGAATTTAGCAGACGCTCTTAATCCTAAGCAAGAAGAAAACATGGTAATACTATCATAAACATAAAAAACAGTCTTCAACAATAGGTAAGCGAAGAAGCTAAGATCCGTCTATAAATTAGAACTACAGTATGTGTATGGAGTATAGATTGCCATGTCTGCATGCCATGTAATTTATTTACGCCATACCTTTGCATACGCCAGTAAGGTTGCTGCGGCTAGGGTAAGTGCTACTGTACGGCAAGTGCTACGGGCTAAATGCATTCATTAATATAAAGGGGTGCCGTGATTTTTGTATTTTTTCCAATTTTGTATATGTTTAAGAGGTGACAGTATGTAAATAGACCCTTGGTGTGTTTTTTATGTGCAATGATGTCTTCCCTTTGTATTTAGGGTTTCTTCCTGGGGGCTGAACCTTTCCAGTCAAACATGCCAATGAAAAAAATATAGTGACATCATGTGTTCAGCCCCTCCCCTAACTCCTCCCCCTTTATCATGCAACTAAAGCTGTGGGTGTGGCTTCAGTTCAGGTGGATCTCCACCATCACCACCCACCAGGCAAACCAGGCATACTTAATGAACTGGTAGGGTGGAATTATAAAAATGACAGTTTAACAAACACTGTACACTTTTGGGAAAAAATCTTACTTTTCATATAACATTAATACCTGATGATCATGTTTTAGGGTAGAAAAAATTCATGGCACTCCATTCATTAATATAAAAGTGAATGCATTCATTAATATAAAAGTGCTGCTTCTTCAGAGTGATCGTTCGGGCATGTGGTTAGGATCACTCGGGGTTGTCTACCTAGGGAGGTCTTTGAGGCACGTCCTACTACAGGAGGAGACCCAGGGGCAGACCAAGGTGCAGTTGGACGAAACGCATTGACTCAGTGGCCTTGGAATGCCTCGGGACCCTCCCCATCCCCAGAAGGACGTTTCTCTGGAGAGGGAAGTCTGGAGCACTCTGGTGGAGGTGTTGCCCTGTGACCCTGACTACGGATAAATGGTTGAAGATGGATGGATGGATTCATGTTACCAGTTACCACCTCCAACTGGAGGACAACACAACCAATCCAGCCATACATACACCATACAGGTGTATATGCTGTAGATCAGTGGTTTTTAACCAGTGGTCCGGGGATCACCAGTGGTCCAGGTGGTCCCCAGCTAAGTTGGTTAACCAGATGTAACTCTTGAGAACGTAAAAATGAAACCAAATGGACCCGCAACACTCTCAAGAGTTAAAATATTCATCATCTTAATTAGCCCAGGCCTACACAACTAGAAGATTAATGGTCATTTTAATCTGTATGTTTGCCTGTTTTGTTGACCATATCCAGCCTGGTATTGTGGACAAAAGCAAAAGAAATCTTTAGTTTTGCGTCTACAGTATTGGGTTGGGTTTGCATAAAAGAAGCCTATAGCATGTTGTTTTGTTTTACTCCTCCAGATGCTCAACTGTGAAAAAGCTGCAAAGAGATGGAAGCATCATCCCCCATGGGTCTACGCCCCGTGTAAGCAAATTACAACGTATTTGCACGAGGTCAAGCACCGTACAATGTCGCCTTTCCTTTAGAAGTTCAGACGTGTCGAGTCGTTCCAAAGGATGCTCAAACCAGAGACGTGAGAGTGACCAGCCTCGGGTCATTAACAGCTCTAGAAATACACAACAGACTGCAAGCTGCTCCCATAAATCTGCTACTCATTGAGGTTTTTTCCTTTTCTTTTTTTGTTTCCTTTTACGACATCATCAAAGTTAAAGCATAAAATATGCGACTTGGTTGCTCTGCACATAACTTTAGCAATCTGCCTCTGATATTGTCAGGACCTTGGGACTTATTTATGTGTCGACAGACTTGAAACTTCTCATTGTTCAAAGTGGAAGTGCACGTACTTTCATAAAGGCATTAAAGCCCTCAGGACTGGGTCTGTGAATATGTTCTAAACTTAACTCAAATCAACCAAACCGAAGACACACAGAATAACATGTACTAGTGTCCACAACACGGACAGATCATCGTAGTCAGCAGTGTTGATCTCCATGACTGACGCTATGACAAACCAATGTTCTCGAATGTTTGCAAGGGGCTAATGGGCACTAAAAAGACAAAGAACAATTGACTCAAGTAAAAAGAAACCATGGCACACCATGGCACTTGCTGACACTGTGAAGAAGAGAGGGGGAAAAGATATATGTATTATTTTTGTACTATCTGTATTAAATGTGTGATTATGATGTAATGCATACATGTATTGTAAAACTGAATATCTCTCAATAAAGTTTATTTAAAAAGCAAGAGATCCAGTATACAGTAAGTAAGACACAAGACATTTGGTAGCACACTGAAAACAGCAGATCAAAAGCTTGTGCCTGAAAATTGCTGATCTTCAAGTTCACAACACGGCACAAGCCAACGTGTTGTGAGCTTGAAGAGCGGCAATTTGTAAATTCAGCTATTATGACAGCACTCAGGCTGACTAAATCAGCTGTAGATTTAGTTGTTAACTCTTTTGAATTCTTTCATGACATTTTTGTTTGCCAAACATAATTAAACTGTTCACATATACATTACGTACAGTATGTTGTAGTTTACTGTTGAGCACGTTCACTTTCTGTGTTGCCTCGAACCACCCTCGACATACCGCCAGAAAGTCGGGTTGTCGAGCAACATGTGCAGAAGGATTGTTTAAAATGAACTGGAATTTACATAAATGTTTATGTTGAAATGAATGTCAACCTTGCGCTGTGTATATTAGTTGTGTATAAATAGAGGTGGCAGGGTGAAGTGTGACGGGTCTCTAGTACTCCTGCCTGCATGGAGGCATCACTTCCATGCCAAGAGCAACAGTAATGGAACACCCTGTGATGTAACAGGGCTACTGCTACGCTCAGGGCCTTTGAAGTTATGCATGCTCTCCTCACAGAATAAATGGTGCCACTTAGGGTGAAACGGAGACAAGGGGGACAACAGCACCCACGTTAAAGGCTCTGTGTATCAGGGGCGAATCTAGGCATAGATGCCCATACTGCCCCACCAAACAACCCAAGACAAAGACAACCCAAGATATTTCAGGGCTTATACTTGAAAGTATTTGAAACACTGCTACTCCTACTAACCAACTACAGCTGTGTCACCACTAAACCAACAGCATTTCATCATTGAAAACAGTCAGACCTTTAGCTTTATGCAGCATGCTGTGTGTCTGTTGCAACTTCAACAACAACTGATATTATTGTTGATGTTACTGATATTATTAATGATGCTTACACTTGCCTAATAAAAGTCTTGTAACAGAAAATGTTATGGGTGCGGCTTCAAACGCCCGTGGCGCGAAGCGACACGGGCGTTTGAAGCCGCCCTCATAACATTTTCTGTGACCCCCCCCCCCCCCCCCCCCCCCCAAAAAAAAAGTGAAATGTTATATCTGCCCCTGCTGTGTATTCAAATGTATACCGTTTACACGGTCGGTGTTTTTTTTTTTCAGCAGGACTAAAGTAAACTATATTCACTGGAAACAGGACAGGGAGTTTGACGGTCCCAAACATACAGCACCTGTACTGCTTTTTTTTAACACCTGTAACCGATTAAGGTTTTAATCAACTTGACATTGACTTCTGGAACTGCTGTGATAGGACACAAATAAAGTGACACAAATAAATAAATAAAACAAATACATAAAATGATATTAGTAGCATTATTAAAAATGATATAATTGTTGTTTGGGTTGAGGGGTGTCTACAATAAATGTTTCTGGGGTATTTTGTATAAATATGGTGCACTTCCCATGCAAAGAAAACAGCCTATATATTTGCCGTTGTGATTGCTGTCCTTCGTGTTGCGTGAACAAACTGATCCATCCATGTACATTTTAATTTTCATTATTAGGCTTTAGCCATTTACCCCCCCCACCCCCACCCCCACCCCACAGCTATTTGGTCCAGCTAATTACAAAATAATTGGGAATAGAATACCCAATTATACACTGCCTATTCGCCTGGAATCTTCCTGATAGCCGGTCCATCCTTGAGAGTGCAGGTCTATTAATTTTTGGTGTGCATGATATTCTGTTTATTGTGAATAATTGCAGCACTTATATAACCATTCACAACTCAAAACAAGACTAATGGGCCTTTCCCAGCAGCACAACACACAGCAGCACAACACACTGCACTCTGAAACCTATTACTTCCAATGGCCTGCGTGCGCCACACACACGGGTGGTTTGCCGGCCGTCTACCGTGCAAAGTGGAATGGTGGCACGGAAGCACAGAGCTCCATGCAGCGCCGCAGTGAGCTCGGCGGTGCCTTGCCTTAGAAAAGTTCACACACTGCTGAACTTTTTAAAACTGCGAGCTGGGACGAATAAACACACAGGCGACAGAAATGGCTATTTCCCACCCCAAAATAGTGGTTCAGCAGTGAGTGCAGCTCAAACCGTTGGCAGGAAGCCTCGGTATCAGCCGCGACTAACCCAAAAGTTGTCCTCAGCGACGGACATGATAGACTGTGCACAGCAAGTCATTGCTAGCTTGTCATTACATCTTTACATATAGGCTAGCTGTTCTATAGACCAGTGGTTTTCAACCTTTTTCATACCAGGGACCACTATTTATTCAGCATTTGAGCCATGGACCGCCGTGAGGACATTTTAACCACACAGACCCCAAAACCAAAGATTTCTTTTGCTTTTTGTCCACAATACCAGACTGGATTTGGGAATCTCTAGTTGTGTAGACTGGGGCTATAGTCCAAATAATGAATATTTTAACTCTTGAGAGTTACATCAGGTTAACCAACTTTCCGTCATTTAGCCTGGCGACCATCTGGGACCCTCTCAAGGGCCACTGGTGGTCCCCGTACCACTGGTTGAAAACCACTGCACTAAGGGGTGCCCTGGCAGCAGCCGTACAGTAGCTGTGATGATGTACCATTAAACAGTCTGAAAGTGTAACACTGTGTGGCTGTAAGAGACGTAATGTGTTTGTGTGCCCATTCTACAACGTAATGCGCCAATATGATAATCTCAGGTTAGGGTTAATAGATGTTGTGCAAGTGGTGGTGGGCGTGTTCACTGGGGCTGGAGCGCTGCCACTCAAACTACCATGGCATTTACCTGTCACTGGGAACAGGGAACGTGACTGAGAGAGGAGGGGAGCGTGGGAGAAGACATTTTCTGTTGACCGTATCAAACGCATCTCATCACCTTTTTAACGCCCACGTTTGGGTATTAGCTAAAGCCTAGGAACAGTTGGGTACCTTTTCGTGTGGTGAGTGAATAAAATGGTCAGGCTGACATCTCGAGTGGACCTGATTCATTGCGTGCGCAATCCGTGCGGCCACCCTTTAAAGGGGAATTCCACCCACTTTTCAAAAAATTCCTGAGAGGATACAAATGTGAACCAAATGGACCCTAGCGGGTCCATTTGGTTCCATTTTTACGCTCTCAGGAAAAAGGGGTCTGAAAGAAAAATCATTAACATGCTGAAATACATCTTGATGATGTCATCAGATGTATTTCACCATGTTAATGATTTTTCCAGACCTCCATTTTTAGGAAATACAAAATTGGGGGAACTTTTTTTTATCATGTCCACAGGACTCCACACAACATCTCTAAGGTATCAATACTATAATTTAGGAGTTGTCTGTCTGTCTGTCTGAATGTCTGAAACACAAATAACTCCGCGATGGCACCACCAATCGCTGTAAGTTTTCACACAGCCGTTCACCATAATATAATGAAGAGAGTGACGTAGCCCTTTTGCCAAATTAACACACCGTTGATTTATAATTAATTTATTTGTGCGTGTAAATTTCCCCATTAGGTTTATATGGGAAAGTCCGACGGGGCCCCCTAGCGTTACACAATTCACAGGCCACCGTCATTGCTGTTACCCCACTGCCCTATTTCCACTGCTACACCAGCACCGGAACAAATGGTGACCCATACAATTTTGCCATGGCTATACTGTGGCATGCGCATGTTATCCACACTGCAACAGCTTTCGCTAAACGTTGGGACAATATCGGAGCGACAGACACCCACTTTATGTACAGATCCAGGCTCTTCTGGATCTGGAAGATATTAGTTTGTTTTCGCCGTCACTTTTTACTCGCACGTGTGACAAGGGAACAAAAACAATGTTCAACTTCGCTCCACCGCCGCCCCTGCTGCTTACTTCGGCTTCCTTGCGACGCACAGACCGCGGTGATTTATCTTTGATATAAAAATAAATTACTGTACAACACATTAAAAGGTACCCAGAAAGCATCAGGACGCCTTAGGGACTGTTCCATTTGGTGGTCCCTGGAAACACAAGCCCACAGCGTGCGACACTTCGATATGGATGGGCTACTGATTTTGTGTGTGTGTGTGTGTGTGTGTGTGTGTGTGTGTGTGTGTGTGTGTGTGTGTGTGTGTGTGTGTGTGTGTGTGTGTGTGTGTGTGTGTGTGTGTGTGTGTGTGTGTCCACTTTCTAAACCAGTGGTTTCATGATGTTCACACAAACACCTACTTAAATGCAACAAAAACATTTATCACCAGTTAACTGCACCTTGCTTTGCTATCACTGCTTCCCCTTTTCCCATGATCAAGTATCCACAACTACAGCAGTACTCCATCAAAATACTTACATTATTGTTATTGATATTAAATCACATTAACCACACTGTAGATCATTTGGTGTTCATATATTTACAGCGGGTAAGGTCCTAGTATTAATAAAATGTTGAAAATGGGTGGAGTTCCCCTTTAAACCAACACAATAATGGCTATAGCATTCATGTTCGCCCAGTATAAGGACTGTAAGATTACTCTAGGATGGCATTAAATCCTAAAAGAACCCACAAACATCTCAATCACAAAAAGACAATGATAATGTGCTGCATATACAGTATATCGATCTGTACTGTATATATTGTCAATATATCATCCACTTCTAAAGCCAGCAATATCCCTCTGTTTTAACATGTGTCCTTTGGAAAATAAAGCACCTCTCTGTTGCATTGCTGTCAGTCCTGGTACCAGTGCATCAGCAGCCTTGCAACACTTAAAATGTGAAATTTTAAACGTCATGTTGCATCGATAACGCAATATTTTGAATAAATACCGACATATTAAACACATGGTGTCCATATCGTGTTGGCTCAACTCTGTATCCTTCACATCGAGATTGCACTATCAACCAGATAGGAATATACAGTATATACAACACTTTAACATAACATTTAGCACTAGTCTCCAGAGCATAATACACATGTTGCGGAGTACTGGGAAGAGCAGCACTCAATGTGCGACTTTTTACCAACAAAATTCACAGTAAAAGGTTGTTGGCTGCCTAAAAAAATAAACGCTCTCTATACAGCTTCTCTCTCTCACTACAGTGTGACTCATGTGATGAACAGCAGGGCAGGCAGCCTCTCAATGACTCATTATCAACTATCACAACACAGGACAGCAGTGCAGCACTAACATGGGGGACTTGAGAATATGGGTTACATGCGCACACACGCACACACACACACACGCACACACGCACGCGCGAGCACGCACACACACAGGCACACACACTCTCCTGGTGTGCATTGAATAGTACTCAAATACTTAACTTACTGGTAAGTAAACATAACAATAGTAGGAAGTAGGAATATTCTGTTGCAAGTCCAGAAAGATGTATTACATCACAGTAAATGTACTTGAGTACATGGTGTACATACTATAAAGAGGGTGTTATTTTCAAGGTGCAACAATGGCAGGAATAATCCATGGCTCCATGTGCTTAATCTACCCCTAAACTGAATATTTTACTAAACATAAACCTCAATAATAGATCTTCACAGACGGGGAGCAGGACAAAGAAACCCTCCAAAATCCACCAAGATAATAAGGTGACACAGTCATACAGGTTGATGTTATTTTGTGCTGAGAAAATAAATAAAATCAACCTCATTTCAAAGAAAATAATCACATTGCTTCATCGCTTGGCAGGATATTTGTGTTTTGCGTGTCGGTGTTACTCATGACAAACATTTTAAACAGTTTAAATTCATGCGAATTCATGGCATAACATAAACGCTCCCAGTTGTGTAAATATCATGACAAAAGAAGACCATCCTCACTAGTGATTAGCCGATTATCGAATTCGATATTCATGATTTTATTAATAATCGGTATTGGTGCTCAAAATAAATAATCGAAAAAAGAGCAGCCGATTATTTGTATTTATTATAAATGTTCAAAAATGGTACATCGACCACTTTCATTGAAGATCCGGTAGATTGTGGGGGTAAGGAGATGTATAGCTGTGTGTCTGACTCCATCACCTCATGTATTTATAGATTTATCCAAATTATCCAAAATGTATTTTCTCTTTTTCTTTTATGTCTGAAGCTCTGTGCCTGTACTTGAACTAAAAAAGATGCATGTGATGGAGGGGAAACTGAAACACTTTTGCTGCTTCCGCACTTTTATTCTATTAAAGTAAATAATAATCGTATCGGCTGATATCGGCTATCGGCCTTTTTGATGTTCCACTAATCGGTGATCGGAAACATCGGCCAAAAGTCTGATCGGTCGATCTCTAATCCTCACAATGACTATTTGCCCACATTCTAGTGTGATTGTTGTGTGCTCTCACACACACACACACACACACACACACACACACACACACACACACACCACACACACACACACACACACACACACACACACACACACACACACACACACACACACACACACACACACACACACACCATTATGTCATTGTGGAGTGGAGGTGGGGGTGATTATTTTATCTTTTTTTCAGTTGTTGGAGGATCCACAGCATAGAATTGCAGCACCATACAACACTCTGTAGCTTGTTTGCCCTGGGTAATGATGAATGGTACTCCAATGCAGTATAAATACTGCAATGTAGATGTACTCCATTACAAGTCCCGTATTAAAAATGTACACGAGCAGAAAGAAGGGCGAAAGACTGCTTGATCTCCACTTCCGGTATGAGCACAGACCGTGAAAGCACAGCCTCACGATCCTGGTGGCTTTTAGGGGTTTTAAGCAGGAGGTATCAAAGCATTCACCAAGTTAAAGTGCAAAAGTATCAATCACAGGCTGATGTCATGTCATTCACATATATAAAGGAACAGCAGAGGCCATAGTATACTATACATTATATAGACGTTCTAACTAGAAACTAAACTAGTATCTAAAGAGATTAAAGTAAAAACTAGGCTACAAATATTGCATCAGAGTGTATGTAGACCAGTGGTTTTCAACCATTTTGATACCAAGGCCCACTATTTATTTCAGCATTTGAGCCACGGACCACCATTTGAGGACATTTTCGCCCCACAAACTCCACAACTAAAGATTTCGTTTTTGTCCACAATTCCAGGCTGGATTTCAGAAACAAAACAGGCAAATCAACATACAAATCAAAATGGCCATTAATCTTCTACATTATCTATTTGTGCAGACCTGGGCTAATTGACATGATATTATAAACATGGTTATAAACATGATTTATAAACATGATAGTATAAACATGAAACCATGCTCTCAAAGAGTTACATCTGGTTAACCACTGCTGGTCCCCAGACGACTGGTTGAAAACCACTGATGTAGAGTATAGAAGTAAGATAAAGTATTGGACATTGGAAGCATTCCAGTAATGCAATCAAGTTCCTCGAAATTGCATGGCACTCGAGTAAACGTCGCTCCCTTCCTCGGCCGACGAATACGTACAGATAAACGCTTGCAGGAGGGGTGTAGTACTGGTACAAAGGTGACCACAGTGGATGAATGAATGCATGTGGTTTAAAACTCAGCACTCCAAAACATGAAATGCACACCGAGTCATTTTAACTCCACTCATTTCCTGATGAGATGAGGGGAGTTTTGAAAAAACACAAGATCAGAGCTGTGACAAATGATCCGGTACTGGGAGAGGAGGAGGCCCGCATGGGGGAGTAGTAGTAGTGTTGCCTGTGTGCGCGTGAGTGCGAGCGCACACGTGCACAAGTGTTGCGTAATAATCTGTGCATGCGTGTGTGTGTGTGTGTGTGTGTGTGTGTGCGCGTGTGTGTGCGTGTGCGTGTGTGTGGTGGTATGCAGCTGAGTATGTCCGACTATTGTTTGTTTGTTTGCGTGCTTGCATGCATACTGAAAGGCCTGTCTCAGCAGACAGGGGGATCACAGCAGGGGGGGGGGGGGGAGGTTACCTGCGTGGCCTCATCCTAAATGCTTATATAATCCGTCCATCTCCGTGACCTCTGACCCCTACACATAACTCACTGACCCCTCGGCGGTGGCCACACAACTGACCTGAGCGTAACCTGCGACCGCCCCTCCAGACTGCAATAATGGGACTTAGGGTTTCAGAAGAGCTGTATGTGCGTGTGTGTGCGCGTGTGCCATGTTAGACATGCTCATAAAATTCCATTTTCAACTGTTCGAACAAAACAACATTTACGTAACTGTCACTCGAACTAACGCATTAGTCACGCGAGTAAAAGTGAGCGCAAAAAAGTTGCATGTGATACACATGCTCGCAAACGATAGGTGACATGAAGGCGTGACTTTGCAAGATTGTAAACCAGTATTATAATACGATTTAAGTTTTTTTTATGATAAAACTGTAAAAAACAAAATCTAGCTTTTGAACATATGTAACCTGTGACCTGTGTGTGTGTGTGTGTGTGTGTGTGTGTGTGTGTGTGTGTGTGTGTGTGTGTGTGTGTGTGTGTGTGTGTGTGTGTGTGTGTGTGTGTGTGTGTGTGTGTGTGTTTGTCACGTTCAGACAAAACAACATTTACGTAACTGTCACTCGAACTAACACATTAGTCATGCGAGTAAAAGTGAGCACAAAAAAGTAGCACATGATATGCAAGCTCACAAACGACTGGTGACGTGACAACGTGATTTTGCAAGATTGTAAACCAGTATAATAATAATAATAATAATAATAAATATTATTATTGTGATTATGATTTTACATTTGTAAATGCATGAAACAAAACCCAGATTCTCCAGCGAGTGACTAACCATAAGGTTCCCAGAAACACACAAAAAACTAATCGGTCAAAATTGCAACTAAACACTTCAGTCAATGGTGTTAGGTCACTTTCCTGGGTTATTTCTTGAAGCCATAACCTTTTCCTGGGTTGCAGGGATTTTATTTTGACCGAATTCATGGGTTGTTTTATTTGGTTATTGGTTTTGGGTTGTTTTAATGAGAATAACCAATTTGTTAGGTCACAGACTTTGGTTGAATTGATTTATTGATGGAGTGGACTGGTCCAATTCCCCCCTCTTTTTTTAAACGAGTGAGTGGTATGTCCCAACTGCTGTCAGTTTTGCTACTGCTTCTTTCTCTGCAAACCCGAAATACTACTCTACCCTGAGCACTTTTGCAGTAAGTTTGAAATTTTTACTTTTATCATAAGCGTGTTTACTGGAAGAATAACTCCATTGTGTTGTGCTTATGCTGCAGGGCAGGCTGCAACTTGATAGATAAATGCGTGAAATAGGAAATAATGTCTCCCTTGCTTTATTTCCATTCTGAACCACGACGGGAATATATGTTTTGGTTACGTCTGTTATGGTTATAGTCTACAAGCCCATAGAGCCCCATTGTAAACCAGGCATTTATGTACACCAACGTTTTGTTAGAAATGTTGAGTAGGGGTCCCCCCAACATGTAGAAACTGATGTTACAGATGTTGAGTAGGGGTCCCCAACATGTAGAAAATGGTGTTAGAAATGACGAGTAGGGGTCCCCAACATGTAGAAACTGATGTTACAAATGTTGAGTAGGGGTCCCCAACATGTGGAAAATGGTTAGAAATGTCGAGTAGGGGGTCCCTTCCCTGTTCTACGCAATGGAACAGGGCTAGGGGTCCCCCAGCATGTAGAAACTGATGTTAGAAATGTCAAGTAGGGGTCCCCAGCACAGCATGTAGAAACTGATGTTAGGAATGTCCCTAGTGTATAACTCGAATAGCAGTGCAATTATTTACTAGTACAGCTAAAATAATAATTCTGCGTGGCCTGTGGGTCTGTAGCCTAATACGCATTTTATTATAACTACATTTAACTACATTTTATTACGTCATTCTTGATATTGTGTATATGTTGGTTTTCCTGGTATTGATGTAATGCATTTGTTTTGTTGTTGTCCTTCTCGCTGCTGTAATTCCTCCTCGCTGTACTCCGGCTCATATAAATAACGCTGTACAGTGGATTCCGACAGCAGGGAAAAAAACTCGTCGTCATCCAAAAAGTCGTCAGGAGCAGCCATAGTCAACAACTAACGTTGTACTACTACGAGCACGACCACCACCAACACCACTACTACTACTACTACTGCTACTACTACCACTACTACTACCACTACTAGTAGTACGAGTACAAGTACTACTACTACTACTATTACTATTACTCCGTCGCCTCCTCCTCCCCCTCCTCCTATCTCAAACGCTAACTAATCCTCCTCCTTCTCCTCCTCCTCCTCCACCAGCCCCACCACCAACTACTACTTCACTGCTACTACTATCAACACCACCACTACTACTACAACTACTACTAGTAAAACTCCCACTACTACCAACTAAATATAAAGTTTATCTTTCGATCACAACTACACTGCTTCGGCTAATACTGCTTCCACCAGTTGGACTCGTCAGAAAAGACCGCTCAACGGCTGCGCGCGCCCACTCTGCTGAGCGGATGCCGCGGTGCACTGTGGGTATTGTAGAATTTCTCGGACAAAATGACGAAAAATGAAATTATTTATACTTTTTACAGGAACAGATAGGATACTAAAGCCGAGGAATGCATCCAACACTGTAAACACAACACTGCAACGACTTTTCCTTCAGACCGGCACTCAGACCGGTAAGGTAACCTTACCCGTCCACATACTCGCTGTGCTGGGAAGCACGGCGCTGGAGCCACAGAATCCCAATGTTATTAATCAGGAGGCCATTAGCATGTATGCTAATGACCAACACCACACAAAGAGTGTTGAAAAGTGGCGAAGTTCCCCTTTAAATGGGTGGAATTTCCCTTTAATAAAACAAATGGGTTAACTGAATATTCTGCATCAATTCAACTGGCAGTTGGGTAATCTTGACCCTCAAAATTAGGTTATTAATGCAACTTAATATGTCTGGTCAAATCAACTGGTATTTGGGTCATCTTGACCATCAAAATTAGGTTATTGATGCAAGCTAATATGTTCGGTCAAATCAACTGGTACTTAGGTTATGTTGACCCTCATAATTGGGTTATTAATGTAACCAAATGCATTCGGTCAAATATAATAACACGCATTATTTGGTCAAATTGACCAAAGACCCAGTTGGTCCTTATTCAACCTCTACGTTTGGTTGAAATTTGACCGAAGTTAGGTTGTTTTTGACCATTGGTTTTTCTCTGTGAAGCCACGCGTAGAGATGATGACTCACAGTAGAGATGATGACTGAGATGATATAAGACTGTATGACCGTAATAGTGGTCACATGATCACGCCCATGAGATGTCCTGGACTGCAACCATTATTCTCTGGGCGTACACGTACAGACACACGTGCGTGTGTGGTGCACATCCTCATCTCACGTACCCTACGGTACTAGTGTATGAGGGATGATGGTGGAACCACACCAGCAGCACCACAAACACAAGACAAGACTCACTGGGTTCTTATTAGGAAGAGAGTGATGATGGTGATGACGGCCACCGTGCACACCAGGACATCTGTATCAACTGTTGAGATGACCATGTGTGTGTGTGTATGTCGGGGGGGGCAGAGTAAGAGAGAGAGAGAGAGAGAGAGAGAGAGAGAGAGAGAGAGAGAGAGAGAGAGAGAGAGAGAGAGAGAGGAGAGAGAGAGAGAGAGAGAGAGAGAGAGAGAGAGAGAGCAGAGCCATTCCGAGAGGAATATTTCAGGAGGGTAAATGGAGCAGAACTCCATTGCAGCCCCCTCTCTTAACCTCCCTCCAGTGTTGCATGCAGGGAGAAAAGCATGAAGCCCCCGGGAGTAGTCACGCACGCAGAGAGAGAGAGAGAGAGAGAGAGAGAGAGAGAGAGAGAGAGAGAGAGAGAGAGAGAGAGAGAGAGAGAGAGAGAGAGAGACCTACCAGGACGGGAGAGCGTCCAATTAAAAGCGAGCTAAGGCATTTTGTTGGCTTCCAGAAGCGTTCAAATCCTCCCCTCCTCCTCCTCCCACCCATGTGTACTTATAGAAAGCCTGCAAGCTCATTTATTTAACTGTCTACAGCGAGTTTTTGTTGCGCCCCGACACTCAACGATCCGCAATTTGGTTCCATGTTGTTGTGTGTTTTCTGTGCATGCCAACAGAGCGGTTATAGCACTGCATGGTAGAGACATGCACGGCATATTCAATGTTGTTAATCTAGACCAGTGGTGTCAAAGTCATTTGGGGTGGGGGCCGCATTGGACTTCATGTGACTTCATGGGGGCCGGAGCGCCACGGTGCAACCAGTCGCAGACCGCAAGCATGCACGGCACACGCATGTTTACGTACACAGCCGTTACTTCTAAACTACAGTATATCACACAAGTCATATTTTAGATTAAGACATTTGCTATGAAAGATGCTATTTTTATTTACAGAGCGTCAATAAACCATACGAAAATAGCATTTAAATTTCAAATACTAAATTTAAGTAAGTATGTAAAGTTAACTAAGTATAGTTCTCGGTTACACACCCTTGTACTGCTGAAGTATAGTTCTCTCGGTTACACACCCTAGTACTGCTGAAGTATAGTTCTCGGTTACACACCCTTGTACTGCTGAAGTATAGTTCTCTTGGTTACACACCCTAGTACTGCTGAAGTATAGTTCTCGGTTACACACCCTTGTACTGCTGAAGTATAGTTCTCTCGGTTACACACCCTAGTACTGCTGAAGTATAGTTCTCGGTTACACACCCTTGTACTGCTGAAGTATAGTTCTCTCGGTTACACACCCTAGTACTGCTGAAGTATAGTTCTCGGTTATACACCCTTGTACTGCTGAAGTATAGTTCTCACTTTGCAGTGCCAGCAGCCTAGCCTGGTAAAACGACTCCCCCTGCTGGACAACATGCATTCCATGACCTTCAGAAGAGAGCTCAAAAGCATTTCTTAAAACGACCATAACTTTTGATAGGAGCGTGCTAGAGACTTACTCTTTTTTTTGTTAGACTCAGACATTTTTGCTCTACAAGCCTGGGCCGGATTAAATCATCTCGCGGGCCGGATCCGGCCCGCGGGCCTTGACTTTGACATATGTGATCTAGACCATGGGTAAATGGTTTTGGATATTTCAATTTAATTTACGTTTTACATTTTATTTTCTAATTCTGCTTAGTTCGTTTTTAGAATGGGTTTGCTAGTTTTTCATTTTGTTTTATTTTAGGTGAACTGCTTAGTTTCAGTTTGTTTTAGTTTAGTTTTAGTTTTTTCTTTGGTTTATTTGTCACGTATAGGATTCAAAAAGATTAGAACTCATTCATTAGAAAACTTTAAATCAATACTAGTTTGGAAACCTAACTTTGTCCAATATTTGACCATTATCTTTGTCTATAATTTCAGTTACAGTCAATTGGTTTTGACCTTATGGGCACTGGAGCAGTTCAGACAGTTCCAGCCTTTAATTTAAATACAGGGTGCAAGTACGAAAGTGACAACATTTTGATGTATCAATCACATCTTTGTCAGGTCATGACCTGAGGGAAGATGTCAGGTCATGAGAACTCTGGCGGTTCTCAATGCTCCATAGGCATAGGTAAGTATAGCTCAAAACACAACCTAATAGGCTGAACAATAAAAATGATCAGATCAAAAGAGGAACCCATTTTTCAGGAAGATAGATACTCCAAGACGATTACAGACACACAGAGAGCCATTCAAGGTCAGCTCACCACTACTGACGGTCTGACATGGGTTGACACCAACAGATGTCAGTAAACATGCTTAATACCCTTGAAGGGAATCACCCTGAACATTTGACCTCAAGTACTCCCAGGGGGAACGAGATCAAATCAGACTAGATCTAAATATTATGTTTTGAAATATCTCTTCTTTACTATGACTAAAACACAATGGCCCATGCTTTTCTTCAACAAAAATGGCAAAAAGCAAACATACTCCGTTCTGTACTATACATTGTATCATACAAAACACCTAACCATAGGCACATTATGCCAGAGACCCACAGAGAGAGTCCTACCCAAAGTGAGCAGTGTGATTCATGAAACAAACCTTCTCATAGTATTGTAAAAACTAAACTATTTTAAACCCAGCTAAACAATCACACTGCATAGTGTCCATGGAAAAGGTGCCGTTTGTATAGCTGAAAGTACAGCCGGATGAAAGACAGAGCGAAGCGATGGCATACAAACTCTACATCAATATGTTTCACATTACCATTCTGCATGTTTGCTTGCCTCCGCAGAGCCTCTGGAGGAACATGAGGCCTATCTGTAGGACTTCAAATAGTGGAAAAGAATGCATCATAACATGTGCTGTTGGCTGGTGGCTGTGATCCAAGGCACGTTATAGTGCATACATTTTGGGTTTGGATGGGTCCGGTGGGAATTAAACCGCCGACCCTGGCCCTGCGGCAGAGCGGCGCATGCGTTCACCCTATACCGAGTTATGTATGGTGACGTTATTATAGCGGGACAATTTGCATCAGTTTGCGGGGGGAATGGGTGCTTTATAGTGGCTGCAATGAAGTTCCATACGAGCAAATAATAACGGTGACGTTAGACGTTAGAAGTGACACACTGCGCCGCAGTTTTTTTTTATAGACTTTTTTGCCGCGATTTATAGTTCTTGGACTAAACGTTTTGATGACCCTTTTTCTAAATGGAAACTAAATGAAAAGCTAAGAATGTATTGGCGATTTCATCACATAAAAACTAACAAAACCACAATGTTAGGAACGGTAGTATAGTATAGTTATAGTTATAGCTAGTATAGGTAGTATAGTTATAGCTAACCTGAAAGCATTTTGGCCTAGAGAGGCGGGGACCGACTCAAGATAAGGCGGTTGCCCCGATTGGCTCTCACCAATCTGTCAGTCGAGCCCGGACCCAGCTCTTCTAGGCCACCATGGCCAATGATTTAGTCCAGAGTATCGCTTTTTGTGCAGCGCAGATTAAAATTGCATGATGCGTTTTATTAAAGAGACTAATCCTGCAAAGTTTGGAAGGCAATCTTGGCCAATGCGGATGGAATATTGGGAATCAGACAGATCCATGTTGATCACATGACTATGTAGATAGTGTATACCAGTGGTTTTCAACCAGTGGTCCGGGCACCACCAGTGATCCTTGAGAGAACTCCAGGTGGTCCCCTGCTAAATGATGGACAGTTGGTTAAAAGATGTAACCAAATCCACTCTCAACCGCCGACTCCCAGATCAATTGGACGACCTCCCACTGAGCCACCGTCACTCAGTACAGTAGATAAAAAGAGCCGACCCAAGCACTCAAAGTAAAAAAAAAAAAAAGACAAACATGCATGGCGTTTGTCATTTTATTCCACTGGCTGTCGGTAGGCCATAACGGCAGTGAAGCCAGGGGGTGTGATAGATCATAGAAACATCATATTTCAGCACAATTATTAATGTATTCTTGGTCTCTGTGCTGAAATTAACATGGTCTAGACCATTGATTTTTGCCTAACAGAGATCTTACATGAATAACGGCAGTGGGGCAATTGATTTGTTTAGGTTTTCTTGATCTTTCAGCCCTGGTTCCATGGTGGTAAGTAGAAGGCCCCCGTGGAACCCTGAGATTGTGGTTCCGTCTCTTCCACTCCATTGTCCTCTCCGAGACAAGAGGGTTTCTGCTACAAATCAATACATTTTTATTACTTGCGTGCACTGTTGGCGGTCGTCGTCCACCGGGGCACCCCGATTGGCTGTTTGGGGGGGTGATGTAATTGGGTATTGTAACGGTCACATTTGTGATTTAAATAAGAGCCCTTTATAACTAAAGTCATGAGTATGTCCGCTCCAGTCATGCACAAGTAGACTGTGGCCTACTTGTGCAAGTAAGTATGCTGATAAAGTTTAGGGATTTTATTCAGGAAACATTTAGGTCACTCTCAGTTTTTCCAGTTCCCATCTGATGTTAGGTGGGAGTTGTGGCTGCTCCAGATTGTACCTGCTGACCGCTATCTTGCATAACGTCTTCAGGCTAGGCCTTAAATCTAACATGAACAGCCGGGTGGGTCGAATTCCTGTAAACGGTTTGCGCTGGCCAAGGAGGATGACGCGATCTCTCGCGACGCAACCGCAAACTGAATGATGGACTTTTCCTGTGGGCAGCAACTTCTTCCAGGAGAAGGTCTCCGGGTTCAATTTCCAGAGGTCTTTGAAAGGTGTGGAGGTTCTGCCACCGGTGAAGAAGGTTCTGCCACCGGATATGTAGAGCTCTCCATTGTATGCAAAGGCTGAATGGTCCCTACGTCCCTCCGGGAGGCGCTGTGCGTTGTATTCAGTGGGAATTCTCAGCCAGCATTTGGTCTCTGTGTCGAACACGCTAAGCCTATTGTGATAATACTCATCATGATGTGCTCCTTCACTACCCCCAAATACAAACATCTTTGTCCCAATGATGGTGGCAGAGTGACCCGTGGAGGCCACTGGCTTCGACAAAGGAGCCACCCCCGGAATGAATCTGGTGTAAATACCAGACCAGACCATTGTGGTGGTGTCCAACATGTAGATGTAATTAGTACCGTATACCTGCGCAGTTACGATATATATAGCCTTCCTTAGGACACAGGTTGAGTGGCCCAACACTGGTGGGCTTTTTTCTCGAAATACCCATGCCCTGGGCTTGGACCATCTGTGGGTGTCAACATCAAATGCGTAAAGAGTTAGCTTATGAGGCGATGTTGCGCCACAAATGTAGATGCACTTTTCCACAAGTACAGCTGATTTGCAAAAGAACATGTAGGGAACCTTGACTCTTTCAGATGTCACAGCGGGCAGCATCATCCAGCGCAACGACACTGTGTTGAAGATGTGCACTTCAGTGCGATCCGAACTGCTCCGGTTCAAGTTCGCTCCAAAGCAGTAGACCTCATCCCCAACTCCAACAGCGCCATAGAAGGACTGATGTTGTCCTGCAGTGTTCGTATCTACCATCCAGTGAAACATGTCACTCACCAAGATTAATCAGTAGTCTACTGATAACAAGCTCAACGAGAGCAGGATGTCGGTCATGCCAGCTTAAAGGACAGTTAAATGCTTGTGTTGATGGTCATGTCATGACGACACAACATCATGACATCGGGGGGACAGATGATAGAATGACACTACTCTATATCCAAGTCTCATCTAGTTACCTTGTGATTGCAACGTTTGTGCCACATGAACTAGAACTAGCGCGTTGCGCACAAGTTGGCCGTGGCCCACTTGTGTGTGAGCGGAGCGGGCTAATACTCATGGCTTTAGTTATAAAGGTGTCTTAATTACCTCACAATTATGTCACCACTACATCACCCAATTACATCACTCCAACCAACCGGCCCAACACAGTGCCCCCGGCGATCGACCGCCAACCCTCGTCGTCCATGCACCTATCAGCGGGGAAGATTGACGTTGATTGGGCCAACGGTGCCAGACATTAGCTGTACACACATGGACGGATGGAGTGCAAAACATATTCTCTCCCCATACATTTGGCCTGGTGGAGACAATTACATGTTATTCAAATATGACTAAAATAAAATCTAAATTGGCTGGCAATATCAACACTGCTGGCTGCCAGTGTCCCGCAGGAAAATATCAGATGCACAAGCTCACAACGTGTGGCGGTGCAGCGGCTTGAGGATCTGCTATTTTGGGTGCTAGACAGACACCTTGTTAACGGAGCGTAAAACCAGGGCTTGTGGGCTCAAGCTCTGCTGGCTGGCGGAACTGACAGCACTCACAGGCTTTCTTAAACACATTAGCCTGTGGTGTTTAGGGAAACGTGTGTCGGGTAATGTAACCCCGCCGGGGTATAACATCACTTCAGAATAAAAGCTTTTTTTTTCCTTTTTAAGGGGTGATTCAGTTTGGAGATTGCCCGGGTGCCGGCGCCTCTATAATTAGCACTCGCTGAAGTCATCAAAGCGAGCGCGGCTAAATGGAGCAGAACGTCTCCCGACAAACCTCTCCACCTTTTTTACAAACGAGAGAGAGAGTGAGAGAGAGAGAGAGAGAGAGAGAGAGAGAGAGAGAGAGAGAGAGAGAGAGAGAGAGAGAGAGAGAGAGAGAGAGAACAGAGAGAGAGAGCGAAAGAGAATTGGGGGCTTTACTCAACAAAATGACTACAAAAAGGTAAGTTGGGAGAGGGAGGAGGCAGAGTGGTTATTTTACTGATGAGAATATAGATATTCTACAAATCTGGCAATTGAATCGTTACCAAGAAATGTCTTTGCATGTGTTTATAATGGTGTCTAACAGCATGTACTAAAAAGTTCAAAGTCAACTCCTGTGGGAAACCTCAGGAGGTCAAAGACAGGGTACCATTCACTAACCTATAGAAGGCAAAACATGCACGAAGGATGACATTTTCATCATGCTTTATGTAGCATGTGAAATGCCAAACTAGGTGGTTTTCATGATGCTGAATCCATTCCAGTCACACTCATTGTCTTAAAACGGCCATAGCACTTAACCAAATGTGCAGACTAAGCACATGTATGATGTCTATTTATAGCGCAAGGATTGTTTTCTTGGAAAAAAACTAATGCTTAGAATGGATTCAGCATCATGAAAAGCACCTAGTTGGACATATCACATGCTAAATGATGACATTTTGCATGTTTTTCCTTCTATAGGTTGTGGTAGTAGGGAGTACCCTGACTTTGACCTGTTTTTTATGAGGTTTCCCACAGGAGTTGAATTTCAAAATAGTACATGCTATTAGACACCATTAGAAACACATTGGTGGAGAAATTCCTTGGTAACAATTTAGTTCTCTGATTTTTATAACTTGAAAGCACTTTGGGGATAAGGCGTTTAGCATAGAACAAAATAGAGCCCCAAGTGTTGAAGAGAGAGAGAGGCAGAGAGAGAGAGAGAGAGAGAGAGAGAGAGAGAGAGAGAGAGAGAGAGAGAGAGAGAGAGAGAGGGAGAGAGAGAAAGAGAGAGAGAGAGAGAGAGAGAGAGAGAGAGAGAGAGAGAGAGAGGAGAGAGAGAGAGAGAGAGAGAGAGAGAGAGAGAGAGAGAGAGAGAGAGAGAGAGAGAGAGAGAGAGAGAGAATGTGGTGACATTAAAAGGCATTTCCATAATGCCGTCAATACTCTGGTCTGGTGCAGATCCCAGACCTCTGCTTTACTCTGGAACAAATCACACACTTGTCCCATTAAACTGCACAGCATTCTACAGCGGTAACAAGATATTCAATAGCTGTGTGTGTGTGTGTGTGTGTGTGTGTGTGTGTGTGTGTGTGTGTGTGTGTGTGTGTGTGTGTGTGTGTGCGCGCGCGTGCGTGCGTGCGTGCGCGCACATGTGCATGCGTGTTTGTTTGCACGCCATTCGTGCATGCAAGTGTTTGTGTGGGTGTGAAAGAGAATGTGATACAGCATGTGTTGCACAATTGTGTTCATGCTGTGTGACTGTGTGTGTGTGTGTGTGTGTGTGTGTGTGTGTGTGTGTGTGTGTGTGTGTGTGTGTGTGTGTGTGTGTGTGTGTGTGTGTGTGTGTGTGTGTGTACAGTGTTTTATGTGCACAGTGTTTACATGTACTGCACACAAATGTGTGACTGTGTATGTGCGTGCATGTGTGCCTGCGTGTGTGTATGTTTGTGTGTGTATGCACGCATAGGCATGTGTAACACAATAGAGCCAACAGGGAAGTGAACCATCAACAGCGACGTGTTCACGCATATACAGTTTTCCCGTTGCCAATGTATAGAGATGGGTCCAAAAAAACGTCCACCGGAAAAAGCAGCACGAGGAATGAATGAATGATTCAGAGACACTGGCCTCGGCGTGGCTCATTCCAACACACACAAACACACACACACACACACACACACACACACACACACACACACACACACACAATGACAGACAAATGGATTTGCGGGGCACATTCTGCACACGTTTCTTTACTCTGCCTAGCTAAGCCCATGGAGAGCAGGAAATGGTCTGTTAGCCTCGGGGCCGCTAGACGGCTGAGGACCCTCCATTAATTACTGCAATGAGGAGAGCTGGCCATGGGCGCAAAACATGCGCGTGCGTGCGAGCACACACACACACACACACACACACACACACACACACACACACACACACACACACACACACACACACACACACACACACACACACACACACACACACACGCACACACACACACACACACGTGCATGCGCGTGCCTATGGATGAGGGGTAATTCTTTTCATTCATTGTGTCAGGGACAGAGTGAGTCAGCCCAGTCACGTGTTTTTTGCGTGCATATGTCTTTACTTCGCCGAGTCACGACCACGAGTTGCACAGGAACCATTCCAAGGATTTGATTCAACGGCTGCGATGTGATGAATAAAGGGTTGAAGACAGGGTGCGTTGAATGCAGTGGGTTTTCCTGTGTTGGTTGTGGTTGTTTTGCGCAAAGATGTCTATGCTTTGCACTCAGGGTTCCGTCCTGGGGGCCGGATACACTTCGAGAGCCAAACATGCCAATGGAATAAACAGTGATATACAGTATATAGTGACACACCGCCATAGTATCATACCTCCACCTAGCAAAACAAGCATGTTTAAAGGGGAATTCCACCCAGTTTTAACATTTTACTATGTCATTAATATACCTTAGAGATGTCTTATGGACAAGATAAAAAGTCCTCTTCCGTGTTAACTCAAAATGGAGGTCTGGAAAAAAAACATGTAGAAACACAACTTGATCATCTAGTTTTTTTGAAAACGGGTGGAATTCTTCTTTAACACAAAAGATGCCAGAAAGAACATACAAATCCATCTTTTTTCTGGATTAAAATTTAATGAACGAATAAACTGAAAACTGATTTCACGGAAATGTCTTGCTCAAGGACACTTGCAGTGGCAATTCATGCAGCCAGAAGGAACCGGGAACCTATCGATTTCAAGACGGTCACTCTACCTGCAGAATAGGCTGTGGCTGTTTATTTATGCAACACGTGTGGCTGCACCGAAGCGTGTGTGTGTGTGTGTGTGTGTGTGTGTGTGTGTGTGTGTGTGTGTGTGTGTGTGTGTGTGTGTGTGTGTGTGTGCGTGTGTGCTTCAGTGTGTATAGTGCGTGTCTAGCAGCGGTCCCTCTTACACAGACACCTTCCCACATGGTCAGGTTCATATCATGTGATTCAACAGGAGGGGGACCAGTATAATCAGTGGTAATGCATTACAGATGTTATGGATATCTTTTAAGCCAATACCGAAGCCCCGGGGCGCCCATTTTTGCTCATATGAAAACCTAAAACCCCCATCTGTGCGATGGTGTCACTGTGCTTATGGTGTGAGTGAGTGTGTGCGCCCGCATGCACACGTGCGTCAGCATGCATATATGCATGTCTGTTACTGTATGGCTGTGTGTGAGAGTGAGGCACATATGCATGCGTGCACAGGCGTCATTCACAAGCCGCACGAGCCCACACCGGGGCCTGCGATCACACCCAAACGCCATGAATTAAGGTCACATTAAGCGGCTTCAGGATGCAGTGATTTATACGTTCCTCTGCCCGGCCTTGTCGTTGACGGATCACCGCCAGAGAGGAGGCATACGGGAGAGGAGAAGCAGGTGCAGACGGATTCGCTGGGAAAGCGATTTCACAGACGAGGAGGTGCTGCCTCCCAGCTATCGCCTTCCTCTAATCTCCCACCGCACCCACACACAGCCATATAGCAGCCATCGTTGTCCGTCGTATGATAGGAACCGATACATGCTGAAACAGGCGACCCTGATTCTACAAAATGTATTCCAAAGCATGGCAGTATTAAAAAAAAAACTATGAGTTTGTGGTTCTCAAACTATTCCATGTCAAGACCCTCAGAAATGTTATGCAATTGACCACCGACCCCCAAGATGGAGCCAAAATGTGTCTCCATCTACAGTACCGCCATGAGCAAAGATTTGAGTAAAAAAAAAAGGAAAGAAAAAATAAAGTTTGCTCTGAAAGAATATTATATTAAAATATGTTCACATGTTTTCATGAGTTTTCCAAAAATAGCATATCCACAACCTTGGATAATTGAGGTTGTTGTAAAATAATTCTTAAAAGGCTGTAAAAGTGGCACAGGCTTCACGTGGGTTATGAATGAAACTTGCTTTGGGGAAATGTGTGTCCTGAGCACACTGACTACCTTTGTTTACTGAGGAAAACCAAATACAAACTAAGTAAAAACTAGCATATGCCACAAGCACTAAAACTAAACATACTGGCAATTGTGTGAACAAATGAAAACGGTACTAAAATGTTAAGAAGGCACTGGAGATCCAGTCAAAGTCATTTTGCGCTTGGTGGCATGATGAAAACAGATGTACAAGCTCACAATGCATTACGCTGCAATGCTTTGTTGACCTTGTAGATTACGACGGCAATTACAACGGAATCAGTGCCCAGATTTAGTCGATTAAAACCTTAAGACAGGGCTGCCCAGAAGGTAGATTGTGATCTACCAGTAAATCACACAGGCCATGCATAGGCATAGGCAATAGGGGCGCTTGGACCCTTATGGATCTATAAGTTAAAATGATCTATAAGTTAAAATGAAACCAAAT
Organism: Benthosema pterotum; assembly: GCA_039105355.1. Lineage (NCBI taxonomy): Eukaryota > Metazoa > Chordata > Actinopteri > Myctophiformes > Myctophidae > Benthosema > Benthosema pterotum. Next base: position 19,964,810 of record CM076970.1, on the reverse strand, counting down.
GGACCCTTACGGGTCCATTAGGTTTCATTTTACCGCTCTCAAGAGTTAAATTATATTTAAACACCTGAATTATGTAATTTTCAAGAGTTTTCTCCATTCCAAGAGAATGGAGAATAATTGTTCTTTTCACCAACGTTTTGCCAGTTTCTCTTTCCCAATTGTGGACAAAAAATGTGAATGTTCTCAGTTTGGGGCACAAGACACTAAACTCCACATCACAAACCCCAAATACTGTTTTCAAACGTCAGTAGTAAGAAAACCTTCCAATCACCCCCTCTACGTGCATTATTCTTGAACACTATCAGGGGTAGACATTAAGGGAAATTTGCCACTGGCCCTTCGGGCCAGTGGCTTTTAAGAATCACTGGCCCCACAACTGTAACCACTGGCCCAGGTAATCGATCCCCATAGTCTGCAAAAAAGACCACCATTTATTAATGCATTAAATGCATTCAAGTTAACAGCACTCTTTTCATGGGGGTCAAAACCAGTAGACCGTTCAGCAAGCTGACCCATATACAATGCAGAATGCGTAAAATATTTTTTTGTGCTAATAAACAAAATATAAATAAAACTTAAACAATTACAAAACAACACCAACATATTGTGACGGTTTGTATTTTACCACTGGCCCCATCGGGCCAGTATAGGGCGCCATCTGGTGGTCCGCACGTGTTTTCAAACCTGTTTCGGGCCATCGGGCCAATTATAATGTCGACCCCTGACTATATAACAGTAAGTAACACCATCACCACTATTTCAAAGCTCAAACTTTCAATGTAATAATCACTTTTTGGATGTGTAGATCTTGTTGAGCTGATCATTTTGAAAGTATGGGCACCCCTGCCTTACGATATTTAATCTTCTGAAAGTGACTAACACTACAGCATTTCAGATGACTAGCCTATGACTAAAACTGAATAAGGTTTCATTCCAAAGACCGTGCCAAGAGCTAAGACCCAAAATGTGCCGTCGAAAAAACAACAGTGGTGCTGAGGCCTGCCGCCATGCTCTTGTGAAATAGGAAATGAAACATGTGAAGTTGCTTGGAAGGCTCCGTCAGATGCTGGGTATTCCTGTGGTTTGTGGCCGGGGTGAGGGTGGGGGTTGTGATGGTGGTGGTGGAGTTTTGGGTGAGGGGCGGAGGGCGGGTGGTAGAGACCACCAAACGTAGCTCACGACAGGAAATACTTGGTAGGTGGGACAGCGTCCCACAGAGACATACCGTCTGTAGGATTTTATTTTTTTACTGCATACGCTCTGCCTGGCACCTATAAGAGGTTGTGTGTCGTCTATACTGTAGAAGAACGCTCATACATACGTAGTTATTTAGGTACTGTATGAGGTATTTATGTATATTTATAGTAGCCTACTGTATACTGTATGTATGTTTCTGTATACATATGTGCATACTGTATGTAAGTAGATACGTATGCCCCTGTGTCTGTCCGCCCACAGTGCCCTGTGTGTCCAAGCAGATTTTCTTTACCTATAGTGTTTTATATTGTTTACGGTGCTGGGTTTTTTAGGAAAACAGCAGCAACAAGTGTCCTTAAGCAATACGCTGAACCTCTAATTGCTCCCGATGTGCCGGTTGGTGAACGTGAATGTGTGGGTGAATCTAATGCTATGTATGTAAAGGACCTCGGATGAAGACGCCATGCACTGTATATACTGTAAATGCACCATTTTACGTGATAAATTCATTATATTTACAAGCTTCCTGTGTACTTCTCAGTTTGATATTCCTCATGATAGTTCCTACTTTTCACAGTTTCACACGCAGTCAGACGCGTACAGACAACAGTGTAGTCCTTGGCTTTCGGGGGCATGACGGAGGCAATAATGCCATGTCTATCTGAATAGATGTGATGCATACAGGTGTGAGGCAGGGGGGATTTCCGCAGCCTGCCTGGGCTGCTGTTGCAAATTGCGATGCCATTTAATTTGTCACATTGGCTAGATCGACAAGCCACACTCAAGACCAAGCTTGCGCCACTGTGTAACAATATACTGTATGTGGATCGAGTGTGCTCAAGATAACTACCTCTTGAGAGCGTACAAATGAAACCAAATGGACCCTTGCAGGTCCATTTGGTTTCATTTTTACGCTCTCAAGAGTTACATCTGGTTAACCAACTTAGCTGGGGACCATCTGGAACCCTCTCAGGGACCACTGGTGGTCCCCGGACCACCTGTTGAAAACCCCTTCTCTAATACAGTCCACCACATGAAATGAAATATGAATATGGATCATTTGGCATCTGCGTAGTTACCATCAAGTAGTTGCAAAAAATAATGAGCAAAGCTAAAATGAAGAGCATTCATGTTGTCACTTTCCCTGCTTCACACTTGCAAAGGCAATTCTTCAAATGGCCCTAAAGACCTCCGCAAGGAGTCAAACCATGTATATACTCTTTTGTACAGGACAATCTTTGACCCAAACACACTGAAAAATGTTCCTCATCACCACCACTACCATGGCAGACCCGGCCATGCAATGTGGTATTTACATCCTTGTGTATATCAAGTCCAAGTGCCTGCATTTAATTTACTGTAAGCCTTCCAACCTTCAGCCATTTACTGCTGTTTACGATTTGGGCATTTCAGCTTACAGTTTAAAGGGAGAAAAAAACAAAACAATACTGACTGTTACAGTACAAGAGCACTGGCAGTTATTTTAATGGCTATAGATGTATTTGCCTAAACAAACATAAATTGGCCATTATAAGATAATTGCGCAATAAAAATGGAGTCGGAGATATTGGGAGTGTTTTCAGCGTTGTAGATGGTATTGTGCACGCGCATGTGTGTGTGTGTGTGTAGTCCTCTGTGTCTGTTAATCTTGTAGGGCCTTTCCCACTCACAGAAACACATGCACACAGGAAAGCATGCAAACCACCCCACCCCACCCCACCCACCCACCCACCCACCCACCCACCCACCCACCCACCCACCCACACACACACACACACACACACACACACACACACACACACACACACACACACACACACACACACACACACACACACACACACACACACACACACACAGTCAATGTAAACTGTTGAAGCAATTTAAGGAAGCCATGGCAGCCTTTTAATGGTCTGTCACAGTCTAACAGGTTTAGAGCGCTTACAATGGACCCAGGCTCTGAGCCCGACAGCGAGCACTTAATTGTTCAGAACCTGATTGGGTGTGCTTTTGCGCGTGCGTGCACACCATTACGACCGTCCTCTGCTTGTGACTGAGGCCGTTGATTCCAATTATGAGGACAAATGCACCGCTATGGGCGGCCATCAAGGACAGACACTTCCCAGTCCATCTGTGTCACAGTCCGGCTGACTGCCGCAATGGAATGAATGATGGCAACGGGTCGCGACGAATGCGACGCCGGTTTCCGCTTCGCCGCCGGTCTGATGGAGTCTGTCCTGCTTCCGACACACAGAGACGACCACCGCCGGTGGAATCCTGAGCGCTGTGATATCCATAGAACGTTTTTGTGTCCTCAGCCAGGATTTTCGAAACCCGTCGTTCTCTCCCACGCGAGAGAGAGAGAGCGTTTCGGCGGGAGGGAATTGTAATGCATTTGATCTATTACCATGTTTTTGTCCTCGCTTACAGTAAATCGCTGTGGATTAAGCACGTCGGCTGCTAAATGCCTAAATTGTAATTGTTACTCCCTCTGAATCAGGGCCCAGTATGCAAATATGGGGCAGGTTTATCATCAGAGGGATTAATTAAAATGCCATTTGGAAATGCAGGTTCCAACACCGAGATTTCTAGACTAAAGGGCTTTTCACATGGGGAGCGATAAACGCAGGCATTAACGCCTGGATCAGCATCAGCTCTTCTATGGGTCTGCTCAAGAGGGACGCCATAAGGGCCCTTCCAGACAAGGATCGATATAAAATGTGACCCTGGTTCATTTTCAACTGGACTGGCATTTTCTGAAGAAGCTAAACAGAATCCAGCTCTGGTGAATCACGGGCGTGTGCACAAAATGACCACACTGCACTCACGTAAATGCTTGCTTTATCTCACCACGTCTTCTCAGCACAAAACGCCGGTCCCCATGTGAAAGGCCCTTAATATCTATGCAATGGTATTAGTCTGGCCATGCCAAGCTAGTCCAATCTAATATAATATTATTGTTTTAATTTCCTGATACACGTCTGATATTTTACATAGCAAAAAATGAAAATACAATACGCGTGCATTAGCATTGTTGATGATTTATGCAAATGTTACATCATGTTGATGTAAGAGCACCTCTCACTTCACATGACTGATGTGATTTTTCTCTATGGATAGACTTCAAATAATAGAACAGTTATAGTATTAAGGCCTTTCTTTTTTCCATGTGAGGGGGAACCGGGGGGTGGGTCCATGTGGGGTTGTTTGTTTAAATTGAAAATCATTTTTGTGGCTGAAATACACAGCATATCTCTAAACAATGAATCATGTACAAATACCTTTTATACATTAAAAAAATGTAAAATGATAAAATACATTTTGCCCGGACCAAGTGTGTGTCTGTAACATTAAATAGCCCATGTAATGTATCAGAGGCGTAACGGAGACGTGCCTACCAATAACTTAATTTTATCGGCATCTGTGTCTAATACAGATAAATCTGATCCGATATCCCATCCCTAGGATATACTGCATATACAAGACACCAGGGTTCAGTGCTCTGTCAATGGGAGACCACCATAAAACACACAGTTAGCGCTAGTAAATGTATTGTATTAACATACTGCAAAAGGTCCAGCTATTTCTTGACACTCTGTAACAACAACACACAACATTATCTATATGATCTAACGTGAAAACCTGCACTTCTTTTCCAGAACAGATAACCTATGGTTTAACCATTCTATGAATGCTGAGTGAGTAGATTGGATATTTTATCCACTTTGTCCATTGGCGTCCAAGAAACACTGGTCTAATGGCACATTCACATTCCACACCAGTTCCGCAAAACAAAACTGCAACCATTTCCAAGCTTTTGACACTACAAAATCAACGCAATGAAGTCAGCTTGCACGTCTTTTGTTAATTGTATTTTCAGCACTCCAATGATACAACATAAACAAATGTCTCTTTCCACACAATTCCTGCTTGTAGTATGGAAAGAACTCCAATTTACTCCTGTCAGGCAGTTAGTTCCCCTATTCTTTTTAAAGGTAGGGGAAGTGATTTCACTTTTGTCAGATATCACCCAAAAAATATTTTTTTTCTGTTAAAATGCTCTATTATAAGGTGTGGAAACCACATATGGAGTTCCCCCCCTCCCCCACGTTAGCAGAGGAGCTAATAAAAGTTCCCCAGGTCACCACAATTCTCCTCCAATCAGGAGCGAGCAGCAGGTTCACATAGTGTAGCTACTGTTGGGGGCCCCTAGTGCACCAGGCTGGTACTACACCATGAATTTCAAATCACTTCCCCTACCCTTTTTAAGACAATGCCTTTACTGTACATCATCCTTTACATTTGTCTGACTGGTCTCTCCCACACGCTGATGCACGCGGCATGACGTTAACCGACTGACATTTCAAGCTGGCAATGGTCTTGGTCGTTTGTAGCCTTTGGAGCTGCATAGTGTAAACACAGCCTTGGAGCTGCTAACTGGGGTCACATGATACCGTAGAAGACCCTCGAGCAGGCAATGATAAACAAGTCATCAGCCAGGGTTTTTTTCCCCATTATGATGTTGTGCTTGCAAAAAGCAAGCTATGCAGTTAAGCCAATGACACAAACAAGACACCCACAGTGGTGTGATGTTTGGTTTCCCAGGGGACAGCACTCTGATAGCATGACATCCTTGATGGTCTAAGTCAGTGGTTTTCCACCTTTTTCATACCAGGGCCCACTATTTCTTCAGCATTTGAGCCACAGACGATGATTTGATGACATTTTAGCCCCACGGACCCCAAAACTAAAGATTTATTTTGGTTTTGTCCACAATTCCAGGCTGGAATTCGGGGGAAAAACAAAACCGGCAGATCAAAATGACCATTAATCTTCTACATTCTCTAGTTGTGTAGACTTTTAATTCAGATGGTGAAAGTTTTAACTCTTGAGAGTGTAAACATGAAACCAAATGGACCTGCAAGGGTCCATTTGGTTTCATGTTTATGCTCTCAAAGAGTTGCGTCATGTTTATGCTCTCAAGGAGTTACATCTGGTCAACCAACCAAGTCAGTCAGTGTGGAACTCCATATCTGGCCAAGCCTGCATGATCGGTGGATTGGTGGACGGGAATCTGAGATCATGAGTTCACCCCCCCAAAAAGTGAGCCAAACGCACATGCCTATCGGCGGTGTGTGCACAAGAAATTGGCCGTTACGCTCTTGTGGGGGCGGCTTCACCTCTTTAGGCGCCACGTCATAAATAAACAGATTTTATTTTTGGCTGTGTTAACCGCCGTTGCGTCATCCAGGCAACACATGGCCCAGAAAAGGGCCATGGAGGAGGAGGCTGTGCCTGGTAGGAATCCTCTCTCCTCGCTAAACGGTTTGGGTTCCTCGGCTGGGTGACCCAGAAGATGTTTGACAATTTTCTTTTAATTAGGCCTCGGAGACACGACTCGTTCCAACTGCTGTCCCGAGAGCTAAATTAATTACGCAGACAAAGCCCATTCTTGCTCTTGGCGAAGATGAATCATTTGCAGCATTTTAGGAGGGGGAACGAGCAAACTGGTCTCTATTCAAGGACTGATGAAAGTGACTCTGGTGATGCTAAAATGGAAGTTAATGTCCTCTTGTCACAAAGTTTCCACAAAGCCCCGACAGTGTTGGCTGGTTGTGTGAAGCACCCTTTCCATACCAACCTACGAATACCCAACGTGTCTCGCTTTTGTACTGAGCTGGGGACTTTCACCTCAAGCAATAATAACTCTATAATTGATCCATTTGGAAGAAGGAATACAACCTCAGCTCCAACGGACCTTATAATAGTTTTCTGTTATTTTGGTTATTCTTTTATTATTCTCGCTCTCTCACTCTTTCTCTTACAGATAGACCCCGCAGCTTTCCACAATCGCGCCATTGCATAATTTACAGCTAATTTCAAAGCGGTTTGTGGAGGAGTTACTTAGCACCAGCGAGTGCTATAATAAGGATTTGTTTGTGTACATGGTGAGGTCTCTGACAAGATGACAACCCTTCACACTGAGATAAGTAAATATTAAAGGAGTGGTCTGCTGCTCTCATAAAGATTTCATCTAAAACGGTCTATATAAATGGTTCCTGAAAGTGTTCATCAAGGATTCTTCTCTGTGGAATTAGGAAATTTTCTCTACGGAATCAAGACTTTTTCTGAGGATTCTTGTGAGGATTACACAGTGTCTTCTTGTTGTCATGCTACAGTATATCCTTCCCCATTCATCTGATTAACTCACGCAATATTATATTATACACATAAGTATAATCAATACTTCAACCTTTGAGCATCAGTTGAAGTCTTATTTCATTCTAAATATAATTTCCAATTACAGTGTTGACTGTATACAATAAACAATTAAAACCTGTTAACCATAAGCACTCAGTCATAATATCACAATATTATCATATCCAGAATCTCACGTGACAGTCTCAGTATAATTTGAATACCAATACTGACACATGGGAAGTGAGCACTGTTCAGACAGGCTTGCCCAAGTGTGTTGCACGCACAGACATTTTTGCCTGGCTTTGAATTAAACATTGCTGTACTGCTAGTAAAAATCCCTTCTGGGTCTAGCAGAAACGTTCCTCTTATCCATCCCAAACAAACACTCCTCCTTCCACACAGACACGTGCACACATCAACATCAAAGGGGGACTGCAGACCGTGCTCTTTTGCCCGTCAGTACAAAAAATCTGCCCTGTCCAGACTATGAATGCATCATTCATACCATGGTGCCATGCCATAGCAGAAGGCATGCAGCATTCAGGAGAAGTGCCCTTTTTGCCAACTCTCTTGAACTCAAACGCAGCATTTTGCTGTGAAAGAATTTGTGTAGAAACCAGGATCGCACGCTGCATATCTCCAGCGGCTAAAGAATGCAAAGGGTTGCGCCTCGAAAATAGCTGAGGCGTTGAGAGGTTGTAGATCAGCTATTTTCACAATTATTTGGAGCTAAACGGAGCCCTTTTAGTGCATTTCAGCTCCAGCTTGAATGTCCCTGCAGGGCTGGACTGGGGACGGTCAGTCCAGGGATTTTCAGCAGGTGCTCTGGGGACCACCAGCGGTCTCTGAGAGGATTCCAGGTGGTCCCCAGGCTAAATGATGGAAAGTTGACCAGATGTAACTCTTTGAGAGTTACTCAAGAGTTAAACTATTCATCATGTGAATTAGCCCAAGTCTACACAACAAGATTAATGGTCATTTTGATTTGTATATTTGACTGTTTTGTAATCCAGACTGGAACTGTGGACAAAAGCTTTAGTGTTTGGGTCTGTGGGGCTAAAATGTCCTCAAATGGTGGTCCGTGGCTCAAATTCTGAATAAATAGTGGGCCCTATTTATCCAGTAGTTAAAAACCACCGGATTAGTCAGTGATTTTTTGTGGAATTTAGCTCAGACTGGCCCAGCACAACCAACACGCTACTGACCTTCTTTACAAAACGGCACAAATGATACACAACTAACAGACTAATGATGACGATTCCACACTGAAAAAGACAACTAATTTAAAGTTTCAGTTAACAGACCGGCCCACTGTCGGCCTGCTATGCGTCGGCCCTATGGTACATTAAGCGCACCAGTCCAGGTCAGCGTCTCTATACTGTATTTCCACCCAGCTCTGCTCTCCCTGCATCGTCCTCCTCACCCCCCTGCTGGGTGACCCACAGAGGGGTCAGGCTCAACTGGGCCATGGAGGACCAGCGGCCCGGCGCTGGCATGCAGGTCATCCATTCAGCTAAACAGCCCTGTCATCTGTCAGCCTGGATGAAACAGCACTTTTTGGGGGGTTGAGGGCTGTGCCAGTGAGCACACACACACGCACACACACACACACACACACACACACACACACACACACACACACACACACACACACACACACACACACACACACACACACACACACACACACACACACACACACACACACACACACACGCACACACGCACACACACACACTATAATATGATACATTATGATACCAAAAAGTTACTAAACAAAGAAAAGAGACAATGCAAAGATAGAAGCAGACAGAGGATTGCTTTTTTTAAAAGAAACATTCGATGTAGCTTTCCTGGACCTTGATATTGACAGAGACAGTGGAGGGAGAAAGGGGACAGAGAGAGAGAGAGGGGAGAGAGAGAGAGAGAGAGAGAGAGAGAGAGAGAGAGAGAGAGAGAGAGAGAGAGAGAGAGAGAGAGAGAGAGAGAGAGCAAGGGAGTGATGCGCGGCAAATGATTCGGCCGACCTGGAATGGAATGGAGGACTCGCTGTCGGGCATTAGGGCCTGTGCGGTATGCGGCCCTAACCACTCGGCTATCAGGTCGCCTCGTGTTGCTTGATTTGTTGTTGGAGCGTTGCTATTGTTGGACTCCCTCTGCGAGTTCTCAGACCATGTGAGCGTGTTATACTGCATGAGCAAATAATCCAGACTAGTGGGGTTTGTATTGATACAATGATTGACGTGCGTGCAGTGTGCACAGTGCATAATTAGTGTTTCCCATGACACACTAAATTAACAACTAACACCCTCTCTAGTCTATGCATACGAAAAAAAAGTAGCACATAAGGATCCGATACGTTTCTACGTTTTTCAGATTTTTAGCTGACAGTTTGTGAGATCACATCTAGGCTGCAAGGACTGGGACACGGGTGAAAGAGTGGGAACCATCGAAACAGAAATACAGTCGAAGTTAGCTGCGTGTGCATGCGTGTGTAAAACGCCTTGGCTTCCACACTTGACCTCGAATAGACATCCTGTCAAAACTGCACAGCCCTGCAGCTTTGACTCACACTCAAGACTCTCACACCCAGATACTCACACCCATCCCCATGCAGGCATGAGTCCTCTGTTAAGTTATACAATATCCAGTGGATGTGGGTGAAATCTATTGACTATCAATGTAAATGTTATAATAATAATAATAATATGATGATGATGATGATAATATCACCTCTAAATTATGCAGGCTATGGCAGCACTTTCAGAAAGGCTAGATGACTCGCCCACACTGCTGGCCAATGGACAGCCATGTCATTACGTGGCTTTCATCTTACTGGACAAACAATTTATCTATGGGCACGTAATTTTTAAATAAGCATAACTTGATCAACCAATTTCCAAACGGTTTGGTTTGTTATGCATGTTAGAGATGCCGTATTATACAATATACTACATCTAATAAACAGCATTAGCATTTTTCTTTTTATGTATTTATTTGTCTAAAGGTTTTATGGGGCTCAAAATAATGGAAAAAAAAATATATATTTACTGCTATGCAGGCGGATGGTGAACACAAGGTTACAAGTTCCATCCCGGGCTCCTCAAAATGTCCTTGAGCAAGACACTGAACTATTAATTGCTCCTAATGTGCCCTTTGGTGCCTTGCATGGTTTTCTCTGCCATTGGTGTGTGGATATGTTAATTTAAGGCATAAAAAGGTACAGATATTTAAATCATATAGAAAGATGTACAGCACATAAGGCTGGCTACTGCCTAGCTTTGTCAATCCTGAGGATAGCCTTGACACGCACCTGTTGCTTGTCCATGTGGTAAATATAGCAATAAACCATGTGAAAGGGACCTGTATTCTGTGCAGGCTACTATTTCATTTCAATTGCAGCTGGTGATCCCTGCACGCACCATAGGACTTTCATCTAATGTGGAGCACACAGGCCTTCTGTGTTGCTGGTGTTTACTCTAGGATTAAATGACATAATGGGAAAAATAGGAGAAAAAAGGGATGTTCAGAGTGAATATCAAGACAATGAATCCTGTTCCGGTACAATGTAGGAGAGGAGAGTAAACACCTGCGGGTGATGCTGTGGATCAGGTGTTCAGGTTGTTTTTGTCTAGTATGCAGTTCATCTGCTTCACTATGCTGGTTTGAATTATGCTGATGAGGAGGTCACTAGAGATGTGACCTGCCTGCTCAGCTTCATGCAATGAGTTTTATAAAAAGGGAGAATAGTTCTTCCTCCCACCCCTCCTCCTCTTCAGGTATTTTGACCCAAAAGTATCCACCTGAATCTTAACTCAGTGGGATTCCACTACAGCAGTGTGTGGAAGCAGACTTAACAGATACAGTAACCTCACATAACAGGAATATGCACCCCCTAATGACCAGCTCGCTGTTGCAAATAAACAAAATGGCAGTCCTACTCCGACTGGCCTCATAATTCACAGCATGCTCAACTCATGCCCATGATGACGACTTTGACAATGCATGCAGATCTGATGATGTCACTCTTTCACTTCTCCATCAACTTCACACTGTTAATTTGCATTTCCCCCCTTTTCTTTGATCTGTAGTCATGGTCACAGTCAACGGTTGGTGCAAATCGGGGGAGTGACCCTGCCAAATGTGTAATAAGTAATATGTTACTCTGCCAAAACATGCCTCATTACTTATTACTTTTGAGCTTGTTGTTGCATGTGAAAATAGAACAGATTTACATGCCATCAACAGATAAGAGAGATGCACTGTAGTTATGTACTGTAGATCCTAATCCACCACAGCATTCTGCACACGTGACATACACTAAAAGTTATCGCAGGTGTCACAAGTTGTCACTAAACAGATTGTGTTGTACATCTCTATTCTTTTGCGGGTGTGGGTGTGGGGGGGACTTGGGAAAGTAATATTGTAATATGTAATATATTATTCTTTGATTCAAGTAATAAGTCATGTAATGTCATTACCTTTTCTAATGGGTCATAAGTAAAGTAAAGATATTACTCTCATAAGTAATATTGCCCAACACTGGCCCCCACTATGATTTTAGACAGATTCTTCGACTCATTCTTCTGCAGCTGGTATATCTGGCTTTTCAATGGTGTATAATTTCTGTCTGATACTTTCTTTTCTGATACTGTACATGTACATATTAGAAAACATATTTTGGTTTTGTTTTTTTGTACAGGCTGTTAGTCCCTAATCAGCACATTTAGAGGACAACCTTGAGCAGAACACCCACTGACAGTCGTTTTAACAAAAATAACTAGAATGAATGTTCATATCACTCTTAAATCGCCTACACTGATAGTCTGTCCGTTACAGAATTTGTCTCATTTCAGGGCCTGGGCTATATAATTACATTTTTGAGTTATTAACCCCTTATGAGAACGACGCCCTCAGGCGGAAACATGCTGGTTGTTCCTGAGTCGCAGGGCGAAGACAAACGGTGAGCGACGGTGTCTTTAGTGGCGTATTGTCACAGCTCCTCAGCTACAAAATGACTTGCCTGAGGAGCTTGCGGCTGTGCTAAATCGCTGCCTGCTTTTAAACCCAGTTGCCTATAAAATATACTTTTTATTGTAGATGTGTTTTATGTGCTTAGGTGCTGGGCCACATACTGTACTGTACGCTTTCTAAGAGCGTACAAATGGAACCAAATGGACCCTAACGGGTCCATTTGGTTATATTTGTACTCTCTCAGAAAAAAGAAGCGTCTAAAGAAATCCATTAACATGGTGAAAATACATCTTGATGATGTCATCAGGATGTTTCACCATGTTAGTGGCTTTCTTCAGACCTCCATTTCTTGGGAACACAGAATGGGGGAACTTTTTTATCATGTCTACCCAACACCTCTAAGGTGCATAAATGACATAGTAAAATATTGAACATGGGTGGAGTTCCTCTTTAATGATATAGTAAAATATTGAAAATGGGGGGAATTCTCCTTTAACAGTGCTGAGGCGATGGACCTCAGTAAGGTTCATCCTACTCAGAGCATGAACGTACATGGGCCAATACTTCCACAGCATCCTGCCAGTGGATTTCGAGAATCGATTATCCCCACAGGGACTGGCCAGCAATAAGCCATGTGTACTAAATGACAAATTCTGGACACTTGTGGATTTACAGCAAGAACAACCTTTCAGGACTGACATGCAAGTTGCCATTGCAGGCATGTGGAATGAGGCTGAGCCATCGATTTCTATTTGCAGGTTTACTGCGCCACGCAAGGATGCCAAACTGGCAACTGCTGCGGTTGTTGTCGTCAGCAAACGGATGCTCCAGCCATACATTATATATTACTAGAGCATATAAAAAATAGGTTAAACCCTGATAAAACTACAATGCCTGGTTATAAACATTGGTTCTGTTAAACTGTATCGCCGCAAACATAAATCACTCTAAGGAGTAATGTATGGAGACTAATTGCATTATATTCAGGCTTCTGTTGTGCAAATGATTTAGTGAAGTAGGCTAAATACACAGGAGGGACATCTCCTAAACCAATTTTCTAACTTTCTACCAATTAAATTGTATATTGAGTGAAGGAGTCTCGCACGGTGCTGTTGCCCCAAAGTTTTGGCCAGACATCGATTGTGCGGGACTTTGTTCATTCTTTTATAATACGCTTTTAAAAGTATATATATACTGTACATGTGTCCCTGAGCAAGTCTCTTAATGAATGGCTGCTCACTGCTCCTATTATTATAGGAGGGGTAAATGCAGAGATCAAATGTGTGTTTTGTTTGTTTGTTTTTTCCTGCTTTTTTTTGGCTAATCCTCCCTACTATAGTGTGGTGGTCATATAAGGTGTTCTACCCTACCCACTACCCTGAGGTAAAAACAAAAAAAAAACAATACCATAGTTTCAGTTTGGGCTTTGAGAGAAAAGTATTTTGTTCAATCAGGATCGAGTGGGGGTGGGGACCTTGGTGTATACTGTATATGCTGTCGGTGTGTTGTACACTGCAGAGTGTGTGCATGTGCACTTCTTGTTTTCCGGGAGGAGCGGAGGGTTTTCCAAAATCACCTCTAATCACTAGAACCCTGTATTTATTAATTTGATGTGGATCACTTACCACAGTGTAGCTGTAAGTGGTAAACAATTCATTAAAGGGGAATTCCACCCATTTTCAAAAGGGTCTGAAAGAAAAATCATTAACATGGTGAAATACATCTAGATGATGTCACCGGATGTATTTCACCATGTTAATGCTTTTCTCAGACATCCATTTTTAGGAAATACAGAATTGGCGGGGGAACTTTTTTTTTTATCATGTCCACACAACAAGGTATATTAATGACATATTAAAATGTTGAAAATGGGTGGAGTTCCCCTTTAATGAAGTACGTTTGTTAGAGAGGCTTTAAATAGTATATTCCTAGTATATTCCTATTTCACTGCACTATAAGACCTCTAGGAAACCCAACACCTACCATGAGCTTCCAGAACTTACTCTACGACACAGAGCCGCACTACTCATATATGCCGAGTCGGCATTGCCCGGGAACGAACCTATGACCCTTTTCCGGTCGAAAGGCGAGTGCTCTACCGACTGAGCTATACCCAGAAACGATTCATTAAAAATAAGCACATTTAAGAGGGGCCGGACGGCCTCAAATCAGCTTCCCGTTGACCGAGTCCTCTGCGGATCGCCAACGCGCAGCGGAATCGTCGATGGGGCGCAATCAGAACACATAGGAAAGGTTTCTCTGGTCAATTCTCCCCCAGGGCATCCGTGAATCCATACACGGTGTACAGTACGGTGAAGCTACATGGGGTGCAGGGCTCTCCCCGGCATGGAAGGAAGGAATCCAATAACACTGCGCGCAATCATTAGCTTGTCAGCTTTTATTGCGCTCAAGTACCTGACGGCCGGGTCCATTTGCAGCAGCCATTACCTGAACTGGTTAAGTGTTTGTTTAATGGCACGGAGAGGAGTGTGTGTGTGTGTGTGTGTGTGTGTGTGTGTGTGTGTGTGTGTGTGTGTGACATGTGAAGAGGAGCGTACAGACTTAGCGTTGAGTGTCTGTCACACACTGCTTGCCGTTCCACATCTCCTTCATCCCCTTCCCAGTCGCTCCTCTTTTCTAGCACTCCTCTCCTCTAACCCTTTTTTAGCATCGTCTAAAACATTGTTTTTCAAAATTTTTGATAACAGGGCTCACTATTTATTCAGCATTTGGGGCACGGACCACCATTTGAGGACATTTTAGCCCCACAGACCCCAAAACTAAACATTTATTTTGCTTTTTTTCCACAATTCCAGGCTGGAATTGGGAAACAAAACAGTCAAACATACAGATCAAAATGACCATTAATCTTATACATTCTCTAGTTGTGTAGACTTGGGCTAATTGACATGATGAATATTTTAACTCTTGAGAGTGTAAACATGGGTCCATTTACATTCTCAAAGAGTTACATCTGGTTAACCAACTTTCCGTCATTTAGCCTGGGGACCACCCGGAACTCTCTTAAGGACCACTGGTGGACTCCCGGACCACTGGTTGAACACCACTGGTCTAAAAGGTGCAGTTTTTGTGTTGTCCAGGGCATGCTCTAATGGTCTATAGGGCGCCGGGACCAGTGATCTTCAGAGGTGCCAAATTTGTATTTGTATTGTTTTTTTCTTTTTGCAAAATATGTGCTTTTCATGGTAAAATAACACGAAACCCCACTAGTGTGACATGTCACGCGACTTAGTGTAAATGAAGCATTCAAAAATGAAATGTAGAAAATGCGGCGTCATAGGTTGTTAATGGTTGCCATATGGATTTGGCTGCTTGCTGCTGTGGTGACCCCGCCCTGTATCATCAGAACATGCCCTGGGCTATGTCTGGGCAGAATTTGGGGAGGGGGGGAAGTAAGTAGTAGGCCATGATGTCATGAATTGAGGCCCATATACTGTTCAGGAGCCTATCTCCCGTTTCTGTGGCGTGAGGCATACATGAGACATATGCCCAGGGATATTTACCCCAATCCAACCCTTGATGCCGAGTGCCAAGCAGACACATAACCCCCCAAAAAGTGTAGGTAACCGACAGATGGCTCCCGACGCGCAGTATTTGCAGGTACGACTATAGTTCTAATCTAGCGCCTTCCTGCAGTTCTGCTTTTTGTCACAATCAACCCCCAACCCTGATACCCCCACTACCACCACCTCCTCCCACCCCACCCCCACCTCCATCCACCATCATCTCTTCCTATAATAAAAGTGGAAATGTATCCGCTCCCGTTCTAATTACAAAACCACTGGAGGCCTGTAGTCGCTTGATCTCTATTGGATCTTCAACTCCTGGGGTTTTCCCCCTGCACCCTGTGTTATTTATTTGCCTTCCTCATGTGAGAGGACAGACGCACACACTGAGCTATCACTCCTGTTTTCTTTGCTCTTCGTTTTTCCCCCATCTTGCCATTCTTTGCATCTCATTTGCTTTCCGAAATTCAAGTTCAAGTTCAAGTTCAAGTTCAAGTTTATTGTCACTTAGTTACACTGTTTAGGTGCATACATGTGAAAATCTTCTGCTCGGAGCTCTAGTAAAACAGATAAAAACAAAAAGACATCTAACAGTAAAAACAAATAAAAACTCATGGCAATAAATAAATACTGTCAGCAAAGTGCATAGTGCAAAACACTAAAGTGCTTACATACAAAAGTGCATTGCATAATATTGCACTAATCATGTCACTGTCCGTTTAATAGCCTAACAGCCTGTGGAAAGAAGCTGTTCCTCAGCCTGGTAGTGCGGGCGGGGACAATCCTGTACCCCTTCACCCTCTTTGAGCGGTTGGGGGAAAAGAGTTTATTGTGGGGGTGGGTGGGGTCATCAATGATTCTCAGGGACTTCTTGAGGCAGCGCTGGTTGTAGAGTTCCTCCAGACTAGGCAGCTCACAGCCAGTGATCTTTTCGGCAGTGCGGACGACCCTCCTCATCGCCTTACGGTTCCTGTCCGTGCAACTGCCAAACCAAGAGGTGAAGCTGCCTGTCAGGAGGCTCTCGATTGTCCCTCTATAGAAAGCCCTGATGGTATTGGGCCTCAGTCCGAACTGCTTCCTGCTTTCTGAAATGCAATCGCTTTGGGGGAAGCAATAACATGGTGCTAAAAAACAAAGACCCGAAACAGAAGCATGTGCGTGCACACCTAGAGAGACTACAGCCCCAGTGAAAATGCAGGATCACAGAATGGGGGCATGGGCAGTGGTAGGAAAAATATCCAAATGTCTTACTTAATTAAAGTTATCAATACGGCAATATAGTAGTAGTCTGTTACAAGTGGATATGCTGAATTAAACGCATGGTTGAGTAAAGGTATTGCCCTCTAAATGCACTTAAACATAAGTAAAAGTAGTTATAAGATGTACAAGCTCACAATGAATGGTGCCTTTGTGAGCCGAAATGTCTATAAGGCTGCTTTGCTTACATATATGTGTTCTTGTAATAACTACCAAAATCTACGAAGTATCCACTAACTAGTTGTCAAACAAGCGCAGTAGAGTAAAAATACATTATTCACCAGTGAAGAAGTACAGTATATAGACGTACAGTACAGTGCTTCAGTCAAAGTACTTTAGTTACTTCTTAAGCACCACTGTGGGTGTTTGGAGCATTTTGTTTACAGCTGTCGCGTGGGTTAAACATCCCCAGGTGTTGCCAACCCTCCCAGGGAACACGTTGTTGACTGGTAACAGGCCCCCGGGAAGACACTACGGCTGGGGAGAAACTGCTTTCTGCAAAGAACAAAATGGAGAGAGAGAGAGAGAGAGAGAGAGAGAGAGAGAGAGAGAGAGAGAGAGAGAGAGAGAGAGAGAGAGAGAGAGAGAGAGAGTCTGGGATGGAGAGAGAGTGTGGAGGGCAGAGTTGGGATGAAGATGAAGTGGGAGGGTCTCCAACTGTGCCAATGTTTAAACTGAGGAAGGTTATACCGGGATACCGGGAGACTGACAGGTGTGGCCTAGCAAGCAGCATCCGATCCACGTGTGTGTGTGTGTGTGTGTGTGTGTGGGTGGGGGGGGGGGGGGGGGGGGGGGGGGGGTGCAGAGAGAGAGAGAGAGAGAGAGAGAGACTGTGGCTATGCCTGACAACACAAACATCCACTTTACACTACACAGTCGCACATGTGGGATTTCCCCCAGTTAAACAACCACGACGACGACGACAACAACAACCAAAAAAACATTACAATTCTAAGCCGACGAAGAACAGCAATGGGATTGTACAGTCCAAAAGAAAACCATCCATTCATCCATTCATTAAATCTAAACCGCCAAATATGTTTATCAATGCAACAAACATCGTTTTGATCTCAAAGGTGCACAATAACTTGGCGAATAATACACTTAGAAGTCATTCAAAATGAGACATTGACTGAATCCCGACTGATTTGCTGACGGACAGGTCGAAAAACACCGACTATAGAGATACGCAATCGAAGACGAAGCGATGGATGGACGGATAGGCTGAAAAACCAAAAGGAGAAAGGCTACGGCCCCTCAGTGCACAGTACACGGATCTCATTCACATCCCAGAGTCATCCTGAGCCAGCCGGCGGTGCAGTGCACTCGTTTTTTTTTTATTTCCGAGAGGCTGTCGGAGAGAGAAGCCAAGTTGTCAGTGCTGTTGTTCGCCATGCGGCATGAGATGTGTTGAGACAGTCTTAAGGCCTCTGCGCCGGTGCCTATAGCGATGACAACCACGTCTCTGGTCTCTGCGGACAGGCCTGTGAGGCACCGACAGACAGGAGAGGAGAGGGCTTGGCAAATCTTCAAACAGACAGCCTGGCCTGACGTCTCTGTTTCAGCTCCTTGCTGCAAACTGGATAATGGATATACAGTGGATGTGACTGTACTAGTGCAATTGCTGTTGTTGCTGCTACTACCACTACTACTACTAGTACTGTAGTAGTGTTGCTCCTGCTGCTCCTGCGGCTACTACTAACTCCTGTACCGCCGAAGTCGCGGCCGCCATGCGCAGTCCCGTCCGCCCATGACGACGAAGGCGCAGAAAATTACAAAATGTAGATTTCATTCTTTAATCCAACTATTAGTCTGAGTGCATCGTCTGATAAAGATCCCGTTGTTGACTTCCATTTCGGACAGAATTGCCGCGACAACTATTTTTTTTTGTCCCATTCGCACTCATTCAATCCAATGCATTCAAAAGCCTCTCCTGAGATTCTGCCCCTGAATGGCGTGGGCGCAAGGGTAGATCAACTAGGGCTAGACGTCACTTCCTGACTTCTGACCTGGAACGTTTTGCTCACATTCGTCAGAAACAGCATGACGTCGTCGCACATCCTGTTTAGGAGATATGTCGCTTCAAAATAAGGGGTTTTTACCGAATCCACTGGCTTGAGCCGTGGCATAGGGCAGAAAAGGATGCACACGCGATCGCGGTCGATGTGCTAATAACAATAGTATTGCTCCTGCTACTGCTGTTACCACTGCTAATAGTATTACTACTACTAATTATTAGTATTACTTCTACAGCTGCTGCTACTACAAATAGTATTGCTCGCGTTGCTGTTGCTGCTACTACTACTACTACTATCATCTGTGCTACTACCAGGGATGTGCACACATAGGTATCAAAGGGGGCTTCAGCCCCTGCCCTTTTATAAGTCTGAAAAACAACTGATGTTTCTCGACCACAGAAGCAGCTTTTGGTATGGTTGAAGTAATGCAAATGCCTCTCCTTTCCATGCCATACCGGAACGCAGCATTCACTCTCCTTGATTGAATGCAGCACTTTGCACAGCACTTTGGCAAATATGCCTAACCAGTGATCAGACACAGGGTTGGGGTTGACACCAAAATTGTTGGGTCATGTGGAGTTTGCTTTGGAGTTCCCCAAGTGCACATTTGAGAGAGGAGTATGTCATTCTCAGTTGGTGACTTCATATGAAGGTATTTTTTTATTTTTTATGTTATTATATATATTCTTCTCTGGTATCGGTATCGGCTAACACAAAAACTGTGGTATCGGGATCAGATCAGAAATGAAAAAGTGGCATCGGGACATCGCTATTGATTACTACACCTCCTGCTACTATTACTTCTACCAGCACCACTTGAATACCTTGTAAGTGTAGCCCGCAGGGGGCAGCTCATGACTCCCATGTTGTCTCCGTAGCATATCTTGTGTTTGTGCTCAATGTATCTCAAAACACGCCGGTGGCTACGCGTGTTTGAAGTCCTTCCAAGTCATTCCTCTGCTGCTGCTGCTGCTGCTGCTCCTGCTGCTGGCGATAGCCTAGTGGTGCTGATGAAGAGGCCAATGAAGATAAAGATAATGCCAAGTGTATTTTATGTAACACAAGAGAGGAATTGTCACACAGACAATATATTTTTAAACACCATCCATTAATGCCAACTCAAAGCACAGAACAGTCTTATTCTTCCATTTTGCTTTTTACCTTTTTTGTCTTTTTTTTGTGGTAGTTCGTGACACAGATCGCACGGTTCACTGTGTGTGCGTTCTCAGCGCCGTGGGAATAACTTGAAAGCCCGACGTGTGCGACAGCGAACGAGTGAGCGAGCGAGGGAGCGGGGGGGTTGATGATTATCACATCTAAAAACAACAATCCTGTTCCTCTCACTCTTCACATCGCAAAAAAAGAAGAAGCGCTTCGGGGTATAGTCTCGACATGTTGGCAAATACGCTACAGGGAATACTGCACATGACACGAACGCTAGATGAGGCTGGTGCGATCACAAAAAAGGGGATATTGAGAGAAGATTTGGCATCGCCGCCTGGGGAGGGGGGTAGAGAGAATGAGAGATCCAGGAGAGAGGGGTAGGGTAGGGGGGAGCTAGTTATTTGGCTCTGAGGAATGCGACAGCAACACATCCATGATAAAATTCTTCTGCTTGGCTTGTTTGTCTGGTGAGCTGAGGCCGCGCGCGCGCGCGCGCGCGCACACGCACACACACACACACACACACACACACACACACACACACACACACACACACACACACGCGCGCACACACACGGAGTGCCAGAGCACGCCGGTAAAGTCAAATCAAATGGAATGCTGCTGTGCAGAGCAACAATTAATTCCAAGGATAATGACAACGGAAGCAGTCCAAAAGTGTCTCTGCCTCAATTAGTCTCTCATTGCACTGTCAATACAGGGGATGAAGGAGAGGAAAAAAAGCAAATTAAATCACATGAGAGAGAGGGGCGGGGGGTGGGGGGGGAGACAGAAGGAGATAAAGACAGTCTGCTGTGTCTAACAGAGGCTCTGCCACTGATGGAGGGAGGGAGAGAGAGAATATAAGGGTGTAGGGGAAATTTGGAGAGAGAGATAGAGATATAGATACATATAGAGATCGAGAGATAGATATAGATAGATATAGAGATCGAGAGAGATAGATCGAGAGAGACAGATCGATAGATCGATATAGATAGATAGGATGCACAATCCATGTTAAGTTTCTTGGATAAAGGTCCTATATAAATGCACCATTTACCAGCAAGAGGCAGTTGTTACTGATAGAGTTAAGAGTTACAAAGGTTTTAGATACTGATAGAGGTTTTGTTGTATACAGGGATACAATAGTAAGAACTAAGAACTGCAGAGAGGGAAAAAAAACAACACCAAGGTTACAGTGTCCTCACAGTAACTGCCCAGAACATAACCCAGTGTGGAAGAAAAAGCTATACACACAATTTCAACAATACTGAAGCTGAAGTAGTTCTGCTACGCTGTGGAACACAAATCACAGTTGTCCATAGCATAACTCGCCTCCTTGCTTAGGAAAGTATCACTGTCAACTGTGCAATCAATACAAGTCATAGAAAAGTGGCAGTGTCAGCAATTACTACAACAACCATATAGCTACCGTAAAGTGTCTAACCACAATGGCCATCGATTATCAGAATAAAAACACTGGCCAGCAGATTTGGCCACCAAAAAAACAACAACAACGCAAAGACATCCCCAGACGCCACGACAATATGTTTATTGCTATATCTATTGACCTAGTGACCTGTCATCTAATGTGCATCTCGTTGTAAACAACCAGAGAGAGACAGCTAAAATAGAAGATTATTATTATTTAGTGAAATGGAGTTGGGAAAGGAGGGGCATGTACTGTACTCACGGTTGGTTGGGATGGGCAGTATGAATGTGTGTGATGGGAGGACTGGCGGCAGCGGTGGTGGTGATGCCGTCGGGACTGAGGGGAGTGACGGGCGGTCCAGTCTAGCATCCCTGATCACCTGCAGGCCCCTTTGAGAACACAGAATTACTGCTGTGGCACACTGGTACTGCTGTGTGGGTCTGGGGAGGGAGGGGGGATACAGAGAGAGAGACAGAGAGAGGAGAAAAGAGAGATATTCAGGTTATTACAGTGGTTTTCAGCATTTTATGACACCAGGGCCCACTATTTATTCAGCAGTTGAGCCATGGACCACCATGTGATGACATTTTCACCCCCAAACCAAAGATTTCTTTCGTTTTTGTCCACAATGTCAGGCTGGATTTGGGAAACAAAACAGTCAAACATACAGATCAAAATAAACCATTAATCTTTTACATTCTCTGGTTGTGTACACTTGGGCTAATTCACATGATGAATATTACCAAATGGACCCGCAAGGGTCCATTTGGCTCAGGGTGGCCGGATGGGAAACCAAGAGGTTGCCTTTTCCTAGACACCAAATGGACTCGCAAGGCTCCATTTGGTGTCTACACTCTCAAAGAGTTACATCTGGTTAACCAACTTTCTATCCTTTAGCTGGGGACCGCCCTGGAACCCTCTCAAGGACCCCTGGTGGTCCACGGACCACTGGTTCACAACCCCTAGGTTATGACAATAACTTTCCGTTTCTCTGTTCCGTTTCTCTGTTCCGTTTCTCTGTTTGCAAATATTCCCTAGTGCAGTTATGTACTCTTATGTGTGGCTGTGTATTCAGACACGAATGTGTGTACGAATGGGTGAATAGTATAATGCACATTCTACCACAGGTTGTTTTGAGGAACTAACCCGATTGGTTGAAAAAGGTCACATGGTCACACAGTCAACGCTAATCCAATACAGATATTTCAGTTGGGGTCAATCATGACTACATCTGTCATTGAAAAAAATATGAATTTTCAGTGATTCTCTTTGGTTTTAAGGATAACTGTGGCAGAATAGCAATATCACCCTGGAGGGTGGTGCTTCAATGTCATTTCTGCAATCCCTTCAGAACTCGTCCACTACACCCAACAGACATATACCGTACAGTAGTCCACTCTGCATTTCTCAATGGGAAAGGCAGCGAAACCGACTTCAGTCACTGCGAGTGTAGTAGCAACGTAGTGTAAATGCAATTCATTAGAATAGGTCAGCGATGGGAGCTTTGAACCACTTAAACCCCAGCGTGGCATGAACATTCCACAGAAAAAAAAACCTTTCATATTTAATGTGGAGGTCAAAACAGAAAGAAATCTCTTGGTGTAGAGCCCTGATGGGCCTCTGGCCAACAGGGTCCGAGTGGTTAATTATTGGGGCGTAAGATCAGAGTGTTAGTATGCCTGGAGACTCTGACCTACTGTGAAGGCAAAGGCTGCATCTACATCACATCTACACATCTCTCTCTCTCTCTCTCTCTCTCTCTCTCTCTCTCTCTCTCTCTCTCTCTCTCTCTCTCTCTCTCTCTCTCTCTCTCTCTCTCTCTCTCTCTCTCTCACTCACTCGGTACAGCACATGTTGTGAAACTCCTCTTTGGTCACGGTCTAGATGTGTTCTTGGGAGAAAATGTGCTGATTGGATTGATAAGACGTTTGGATTACAGGCTGGCAGCGGGCTTCCCAGTTTGCCTTGCGTGCGTGGGTTTTTGTGTGCATGTGTGTGTGTGTGTGTGTGTGTGTGTGGGGGGGGGGGGGGGGGGGTGCGTGTGAGAGAAGTGCAACCGCAGGGCACGGTGGGATCTGCGAACATGCAGGTTTGTATCTCTCTGTGAGGCGAAGGTCTGCCTATGAGAGAAGACTAATACAGACAGACACACCGGTTTGTTGGCCACCATTGGCCCGGTCAGAGGCGGATCTAGGCATGGGCATGGGGGGAGGGAGGGCAATGCCCCCTGACTGTCCCACCAAGTTACAATGCCATGCAAAACGTGGCACCACTAAACCAACAGCATTTCATCTTTGAAAACAGAAAATTCTCTGAGTTAGACCTTTAGCTTTATGCATGCTGCGTGTCTGTTGCAACTTCAACAACAACTGATATTATTATCGATGCTACACTTGCCTATATATGCAAGTCCTGTAACAGAAAATGCTATGGGTGCGACTTCATGGCCGTGGCGCCACGGGCCATGAAGTCGCCCCCCATATCATTGGCACCCCCCCCCCTTCCCCAATTGGGGAATGTTACATCCGCCCCTGCCGGTCAGGAAATGACCTGTTGCTGGCTGTCCACAGGCTACAGCATGTTGGTAATTTACTCAATTTCAAGTTCCACACATCCCGGGTCGTACGGTATACCTGCCAAATTAGCCTCGCATGCACCAAACAATGATATCTCACTGCGATACAGCATGGACCTGTCTGGTAAAGTAGACCCAATCAGTGAAAATAGTTAGCAGCATGTCTAGCTGGAGGCTGTGTGGTTCATTGTAACCAGACATGGGTCAAATCCCAAACTGCCAGCGTTGTTTTGTTTAAATGCACTCTCCGAGGACCAGATGGGAGGAGCTGAACCCCTAGGCCAATTTTAACAATCAGGTACAAATTAGTCCAACCTTGTAAAATGGCTCTAATACCCATTTGTGACTGTGCTCATTAACCACCTGAACCCTAGCATTTATTATTTGTATTTGTCTATAAGTTTTGTGGGAAGTGCCTAAAGGTGGACTGCAATGACTTATTTCCACCCTGAAACATGCATTTTTTGTTTGTTGTTTAATTTATTATTATATTATTTACTTCTTGTTTTCTCCTACTTTTAACATTATTATAAATTTCAACACAGGAATTCCTTTAAATCCATTGGAGAACATTTATTGTCTATAAAATGGAAGTGCAAGAAGCAGCAACATTGTTTCAGTAACACTTTCCCTCTCCATCCAATACAGCTTTTTTTTAAATTCAAGTGCATTTGGAGCATTTTGCTGTATGAAGTTCAGGCACAAGCTTCAAATATAAAAGAAAGAGAAAAAACAAATGTTGGGCAACTGTTTTTTAATATCTATAAATGCATGAGGTGAGAAAGTCAGCATGAGAGACACACAGCTATACTGTACATCTCCTTATGACTACAATCTGGTATCTACCAGATTTCCCTTAAAGTGGTTGTTGTACCATTTTTGCGCATTTATAAGAAATACAAATAATCAGTTGCTTGTTTTTTATTATTGCACCGAAACCGATTATTAATTAAAAAAAAAATCATGAATATCGAATTCAATAATCACTACACCATTGCACATGACAGCCACACCAAGGGTCTAATGAAGAACTGGAAAGAAATCACTACACTCCATGTGACTCCATCTTCAAGTCTGTTTTGTATCGCCAGGCAGTATGTGGCTAAAACCACACTGGAAATAAAACCGACCAAAGTGTTTTTTGTGAGACTCAGGTCTGATTGCAATACATGCTGGAGCTGTCACTTTCAGTGGATATGGTAATAGTGAAATTTATTTGAATAAATTCCATTACGGTTTAAACTCGTTTGAACCTCACTTTTTTTTCTTCTTTTTTATTATTGAAAAGTGACAGCACTAACACTGCACACATCGCCAGACGTTCTGTTCTTTCACGGTGCTAAGAACGCCGTGTTGACTTAAGACAAACATTGACGCCGACCGTGACAAACGTGATACGCAATCACTCTGCGCTACATAACAAACAGTGTGTGCGTGTGTGTATGTACAGTATGTGCGATTGTGCGTGTGTAGAGCGTTCCCATCACAAGTACGCGAGCACACCACTTCTCCCTTCAAAGCGGGTTGTGTTTTGACAGTGGAATGGAGGGGGCCGAAAAAAATAAGAGAGAGAGATTGAGGGGGTGAGGGAGGTGTCGTGCTACACAGATCATAAATCAGATCTCAAGATGTTCTGATTATGTGCTAGGCTGTGTGTACGAGGTCACCGATCTGTGGCCTGCCCCTGCGGGTCACTGCAGGTCAGCGTTGGATTGTGAGCAGGGGCGGATCTAGGCCCTGACTGCCACACCAAACATGACAACATGGAAACAACCCAAATTTCCAATATATTTCAAATTATATTTGAATTAAATAATTAAAATGATTTGAAACACTATGCTACTAACTAACTACTTGTTGTAACACTAAACCAACAGCATTTGATCATTGAAACCGTCACATCACGTGTCTGTTGCAACTTCAACAACAACTGATGTTATTATTGATGCTTTTCTGGCCTAAAATAAGTCCTGTAACTGAAAATGGTATGGGTGCGACTTCATCGCCCGTGGCGCGAAGCGACACGGGCGATGAAGCCGCCCCCCCCCCACCCCAACTGGGAAGTGTTATATCCGCCCCTGATTGCAACAAACCATCTTGTCTACTAGCATCCCGTCGTAACGGCAGAAACATGGACGGAACGGCAGAACGGCAAACCAGGGATGAAAAAAAAAAAACACTGCACGGGCGCCGCGATAAGCCACACCATATACATGTGTCAAAACAGCCAATATATACTGTATACCGCCACTGTTGTTCGCGATCAATCAACCCCCCAAATCTTCTCCTGATCCAGATTCATCTCATCCACCTTGTCAACATGACGTGTTGCGCTTTACAAAAAACAACAAAAAAGACAAAGTGCCGTTTTTCTTTCCTCCCTCCACCGGCAGGTTTGAAATACGAGTCACTGAAAAAAGCCCACTGTATCGCTATATATTTCAATTTAGCGCGGCTAACAAGGCGGAGGGTGGAGTAGGTAAAAGGCAGAACCACCGCACACATGCCAACCACGGACAAAACGACCCCCCCCCCCTACATGAGGCCCATACATACATCATCTCCGCGCAACGTTAACGGCCTCCTATATGCCTGGCTCGGATTTTCACAGAGGCCGGGGGTCCAGTCCCCCCCCCCCCCCTACACACACACCAGGGGCGGATCTAGGCATGGGCAGGCATGGGCTAAGTGCCCAGTCTACCCCACCAAGCACGATGGCATGCAAAACAAGTTATTTCAAATTAAAGTGCTTATATTTAAAATTATTTGAAACACTACTACTGCTACTAACTAACTACAATCAGTCACTAAACCAACAGCATTTCATCATTGAAAACTCTGAGTCAGGCCTTTAGCTTTATGCATGCTGCGTGTCTGTTGCAACTTCAACAACAACTGATGTTATTAGTGATGCTTATACTTGCCTAACAAAAGTCCTGTAACTGAAAATAGTATGGGTGCGGCTTCATGAAGTGGGTGCGCACCCATAACATTTTTTCCTGCCCCCCCAGTTGGGAAATACTACATCCGCTCCTGACACACACACAGACACACACACCGTGGGGAACCTCAGGGAAAGAGAGAGAAAGAGAGGCATGCAGCAATAAGGCCACACAGCTGTGTTTAACCCCCTACTCCCACCCCCCACCCCAACATCCATCCACCTAACCATCCCCAAGCCCCCACCACCCCTCCCCTCTGGTACCACTCTTAACGTTCTCCATCATGACGAGAACCAGCAGGGGGGAAGGAGGAGGGAGAAGGCGTGGGTCAAAGTTCGACTAAATAACTAGGATATGAAGCGACAGGTTTATGGCTGGTGCTAACATAAAGCAGGTGGAGAACCATTCCACCTCCCACCACCACCCCCACCACCCCCACCACCGCACAACCTCCGCTCCAATAGCAGGACGGCCGCGTTTATACTGTACAGTCCATAGAACAGACGACGAGAAGAGAAAATATATATATATATATAAATACCTACAAGGCCCTGTGGCTCTATGAAGAAAGAGGAGGAGGAGGGAGGATAGAGGACAGAGCTACAGTTATTATGTTTGCTATTGATCTTATCCAGGCAGCCTCAAAAGAGGACACATCAATGGCAAAAAAACTGCATAAAAATAGGAATTTGACACATATCGAGCTGCTTATTTTTTTTTGTTCACTAGGTTGGTTGGCAGGGACGGCGTTAGTCAGAAGGCGAGCAGCAGGCGGGGGGTGTGGGCAGGGGGTTGTATTATGCGGCTGTCTGATATGTGTAACTATACCATTCAGCGCGCCGCCTCTCTCAGACACTAGGCTGTCGAGTGGTAGAGTGGAGGGGTGATAGCCGTACAAGCTTCAGCGCACGGGACATTAAGCGGCCCCGGCTCCGTTTAAAAGGCCCCGGCATTCACCAGTTCATAGAGTTTAATCGCAGCCCCGAGCCCGAGCGGCGATATTCACTATACACCCCCCCCACCACCACCCTTATAAATGAGGCCTATTCAGGCGCGGAAGAGGCGAATAAGCATACAGATGTAATGGAGCCCCGTTGCGGAAGGCGTTTTGTTCGAGGCCGATCTCTCTGGGGGGAGATAGCTTTTTAAATGTGTTTTTTTTTTTGCGCGCGCGCAAGAGTTATACGGGACCGGCGCGGGTCTCATCAATGACGCCGTTAAGGAGCGGGCGGGGAGATCGAGTCATCAGGGTGGGAGTGGGGGGTACACTAGGACCCGAGATGGAGGGTCCTAGAGAGTGCGATTGTTCCCCAGGCCCAGATTCATGTCACAGGGCTTTCAGCGGCTCGTCACAGCCTTTACACACCGCGCATATTTCTACATTTTATATGAGGGCCGATCGTCTCTGGTTACACAAGACTTTTTTTTTTCTCCTGCTCCTCTGACAGGCCTGGTTTACATGCAGGCAAACAGATGTGTGTGTGTCCGTCTATTATGCATATGAGAGTGTGTGTGTTTGTGCGCACATGTGTGTGTGTGTGTGTGTGTGTGTGTGTGTGTGTGTGTGCGTGCGTGCGTGCGTGCGTGCGTGCGTGCGTGCGTGCGTGTGTGTGTGTGCGCGTACATGCATTGTGGTCTTTCAGAGGTAGGGAAGCATTGTTCTTCAGTGAAATATTCCTGAAAATACAGGGAATGGATGGTATAATTTGTGTTCGCAAAAAAAGTGAAGCCATTCTTCCCCTCCTGAATCAGATCATCTGTGTGTGTGTGTGTGTGTGTGTGTGTGTGTGTGTGTGTGTGTGTGTGTGTGTGTGTGTGTGTGTGTGTGTGTGTGTGTGTGTGTGTGTGTGTGTGTGTGTGTGTGTGTGTGTGTGTGTGTGTGTGTGTGTGAGTGTGTGTGTGTGCGCGCGCACGTGCGCCGTGCATGCTTTCGTTTAGATATGAATGTATCGCCACAGTACGCCTCCCCATTGACAACAACATACAGTAAGTACTTTCTCAGGTTGTATGGATTCTTTAAACACAATACATCCACTACTTCAGGGCTGCATTTGCATAAAACACATTAACTTCTGTGGGAACTATCCTCCATTCACGCTGCCGCCGCCGCCGCACCACAACACGTTGTTATAAGTCAAAGAATGGCCATTATTATCACAATACGGGACACTCATTCAGCCCCGTAACGGGAGAGGAAAAATGGAAGTACTCCCAACAAGCCGGGGTGTTTTTTTTATCAGCTCCATTATTTTTACTGAAACCATGTGAGTCAAGGAGGCCTAATGCCTCACCTTCAACTATGAAGAAGTGAGTGCGAGGTCAGGCCTCCATTAATACACGCGGGCCAGGACGAGGAAACCAGAGCCTTCTCTCAAGACTCCATTTTTCACATCTTAAGTGATCCACCCCCATCCTCACCTCTTCTCTCCTTTCCCCCTATAAACTGTACACAACCCTGTGTTATTTAACCCATGTAGGACTGAGGCCAGATTCTACAAATGTAGCATAATGTAGGGGGGGGGTATCATTGGTGCACTGGTGTTCAAACATCTTCATGTCAAGGACCCACGGAATAGAATCTGTATTTGGACGCAGGCACACTCCCATCTGAAAACATGTTTTTTCAAAGACCTTCCCCTAGAAGCAAAGATTCAAAGTTCACTTCGATAACAGTTTGTTTGTTGGTTTATTTATTTAGTGGTGGTGCTAGCCTCTCCCTCTTGCTGGCTTTTGAAATTCTGCTATATGTCAGCCAAGACTATGGACTTTAAATATTTGTTTAGAGCACCTTTCACATGCAGGTGAAATTCTGTGCTTTGCCAGAATTGAGGTACTGTAAAAGCAATAATATCACACTGTTTCCAGGTTAGGATTACAACTATGGAGCCTCATCCAGAATACCCAGATGTATAGATTTGGTTGAGGGCAATAGTTGAACGTAGATGTCATAGATGTCCAGATATGCTAATACTGAAACGTTATTGTATACAGGGCACCATTTAAAACACACTATGGCCTCAATGGATTCCACTGAAATAAATAAGGTTTCAGTCAAGACCAAAAGCATATGTATCAAAATTTCTGGTATAGGCATAGGGCGTCCCCTATCCTGAAGGTGTGTGACCTTCTGATTGGTTGAGATTATGTTTCAGACTGAAACTTCAAAGTCAAATGACCTAAAAAGCCATTTCAGCATAACACATTTTACGTTGTAAACAAAACAATAGCACCCTAAACCTTCAGTTTAGTTACATAAAGGCATGATGCTGTGAGATGCTTCAGACATGCTGCTTTTGTGCCCCTACAGTTCACAGGCTAGTTCTTTGAAATTGTGTCATATCAAAACACAGGAAACCTTATCAAATGCCGTATAACACTATATCAGTGTTATTAGATAGTACTCTAGCCAAACGGTTTTTTAGATCAGTATAAAAAAAGAAACTTTCTGCAGTGCAGTCATTTCAATGAAATCATATCCACAGTTATTTGTGAAGCCTCCTCGTGACCTCAGCTTGCAGGGAGAATATATTGGAGATAACACAATCCAAAGGATTTGATTCCTCGCTGCTCTGGCTGGCAAATACTTTGGCCATGAAAGCTCATGCACAATATAACAACGGCAAGCTCTGGAGAGAGGTTGGTGTGAAAGCAAGCGAGCTCCAACACAGATACATCCAATTACTTTTGTATTACGCTGGGTTTAAGGGAAATGCGCCACTTTACAGTGCACTGTGAAATCCCACCATTTTATGGTTTATTCTACTTGGCACTGTTACTTCCTTCTAGGATATCTGTAACAGCCTAAGGCCTCGAGCTGGGTGTTTAAGTTGAGCCGAAAAACTATTGCAATGAAGATCGCGGGTGCGTTTGTGTGTGTGTGTGCACGCCGGCATGTGTGTGTGTGTGTGTGTGTGTGTGTGTGTGTGTGTGTGTGTGTGTGTGTGTGTGTGTGTGTGTGTGTGTGTGTGTGTGTGTGTGTGTGTGTGTGCCAGACTACAAGTCCTTCCCACCAGACTCAACCTTTCCATCTGGTTCCCCATGACTCGGGTCCCTCACTGCATGCATCGCACCACAGAATGCATAACCGAAACACTGTCACACATCTCAAATGGCAGTTATGCATACGAAGCAGCGTGCATAAGGGTATATCAAAAATACCCTGCCTCCTCAGTAAAAAAATGTGCAACATTCCATCGATGTTCCCACTTTGTGATATTGTAATGCAGACACCTTCACATCGCTGACAGCTAATACACCAGATGTCATTGTGCTTGATGAGGAGTTCATAGAAGTGTCTGTATTAGAAATAGCCTTCTCAAGAACGTCAATAATTAATTAACATAATGTCATACATAGCCTACGCAGAAAGCGTTGGAGGCCCCAGGTGGCAGCGTGAGGCTGTTTTGATGCTGGCACTGCTGGTCGCAACCAGACTTCAAAAGCACATTTTTTATCATCCTGATTTTGTACTGTATGTTTTCACAAACCCTTATTTAGATCAGTGGTTTACCAGGTTTACCGGTGGACCTTGAGAGGGTTCCAGGTGGTCCCCAGCCAAGTTGGTTAACCAGATGTAACTCTTGAGAGCATAAAAATGAAACTAAATGGACCTTTACATGTCTATTTGGTTCCATGTTAATATGTGTCTTGTGTGTTACACAATGTAAAAGAATGGCCATTTTGATTTACTGTATGTTTGCCTGTTTTGTTTGTAAAAATCCAGCCTGGAATTTTAGACAAAAGCAAAATAAAGCTTTAGTTTTGGGTCTGTGGAGGGCAAATGTCATCAAATAGTGGTCCATGGCTCAAATGCTGAATAAATAGTGCTCCCTGGTATCAAACAGATTGAAAACCACTTATTTAGATTACTATAACTTGGTTCTGTTTAATATAAAAGTCTTGCAGGTCTGATGACTGACTGACTTCAACTATGGGCCGGTTACTCTGACACTGAATCAACAGTGGAGCTAATCTAATGTAGCCTATTCAAATCTAAACTTTATTTTTTTACTCTGGTCTGGCCACAGGCTGTGGTACACTGTGGTCTAACGGTTGAAGACCGTGACTTAAACACTTGAATGGTAATTCCAGAGATAGAGTTGGTTGTTCTCCAGATAGATAGCGATTTACAGATCCGGACAGACATGTCCAGGCTTCCTGTTGCTCTGTGTTCTGTATCTTGGCTGGAGTGCCAGAGAGAGAGAGAGGCTCGCTTCCTCTAACGTCTCCATGCAAACACCATTTGCAGCGTCTTATTAAGCCCTTTGGCTGAGGCGGAAATTGAAGGGGTTTTTTTTCGCCAAAAAAAGAAGAAAAAGAAGGGGTTGGGGAAAGGTGGGAAAACTCAGAGTAAATACCCCAACGGCGGAGCGCTTTCATTAGGCTGAAATGAAGAGTTTCAGGGTGAGAGGCTCTTCCAGTGAGTTGGGGGGTTGGGGGGGAGGAGGGAGTCATCCCAGATGGCATTAGGTGGGGGATATTGTCTTCTGGAGGGCTCTCCATGGCTGGCTGCGCCGCTTGGCTTCCTATGAAAGAGATGCCTGGCCTTCCTCTGGTCTCCCTGATGACTGACTTCCTGGAGGCTGCGTTGCGTGAAATGGCCTCCTCCTCTGTATACGTCTGTAACGTCTCTCTATCCCTGCGTCTCTGTCTCTCTGTCTCCCTCTCTCCCCATTCATCTGTCTGCCTCCTCCATCTCTCTCCGTCCCCTTTGCCCGAGTCACCTTGCAGAAACTGTCACTCGCTGGACTTCCAACTGTCACTTCTTCTCCTGTCAGAATTAAAGAACTGCGGGGCTTGTGTGGGTCAAAACGAGGTGTAGTGACCACAAGGCGACTGGATGTTCTGTGGATGTGCATGCGTGTAGCCCAGACATGTTCAGAGAGAAGGTAAGAGAATGTTAGGAGAACTGGTTCAAAGTATGGAAAAGTACACACTAAAACTTCTGGTCTTGGATTACCACTGTACCAGAACGGCTCATTTTCATTTATACCAGGAACTGTGGTATTTTTGAAAAATATTACTGTTAATCTGTGTTAATTGGACACAACTGGTATCCCCACCTGGTACCCAAGCCATGCTACTTGTACGCTGAGTCGGCGCTGCCCGTGATCGAACCCAGGAACTTGTGAATGAAAAGGCAAGAGCTGACCTACCCGGACGCAAAACCACATACTATTGCTATTTAACCCCCGCTAGAATTGTACCCTTTGGGCACTGCCCTACTTTGATAGATGCAAGTTGGAAATGCATGCCCCACCCAGTTATGTGTGTCCAGAGCCTGGGCCAGGGCCCTTTTGTGTCCGACTCAGCAACCGAGAACCATACTCCTTGTGCAGATGTGAAACGCATGTGTGAAATTTGAATTAGGTGGGGCAAACGGTGCTCTATAGTTATGTGGATTACAGACGCAAGCACAGATATTTGGTACATTAGGTAAAAAAAAAAAACTTTTTGTCGACACTTCCACCACCCAGGCCTCCATACAACCCAGAGCCACAGCGGAAACATAATCTGTCTCTCTCTCTCTTTCATTCCATCTTCTTCTCTCCTGGCCTTTGTCCCTTCTTCTCTCTGGGTCTGTCCAGAGAGTCAGAAAGGAAGAGGACCCAGGAGGACCGGCAGATGAGGTAACCATGGAAACCGGGCCGGGGGAAAGGGGAGAGGGGGGCATCATGCATGGGATGGTTGACAGCCACTCAGCACCAGCACAGTGCTGGAGCCGGACTCAGGTCAATGCCGCCATGCAGTTTAAAGCGTGACGTGCATGGCAGTGGTTCTCAGACCCCCTTTTTTCATTTCAAGGTTCCCCAAATAAATATGGATTTGGCTGGGAAATATATGGCCAGCAGAAAGCTCTTCTTTGTCTGGGTCGTTCTGTAGACGAGAGCTGTGTGTCACTACATGTATACATTGTATATTGCAGAAATTTACTAGCCTGGCTCAGCCCTGAATCAGCACCTTACAAAAATACTAGCTTATTTTTCCCCTGTGATTCAAGTGTGAATAACGAAGTGAAACGAAATGACAATTCAGGCCGAGGTCAGGCTAGAAATTTACATTATTTAAAAAAAAAAAAAATATATATATATATATATATATATATTGTATATACAGTATACACACACGGTATATATTAAACTCAACATTGAGAGATTAAACTCAACATCAATGGTAGTCCGTGGCTAAAATGATGAATAAATAGTGGGCCCTGGTATGAAAAAGGTTGGAAACCACTGGACTAAACAAACAAACGACTAAACATGGGGAGAGTAAAGGAGGCAAATACGTTGTAGTTATAGATACAATATATAGATAAATCAATAAAACCCAGTCAAGAGTTGCAGCTCTACTTACAGCGGGTACTGTTGGACTGTATGTTAGTGTTTTTGTATGGAGCCAGAACAGTCTCAATAAAGCTGAACATACACATCTGTATTCCTAATCAACATGCCCAGATTTGTCTGTGATTTGTAGCTCGCATTTGTGTTCTGTACTTGAGTTTCAAATCCACACACCCAGGTTTGTAATTCCTGTTTGAATTTCAAATCCACACACCCAGGTTTGTAATTCCTGTTTGAATTTCAAATCCACAAACCCAGATTTCTATTTCCTATTTGAAATCAGAATTCACACACCCAGATCTGTGTTTCGCATTTGAATTTAAAATTCACACATCCACAATTCTATTTCGTACTTGAAATCAGAATTCACACACCCAGATCTGTCTTTTGTGTTTGCAATCCCTATTTCACACATGAGCACAGATGTGAGATTTGAGGCCCCCTGCTGGACGCCTAATGCCAACTGCTTATCTGTGAGTTGTTTTTCTAACCTGTACAGCTACAAATCTTTTTGAGACTCTTACAATTCTTTTTGAGACTCTCTTGACGTTGGGCGGAGACAAACGTCATCATTGGCTGAGGTATCTGTCAATCACAGAGTCCTCAGCCAATGATGATGGTCTGCCTTCAGCCAATCCTAGACCTCCTTACATTGTATCAGAGCGTGCTGCCTCCTTCTGCTACTGTTGCCACATCCTGTGAAAATAAGCCAAACCACAATAATGCCATAATATAATACTAATACTGCTCTTTCAAAGCATTTATTTATAAATACTACAATTGTGACCATTTCGATACAATACAGTATATATACACACACCTATGCTACTATACACTCAGTAAAGACACCAGAATGATTCAGTCAGTCACTCCCCCAAAGTTCCAGACCTGATATTTAACTCTGGGGGCAAACAACATGACAACTATGACGTCATATCACTCAGCCCCTGGCTGTGTCTCTCCCTCCAGTCAGTAAAAGTTAGTTGCACGCTTTCGCTACTACTACGATTATGTTTATTTGCCAGCAGCTTTTTTTTAAGTAAGAAGCAGAAAGGGCAGTGTGTTTATCCTGGATGTACCAGCAAAATGAACCCAGGTGCGGCATATTTTAATTTTCGCTATTTGATTATAGGGTTCAGAAGCTTCTATTGATTTCACTCCTGGTGACACATCGTCAACTACTGTCCAGACTCCAGAGACGCCACAGTGTCTCCACGCACAAGGCTATCTCTGTCTGGGTTCTATGAAGCAAATATTTTGATGTTTAGAAATTGTATTGAGGTTGTGTTGAGGTGAGGTTGTGTCCATAATAAAACAGAAGAAGAAGCGACAATGAATAAAAATGAATGAAAGCAACTATAAACTACTAAATAAAAGGTTTTGAAATGGTCTGAAAATGTATAGAAACAGGAGACCACGGAGTGCAGATTGAATCGCATAAAATAAATGGAATGAAGACGTTTTTTGGCCTCAGAAATAACAATGCTTATTTCTCTCACAGGATGTGGCAACCCTATTCGGCTGTTAAGTACGACGTCATTGTGGGGGCGGAGCTACGTGCTGGCTCCACTGGGAATTTCCTCCCGTTCACTTCAATGCAAAACAACAATGGCGGAACCCGTGAATCTTTTTACGATAACGTCCTTTTTCCAAAATGAACCCCTGAGAGTAAAGAAGGGGCTTAATGCTTTCAACTCGGATCGAGTAATCAATGTTGGTGTTCTCCCAGGGGGATTATTCGAGGTAAAGTCCAAGCCTCTATGAAAAAAAATATATACCAGACTGAGGTGAGTGTGGTGCTAGTTTTAGCGTTAGCTCGGTGATATTAGGCATCCTGGCTTTTAATGTTATATTCCACGTTTACTGGTGTTTCATTAGCCTTGGATAAAGACTGCCATTGCCTTATTTTATCGGTAGATAATTGTTTCCCAGCGTTTGACTGATAAAATAAATGTGGTGTGCTTGGATCCAAGGCTAGTCTGTGATCTTGCATACTCAGAATTCAAAACACATACTTGCAAATAATTACATATAGACCTATTTGTAAGATCACAGCCATTCTAGGGCTATCATGTGCCACAATCTATTTTTGGAACGTTATGTGTCATGTTGGCTGGGCACTTTGATGTAAAATGGGCCATTCTGTCCTATTTAGTCCTATAAACCTATTTTATCCTATATGTAAAATGGTCTTAAGCTATTTAAAGTAGCCAAGTGGCCTTGTACAACAGTACTAAAGTGAAGTTGAACTGGTTATCTCCTAGCGGTTAACATTAGTACACTGTGATTATACTGTTCAGCTCCCAGTACAACAATATTGTACTGTGATCGTATTTGTCAGCTCCCAGTACAACAGTATCACACTGTGTTTCAATTGTAGACTGGTTGTACGGGTCAACTACAACGGACTCAGTTCCATACCGGAACAGTGGTTGTCTGCCTGTGCCAAGAACATAATCAATCTTTTTACTTGTATTCTTAAATTTATATTTTAGAAAAATGAATATTAATGATAATCCTGGAAACCTAAACATCCTTTCATACTTAATTTCCCATGTTCCATGCTTTTCAAGACCTGAAAATCTATGAAATAAAATTCCATACTTTTCCATACTTTCCATACATGCATAGAAACCCCTCCTGGCACAGTGAGGTAGACGAAATCCAGGACTCTTTGGAGGCCCAGTCGTTGGAATGAGCTGACTTTAAATCCTCACTGGACACATTCATGTATACTTTATTATAATTTACTTTTATCAATGTTTTGGATAAAATGGTCAATTTTACATCAAGGTGCCCAACTGATCTGCCACATAATGTTCAGGTTTATAACATTATATGCCATGTTACCTGGATATCCAACTAGAAAGCCACCCCCCTGGGCTCAGCAGCTGGAAAACATGCTAGTTGCTGATGTATGGTAGGACATAACCAGCAGTGTGAGGTCTAGGACTGTTGTGAGGGTTGAGTTGTATTCGAAACAGGTCCATGTAGGGAGCCAGATGGTCACCTACAGCAAGTGTGAGTGCCCGATTGGGCAAGATAAATGCCACCACATGGCAGCCTTGCTGATATGGGTGGAGAAAAATGTGTCCCGCACTGACGTTGAGTGCGTTTGGAACAAGCCAAAGACGTCCAAATCAGACGACATTGCTTTTAAAAGAATTGCCTCTATGACACCATCCACAACACAAGGTAATTAATTCTTGATAAATTGCATTATTTGTAGTGTACATACAGTGCTTTCTTAGTTGTGATTAAGATGTCTTAATCACAACGATTAAGATGAAATATTAATTTGACTATGCATTTATACTGTCATTTCAGCTGGAATCAAAAACAAAGAAGTGAGTCAGGAGATAAAGGATATGACGGTGTCATCCTTGTCCCAGCTCCGCCGTTTCACTGGGATGTGGTGGATCTTGAAACCAGAAACACCTCAGGTATGACAAAGTGCAATGAAAATAAATAGTATTGGCCCATGACCAATTAAGTTTGACTTGATGAAACAACACACATGTACATTATGTAATGCCTTGCCATTCACTGTGTGTGTGTGTGTGTGTGTGTGTGTGTGTGTGTGTGTGTGTGTGTGTGTGTGTGTGTGTGTGTGTGTGTGTGTGTGTGTGTGTGTGTGTGTATAAAATATATATTTATATATAGACACTTCCTAGAGACGGGACGAATTGGTGACCAGTCCAGGATTTGCTGAGGCTGAGGACAAGGCTTGTTTTGTGTTGTCATCGCTTGCTGTCACTGACGCGGAGAAGCAGCAGATTGAGAGAGACACTGTCTTTCAAGCCAAGAACGATTTATGGTAACTATAACAACACACCACTACACTTCTCACAGTTTATTCAACTTCTATAATGAAACTACAGGATCAGGAGAGGTTGTCTGTTAGTCTCCACTCTCCAGATATTATGAAGTAAAGTAATACTTACTGGTAAACTTTTAGGTCACACACACACACACACACACACACACACACACACACACACACACACACACACACACACACACACACACACACACACACACACACACACACACACACACACAGTGAATGACAAGGGATTGCATTTTGTACATGTGTGTTGTGGGCCAATACTATTTGTTTTTTATTACACATTACATCAATGTCATACCTGAGGTGTTTCTGGTTTCAAGATCTGTGACAAGGATGACACAGTACAACTCCACTACTTGATCACCTGTGTTACTGGTGTTTTGATTCCAGCTGAAATGACAGTAAAAATGCAGAGTCAAATTAATATTTCTTCTTAATCGTTGTGATTAAGACATCTTAATCAAAAAAGAATGTATGTACACTACAAATAATGCAAATTAACTAGAATTAAATATCTTGTGATGTGGATGGTGTCATTACAGACACTCTTAGCAACAGTGTCATCAGATTTTGGTGTCTTCGTCCTCTTCGCCCTCCACACACATCCCACATCTGTACGGGACACGTTTTTCTTGACCCAAATAAGCAAAGCTTGTGGTGGCATTTGTCTTGTCCAATTGGACACTAGCAGTTGCTGTAGGTTACTTTCTGGCTGTATACATGCACCTGTATCTGTAACTCTTGAGAATGTAAAATGTTTTGAAATTATAAAATGGAAAAAAAAAACCTATACGGGTCCATAGGGTTTCATTTTACACCTGAGAGCTAAATGATCAAATCTACACAATTAGAAACTAGAATAACATTATTTTGATCAATATTGGCCTGTCATCTCCGAACACAAATAAAGAATGGAATTGAATATTTATGACCAATTTATAACAATACTGTGTTCAAATCACCTAATATAGTATGTTTATCGGATGCTTGTCAATGTGAACTGTATCTTTGGGTTGTCTTGTGTCTTTGTAACAGGATGGCTTATCGTAAGAAACGGATCACAGCTAGCAACTTTGGTCTCGTCTTGGCAGCAGTCAGGCGCAATCGGTATCCACCTTCCTTATTCAAGACTCTGCTTGGCCAGTACAACCTCAAAGAGGGGTCTAAAGTAAGTTGTGAGATAATAATTGTTTCAACTGAAGGTGTCCTTGTCTTTAAGAATCAACTTCACTAAAAATGTATTAAAATGCAAAACTACATCTAAACAGAGCTTACCTTTATGGTCAAACAATTATAGCATCTTCACATGATTGCACACACTGTGCATACATACAGTGTATGTTCAGTCATGTATTTACATGTCGGATAGAATTCTTGGGAATCTGGATCTTATGCCAGTAGGGGTGGGTCTGTTTCGGTGCCAGGGAACCTGTCACTGCATCCAGCTATTTCTCTGCTTGCTAAATTATTGCGACAAATGATTTATATGGGTCTGGAAATTGGGTCAGATGTTCTGTAAAGGTTTTGGAAATTCATTGGTAAAATGTATGGGAACCCTGAGTGCTATGTTCTTCTCCCCTCCCTTTGTCAAGGCATGTGATTGGGGCATCACCCACGAACCAAAAGCAAAACAGGAATTCACAGAGAAAACCGGGCTTGTTGTCCAAGAGAGGGGGGGGTGTTCCTCTCAAACTGCTCGGTGGATCTCCAGATGGGACCGTGTCTGATGAGTGCATTATTGAGGTAAAATTATATTTTGTAAATACACAGTATAGTAGGCAAGTGGTTCTCAACCTTGTGGTACAATTAAATCATACAAGAATAATGTAAATAGATCAACAAAAGTAACAATTATCTATTTATCTATTAATTTAATATATTTGTGTAAATTAAATGCTAAATTCCACTTTTACTTTAAAATGATTAAATTCCTAAAAAAAAGTTGCAACAGATATGAAATCTGGCCTGACTAGAAGTTTGTTGACTTGTAGCATGTGATTAGAGCAGGGGTTTTCAAACTTTTTTGACTTGGGGCACCCCTGTGAATAACCTTTTCATCCAAGGCACACCTGAATTACATTGTTAATTTTACATCATGTTAGGCTACAGAAACTGGCTATGTTGCGGATACATATCAGTTTCCATCAAAACTGACCGAAAATAACTTTATACTTGACATTCATTGACCACTGCAATCCCATCGTCCTTATTCTAGGGGGAAGGTTCACCAAAAATAGCTGATCTACAAGCTATTTTTCTCACAACGCGTCACGCGATGCGTTGTGAGCTTGTGGATCAGCTATTTTTGGTGAATAAGCGTGTGCTGTAGATGT
Source organism: Benthosema pterotum (assembly GCA_039105355.1). Lineage (NCBI taxonomy): Eukaryota > Metazoa > Chordata > Actinopteri > Myctophiformes > Myctophidae > Benthosema > Benthosema pterotum. The sequence continues at coordinate 19,924,000 of CM076970.1, read as the reverse complement.
ATAAAAACTCATCAAGTAGAGTGCAAATCAGGTCTGTTTTACTAAGCATACTGAAGTCATTGATGTAGTGACATTGATGAATTCTGTATAATATCAAAGTAGTCTGAGGCACCCCTGGACTAGTGTCAAGGCACCCTAGGGTGCCACGTCACCCACTTTGGGAAACCCTGGATTAGAGCACTAAGAACATTGGTATATTCTAAGGAATAGTCTAAAAGGTTTAGAGAAGAGATTATGGCTTTGTATACAATAAAATATGAAGTGTTTTGAAATTGTGTTTTTTTTTTTTTCTCTGAAACAAAATCACAGATTTTGTGAAAGTGTGAATAGCCCTTTATGCTTCATTTTAAAATGGTGGTGTACAGTAGGCTACATAAAAAATGGGGAAATAGATGTGTAACAGCTTGTGTCACAGCTTGTAGATGATTACATTTTCAATACTCTATATTGATTTCAAGTCATATAGCCCAGATGAACTTAACCAGCTGGTGCACTATTTGCCTTTACCCAAATATTTTGATATGTTTTCCATAACACCCACCTCTAGGTCAAGTGTCCCTGGTCTGCAAAAAATGTGACGGTCCAGCAGGCAGCAGAGAAAAGAGACTTTTTTTTTCTAGAGCTGGATGCAGCAACAGGTTCCCTGGCTCTGAAACAGCACCACCCCTACTGGCATCAGATCCAGGGCAATCTCCACCTGACCAGAGCAAACACCTGCCACCTTGTAGTGTGGACCCTCATTGACCTCGTCATTCTGCCAGTGCAGAAAGACCCAACATGGGCAGGAAACATTGACATTCTAGAAACCTTCTACAGAGACTGTTTCCTCCCAAGAATTCTGTCCGACTTGTAAATACATGTATTGTACATACACTGTATGTATGCACATTGTGTGCATTCATGATGTGAAGCTGCTATAATTGTTCTACCAGAAAGGTAAGCTCTGTTTAGATGTAGTTTTGCACATTAATACAGTTTGCAGGGTTCCCACATCTTTTCACAAATGAATTTCCAAAACTTTTCCAGGACATCTAAACCAATTTCAAGACCCATTCCAATTTCATTCATTTGGCTCAATAATTAAGCAAACAAACAAAAAAAAGAAATTGTGGATGCTAATCCAACCGTTATAGCCCTGTGAGCACCTGTATTCCTTATGCATGCGTGGAGTGCGTGCAAAGAAAATGTTTTTGTCCGGTTTTGTTCAGTTTTTGTAGGGATTACTACAGTTACATTTCTCTCTCCACACACTGTGGACAGTGTATTTTTCCATTAAATTCTAGGACCCTTCATCAATTCCCAAACTTTTCCAAATAAATTCCAAAACCCATATTTTTCTAATTTCAAATCTTTTCTAGTACGGCTGCACAATTATCAAATAAAATATTGCAATCTAGATTCAGACACTTGTACAATGTACTTTCTAGAGAGATCCTGATATAGATTTGAACATCATCCTTTTTGTGTTGATTTCGTTGATTTCAATTTTTAGGAGGAAAAGAGAGATTCACATTTCACAGCGATAAGCGTGCAGCCCTATTTTCCAGGAATTTCATGACAGTGGGAGCCCTGATTTTGTGCAATGTGTTTTGATAAAAAGAGCAGCAGCACATTACTTCACTGGCACTTTATTAAAAGTAAAACGTTAACAAATTATCTGTGTGCAATCATTTCATCAATTTCAAATTATCTGTGTGCAATCATTTCATCAATTTCAGTCAATCATTTCATCAATTTCACGAAGTATGAGGGTTTGCAGGTTGGTAAGACACACACACACTTTCAGTATCTTGTTGATGTTTTTACTGAACTGATGTGGGATATTGTCCAAGATGCAGAACAGTTTCAGCCTCTAAATGGAGCGCTCCACGTGGATCCGTGCACTGGAGGTGAGTTTGTTTTTCTTCACTTCTTCTTGCGTGAATTGTCCATTTACAAGAAAGGATGGGATGTTAAGCGTAACCCCTTGTGGCAGGATGTCACGAATTGTGAAGCCTTTATCTGCCATCACCATGTCACCTGGTTGTAGTTGTCCAAGAACTCCAGAATCTTGTGTTATTGCTTTGTCTGAGGTGCTCCCACCGTAATAGTCACTAACAAACGTAATCACTCCATTAGGAGCCACACCTATTAAGGTTTTGTGTGTGGTCCGTCCTTTGTACTGGCTGTATAGATGACTCTGTGTCAAGCCTCTCTGTCTTGGAGACAGCAACCTCTGTGCAGTCGAGCACAATCCTACAATTAGGAAATGGACGGAAACACTCTGGCAGTGATGTCTGGTTCTTGGCAGTGGAGGGGATGTTGTTCTCAAGCATACCAACATACAAAATGTCATACAGGGCACTGACAATGGTGAGAAAAATGTTGGTTACTGTGGCTTTGCTAATATTAAACCTGGTTGCAAGGTATACATGACCGAAATTATGTCTGAGCTTCATCAAGGTCAGCAACACCTGATCAATTAGGGGCATTCTCTGGACTTTCCAGGCAGAATGATAATTTAGCTCAAATTTAGACAGAAGTTCCTCCAAAAACAGGACAGTAGCAGCATCAGGTAAGCCAGTGAAATGATGTACTTTGTCAGAACTGGAAGAAATTTGACTAAAAGAAAAGGTTTGCTTTTGTTTCTCCAGTTCTTCTTTCAGTTTCACAATTTCTCTTCTCAACATGTCATTCTCTATCTCAAGAACCACAGTACTGTTTGTAGTAAATGTTCTCTCCGTTGAGGTACTAGGGGTCTCTGCAGTCGCAATGTCAGCATTGTGTAGTTCAGGCCCATCTGTCCCTTGATCTACAGCATTGTTGTAGTTCAGGTTCATCAGTTCCCTTATCTTCACCACTGATAGGGAGCGGGACTTTCTTCTTCTTTTTGGGTGGCTGGCCGGGGTCACTTGGGAAAGTCTTCCCCTCGTTCCATGCAAAGCGCGATGGTCCAGCAGCTTTGCCATCCGGAAAATGCCAACTGCACACCCTGGAGTTGGAGCCTGGGATGAAGTCGTCACGTCTGTAAAAAGAAAACACATGAGTTATTAAAATGTATTTATGTGCACAACAATTACAGGGTAGCAAATTATTGGCAGTGAAAAATTAAAGCTGAACTGTAACATTCCTTGTCAGCCCAGGATTTGAAACCTTGTTTACTGCACAAGTGCTGACATTATTTTTATTATTTTTCTTTTCCATCTTCTAGTTGACTTTGGGCTAATTCAGATGATGAATATTTTAACTCTTGAGAACGTAAAAATGAAACCAAATGGACCCGCAAGGGTCCATTTGGTTTCATTTTTACGTTCTCAAGAGTTACATCTGGTTAACCAACTCAGCTGGAGACCACCTGGAACCCTCTCAGGGACCACAGGTGGTCCCCGGACCACCTGTTGAAAACCCCTGTTCTACTAGATGGCTCTAGCGTCATTGGCATCAATAGCTTCATTAGCATTGCTGTTACACTGAAGACTAGACATTTCAGAATGGTGCTTACAGGGGAATATCGCTCCATAAAAAACTTTATGTACCTTTAGTTGGCCTTTCAAGATCCATAGTTGTTGTCCTTCGTCCACGTTGCCCCTCGGTTGATTTAGCCCCTAGGTGGTCCCTGTAGTCCGATTTTAGCGTGTAATGGGAGCATACCATAGACATACTAAGAAACACAGTATAGGGTTGCCACATCTTGTGAGAGAAATAAGTATGTTATTTCTGAGTCCAAAAAACGTTCCATTTCTTTTATGCGATTCAATCTGCATTCCGTGGTCTCCTGTTTCTATACATTTTCAGACCATTTGAAGACATTTTATTCTGTCCAACAAAGTAGTTTATAGTCGCTTTCATTCATTTTTATTCATCGTCGCTTCTTCTTCTGTTTTATTATGGACACAACCTCACCTCAACACAACCTCAATACAATTTCTAAACATCAAAATATTTGCTTCATAGAACCCAGACAGAGATAGCCTTGTGCGTGGAGACACTGTGGCGTCTCTGGAGTCTGGACAGTAGTTGACGATGTGTCACCAGGAGGAGTAAAATCAATAGAAGCTTCTGAACCCTATAATCAAATAGCGAAAATTAAAATATGCCGCACCTGGTTCATTTTGCTGGTACATCCAGGATAAACACACTGCCCTTTCTGCTTCTTACTTAAAAAAAAAAGCTGCTGGCAAATAAACATAATCGTAGTAGTAGCGAAAGCGTGCAACTAACTTTTACTGACTGGAGGGAGAGACACAGCCAGGGGCTGAGTGATATGACGTCATAGTTGTCATGTTGTTTGCCCCCAGAGTTAAATATCAGGTCTGGAACTTTGGGGGAGTGACTGACTGAATCATTCTGGTGTCTTTACTGAGTGTATAGTAGCATAGGTGTGTGTATATATACTGTATTGTACCGAAATGGTCACAATTGTAGTATTTACAATGATAAATGCTTTGAAAGAGTAGTATTATATTATGGCATTATTGTGGTTTGGCTTATTTTCACAGGATGTGGCAACAGTAGAAGAAGGAGGCAGCACACGTCCGATACAATGTAAGGAGGTCTAGGATTGGCTGAAGGCAGACCATCATCATTGGCTGAGGAATCTGTCAATCATTTTCCTCAGCCAATGATGACGTTCGTCTCCGCCCAACGTCAAGAGAGTCTCAAAAAGATTTGTAGCTGTACAGGTTAGAAAAACAACTCACAGATAAGCAGTTGGCATTAGGCGTCCAGCAGGGGGCCTCAAATCTCACATCTGTGCTCATGTGTGAAATAGGGATTGCAAACACAAAAGACAGATCTGGGTGTGTGAATTCTGATTTCAAGTACGAAATAGAATTGTGGATGTGTGAATTTTAAATTCAAATGCGAAACACAGATCTGGGTGTGTGAATTCTGATTTCAAATAGGAAATAGAAATCTGGGTTTGTGGATTTGAAATTCAAACAGGAATTACAAACCTGGGTGTGTGGATTTGAAATTCAAACAGGAATTACAAACCTGGGTGTGTGGATTTGAAACTCAAGTACAGAACACAAATGCGAGCTACAAATCACAGACAAATCTGGGCATGTTGATTAGGAATACAGATGTGTATGTTCAGCTTTATTGAGACTGTTGGACTGTCTCCATATTTTTGAAGTGTAACTAGTGTTGATGTTATGGCAACATTACTGAGACTCCAGGGAGAGTTTGTAAAAGATAAAAAGGACTGTGGCTCTGAGGCATAATTCTCATTTCACTTGCATTTCAAAGGGACAGTTTTGTTTCCAAAACTGTGATGACTACAACATGGTTGTGCCTGATGTGGTGTTCCACTTCATGTTGTTAAATGAAGCCTGTCTGGATGAAAAACACACAACTACCACTGGCATCAACTGCTTACAAACGCTGCTTTTTAGAGAACGACTGATGCCAAACTTTCTTACGGAGCGGCAGAGTACCTATATTTTGAACAATATTTAGTCAAAATGACGTAACTTAGTGCCCTAAACCAGTGGTTTTCAACCTTTTTCATACCAGGGATCACTATTTATTCAGAATTTGAGCCACAGACCTCCATTTGGTGATATTTTCATCCCACATACCCAACACTAAAGATTTATTTTGCTTTTGTCGAAAATTCCAGTCTGTACAAAACAAAACAGGCAAACATACGCTAAATCAAAATGACCATTCTTTTACACCGTACAGACTACTTAATTAAATGGTGCTAATTAAGATTGTGAATATTTTAACTCTTGAGAGTGCAAACATGGAGCCAGATTGACCCGCAAGGGTCCATTTGGTTTCATTTTTACACTCTCGACAGTTATACCTGGTTAACCAACTTTTCATCTGGTTAATCAATTTAGCTGGGGACCACCTGGAACCCTCTCAAGGACCACTGGTGGTCCCCGGACCAATGGTTGAAAACCACTACCCTAAGCAACTGCAAAAGTCCATAGACCTTCCTGGCAAATGATTTACGTCGATCATAAGTGCTCTAAACTAGATAGCTCCATAATATGATGAAATCTTCAAAAGACATGAATTGGGTTATACGAACAAATATAGTATCAAACATGTCCTGCTGCTACTATGGGTTTTTCCCTCCCAAGTCGTTTACGGGAACCATTGCATGCTATGAAATATAAATGAGAAAAATAATAATACTGTCCAAGCCTATAGCCAACGGTTTCACAAATCGAAGATGTGCTCTTGGCATGCAGGGCTTGTCTTATGAGCAATACACACTCTGTTGTTCTGTGGTGTCAGGTGACACAAAGCAACGGTTCACAGAAAAAGAAAAACACTATTACAGGAAATCAGATCGTAAGCCCAACGGGACTGAGATTCTCAACAAGGGTTTCAGATCGACACAGACAGGGACACAGAGAGCGAGCGAGAGGGATAGAAAGAGAGAGAGAGAAACAGGGGCGGATGTAACATTTCCCAATGGGGGGGGAGGGGGCAGGAGAAAATGGTATGGGGTCAGCTTCATCGCCTGTGACGCGAATGAAGTCGCCCCAATACAATTTTCGGTTACAGGACTTATATTAGGCAAGTATAAGCATCAATACTAACATCAGTTGTTGTTGAAGTTGCGACAGACACGCAGCATGCATAAAGCTAAAGGTTTGACTCAGAGAGCTTTCTGTTTTCAATGATGAAATGCTGTTGGTTTAGTAGTGAGACGATTATAGTTAGTTAGTAGCAGTAGTAGTGTTTACTTTAATTTGAAAATATCTTAGGTCGTTTTTCATGCCATCGTGTTCGGTAGGGCAGATTGGGCATTTAGGGGGGCATTGCCCCCCCATGCCTAGATCCGCCCCTGGAGAGAGAGAGAAAGAGAGACAGAAGAGATTTATCGGCCTGTCTTTGACCTGTGAGAACAGTGAACAGCAACGTGACCCGCTTGCATCGCGCCCCTCAACTTTTTCGGGGTCTGTTACCCTTCTCTGCGAAGTGTTTCCTTTGGCCCTGACACGTGTTTATGCTCTGGTGAACTGGAGGAGGCCACGGCGGAGGCCCAGAGGGGGCACCGCTGCGAGAAGCGGATGTCGGAGACCGACCGCGCTTTCTGCATCTCTGATGTCCCCCGGGGACCAGAGGGAAGGAGAGATGGACAGAGGGACGGACGGACGCCTCACGCACGTTGCTGTGAGTCCTGTTCTACAACTGACTGGATCGCTGCATCCGTGTCTCTCTTTTTCTTTTTCATCCATTGTATGATATATTTCATAAGAGACGAATGTACACCTTTATGTAACATTATTAAATGTTTGCTTAATTGCTGAACCCCTAACATATCTACTTATATACTGAATATAAGACTATGTTTTTCCCCCAGTGGAAATATCCCAAAAAATAGTCGTCTTATATTCAGGGGCTATACTATTTGACATTCAATGTTCTTTTTTCTGTAAATGGGTCTTGAAAAATGAGGGTCGTCTTATAAACGAGTCGTCTTATATTCGGAACCACTAACATATATACTTATATACTGAAATATACCAGACTTACCAGCAGATTAGAGCAGGGGTTTTCAACCTTTTTCATACCAGGGCCCACTATTAATTCAGAATTTCAGTCACAGACCACCATTTTATGACATTTTATACCCACAGACCCCAAAACTAAAGATTCATTTTGCTTTTGTCAGAATAGCAGGTTGTTTTAGGACAGTCAAACTTACAGATCAAAATGACCATTAATCTTCTACATTCTCTAGTTGTATAGACTTGGGCTCATTCAGATGATGAATATTTTAACTCTTGAGAGTGTAAACATGAAACCAAACAGACCCGCAAGGTTCCGTTTGGTTTCATCATGTCACACTCTCAAAGAGTTACACCTGGTTAACCGAATTTCCATCATTTAGCCTGGTGACCACCTGGAACCCTCTCAGGGACCACTGGTGGTCCCCAGACCACCAGTTGAAAACCCGTGCCTAACAAACAGGTATATACTTTGAGATATACCAGACTTGCCAGCAGATTAGAGCAAATACTAACTGACAGCTTCATGTCTTTAATTTTAACAAAAGCTTTGAGTCCCACATACGTTTTTGTTTTCTTTTGCTGAAACCTTCAGGGTTCCAGAATGCACTGGTGTCGGAGTCACTTTACAATGAGCCAGTGATGAGCAGCTTTAAACGCCTCGATTCCTCTCTTTTTACAACGTCAGTAAACAGAGGCTTAACTACGGGTTGTATAGCCTGAAGACATTACAAGACAAGCCTAAACCTTGGCTGTGATTGATAAAATAAAAGTGTGTCTCTGCCATGCAGGAGAAGAGAAGGGCAGAGAGACAGACAGACAGACAGGCAGGAAGGTAGAGGACACAGTGAAACGTTAGACATCAACATCATAAATGGATTGTAACAGTGTCAAAACCTGTGGACGTCTTTCAGAGTTTGCTTATATTTTTAACTAGTGGATGTAATAACAAAGTATAAGTGACCATGTCAGCAGACATGGTCACTGCCAACAGTACTGGCAGTCCTGCAGTTACAGCATAAAAGTAAGTGGATTCACAAATGTATGTATAGCATGTATAGACTATTTTAGGCCAGCAAAGAAAGACTACATACCAATTTTCACACTTTATCAAAAGCCTGTTGTCTGCCAGAATATAAAAGCATGTTTAAGGCACCAAGCCATTGGGCATACCTACTGGAAATCTGCACTATAGCACAGCAGCTTTTGTACATGCTGGGATCCCATAACATTCTATGTTGTTGTTGTTGTTGTTGTTGTTGTTGTATTGAGGTTATTGCCGTCAATGTGACGTCATGAGCGAACCAAGACATATTCCAGTCCACTGTTGAAAAGGCAGTGAACTATTGAACTTGAACTTCAAAAACAACCACAGCATGCACTGTTGTCTGTGAATGTTCAAGGCCATCTGGGTAAAAGAAAAATCACACTTGTGTGAAGTAAGGGGCATGCTTGTCATCGTACAGGATTAAATACAAAATTGAATATACTTAATTATAATTAATTTGTCAACTTATGTTATTATCTATCAAGCATGATACCATGATTAAAAACATATGATGTAGGAAACAAATTACAAGTCATGAGCAGAACGAATGATTAGTTCAAGTTAAACTTACAACATTGTCCATTGTGTGACGATCAGATGCAGTAAGTGCATGTTTGGTTGGGTATGATATAAACGAGGAGGATGAGACATGAGACAACATTATAGTTATCCCTTGATTAGATGGAACAAACCCGTTTTATTAGGCTATGAACGAGTCATTGTGCTGTTCCCGGCATTTCTCCTGGAACTGGCGTGTGCCAGAGATCATGCTGAATGTCCCTCTATCCTTTCGGAAAGCGCATTGTAACTCTGGTGTGACCCCAATTGTTAGTGTTGGTCTTGGCTAGGACCTTTCCGCCAATGGCCAGCAATGAGATATACCTCGACTGTAGAGAGCAGATGGATTGGACTCCTTTGTCTTTCAGAAGTGGACACAATAATGGCATCTTTCCACCGTTGGGGGACTACAGTTAAAACAAACAGACCGGACACACACACGCCCACGTGCACACACGTGCACACAATCCCTCGCTAAAGCAGCTCCCCAATGACATGGCTAATATTGGGTGGTATCTTTTTATACATGTTTTCCCTATTTTTTCACCAGGATATATCATAAATAGGGTTGCCACATGTGTCTGACAAAAATTCTGGACATTTTCTTTCCTTGTGTGTATGTGTTCGTGAGAGATTAAAACAAGTCTCGAGCTTAAACCTACAATATCCATCAGTTTTGGGTCTCCCGCTCCCGACAAAAAGAGAGAGTAATTGCAACAATATCCAGATTACGTACAACAAAGATGTTGGAGCATCTAGTTTATTCTAGTGTTTAATTCAGTGTGCTGTCTGCTTTATGTAACTTTATTGGCATGTTTCTTATCAAAAAGCTTAAAATGGCCAATGCAAGTTGTGGGGGCAAGATGATCCCCTCATGGATTTCAGTACCACAGATTATAGGGCAGTGCATTGGCAGGATTGGTGGTTCCAGAGATTTCAGAAAAATATTTATCTTCATTTATTTTAAGCCTGGAATCAAAGTAAATGTTTCAACATCCCTGTTTGACTGTCTAGTTTCTGTCTGTCTAGTTCTGTTAGTTCTGTCTATACTTGGTCTACTCCTTGTATATGTTTGCCTATAATGCTATGCCCAGCAAAGAGGCATTAGGATTAATGAGGTTAAGATACTAATTAAGCAAAACATTATGGAGGAGCTGATGACACCTGTTGTCTTGGCAGAGAGGCTGCTGGTGGCAGACAGAATGGAGGATGAATGATGGCGTGTGGATCATAAAACGGCTTTTTGGAATGAATGTGGACATATCATACCAGGTCTGTATTTTTTGGAGGGCACAGCATATTTTCCTAAATATCCTGGAATATTGTTCTGTAAATACATTGGTTTCTTCTTTTCATCGTCATGGACCCTCAAATTTACTCTTCCTAGCCCATGCACGGACCCCCATTTGAAAAGATATGCAAGTGACCAAACCCAAGAGAAGATTGTTACAGCTCTAGCAGCAGTGATTCCCAAACAGTTTTGGGCAGTAACTAATTAAATATTACATGTTACTGTAATATTATTACCTTCTCCAGCAAAAGTAATGATATTACTATGCCAAAATGTGTAATCAGTAATATGTTACTTAGTTTTGAGCTTGTTGTTGCAAGATGTGAAAATAGAACAGATTTTCAAGCCATAAACAGATAACAGAGATGTGCAATAGTTTGTATCCTAATCCACTGCAGCATTCTGCATACATGACATGCACTACAAGTTATCACAGTTGTCGCAAGTTGTCACTAAACATCTCTATTCCTTTTCCGGTGGCAGGGGGGGGCTTGGGAAAATAATATTGTAATATGTAATATATTATTCTTTGATTCAAGTAATCAGTAAAGTAAGTCATAAGTAAAGTAAAGTAAGTAAGTAATATTGCCCAACACTGTTCGCAAACATCTTAATTTCAAGGACCCCACCATTGACATGCAATACAATACAGACCCTCCTCTTGGCACTTCCATCTCTGGGACCCCAGTCAGACATGTGTTACAGACCCATAAGGGTCCATTTGGTTTGGAAACTATGAAGACCTCCTGGGACTCCCTCAAGTACCCCTGGGTTCCCCTAGATGGCCACTGTAAGAAGCACTAGCTATAATACCACTCAACCCTAAAGCAAGGCCAATAATAATGTCAGGCTTGCACTTGTATCTCCTCTGTAGTATTCTATTCTCCTCCTGCAGTGTCCTTGGAAGTGTGTTCCCTCCAGATGGGCCGTGGGTTGCTGCGTATATACCTCTCGGGGTGATGCATATATACTCCAGCTGCCTACGTGCTGCTGATGCTGCTGCTATTTCTGGGCGTGTGCCCTCATCGCCCTCTAGGACAACCTGATGGCATCTCCAAAAGAGCACATCTGCCAGCGATCAAGGTACTTAGCAAGGGAGTGAACAGTAGTTCTGGCATGACATAAAGTTACCCCAAAGTTGTATGGGTGGCAGGGTAAACTGAAGACGGAAAATCCAGATTGGTGGATTAACCGATTAAGGATGGAGGCTGATTCGTAATCCCTAAAGTTTTCTGATAAGCCTATGTATCTATGTATCTTATGTCAGTGCTTCTAAACCTTTTTTCGCATCAAGGACCCCCAGAACTATTCTGTATTTGGCGACAAACCCCTATCTGAAAATATGGATTTCCAGGGTACCCCCATAAGCCAAGAGTGAGTTAAAACTTAAAAGCATTCACTTGAAAGAATATGCGTAGTTTGTATAGGCAAAGTTTCTGATCTACAAGCTTGTTTAGCGCAGCATTGTTGTAATGCTGTAATCTGCTATTTTTTAAATTGGGGGTTCCTGTCCCAAAAGGACAACGTTTTGTCACAGTTAAGGTTAATTCTTTTCGGGGGTGGACGCAACACATGCAGTAACAGGAAAACATTACATGGTACAAACATAAAATTGTCACACTAAAGGGCTTTACAGACGCCCGCATTATACAGAGGCGATTCCACCGTTCCACTCAGAGCCGACAGACGAGAATCGCATAGCGTTGGAAAAAAGCTCACAGAATTGAGGTCTAAAATCAAACATGAGCATGCGCGCCACAAACAACAATGGACGCCATGCGATATTGCCCGGCCATCACAAGCTCGCTTTCTAAGCCCAGAACGTCGGTCCTGTTGAAGATTAACTACAAGGTGCGATTTATTACTCCCCTAACGGACATAATTAGATCACAGCTGTGTATAATTTACTTTTATTTTTAAAACACACCCTTGTGAAGTGAGGGGCGCTGTAATCATCATACGTCTTCATCATACAGAGAGTGAGAGAGAGAGAAAAACAGTACCATAATAAATATGATTTTTGTTTTATTTTATTTTTCCTGGGTTGACCCACCTCATCCGCCTTGGGGTAATTGCATCAGAATAATATTCTGACACAATTACCACAGGGAGGACAGCTTATATATTATATAATCCACTCGCCCGCCCTGCGGTTGACCTAAACGGTTGCTGTTATCTCGCCTGTGGTACAGTCTGTCCACAAAACAGATAATGAAAATATAGTTGCCTTTTGGATCTGAAAAGGCAAAATCTCATCAAACGAAGGTCTGTGGCTCAAATGCAAAATAAATAACAGGCCTCAATATGAAAACCACTGCTTTAAATCCCTGTGCCGTCCTGTTGCTCCCGTCAGACAGACAGGGGACCACGGAGGCTGGAAATGAACAACTGAAGCCAGAGTGAGAGACCAAAACAAAAGCAGAAGAACTACAGCATACCCGCAGCAGTCCTCCAGTATAACAACTGTTCTTTGATAAATGTATGCTTTCACAACGCGCTGTCTCAACACAATGTTAGACCTCGTCCTTGAAGTGTATGGCTCGGAGGTGTGCACGCAGCATTGTGCGTGTCAGAGGTGTTAACCAAGTACGTTTACTTATAGTAGGTGCTTTACTTACAGTAATTAACTACAGTTTGTGGAAGGGAACCCTACTGAGCAACGACGGTGTGAACAGCCATATGAGCAGCGATTCTCGCTATGCTTCAGTCCCCGTTTATGTACGTTCACATATTCTGGAATAACTAGACAAGATTGACAGCCATTATATACAAAGCCGAGAATGAATTGTGTTTAATATAAAGTGGTAAAGCAGTAGATATACTATACAAACAGTATTAGTCATTACAAAAATGGCTGGACTCGTGTTTTGAGCCAGCATTTGCAGGGGGTACAGTAAGGATAATATTCGACTTGGTTTAGGACTTTGTGACTCTCGTTTAAATACCCCCACAGCCCTGTTGTGAAATGAACAGTTTTCACACATGTACAGTTTGATAAATAACACAGCAGTCCTGGTGTCTCCATTATAAGCAAATTTATAAAACGATCTTAATAAACCAGTAGACACAAAAAGCACTAGTAGCAGGGATTGGTTTGACAACTGTGTGGCACTTGAACTAGTGTGCACTCTGCAAATTAACAAAGCTAATTAAGTGCAAGCACTCTCTTGTGACTTCATTGTGATAATGGAGGCAGAACGTTTCTATTTGCCTATCAGTGCCTCTGCCCTGGGTGGGGTTGGTGAGGAGTTTTCATGTTCTTCCCATGCTCCATAGAGGCCTGCAGAGTAGGTACCCTCCCATAAAACATGCAGTAATCCTGGTCTCTACACTGGTCTGCTAGGGCACCTGATAGAGGGCCAACTAACTAGTGGGAATAAGGTTCTTCTACACTACCTCCAACACTTCAGGTGAAAAGAAGTGGACTCCTCAATGTCCTCATGCATAGTAGGAAGCATGAGGTCAGTCCATCGCTCTTCTCGGGTTGGCAGGCAGAATGTGTTCAAAGTCTGGGTTGCAAAATCGTGGGATAATAATTTAAAGTGTAAATAATTACGTTTTTCCTGTGAGACTCTATTTCGAGACACACAATTTCTTTGCACAGAGCGAGACGACAACAACTACCGGTCAAGACAACACACACCATTTCGTCAGTGCAACATCCGATTACAGATATTTGTCTGTTGAGTTGAGTTGAAAACAGGAAAATCTCAGCAATGTGCAACTAATTAATGGATTTGTCCTAGCAGGCTTGCGATATTTTGAATTTTGAAGTTCAAACGCAGGCCGTAATTTAGCTGGCATAGAAGTGAGTTAAAGCAGCAGCTTTAAAGAGGGTCGTGTTTTTGTTTTGTTTTGTTTTTTCAATTTTGTATATGTAAGAGGTGACAGTACTTCATTAGACTCCTAGGTGCGCTTATTATCTGTAATGATGTATTTTCATGTTTTTTGTTAGGGTTTCTCCCTGGGGGCTGAACCTTTCCCCTTTATCATACAACTAAAGCTGTGGGTGTGGCTTCAGTTCAGGCATACCTAATGAACTGTTGGTGACGCCCACATAAAAAAACGACATTGTAACAAACACTGTACATCTTCCTCCTCATATAACAATAATATCTGGTGATGAAAAAAAATCATGGCACTCCGTCTTTAACTAAATATACACCAGTCACATCTCCTCGTCAACGTTTTTACGGCCCCAAATTATGATTTGAAGTAAAGAAGTATTTGCGGTTGCTGACATTCAGAGCCACCCTCAATCCATCCATAAATCACCCCACTGTGCGGAGGAAGGGGGGGCTGGGGGGGCTCCAGAAAGGGACATGTCCTGAGTCAGCGTGAGAAACTAGTGATTTATGCCCTGGCATGCCATCAATCTAGTTAAACCAGGCTGAAACAACTCCTAAAACGTGCTTCCGAGTCCACAGTGCGGCTCCCCGACGCCGGACCGACCGTTAACGCAAAAACGATTTTTATACTTCCGTTTTATGCTCGGTTTATGTTGCATTTTCAAATTTCAGCGTTGCAGTAAGTTTGATGGCTTGGCCCGAGATATCCTCGATAAATATCTGTGTGCATGTCCATCCGTATAGATTCCCTCCTCTATAAATGTGTGGCTCGATGCTCTCCGTGTCTCTGTTGCTACAGGCGGCTTTCAGCACATTTCCCACCCTGTTTTATAGGCCTCTGCCTAACGGAGACAAACAACTCGCCACACGCACGCACGCGCGCGCGCGCGCGCGCACGCGCACACACACACACACACACACACACACACACACACACACACACACACACACACACACACACACACACACACACACACACACACACACACACACACACACACACACACACACACACACACACACACACACGCTCATACTACTACAGTATAGCATTGTGCTACTGCCTCTTTCTGACCTTTAAACAAGTTATTGCACTGAATTGAACACGTATTTGTCTAAAATGAGGTGAGGGCTGGGCATATTGTTGGGAGAGAATGAGCAAGCTATCTGTATCTGCATCTGTAGGCCTACATGTTGTGTGCTGTGTGCCGTGTATCGTAACTGCACTGTAATGCATGTGATGTTTTACCTCTGCAGGATCTACTCTGTGTGTGTGTGTGTGTGTGTGTGTGTGTGTGTGTGTGTGTGTGTGTGTGTGTGTGTGTGTGTGTGTGTGTGTGTGTGTGTGTGTGTGTGTGTGTGTGTGTGTGTGTAAACAAAACTGTGCCATTATCTGCACCTTCATTGTGTTCTTGTTACAAGGTGAGCATTGGGTGAGGTTGATGGAGACAACAGTGTGTGTGCATGTATGCATGTGTGCATATACGTGCTCACAGCGTGAGCGTGCACGCCACATTGAGGCAGAGGAAACCTTTGTGTGAATCTCTGGGTGTTTTCCCATCTCCCTCTTATCGGCCGTGTCAGACCTTCCCCTGCCTCCTCCTCCTCCTCCTCTTCTCCTGTCTGTCACGCAGACAAACGAGCGCGATGTGTGACAGCTGTAGTATGGAAACGGAGCCCTGCGGGGCCGGCTGTGACAGTGACACGCTGTTTGATAGGGGCGACACAGCCATACACACACACACAGAGGCAAACGCAGTACTGCAGGCCCTGCATGCACTTCACAGGCACGGCGATGCGACCCGACAAGACTGATGACGTGTGCATATAAGAGAATGTGCGTGAATGCACACAAACACAAAAAACGCATTTTTATTTATTTATTTATTTTTCCACACAAAGTGACGCACGGTCGTTCGCATCCCCGGCGCACATCATCCACTGAACGGGATGCTGATGCTGCAGTCACATTGCTGCTGCTCTTTCCTTTGCGGTGTGTTATCCACGGAGAGCATTGAACAGCAGAAATCATCCCGCTGCACACACACCCCGCCAAGCTGCCGACGGGTGGGGTGGGGTGGGGGGCGGTTATAATTCTATTCTGGGGGCACTGCACGGCGGCTCGACAAAGATCTGTTGGCAAACTATCTAATGGCGGCGCTCATAAAGCTTGACAGCACTCACAAAGAAAGCCAACGCGCCCGGAATGTGACCTCGCGTGACTCGAGTCACCTCGGCGGTCGTGTATGTATAAGCCTCCACCAGGGAGTGAATTAACTTAGACGCCAAATGAGCTCTCTGGTGGCTCTCCAATACGACGACGCCATGCGTTCGCTAAAGAAGCTCGTCGTTCCAAGCCATGAAACCTCAACAACGTTAGGCAACAGGAGTTGTTGGCCTTGAGGTCGCTCCTGCTCCCCCGCGATCGTTTTTTAAAAATGACCCCGGGAGCAAAAGGTCTGAAATGCGGCCGCGAGCCTGACCGGCTATAACAACCTGACAGTGGTATAAGAGCGGTTGGGGATGTCACGGCCCCTGGTGGGGGGGAGCAAAAAAACATCCATCTCATTTAGGCTAGCTCTGCAACGGGAATAAATGCAGGAATTCGTGACCTCTGTTCGCGGCGGAGACCGCCGGAGCGAGGAAGGGAGGATGCGTAAACATGCATGAATCATTAGGAGATGATTACGTTGAAAGGGTCAGGGGGAGAGGGCAGGGGAAGGGAAGCGACGGAAAGAGAGGTCTTGTTCAAAAAAAAAAAAAAAAAAAAAAAAAAAAAAAAAGAGGCGCGCAGCAGTTTCACTTCCATCATGTCGTGGTGGAGGAGAGGAATCAATAATCAAAGCGTTCTTTCATGTCCCGTGGGAGGGAGTTTTGAGGAGAAATTCCCAGGGATCAGCTGGACTTGCACGTCACATCAGTTCTAACATTGATGTGACCTTAAAAGGCCGTCGATATACGTGTCATTATCTATTACAGTTCTCACAGTTCCCTCTAAAGAAACTGCACGTCCTTTATGTGTGTGCAGGGTTAGGGTTAACATTTTTTATGCTTTATTGCAGGGGTCCAGGGACCACGAGTGGTCCCTGAGAGGATTCCAGGTGGTCCGCAGGCTAAATGATGGAAAGTTGGTTAGCCAGATGAAACTCTTTGAGAGCTCTCAAGAGTTAAAACATTAACCATATGAATTAGCCAAAGTCTACACAACTAGAGAATGTAGAAGATTAATGGTCATTTTGATCTGTATGTTTGACTGTTTTGTTTTCTCACAAATCCAGCCTGGAATTGTGGACTAAAGCAAAATTAATCTTTAGTTTTGGGGTCTGTGGGGCTAAAATGTCCTCAAATGCTAGTCCGTGGATCAAATTCTGAATAAATAGTGGGTCCTGGTATCAAAAAGGTTGAAAACCACTGATCTATTGCATTCATTTTTATGGCAGTGTCATCCTACAGTCACAAATCTGCACATTCGCAACGTGTCATGATACGATGCATTATGTGCTCGTACATTTTCTTTTTTTTCTCTCTCCACTTTGCCTAAAATGACGAGCCCCAACCTGCAAGATCGGGTTGAAATATGATTATTAGAGAATAAGCACACACACCCCTATGTTATGTTCCAACGACAACATTTCACGCCTCGACATTCAAAACGGCGAGCGTTCGAGATCCAGGCGTCGGCCTCGCTGGCTCTCTGTCGGGGTCAAACTCAAACAAATAAAGGGTTCCGCTCGGGGGAAGCTGTTGGCAGTGATGTCAAGTACATTGTTGAGGCTCAGTCAACGGACTGAACCGTGCCAGACCGCACCGCCACCGGTGGTAAAGGGTCTTTAAGCAAGGCACTTACTCCACAAATACCAGAAATAATTCCAGCCGCTCAGTGGCCGACAGTAGAGCACCGTGGTCATGCTCCTATCCTATGAGAGCAAATGCATGGAGCTGACAAAATGTGAACGGAAACAGGTGTGAGCAGGTGAACGCAATGCACTACCTATACATGAATTGCTTTGGATAAAACGCGCAGTATGAACGCTACATTTACCATGATGGTTTCAGTGTCTCCTCAAGGCCTGGTGAGATCGCCCCAGTGGTGGCAGACAGTGAAACCCACCGTTGCTTTTTATCCGTCCAAGGTCCAATATATACGTCCATGTATGTATCGACCTTTCAGTCCTGAAACTGATGGACGCGAGTGAGCACAGCGCAGTACTGCTGCGTCCCCCACGTGGTCCCAGAGGACTGTCAGGGTGTCCCCCGTCTTCTCCACTCCCAAGGCCTGACAGGTATAGTTAAGAACATTAGCCTACCCCCTATGAAACCCCTTGTGGTGGGGGGAAGTGGGGGCTGTGGTCCCTAATGTGACTTTCATTAATGCTATGCTTGAGGCCCGGAGGCTGAGGCAAGGCCAAGCACCAAATTGAAAAGTGCTGAAGCATAACTGTGTCGGATGCCCAGTTTCCCAGCCCCTATAGTCACCACCGCTGATTGAATTCCTAACCTCGCCCAGTCAAACAAAAATTCCTAAGCTCTGGTTACTCCCCGTATCAAGCTGGGGTTGGACGGTCGGTCCAACCCCAGCTTGACGGCGGGAGTAACCAGAGCTTAGGTTAGGTGTTGGCCTGCTCACCGAGAACTAACCCATGACGGGGATTCGCAGAGAAAGCATCAAACGCACAGCAAACGCGTCCAAGAGGAGAAAAAAACAGCAGAATGCGCCAAAGGGGTCGAAGCTCTCGTTCGGTTGAAGGATATCAATCTAGCGCGTGACTCTAATGAGCGTTATTTGTGTAGAAGTGTTATGCACGAGCCTCTCGCATGCAACCTCTGCAGATGCCAAATTAAATCAAACCGTATAACAACAACGTAAAACACGTATGTTGTTGAGAGGAAATCTGACCCCGGTGGACGGGCCTTGAGGCAGCTTGTTGGAAGAAGGAATAATTACATTCTCTGGGTGTTTTGGTTGGCTGTACTTAAATGTGATTATCAGGAGTAAGTGTGTAGGAGTCTGTAAGGCTACTGTATGTTCACAGTGTGCAGCCCAAATGGCATTGCTTTACGTAAGAAAACACTTTACGTGAGCTAGAGTAGTTAGGTCTCAACCGAGGGCAGTGTCATAGAACTTTACTTGGGGGGTTCCAGATGGTCCCTATAGCTAAATGATGCAGAGTTGGTAACCAAATAGACCCTTACAGTATATGTATATGTCACAAATAAACTATAACTATAGTTATAGTTATATAAACTATAACTCTTCAGAAAATTAGATGAAGCCCAATGCACCCTTACATTCTATTTGGTTTCATGCTACGCTCTCAAAAGCCTACATAATTTGAATAAGGGCCTAAATAATGATGTGAAAGCAGACATAAACATTTGAATAAACATTCATGCCCATAAACGTGGGGCGGCGGTTTCAGGGGCAGTAACGAATTACATATTACTGCAATATTATTACATTTTCCAGCACATTTTCCTAGTAGTGTCACGACATTACTCTGCCAAAACAGGTAACATGTAATATGGTACTCTACCAAAACAAGCCTCATTACAAGCCTCAATTACAGAAGAGCTTGTTGTTGCATGATGTGAAAATAGAACAGATTTACAAGCTATGAACAGATAACAGATATGAAGTAATTTGTAGATCCTAATCCACTGCAGCATTCCGCACACGCATGACTTGACCTGACCTACAATACAAGTTGACGCTAAACGGATTGTGTACATCTCTATTCTTTTGCGGGTGGCAGGAAGGAGCTTGAGAAAGTAATTTTGTAACATTACTCTTGATTCAAGTAATATAATATTACTTTTTCTAAGAGATCGTGAGTAAATATATTACTCTGCTAAGTAATAATGCCCAACACTGCTCATGGGTAGCGTGGCTGAAGGTACAACTACAAGGTTGCCAGTTCGAACTAGGGCTCCCCCAAGAGTTAATGCCGATGGGTCTCTGAGCAAGACACCTAATTGCTCCCGATGTGCTGGTCGTTACATGGCATGGTTTCTTCCACCAATGTTGTGTGAATGGGTAATAATGGGCAAAGTGAAGCACCATGGATATCGGCGCTATATAAAATGCACCATTTATCTGAAGGACAGGGCGACGCGGTCCCCCACTGCCACTGCCTGGATGTGAATCCATCTCTTTCCTGTTCTCATACAGTATCTGCACCATGCTGCGTATATCCTCCCATCATAACTCCTCCATCTTCCCCCTTATGTCCTTCATATACTATATATATTTTTCCCCTCTCTCATTCAGTCTTTTGTTCCATTTCTCCCTCCCTTACCATTATCTTTATTCCACGACTACAGCAGCTCCATCCCCGAGCTCCGGGGGTTCTATATTGCAAGCAAAGCAGCAAAGCTGGATGGAAATACAATCTCTCTCCAGCCGGTCCCGGAGCCCCGGCGTGGGAATATAACAACATTACCCATTTTTTTGCGGAATGGGTCATTTGAGAAAAATGTAACCGAAGAGAATGGGTTGTATTTTTAGCAGTAAAATGCTGCGCAATTACCAGCTTAGTCCCAGCCGGGTCCGGGAGGGCCAGGCACGGCTGCTTTCTGCTGAGCCCCCGAGTGTCACCGAGGTTTTACTCTCATGCATCTTCATCTGATCCGTCTCAGTATGCACACGCTGCTGCATTGCACATATATATATCTGCCTACAGCTACTTGCCTGTATACAGACAGACCCTACAGGCTGGCAGGACGTGCAGCGCGTACAAACCAAGTCCATGCGATCGACACGTTCACAACGTGGATTTCATTTGCTCTGATGTGAACGCAGATTCACGGTTCACGTAAAAATTACTTTTAATCGCGTTCACCCTCCACGCCTTTGCTTTTACCAGCTGTCAAAGTGCGTTAAAGGAGAATTCCACACCAAAATACATTGAGCATCAATCTACGTTGTACCTGTGATCCCTGTGACATCTTGTATAATGTACTTGACTTTTGTCATAGATGCCCCCTGATCTATATTTCACCCTGAGGTCCCCCTCCTCTCCCACAGTTTGCATTGCTGCAGGTTGTCTTTATTCTATTGTGGGTATTTTTAGTAGCTCCAAACTTTTTTCCCACATATCGTATTTTAATAGTTTACTGATACTCATGCATGTGTTTCATGTCTTTCTGGGGCAGACTTTACTTGTAATTCCAGAGGTAATCTATTCCTCCTCAACTCCCCTCCCTTCTGACACTCTCCTCTCCCATCACTCAGGTTGAAACTCCTGTCGCTTATTTTTTTTTTTTAATAATGTAGTGGCCCAATTATCTTGCAGTGTGTGGTTTGATGTGATGTGTGAAAAAAGGGTGTAGCTACTAAAATACCCCTATTAGAATAAAGACGACCTGCAGCAATGCAAACTGCATTGGAGGGAGGGGGACCTCAGGGTGAAATGTAGAAAGGGGGCAAAAATCAAGATCATTATGTCACAGAAATCAAGGTAGTTGGATGACCAATGTGTTTTGGTGTGGAATTCTCCTTTAATCACACATGTTGAAAGATGTGACAATATCAGACGGACAAATTCAAAATGCAACGTGATTTCCCGGGTTTCTGATCATCTGTAATTCTTGTAGAATGTTCCGAGAAAGTGAGATGGAGCATGACGACGGCGTATGATCGATGTGTTCCGTGTTGATGGTGTGAAGTTCTCGGGGCGGGCGTTCACACAGAGCCGTCGGCGGCGGTGTCGAGAGATGATTTGAGGCGTTAGTCTGCGAGCCAGAGAGACGCTGCTAATTAGAGGCACATTCTAATATAACAAGGCTCCTCTCATGCATGGAGCACCTTGTTAGCTGCAAAGTTAGACCGGAGGAGGAGTGCTCCTCCGGCTGAGAGGCTCTATAGCTTGGCAGGGCTGGGGCTTTGGCTGCGAAAGCGCTCCCTCCTTTACGTCGATATAGGGGCCTCCGCCCCTCCACAATAACAGCAACAATGGGAGGAAACAATGGTGTTGACAAGCGCTATCGGGGCCCAGCACCGTGAAGGCAGCAAGAGAGAGAGAGAGGGAGAAAAAAAAAAAAGAAAAACGATGCCATTTCCCAGCCAATTCCATTATCGGAACAGGCAGACTTTGCTAATGCCTGGAAACAAACAATGCACAAGCATCCTTCTAATTAAGCCCTCGAGTAGG
The DNA here is from genome assembly GCA_039105355.1 of Benthosema pterotum. Taxonomy (NCBI): domain Eukaryota; kingdom Metazoa; phylum Chordata; class Actinopteri; order Myctophiformes; family Myctophidae; genus Benthosema; species Benthosema pterotum. The sequence goes on along the minus strand of CM076970.1, from coordinate 19,901,651 downwards.
GCCCTGCTTAGCGCTTAGCGGCCCTATCTGTGTTTGGCTGCCTGTGAACAGGCTGATTGGATTCATCAGTGCTTTTAACGTTGCTCCTGGTCGCCTCCCGTAGGCCACCGCCAAAAAAACACTCCCTGAGCCGAGTCCAACGGACGGACGAACGGACGGGGGCCGTCGGCGGGATTGTTTGTCTAAAGCTCCGAGAGGCGTCCCCTCCCTCGAGGAATGGTGGGGGCTGTCATTTATTTGTTTAGGGAACACACAATCTGTCAGCAGCCCACGTCAATGACAATGCGCTCTAAACGCAGACGACACAAACACAGTCATTTGCTTGTCATTAGTCTGAAGGCCGCCCCGGGAGGGAGTCCAAGTCGGGGCCTCGAGCAAACGCTGAATGGGAAAGCTGTTCCGAGTGACATTTTCCCCCCTTCTCTTAAAGAGCCGAAGCCGCTGGTGTTTGAGGACAACAAGTAGGCCATAAAAGAACTTGGCAAGCACCGTTTAAAAAGCATGGGATCCCCTTGTACCCCTACACTTTCCACGCACCGCGCAGCGCCGGCGACACAATCTTTGACACCGTTCTTTCAGCGGGCCCTCCAAAAAGGACAAGCAACAAATTTGTTTCTCGAAAAAAAGGCTTGTTGTGGGGCGCGCACGCGCGTGTGTGTGCTTTCAGAGCGGATAAAGATGTGCAGGTTTTTTAGAGGCAGAGAGCGAGCAGACAGACGACAGACTGAAGAGGAGCAGGAAAAGGCTCTATAAATGGTCATTCTGTGGAGCACTTCAAAGGGAAGTGGACTGTCATTTTTTCTTCCCCAGGGGTGAAGGACGTTAATTAAATCCCACACAGCAGCCTTTATCCGTCTATAATGGCTGGAGAAAAAAAGAAAAAAGAAAGGAGAAAAGCATAATAATCACAACACACTGTGGATTATTTAAATGGGCTCCATCGTAGCGTCTGATAAAATAGTAGATATGGTAGATAGTTATACTGTATCTGTTCTCCTTGTGAATCGATTCTTACACTGTAGATTATTTGTGTGAGTCCAGGCTTGTGTTTGCATGTGTTAAACATCAAAGCCTTAAATCAGTGGTTTTCAAACTTTGTCATACCAGGGCCCACTATTTATTCTGCATTTTCACCACAGACCACCATTTGATGTTGAGTTTAGTCTCTTGGACCCAAAACTAAGAATTTTCAATTTTCAATTCTTCTACATTTTCTAATTGTGTAGATTCTTGAAAATAAATCATTCTAAATATAATTTAACTCTTAACTGTCCATCATTTAGCTGGAAACCTCTCAGGGACCACTGGTGGATCCCGGGACCACTTGTTAAAAAAAACCCTCTGCCTTAAATCACTATGTTGTTGTTTTTCTACATTAGCTGTGTGAGAAAAAGGAGAAAAAACTCCATCTGTGGACTTAAACGGTTCCCCATTCAGCAGGGGGACAGTGTGATGTTAATGCCAGCAATAAATCTGACAGCCGAGAGTCTAAGGGGCTGATTCTAAAGCTGGATACGGTAAAAAAAAAAAAAAAAGTCTGCCTCCAAAATGTCTCTAGTTGTCTCAACCATCAGACGAGGATAATCAGAATTGCTAGCTGTGAAATTAGGGCCCAGTGGTTATCAGGCCAGTTTGCAAAGAAGACTGCAGCCAAGAGGGTGTATATAATGTTGATAAACCGATGGCGCTGGGATCATTTTGTCGGTGTATCTCACAACGTCTCCCACCGGGTGAGGTTAAACGGTTTTGCTAATCGACGTTTATCTATATAGCCGATATTATGTCTTCGACATTTTACACGGTCTCTCAATCTCTTAACTCATTCTGAAGTGAAAAACAATTCCAAGATCGAAACGTTGTCTTTGTATACCGGTGCTGGGTGGACATTTGGTTCCATTTGTACGCTCTCAGAAATCCATTAACATGGTGAAAATACATCTTGATGATGTCATCAAGATGTTTCACCATGTTTTCTTCAGACCTCTTGGAAACAGAGAATGGGGAAACTTTTTTTATCATGTCCACCCAGCACCGGTATAGTAATGGCATATTAGAATGTTGAATATGAGTTCCCCTTTAAAAGTACGATGGGCCCTGGCACTGTTCTTTCAGTAAAGCTGCAACCACATTGTCTCTGGGGCTTCTTCTCAAGGTCAACGACCCCCTCCCCCCCCCCCTCCTTTGCAAGCACATCTCTGCACAGAGGAAAAAGAGTGTAGAGTACATAGCGGAGCTACAGTACGTGACTCATATCTGGAATAAGGCTTTTGTACACGTGGAAGCAAAAACAGCCTTTGTGATCCCTCTCCAGCATGTACAGACACAGGGAAGCGTGACGCATCCGGCATAGCCGAGTTGGCCGGGGCTGCAGCGTCCGTCTCCCCGGTTTCCTTCGCTGTGGGTCCCGTAGCTGTAAAGTATTCAAAACGTTGCCCACAACTTTCCCCCCGGTGGGACAATGAGAGGTCTGAACTGAGCTGAACCCTTTCACAAGGATCCTGCACAGCACGGGAGAGGGGGGTGAAAAAAGAAAAAGAGACTGCAGGAAAAGGTGCTGGACTTGAACAAGCGCTGCGGGGTGTTCTGAATACAGAGGCGCAAAAACAGAAGTAACAGGAATGAATAAAGTGTTTGACATCATTATTTCGATCTTGTTTGACTGGCAGCTCTCACCACCTGAACCCTCAGACTCTATGCTGTGCATGCAGAACCTGCTCATGCATGCACCAGTAGTCAGTGCCAGGCTGAATTGATGTTTCATAGGCTTACTATAGGGTGTATAAGTTTAACTTTTATTTTGTTGCTGAGTTAAAGCTCCATATTCCCACAGTAACCATGTGATGTGTGATGTGTCATTAACAGGGGTGTCCATTCTCTCAAGCGTGTTACACGCATATATTTTCATACCAATTATAGCCAATAAGGGGAAAGAACTCCAAAAGAAAATGTATCATGGATCTCTCTGACGATAGGGAGGATGGATGGATGACAAACTGATACATGCTGTGGTCAGTTCCAGTTTCTACCATCTGAGGCTCTTAGCTAAAAGTAATGCTAAAATTAGTGCTGTCCTTTGATGATTTCTAAGCGTCTCGCACACACGCGCACACACGCACACAAGCTTGTCATTATACTGTAGGTGACAATCTTGTACGTTCATTCCGTGTCTCCCATTTAACTAATTTTCCACAAACAGCACCATCTGATGGTGTCTCAGGACACCTTTCTATAATAGGCAAAGCATCTTATTTTGAAAGCTGAGTAAAAAGCATCCAAAATGTCATTTAATTCACACAAAACATACTGTAGATGTTGCACCCGAGGATAATATCATTTAAGAAATGCAACTTGTTTTGAGCCATAAATAAAAATAGAAGTTACGATTCTAAAAAGCTGTCTTGGTGGACAGCATTAACCAATGCAATTTTGTTTTTTTTCTGTTTTTACCGCACAGCAAACAGGAGACTTATGAAAACGGCAAGGATACAGTTGTGAGCCATAATCAACTGATTAAATTAAGTGTCGAAAGGTGATCTCTGCACAGAGGGCAGAGACCAAAACACCTGTTGCTCTCAGTCAACAAGGCATCCTTGCTTGGCCCTGAGGAGTTGTCCTGCTTTTGAACTTCACAATAAGCAGGACTACTTGTCAACCACTAGGTCCAACCAAACAGCAGGGTCTAAATTACACTGAATTTCAGACTAGTAGCGTATTACCTCTCAAAAGTGTCCATTAATACGTTAAATTAAGTTCCACGTTGACACTTTATAGGGGGAATTTGAAAAAAAACTACACCCCTTGCGTGCACGCACACGCGCACACGCACACACACACACACACACACACACACACACACACACACACACCGTCTCCTCTCCATGAAATCGGGGCTCACAGAAAGCCGACAATTTCCTCTCTCTCGAGGTGAAGAAAATGCAAGAGAAAAACGGCAACCTTTCCAGTAATGGTGTTGCCTGATGCAAGCTGAGAGACGGAGAGGGGTTGAGAGGGTGGGAGGTGGGCTGCCAGGGGCGGGGGGACTCTAACCGCTGTACAGCGTCTCAAGTGTAACGTACATATTCAATCTGACGCCCCCCTAATAGCCTTTATTACATCTCTTGACTCTCCCACGCTGCTGGGCGAGTGGGGAAAGAGAGAGAGAGGTTATATGCCTGTGCTGTGCGTTAGATACTGTGTGTGCCTTAGTGTGATATCTGTAAAGGGCAGCATCTACAGCACGTACTGTATATACTTTGTGGTGTAGGAGGGATGTGATAACGTGAATAACAACGACGGCAATAATAACATTGTAAAGGAAAGGAAGGCTATATACACAGTGGCCATGGAGATATGGTGCTGCATCTGTGCACGGAATGACTGTGTTAAAACGTGACAGTACTGTGTAGCTGTTGCTACCGGTAGAAGAATGTACACTACCGCGCATGTGTGAAATACAGTATACATGGTTGATATAATCATCAATATTGCAATATGAGACTAGATGTCATCTGGGATATGGGATATGTCATGACGATAAGTGCTTTTCCTGGTTTTAACTGCCTAAAGTGACTAGTGTCTCATTTCCCTCCAAAAGCCCTTGATTACGATAAATTATTTCGAACACAGCCCCAAAGGGGCACAGATCAAACAAAAATTGTGCGGTTGCACTATGGCAATCCTATTGGCTGGTCAATAGGACGGGGTGAGGCAACCAGACTGGCAACCAGACTTTTGTTATCTAGGCACTATCGATTTAGATGATAATGTATGGTGGCATAATTAAAAGTGTTGTCATGAGTATTATCTCCTGGAGGTGAAAAAAGGTGAAACAAGGCACAATAACAATAGTCTGCTTGCCTATGGCAACCACACTAATTATGGACTTTTGCTTGCAACAGAGTACATTTATATTGCAGTATTTAAACCTTTATACATTAACCCTGTAAGGACACTGTTGAGCATTTTCCGTTTTGTGATGTTTTGCATTTTCCTTTATAAAACACATTCATAAAGTGTCCAGCCACTAATGTTTGGTACCCTTTTTTTCAGGACAACCTCAGCTACAATAATAAACCATAATTAATTCACTTTTACATACTATAAAGGTAATTTGAACCAAAAACTACATGCAAAAACAAAAATCGGACCTTGTTTTTCAGGTTTATGGACTTGTAAAAATCACAAATATGATTATCAAAGAATTTTGGCTGTTGAGAAAGTCAGGATATGTGGTCTATAAGAATGTAAAATGATGAGATTCAAGAGAAATAAAGCCATAATTGCTTATTTTGAGCTGTTATTAGGTATATCTATGCCAGGCGTTTTTTTACAGATCTTATATTAGTCCTTATATTCCACACTAGGAAGTATTTCATAGCTATATTTGGTATATTTTTGTTCAGCACAACCTAACCCATATGCCTCAACAATTATTTGTTTCAATTTGACCTAATATCAATGCATTTGACCCAGAAAGAGACAAAATAGACTAAAACGGATTTGAAAAATAAGGTTTATGGACTTGTAAAGATCACAAACATGCTTATCTGATCATATTGTCTGTTGAAAAGGTCAAGATATATTGTCTATGAATACAGAATGATGGAATTCAAGTAAAATAAAGTCATTACTTATTTTGAGCTGGTATTAGGTTATGTTAGGCGTTTTTTACAGATCTTCATATTTATGCCCTGAAACAATCTCTTGCCATGGCCAGACCAGGGTATAGCACTGAGCAGACATGCTTCTTCCTCCAGTACTCCTGGACATTTGAACTGCTTCACAGGGCCGCTGTCCTTCTCGCCATCAGTCTCCCAAGCTGAGGGGTGGAGCTGACTGAGCTCTTGGCCTAGAATTGCAGATAATCACGCCAATCAATAAGTAAATTCATGTGATTAGCTCCACACGTGACATGCATATCTAACGGTTGAATTCAACATTACAATAAATACACTAACCTCTGCATGCCCCCGCTGCCATGGCCTCTTTCTCTTGTGTCACCGCCACAGGTGAAGTGTCACCATCACTGCAGAAATGTAAAAACATTAGTACATGGTTTACAAAATAGGTTCCGTCACCGTCACTGGAAAAAATGTAAAAACAGTATTACATGATTCACAAAAGGGATTCTGTCACCATCATATTACATGAAGCACCAATAAAAAAAACAATGCAAAACCATCTGGTGCTCCGTGGCCAGTCTGTGCACGTAATAGATTATTATTACTGGTAATAGTGTATAAAAGTGAATTGTTACTCACTTCTCAGGCTCAGAAACTATAACAGCTAGTATCTGGCCACAGTATGAAACTGCCCAGCCAGCTGCTCCTCTTCCTCCTCCTGCTGCCTATATAATATGGAAACATATTGTAACAGTTTTGCTTCCTCCAGGAGTCAGGACCATAATGTGTACAATGTTTCAATATGTGTCTGCTCACTCACAAAGACACACACACACACACACACACACACACACACACACACACACACACACACACACACAGAGAGAGAGAGAAAGAGACGGAGAAGAGAGAAGGGAAATCACTTACTCAAGAATGTATCCATATTCAGCCATCAGGTCCAAGGCGACTTTGCCACGTAATATATTGGCAACGTCTTCTGTCGAGATGTCTGATTGCTCCTGTTTCCGATACGGATACTACTAGTCCACCCATTGTGATAACAACACGACGATAAAAAAACAAACAAAGAACTAACACTAACACACTGACCTAACACACTCTCCCTCCCTCACACACTATCGATCGATCTGTCTTTGTTTTGCGCATAACGCACGGGCAGATGCGCGCACACACACCCTCACATGTGTGTATTATATAAAAATAAATGTTGCATCGTGTGTTGTTCGTGTGTGTTTTGGCTCTATGTTGTGGCAGACCGGAAACAGAGTTACGTTTCACTTGACGCACGTAACCGTTACTTACGTTAGGTGCTTTGACTTCATGGGGCCAGTCCAAGCTCTTCAACATAGAGTTTCTATTGACAATGGGGACAACCGGAAGTCACGGAATGCATTGGAGTCTATGGGCTGTGTCCCTGCACCCTCAATGTCGCAACTCTTCTACTAGATGGCCATGATAGAGTGTATATACGGCGGATGGACGGTGGAGATTCTGAAGGAGGATTCGGCTACGTCACATCCCTACACGTCTACGACGTGGTAACTGCCTCCCACTAGCCAAATGCTGGCTAGCTAACTAGCTTTTTGACTCATCCTTGGTGTAAAAACCTTGTTTCGAAAAGCAATGGAACCGACGACACAGAACACATCGGAGAAGAGAATAAACAAACACATGGACAAACAAACACATGCGCACAGATTTTACGCATTTGGACACGTGTACATATTTATGTCAACTTCAAAGGGTTATATTTATGTGAAAAAGTGGTCGATTCTCTTCAAACCAACTTTAGTTGAAATCTACAACTGCTCCGGATTAAAATGAGACCACCCAGAAGTCCGACAGTGACGTCATCGTCACGCGACGTCGTGTCAAAGTGACGTAGGTCGGCGGACGCTCCTGAGCGTTCGTCGTCCTACCAGGGTTAAACAAATTGAATAAAAGTAAACAACTGAGTACATTGATCCACCACTATATAAAAGGATGGGACTTATCTCTCTCTCCCTCTCTCTCTCTGAGATAAAAGGGGGCTGTTTAAGCTCCACTACTTGTAGAAAGGTCTCATCTGCAGTTGTGCAGGTGTTGTGCTGCGCAGCGCGGCTAAGGAGGGAGGCAGATCACACACACTGCTTCAGGGCAAGCCACGCACACATGCACACACACACACACACACACACACACACACACACACACACACACACACACACACACACACGTACGCACACACAGAAACAGAGAAAGAGAGAGAGGGGAAGAGATTTCATAGATAGAAAAAAAAAAACGCAGTGAGAGGCAAAAAAGGGGGCCTGGAGGGGGGGCGGTGATAGTTTATAGAAAGGGAGGAGGAGAGGCGATATCTTTATCTCCAGCACAAAAAAAACAACAGAGAGTTTTGACAAACAGTCTGAATCAGCAAGGAGGTTCAACCACAGGGGAGAGAGAGAGGGTGTGGGGGGGGGGGCAAGCTTTCAAAGCACTGCCAACTTTTCCCTTTTTCATTGAATCAAAGATCAAACCCTTCCATTCGCTATAGTCTTCCATCCTTATCTAGAGATTATCTCATCCCAAGTCTCTCGTAAGCATGATTTACACCAGCGGCTCCGGAAGTGGGGTACAGGGGGGTCCTGGGGGTTGAGTTCCTTGGGGTCCCCAGCCTAAATGATAATCAGAAGCCAAACAGACCCTGATGAGTGTGTAACTCCGAGAATGAAGAGATGGAATCGCTCAGAGTTCATTCATGGAGGAAAAAAATCTAATGAGCCAATCTTTTCAAATGGCAATGTCCGTGGGCAAGTTGTCAAGTGTCAATTTCGAGTGGTCCTTGACATGAAAATAGCTTGGGAACCACTGATTCATACAGTACGTCACTGTACAGTACATACGGCAGAGCTGCGTGCCAAAAATAAACCTTTCAGATTAAAAAAAACAAAAGAGAGAAAAGGAAAAAAAATCAGTGCCAACAGTAATTCTGTCAGTCATTACTCTTCATTACAGCGGAGGGGGAAACACCCGGGGCTCCATCATATTGGCTGTTAAGTAAAGTTTCGGAGACAATTAGCTCAGGTTGTTAAAATTAATCATCGTTACAGCTGGAATCTCCCCGAGGGCCAGAGACAGAGGGCCGCTGGCGCTTTTATTTTGCCATTTTTTATGGTTTGTTTATCTTGTGCCATCATGCTTCATGGCCACGCATCGATCGCAGGGGGGGTGTTGGTAGGGTGGTCATCGCGTTTTCACGAGAACGATTAGCTCACGGGTAGCAGGGAAAAAAAACAAACTATTGTTTGTTAGCTGGGCATCGATGCCTGCGACAACAGTTTTCTCCTCTGCGTTGCGGAGATGAGAATATTAAACACTTCCTGTCCTACTTCGGGAGGCGGTTGGTGCTGGTGTGTGTGTGGGGGTGGGTCAGTGTTCTCCCCGGGTTCCCGCGGCTTGTTGTCATTCCAGCGGTGATTGACTGTAAACATCGGAGGCTGATAACATCTGACAGGAAGCTCAATTATGCTAAACTATACATACGCCGCCAGCCTCGCCTTTTTTTCATGGCGTTTGCTGAATAAGCGAACACACACACGTGCATGCACTCACGAGCAGGAGAGACGCGCGGACGGGCACACACAAACGCATGCGTTCTTTTTTTCCCTCCAATGTGCTTCTTCGCGTAACGTACAAACATTTCCCTTTTAAAACGAGCCTCCGCGTCCGCCACCAGAACCTAATGACCTGCTCACGTTGCATGAAGACCTTCTAAACATCTCTGGTTCACTTTCCATCTCACAATCCCCCCAAGCCCCCCACCCCCACATCTGAAAGTGCAGGGCGCTCCATTTCTCCCCTTCGAGCGATCGGTGGTGATCAGAATACATATATTTATGTGGTTGTGCTGAGCTGTTTTGTGCTTTGATCATAATTTGCATTAAAAAAAGACGCAAACCACCGGCATGTCAAGATTTTTGTTTCTGAGCGTGCGGAGGCACACATATCACATACTGTATGCACATCAGCAGCAGCACACGCCTGAGCGAGGCACATGGGATGTATATATGGAATACTATTAAAAAACACATACAAACATACGAATACAAGTAAACAAACACACACAAGTCACCGCTGAGACACACTGGTGGTCGGGCCTCAGAGAGCGCTGGTAATTCCCCATATCTCTCACTCTCTCACACTCTCACACTCTCACACACACACACACACACACACACACTCACACACACACACACACACACACACACACACACACACACACACACACACACACACACACACACACAAACACACACACACACACACACACACACACACACACACACACACACACACACACACACACACACACACACACACACACACACACACACAAAGCATAATGCGGTTCAGGATCCTCATTTAGAATGGATGTGCTTCAGGCAACTATAAGGAATTATATTATCGCTCTCAAAAAGCAAGTATCTATATGGAAATGTTGCTCTCCCTCCGTAACACAGGTACGAGTGCGTGTGTGCATGCATGCTTGCCTGTTAGCATGTGTGTGATTTGTGTGTGACGTGTGTGTGTGTGTGTGTGTGTGTGTGTGTGTGTGTGTGTGTGTGTGTGTGTGTGTGTGCGCGTGTGCACGCGGGGAAAGAGATACACGATAATCCCCTTGTAATTAATGGCTGCTCTGGCGAGGGGCTGATTAATGCAAGACCAGGCATTGACCACATATGGATTTTTTTACTGCTCACCATTGGAATATTTAATGTACGTTTAGGTAAACATGCCTCGCGTCCTATGGGCCAAACACATGGGAAATATCTCACAACCTCCCCCCCCCCCCCCCCCTCCCTTTCCTGTTGCGCTGAAGACCGCAGCGCATTATAAGGCTATAATTACTAGAGGGACTTTCGGAGCACAATCTTAATGGTAAAAATAACTCACGTTTTAATTTTTGGATTGCCGTTTTAAATTGCGGTATTAGCATTGCAGCTGAAGTGTTTTTATAAAGTTTGGTGAAACTGCAGGTAACAGAGAGAGCTCAGTCTTTGCACTACATCGAAACAGGAAGGCGGTAAGGGAGAGCGGTAAAGGAGTCCAGTCCATTTTTTTACACTTTTAGACCACATCTGTGGTCATAATATGGCTGTACCCAACAATGCATGCCAAAAAATTAAAAAAATGAGCTGACCTCGTCCTCCACAAACGCTGAATCGTCCTCCACAAACACAGGCGTCTTGATTACAGTCAGAAATACTGTGTTTTGAATCCCAATTCTGCCATCCACATGGTGTATTACTCGGTTTAAACTCAATCATCACGTTAGAAAATATCTGAAGGCATTATATGGTAGAAATAAGTTAGATAGCAGTAAAGTGGCAGAGTTGAGTAGCTAACAAACCTTCCATGCATTGTGTGAGTATAACGGAACTCATAACTCATAACCTGCGGGTCCAATTGGTTTCATTTTCACACTCTCAAGAGTTAAAATATTCATTATCTGAATTAGCACTATTTAATTAAGAAGTCTACACTGTTTTGTTTGCAAAATCCAGCCTGGAATTGTAAACAAAACCAAAAGAATTCTTTAGTTTTAGGTCTTTGGGGCTAAAATGTCGTCAAATGGTGGTCCGTGGCTCAAATGCTGAATAAATGGTGGTCTCTGGTGTCAAAAAGGTTGAAACCCCCTGGTCTAGACCGTGGTTTTTGTCCTTGAGGTGGTTCCCCAGTAGAGTCTGACACAAGAGTGGATTTCCACTCATCTCCCATCCCACTTCCACAGACAAAAATCCTGTGCTGTCCTAATCCTGGACCAGAGTTTAAAATAAAATCCCATCCCATAATTGCTGACAGAAGTCAAAAGAGTGTTGCCTCACTGAAAGATGACTACAACAAAAACGGTGGCTGTCCTGTTGGTTGTCAGCACGACCGGCTGAAAATGATCATTATCATCTATAGGTGGATGTCACTCCCTCCTGCACACGCCTGTTAACTTTCATTCCTGTCCTGTCCCGATCCTGGGATTAATACAATATTAATCCCAATCCTGCAGGACCTGCGGGAATCCTGACCAAATGTCATCCTCTAAGTCCCCAGCTAAAAGATGGAGAGCATGGAGAATAGATCTTAATAGAGCTAAAATACATAATTCACGAGACGTCTACACAATTAGAGAATGTAGAAGAATATTTGTTTTGCCTGTTATCTTTCCTATGCTATATAACATAGATACTGTCGAATTGTGGACAAAATATTATCCTATAACATCAAATATTCAAATGCATTCAAAAGCAGAATAAACAAGGGGTCTGGAAACGGGAATAAAGGTTGAAATCCATTACATCAGAACCTTTCTCCAAGACTGTACGCATGCAACCAACTTAACCCTTTAGTTACTACATTAGCACACTGTTGGGCTTACAAATGTGATCGATAAAACAGTGAGGGTTTTTACGACACAAAGCCCGGCTATTTCTCGCTCTCTCCTCTCCTTCCATCACTTCCCTCCTCTCCTCTCCTCTACCTTGGTTATTAGGCGTGCTTTAATAATGAACCCAACGGGTGTCCTCTTCATTAGGGAGGCAGTGGAGAGGATGCCAGGCTGACCCGGCCTCTCTCTCCCTCTCTCTCTCCACGCCGGGGATCTGGCACAGGAATTTTAATAGGAGAGCGACGCAGGCAGGCAGGTCAGCCTGCTGCGAACACTGCTGCGCATGCCAATCTGCTCTCGACCAATGGCCAGCCAGCACGGCGGCCTGCATGCTGACCAGGTGGAGAATGACGATGATGACTGTGACGATGAGGAGGAAGAGTGGGTCAATGTTAGCGTACAGCAAGAATATGTTCTTCCTTTTTCAGAATTTAATCCCTTGCTGTCGTCACTGCAAGCTCATAATGAGGGCTTCGCACAGACTACTTCATCCATGCTATGGACTAAACCATGGGTTTTCAACCTTTTTCATACCAGGCCGACTATTTATTCAGAATATAAGCCACGGACCACCATTTGATGACATTTTAGTCCCACAGACCCCGAAACTAAAGATTTGTTTTTGTTCACAAAACAGGCAAACCTACAGATCAAAATGACCATTAATCTTCTACATTCTCTAGTTGTGTAGACTTGGGCTAATTCACATGATGAATATTTTAACTCTTGGGAGTGTAAACATGAAACCAAATGGACCCGCAAGGGTCCATTTGGTTCCACCCCCCCCTCCCCTCATGGCGCCCCAGGAAACGGCCTAGTTTGCCTAATGGCAAGCACGTCCCTGATCTCAACATGTCCCCCTTGAGGATTACAAACAAATCAACCAGTGGACGTAGCACCCTCTACTGACATTGGCGATAAACCGTCCCGTCTTGTCTTGCATAAACTCCATAAACATCAACATCCCTGCATGGCAGCTGCATGCCGTGGGACGAGATGTGGAGGTCAGGGGGAGAGAGGGTGAGTGTCAGGTCGTGGGTGTATGTGACGTCCCGGTGAGACGATCCCCGCACCTCTCTCATATTAATGAAGCCGGTAAAGAGACGCTCTTCTCGGCTAATTGCTTCCGCTTGGCGATCGGATGGCGTCTGAGGGAAACAGCGGAGCGCGGTACACGGGGGCAGGGAGACAAGGGCTTTGGAGGAGAGACTAATCTGACTAATGCCACTACCAGCAGCAGCGGCCGCACCGCTGCTGTTGTCCCACTAGAAACAGGAGCTTACGTCCCTATTTCATGTCCTGTTAAGCAGCCGCGAGAGGCCGAGGAGACATAAACGGCGGCGGGTTTGTTGTGGGTTTTAGAGCTCCGGCTCCCTTAGCCTTCACAGAGAGGACCTGAGGTAATAAAACATTCTCTCTCTCTCTCTCTCTGCATTCTTAGAGCTACAGCCATTTTTACTATATCCTCAGCCCTGAGCGGCTCACTCAGGTGATTTGTTGTATATTCAACAGCTGGCTATAGCGGGGAGGAGGGAGGGGGTCACAGTAATTGCTGCGTCGACCTTGATGCAGATAGGGATGAAGGGAAAAAAATATCCCCCTGTAAAGTCACCATTACGTTCTGTGAATGTGGCGGCCATTGCTCAGCCCTGTTCGGCGTTAATATTGGACAGGGCGATCTCCAGCGGTGTGTGTGTGTGTGTGTGTCCCTCATCCTAGATAGATGGATGTGCATTGCCAGTGTTACTCTGAGCGTTGTTTTCTCCATATAAATTGTCGCAGACGGTCCCTCGTCCTTTGCCTTGAGCAAAAACGAGTTTTGGGGTCGCAAATCTCGAGACAGTCTGATAACTCCAAAATGTTGAGTTTTGGGATGGAAAAAAAATGTTTTTGGAAGTACAGTATATGATCCAACATTTAATGCCGGATGAAATCACAGCAGCTATATGCCCGAGGAGTCTGCTGTAATCAAAACAAGGCGAAAAAGCCGTTCTGCCTCTTGACAAAAGACATTATTTTATAACACCGGCATTGAGTTGGCAACTTGGCATGACACCAACTCAAATCTGGCTCCTGCACACTCACCACTTGGCAAAGTCAGTAAAGAGACACCACGTGGAGAGCAGTGGTGTCGAGGACTGACAATATTGGACGTTGTACACAGTGCACTGTTCTGAGAGAGGCTTTACCAGAGCCTAACCTCTAAAGTTTGGATGGTGCTGTTTGTGTTCCTCCACACAGCCTGTGAGTCGACTGCTGAACCATGGTAGGTCGGCCACAATATCCCCAAGCTGATTGTACTGTCTGCAAAGCTGGTACTCGTGTCGGTGTGTCACTACAAAGCCGACAGCTGCACATGAGGTGAGTTCTCCTGCCAGTTGAATTGACCAAATACTATTTTGCACAACCAACATAAAATCCAACATAAAATATTGTTTCAAGAGGCATTCTTTAAAGGTAGGGGAAGTGATTTCACTTTTGTCAGATATCACCCAAAAATATTTTTTTTCTGTTAAAATGCTCTATTATAAGGTGTGGAAACCACATATGGAGTTTCCCCCTCCCCCACGTTAGCAGAGGAGCTAATAAAAGTTCCCCAGGTCACCAGAATTCTCCTCCAATCAGGAGAGAGCAGCAGGTTCACATAGTGTAGCTACTTTTGGGGGCCCCTAGTGCACCAGGCTGGTACTACACCATGAATTTCAAATCACTTCCCCTACCTTTAAAACAGTTGTTCTCAAACAATTTCAAGAACCCCCATAGGTCTGAGAGTGTACAAATGAAATCAAATGGAAAAGGTCCATTTGGTTCCATTTGTACACTCAAGAGTTACAGCCTGAATGGGGCCATTTGGAACCTCGGTCAAGAAACCCAGAGGGTCTCTTTGGGAGCCACTGCTTTAAATGAATACACAATGTAACATAATACTAATATAGAGCATATGTGATGACATTTAGGAGCATACATTTTTGCTATAGATTATTTTGACTTCTGAATTTCCATGGTATGTTAAACTTAATCCAACGTCAAATGCCATAATCTACAGTATTGCACAAGCAACAGGGTACTCAGTCCTTAGTTATCAGTTTCGGGTTACAGTGAAGCAAACTTCTTCAAATGTTCATATTGTGTCAATACATCTACAGGAGGCACAACAAAACAAACAATGCTTTAGATAAAAATAAAGAAATCACCACTTTGTAAACAGTTCCTCTCTGACACAGAAGTAAACTGACTGTACTGTTCCCAAGCGGTCCGATAACGCAGTCACATTCATGAAGTTCTATAAGAATTGTCACAAAATGCCATAAGGACAATAGAGCAAGGGTGCAGATAGAACAAATGACAAGCATTCAGCCAAGGCAGTGAGAACAGGAACTTTAGGTCGTAAACACCATCTATAGCTAAACAGAGCAGGGCCGACAAGTGAATCCTGCCAGACAACAAGGATTTCCGTATGGTGTGAATTTACGTAGGAGACGCCTCAGACGAGTTCACAGGCTGTCTCGCACCAAAATGAACAGACCACTTTTTAGTAGTATTCTATGAGTAGCAGACATGGACCGCATTAAAGATCCATAAATACATCATGTGTAATTGTCCGCGGTGTGTCAGGCCAACAATCACAATCTGTTTTGTTGTGGAGTGTGGGACAAGGCGTCTAATGAAGAGTGCCGTGCCGGGTCTTATAGAGCTGCGCTCATTTCTTGCACTGCCGGCTTGGCAAATTAAGAATGATGTTCCTATTTGCTGTTTGTTTGTAGCAGAATGGTTGATTTAGCTGCAACGCAGTAACGCAGCGCCCAGCTCCTCACGTTACTCGAAACCAAATGGTATGGTAGTTTGAGACAAGTCAGGGAAAATAAGTGTGATTAAATTAAATGTAAACCCTGTCTACACGGTATATGCTTGGTTGACCGAGGTCGCCCACCATTGCTGTATACTAGGTCGACTACTTTATTGCTATGAAGTGTTGAAAAGTGTAGCTATTTCCATCTTACTTAGAATGCGTGCAAACACACGCACACGCACACATGCACGCCATCATTTTCATTTTCAAGAATTCGGATTCCATTTGCCTTCATTTTACGGTCTCTCAAGAGTTAAATTATTGCATTAATTCATTTACAACAAGTCTACATATTAGAAAACATAGAAAAATAGTTATTTTTGAATGTCATCTCTGCCACCGCATCAATACAGCATGGACTTGTGGGCAAGATCTTATCCAAAGACAACAGAATATTTTGGATCCGAGAGTCAAAATCTCACCTAATGCTGGCATATGGTTCAAATGCCAAATGAATAATGGGACTGGATATGAAAAAGGGTTGAAATCCAGTGTTCTAGAGAGCTCCAGTAGTTCCCAGGCTGCAGAGCCCCTCTAACCCACATTTATCACCCATTAGAGAAGACAATTATACTGCAATACTCTCGTAATCACCCTGGCTTGGACCCGAAAAAGAGAATAGTGAACAGCGCGAACGCATAAAGCTCGTGAATCATCCCCTCTATAGCTCTTTGTGTAATTACAGGCATGTCTCTGGATGGCTGGATGTGGCTGGCAGGCGACCTTCTTTCTAAGGCTTTGAAACACTACTCCAAACACTTTGATATTCCTCGCCAGGTGATGTAACAGTAATGTGTCTGCTATGCAGCCATGCTGAGATCATGGCTCAGTGAGCCAGCTGCAGCAGAGTGAGAGGCCAATAGACCTACCGTATATCGGTATTAACATTACAATAACAAATACTGGTTGGGTATGTTGCAGCCCTCTGGGTCTGCGCGTAGGGGACTAAAGAAGTGGTAAACAGGTGCATTTATCCAAGGCGCTTTACATACAGTATATGTATTACATTCACCCTCATTCTTTCATACACCAATAGCGGAAAAAACATGCAAGGCACTAACCAGCACATCAGGAGTAATTTGGGGTTCGGTGTCTTGCCCAAAAGACACTTCGTTGTCACGTAGACAGGAGGAGCCGGGATTGGTACCGCTGACCCACGAACCATTGGACGACCTGCTCTACCTCCTGTGCCACAGTCGCCCTAGAAATGAAAGAGAAATGCAATTAAATGACAACCAAACGGATGCTTTACAAGTTAGTTATCCGAGTGCCCCTTTTGTGAGGGTATCGACCCCTAGGGTAGATACCCTAACAAACGCATGCAGTAATACTGGGCTCTAAACTGCCTCCCCCTGGCTAGCCGGGGCGCCAGATGGAGGGGACTGGAACTGGTTGGAATAACACGTTCCTTCCACAAACATTCCACATTCTACGTCCAACCAGGGAAAATCCCCCCCCCATCAGGTGAAAAGAAAGCAGCTTGGACTCCTCAGGCATTGAAGGAAGAATGAGACGCTTTATGAGTTAGTTATCTAAGTGCCAAGCAGAAAACAATAATCTAACGCTAATCTATACAGTATACTGTATATACACCTGGTGGTTGTACAATGGGTACAGTCTCACCGTTCACATTGATATACCAGCATCACAGGTTTTCACCACTAAAACTCCTCCAAGGCAAAGTGCTTCTCTTCCCTCATCATTTCACTTAATTAAAAACGCTCGGCATTGAGGCTGATTAGTCATCAGCACCTTGCTGCAATCTAATGTGGGTGTTTATTCATTTAACCTTGCAGCAAAAAGCATCGGCGTCGGTGCAACAACGTGCAATGTTGTTTCGTAAGTTATAACTAATGAAACGCAGACCGGGGGAAAGCAGCCAGCACGCATATCAATCAGCTTTTCATCCTCCTCCCTTCGCTCTTTTCTTTTTTTTTATTTAAACCATGAAAAAACAATTGAGCTTTCGCAAAAAATCGACCATCACCTACTGTACAAACCATTTTGTTACCATGATTACCATGGTACCCAGAAGTTATCCAGCATTTGATCCACGGACATTTTCACCCCGCAGACCCAAAACTAAAGATTTCTGTTGGTTTTGTCCACAATTCCAGGCTAGATTTAGCAAACAAAACGGGCAAATATAGATCAAAATTCTTCAACATTGACATGTTGACTTCTTAATTAAGTGGGACTAAATCAGATGATTTTAACTCTTGAGGGTGTGAACATGAAACCAAATGGACCCGCAAGGGTCCATTTGGTTTCATTTTTACACCCTCAAGAGTTACATCTGGTTAACCATCTTTCCATCATTTATTTAGCTGGGGATCACCTGGAACTCTCTCAAGGACCACTGGTGGTCCCCGGACCACTGGAGGAATGGACAGACCATCCTCAGAACTTCCATCCCACTACTGACGCTAGAATAGTAAACTCAGCCATAGCAGTGTGTGTGAGACAGTCAATGCACACTACAATGGTACATGCATGTTTACACATGAACATGGCATGGCTTTCTAGTGCCCTACCGTGCAACGGGTCACGAACGTACCACGCTCTATCTTCACAGGAGAAGGTATGAATTATTTCTATCCACTGCCACAGCAGCATGTAGGCCACACAACAATGATTATCATGATAAGACTACGGAGTGAAGGAGGAAGTAAAAAACAACCACTGGAGAAGGGAGGGAGTAAAAAACAACCACTGGTCTCCTCTCTAAATTTTTATTCCACCATTTTGTAACCAGTTTTTCCACACAGTGCCAATTCCTAATGTGATCCTGGGCTCTTCACACCCTCCGCCAACCTTGGGAGGGAGCAGACTTACCTCATGCTTCCTTCAATGCATGAGGAGTCCAAGCTGCCTTCTTTTTGGACGGCCAGGGGGGGGGGGGTTTCCCTGGTTGGACGCAGCACATTGGAAGGAACACGTTATTCCACCCCATTTCCCAGCAGGGGCGAAATCCAAAAGCGACCTCGCCCGCGGGCGCCCGCTTTCAAAAGCGGGCGCCCGCTTTCACAAAAACGGGCGCCCGTTTTCAAAAGCGGGCGCCCGTTTTTGTGAAAAAGGTTATGGTTAGGGTTAGGTTAGGTTTAGGCATAGGTTTACTGAGGTTAAGTTTAGGAGTTAGGTTTAGGCATAGCCTAGTTTGTGAAAACGGGCGCCCGCTTTTGAAAACGGGCGCCCGTTTTTGTGAAACGGGCGCCCGTTTTTGTGAAACCGGGCGCCCGTTTTTGTGAAAGCGGGCGCCCGCTTTTGAAACCGGGCGCCCGCGGGCGAGGTCGCTTTTGGATTTCGCTGGCTCTCCCATTTCCAGGGGGAGGCAGTTTAGAGTCCAGGATTACTATGTTTTTGTGAGGGTATCTAGCCTAGGGGACACAGGGAGAACATGCAAACCCCACCCAAGGCATCCCTAGCGGGAATCAAACCCAGGACCTTCTAGCTGTGAGGCGATGCCACTGTGCCACCGTGTCCCCTGGCTGCAGGTCTCTTATATAAACCCAAAATGTAATGTGTGTATTATCACGAAAAAAAAAATTGGGTGAAGTTTTGCCAAGTGCAACTGATTCTTCTGGTGCGAAAAAATAAATAAATAGGACGTTGAGTGAACCGGGAGGAATGCTGCTGCTCTTGTCCTACCATGCAGAAAAAAAAGAAGTGTTTTGTTGTTGTGAGCTGACAAGTAGGCGCTTGGGTGCCATGTACCGCCAAGAGGCTGGAGGGCATGGCGGAGCGTCGGAGACTCTGCCGAGGGCTGAACTGAACGTGCGATCTTGCCGTGTGTCAGAATCCCCCCACAGCCCCTCAAGTTAAGAAACAAGACAAGTCAACTTTGGAGATTGGGATGAGAGGCTGCTCCCTCCATCCTGTGTGTGTTTGTGCGCGCACACGTGCATGCGAGTGTGAGCATGTGCGTGTATTTAACACTTCTATGTTTGCACAGTGACAAAAGAGCACCATGTATATCATTTTGTACATTATGCCATGGACATGAAATTACGGCGGTAGTATTTACTCGGCAAATCAATTCATCAAAACGTAAAAAACTCCAATTACGCCAAACAAATGGCCTATCAAAGTGAACAAATAAGACACAGCTGCAGATGTGATTGGGGTCAGCACCGAGGGTCGTTCTCTGGACACGTTTAAAGATGGATGAAAGGACGAGGGGGTTTAAATGCTGGTCACAAGATAACACATAAATCCCTAGAGGTGCTCTGGTCTATTTTAAGGCTACTTCCGTTACTTTAAAACAGGGGTTTTCAACCTTTTTGATACCAGAGCCCACCATTTATTCAGCATTTGAGGACATTTTAGCCCCACAGACGCAAAAACAATTTCCAAACAAAACAGGCAAACATACAGACCAAAATTACCATTCATCTTCTAGTTGTGTAGACTTGGGATAATTAAGATGAATATTTTAACTGTTGGGAGTGTAAGAGTTAAATCTTTCCATCATTTACCAGTATGTCTCTCAAGGACCACTGGTGGTCCCCAGACCACTGGTTGAAAACCACTAACCTACACCAATCAATGACTCCAATATGGCATGGTGTAATTTGTGCTGTTTTACAAGCAAAGACATCAACAGCACAGCCTGCGTGGCTTGTAATCAAAGCAATGTCATCATCAAAACTGTCATCTTAAGTGATTATTAGATGAATGTTTCTTTTCCCCTTTGATTTTGTGAAACATTTGGTTAATTAGTTTTAGTGGTCTGTCTGGCAGACTGAAATAAGTAATGGAATAACCACTCGAAAGCAATTTGAGAAAGAATTCAGAGGGTGGTGAACTAAAATGTATTTGATTAGAGTCCGCCAGTAAGGGGGAAAAAACACTATTATTTTTAATAGTGTTCCATTATTTTTGCAGGGTTGCAGCCTCGAAAGTTTCAGATATTTTCATCTGAACATTGTGCAAATTAAACCAAATTGAGGCGGACAGGGCCATGTTTGATGCTGCAGATGTCCCCATCAGAGCAGCCAGGCCACCAGTGCATCACTTAATCCCTCTTTGATGACTCCGGCTTCACAGGAACGGAGCTGACATTTCGCACTAAGGCCCTCTGCCTTTCCTCCTGCCACGAACGCAGCAGCGACATGGACGGGAACGGACGGGCAGCCGGCGGGGAGAGGAGAGGGGGGCTTTCATCTCCAAACTCGGAGCACGGTGAGGTGAGTCTGGTGGATGAGACGGGCTCTCACAGGAGACTGTCAACCGGCTAACAAGTGACAGTCCGGGGCCAGGCTGCGTGTGCTCTGTCCTGTGTCATTGTCAGCCCTGTTGTCGTTATTCTAGTCACTCCTCGTCTTCAACCGAGCCTCGTTTCATGCTTTGCAGTGTCTCACACTGGAAATGATAATAATTAGACCTATTGCATCCCACAGAGGAGGTTTTCCACTTCACCCAGCTGAGTTAGTTGTTAAGTTAAAGGGGCTCCACCATGAATTTTATATTTTTCACAATTTCTTATATCATGTCAGTGTACTTCTTACACCCCACCCCACTACTATATTGAGATCTGTGATTTTCTATGTTTGAATGATGGCGCATGAATGAAATTCATGCAATGGGAATACCAATGTTAATAGTCCCTCCGCTTTAACTTTACCTCCACCCATTAAGTCATCGGTATGCATGGAATCCACACCCTCTTTCAAAGACGCCAAACTAAACTGACTGAAACCAGGCATATCATTCATATTCCACTGGGTGGGGGAGGAGAGAAGGGGGCTGTTTTGTGGATATTTCTGGTACAGCAGCCAAAATGGCTTGCAATAGCACCCTGAGAGAATATGGCCACAGAATGTATAAAAAGGTATTAAAAAGGCAACATGTATATAATTGATTTTAGGAACCCCTTTAAGACATGAGAGCTGGTAATCAAGTCTGTAAAATTTGGCTAATTGTAATAGACAATTTTAATAGATCAATTTTGCCATTAATAATAATGGATTGCATTTTTATAGCGCTTTTCTATGCACAGCGTGTATACTCAAAGCGCTTACAATGGTCCATTCATTCATACATTGGGAAGTGGAGCGGCGAACAGTCAGCGCCAGCGTCCCCACTTCTCACATTCACACGCCAGTAGTGGCAACCACTGGAGGCAAGGTGGGGTTCAGTGTCTTGCCCAAGGACACTTCGACAGGTAGACAGGAGGAGCCGGGAATCGAACCGCCGACCACTGGATCATTGGCCTACCTGCTCTAACTCCTGAGCCACAGCCGCCCAAATTGATCATTTTTACGCCACCTTTTCAGTCCTTACAAATTAATTAATTGAGACTAATTATTTAAGTGTATTTAGAGTCAGAAGTCAAGTTGAAAAAGCAAAATAAACCAAACCGAAATGGTTTGCAGACCAAGTGCAGCGCAGTGACATGTTCACTGTGTGAATGCAATGGCAAGCCTTGCTCTGCTTGTTTTATCCTTTGTAGCACATATATAGGCCACTGTAATTGTTTTCTTGGCGCTCCATTTCCTCCACTGCTCACCCTGTGGTGTTGTTGGTTCACAATGGATCACGTCTGCTGCTCTGACCTTGTACATTGTCTGTCACTCTGGATAAGAGCATCTGCTAAATGGAAAAACGGAAGGTCTGGCTTGGAAAAAAGGTTTACGGAGGAATTGTCGAGGAGGTTACAAAAGTAACTCAACCTTCAGCCACGTTCGTGTAAATGTGAAAAATTATAGAGCAGGTAGCATTCCATTTGGATACTGTATATGAACCGGTCTGGAGTGGATGGTAAAATGAGTCACATTATAGTCAAAGATTTGTAGTTGGCAAGGAAGTTCCACCTCTGAAGAGTGGGGTTTAGATTTATTAGCAACACTACGTATTACTTGAATCTTCAGGGTGGTGGTTTAGATTCTGGGGTTGAACTAGGGGGAGTGTATAGAGCTGCGCAGTCCCGGACTCCCGGCCCCCGTGACGTCGCCCTGTTCCAGAATCGGATTCCCCATTCATTTTTAAGACTTTTTGAAAAATTAAAGCCA
Organism: Benthosema pterotum; assembly: GCA_039105355.1. Lineage (NCBI taxonomy): Eukaryota > Metazoa > Chordata > Actinopteri > Myctophiformes > Myctophidae > Benthosema > Benthosema pterotum. Next base: position 19,878,731 of record CM076970.1, on the reverse strand, counting down.
ACTCGGGTCGTGACAAATCATGATGACACACACAATATTTTGGGACAATCAAATAATTTCTAAGATGAAATCGAAACAAAAACTGCTGTATCATGCCACTTTCTACTTCTTGCTAAATAGATATTGCATGATAATATTGTGTTTGTTGTCATGATTTGTCACAACCCGAGTTGGCTTTGTCCGCAGTGCAATCATGTTTTTAATAATCATTTTCGAAAAGTCTATGAGGAAAATGAATGAGGATTCCGTTTCTGGAACACGGGTGACATCAGGAAAGGTGCGGGAATGCACAGCTCTATAGGCAAGGTATCCAAAGGTACCTCTGGGGATCCCAGAGAAGTCGAAGGGGGGAGCATGGTAAATCACGTCACGCTCCAAACCAAGTTACACAGTGATTTTCTTAACACAGAAAATCCTTGCTGGAAAGCCTGGTGACACGCGTGCAATTCACACTTTTTTTTGCATTTGCACGCCCAGTGTGAGTGCACTCACACCTCTGCACATCTGGACAAACAACTGCATGTTTGCCAAGTGGATCGAGTCTCCTCGATTCAGTCTTGGCGATCATGCAGTCACCAAGGAGCTAAGAAACTGTTATTGTAGTTAAGAAACGACCATGGTTAATCCAGGCCTGTTCGTGGGGCTTGCGGGGTTCTCATAGAACAGGTGTTTTCAACCAGTAGTCCGGGGACCACTAGTGGTCCTTGAGAGGATTCCAGGTAGTCCGCAGCAAAGTTGTTAACCAGATTTAACTCTTGAGAGCGTAACAATGAAAGCAAATGGACCCTTGTGGTCCATTTGGCTTCATTTTTACGCTCTCAAGAGTTAAAATATTCATCATTTCAACACAACTAGAAGATCAATGGTCATTTTTGTCTGTACGGTACTCAAATCCAGCCAAAAGGAAAATAAATCTTTAGTTTTGGGGTCTGTGGGGCTAAAATGTCCTCAACTGGTGGTCCGTGGCTCAAATGCTGAATAAATAGTGGTCCCTGGTGTCAAAAAGGTTGAAAACCACTGTCATAGAGCTTACACACACCCTGCCATGGCAGCCATGCTCGTACCACCGTGGTTCCATCGATTACACAGTGGAAGCGTTGCAGACAACCGAGTACTGCAGACTGTGCTGCGTGAGCAGAGCGGAGCAATTCCATCCCCACTGTAGACCAGCCGTGTAAAGAGTGTAAATGGAAACAAATTAAACCACCATCCTTTTCGGTTCTGTACGCTATCACAGAGATTTTACACTGTAGATTGGGAGATGAAAAAATATAAAGCATAAATCATATCAACTGTGGTTGTGAATCACTGCTCTCTACCAGCGGTTCCCAAGGTGGGGTCCAGGGACCCCCAGGGGTCCTACTGTTAGGGATTTACATTACATTTCACACACAACTCAAGAATGGACGAAGCCATGAAGCATTTCTATTTGTTGACAGTCAGGAATACCATTCATGTTAATTTCATCAAGACATTAGAGATGGATACACAAATATTCACGTCTGTATAGCCAAAACCGGGAAACCATAGTAGGGATAAAAGGGAAAAGTTAAATATACAAAGAAGGGAAAGGGGGGCGGGTTAGGGCAACTATAATAGATAATACAGTTCATAGATGCCCTTTGATGGAGGTTTTGAAAGAGTCAAGGGATTTGCATGTCTTAAAGGCTGTTGGTAGCAGGTAGTGGCAAAGAGCGAAATAATTCCCCTTGTTTGTGCCAAATCTGGGTTACAAAATGGTTTGCTGAACTCGTTCTGGTGTTCCGAGAGTGGATTTCCTCGACATTAATATAGTTCCTCTATCACTATGGATTGATCTACTTTTACTGCGTGGCCCCAGTAACCCCCACAAATGACCAGAACTATTGACTATTGACCTAAACCAGAGCAGAACTCTCACCATGGGAATCTGGACACTAATTAATACAGTTGATACCACTATATTAAATGGACAGTATTTCATCCAGCTAAAGTTCCAAAAATCTGAACTATCCCTTTAAGAAAGTATTCCGTCAGCTAAGTGGGTATAGTGTAGTGTAGTTGTAGTAGTACTAGTAGTAGTGTATCACACTCCACTTCACACAGCTCTGGGAACCGTACTATACAGTACATCTAGCTCCCATCGATACGCTTCAGAAGGCATAAATGTTTCACAGTCAACAGCCCACAAGTCCTTCCTTTACAGGTTTCAGAAACATGTTGCCTTTCTGAAATAAAAGGCCGGCTGTTACCACTGCAGTTTCCATGCCACTCCAGCGACTCTGCGGTGAGGGATCTGAGCACAACAAGATGTTATAAAGCCCCAACAGCTGGCCTGCCAAACAGCTATCGATTCTGCCCAGCAGGGGCAGATCAAAGGAACATTTATGAACGCGCTGGGTGCAAGAAATTATACGATATAGCAATGCCTAAAAAAAACCCTCTATTGATTGGCACGGGTGCACTGAGAACTGTTAAGTAGCCCACCAGTGTGTGTGTGTGTGTGTGTGTGTGTGTGTGTGTGTGTGTGTGCAGGCCCATGCCAAACCAAAAGATTAGTCTCTCTCTCTCCCTCTGTCTCTCTCTCTCTCTGCAGTGGATTTTCTTTTTAGCTTGTATGTGAAGTGCGTGCACACACTTCTCATACAAGTGTGAATTGTGTATGTAGATAAGTAGCCCTCCTAGCTTTAATGTCTGTGTTGTCTGAACAATCATTAACAATGCCATTGACGGTCACAGTTGGAAGGTTCCTTTTAAAAAGTAATCCCCTACATTTACAAGTTACTTGCTAAAAGTTGTTGTCAGCATCATAATCTGTGTTACGCAGGTTAAAAAGTAAAGTAACAGATTACTTTCAGTTGCTTTTGGATTACTTTTAAACTATTTAATTAGATAACGATACGATATGCCTGGTTATCATATGATATGATAACCAGATAAGAATGCTGAGCCTATAAAAAGACAGACAGAACAAGCAGGCTGATCATGTGTCATCATAGGCCTTCAGTTCGACTGAATCATTTGTTTTGTTTTTATTTGTAGCCCTAAAATTGATGAGGGGATGGGTATTTTATTGGGGGATGTAACCCCCATTAAAATACCCTGTTACTGTAATCCAGATTACACATTTTAAAATGCAGTTACTGTTTCTTCGGTGGCCTAGGCCTATCTGGGACCGGCATCCTTCGATGTAGGATGATGATAATGTAGGACAGGCACCCCACGGGTGTGAATTGAGGGGCTAGTAACAAATTCGCGAAATTCTAAGGTAGAAGAAAATCTCTGAATGCGTAGCCCCCTCGACGTGGACTTGTATCTGCTTCCAAACAGTGGAATTTGGCTGATTCTGAGCAGAAAAAGGAGTAATAAGCGCCTCCACGTGCATCGGATCGATGTGCAGGTCTTCTAAGAAATGCAAGTAGAACATATAATAATAATATAGTAAATAAACAAACAAATAAATAAAAAGTCAAGAAAGATGAGACCTCAAGTTCTGAGAGGTGCAGTTAAGGTGGGGTTGTGAACCTGGCTCAGATTGTGTTAAGGAATAACAACTCTCTCCCTTCCTCTCTCTCTCTCACACACACAGACACACACACACACACACACACAGAGCTGAGTAGATAGGAGAGGACAGAGTAAGGAGTACTACATGGCACGGTACAACCGTCAGCCATTAACCTGCAGCCAGGCAGCTCAATCCTGTCCATTAAAGTGAATTAGAGCCCAGATGCAGCATATAGATGTATCACACACACACACCCACACACACACACACACACACACACACACACACACACACACACACACACACACACACACACACACACACACACACACACACACACACACACACACACACACACACACACACACACACACACAGAGCTCTGTGTGTGTGCGCGTCAAACAAGCGAGGTGACATTTCCTCGCTCGGCAGTAAAGATTGCCGGTATGGAGGCTAGCGGCTCATATGGAAATGGAAGAGTGAAACCGCTATGTGAGAAATGCAGGAGATTTGACTTAAATGTAAATAAGTCTGCGCGGAGGAATAAATCCATGCATACATACACACACGCACGCCCACGTGCATGGCACCCACACACCCACACACAGGAAAGTGCTGCTGCAACACTGCAGCACACACAAAGGGTATCACAAAGATGGAGCAAGATAGAGGGAGAAGCAGAGAGGGGGGGAGTGGAAGAGAGAGAGACATAGGGAGAGAGAGAGAGAGAAAGGGAAAGAGCCAGCATTGTGGAAGAAACCAGATCAAAGGCGCATACTGTATATATAATTATGTTGCAAGTTTGCAAAGCTCAATCGTTGCGACCAAGCACCTATGCGCCCATGACACGGTTTCACGTCGATGCACGCAACCATCGTGCTGAAAAGCTGTCAACGTCGTCAGCAAGAAGCTGCCCTCGGTGAGGTTAGGATAGGACACGTGAATGTCAGCTAATATAACTGAGACAGCGCAGCGCGCCGCGAGCTCGCCCCGTCAGGCTGCGTATCTATCGCCCGCCCCGGGACACCTTGTGAGCTTGTAGATCAGCTTACTTTCAGATTCGGGCACGCCGGGGGCGCGCGGCTGTATATATACGACCGCGTATAAATCAGGATGAATACAAGCGTAATATCCTCGACGGGGCACGGCCACTGCATTAATTTTGTGATTTAATGTAGTATTTTCTGTCAAATCCAGCATTTTCTCCGAGCCACAACCCTGACATTTACTAAACTTGGATATATGCAGTAACTGGTGTGATTAATGACACACCATGGAACTCTTACCTCTTGCGTTGTGGGGGGAAAAAAGAAAAAGTGCCTATTGCACGGAAGTTGAACAGCTTGTCTATGGCTGTATGATGATAAAAGAACCTGTTTACTGGGTGTTTCTATTTTGCAGTTCTGTGGCGGAAAAAAAGGGTTTTTGAGGCAATGGGGTGAAAATGTGGGAGCCAGACAGACACTCATTGATTAACCTGGGAGCATTATTGAAAGTGGATACGCTCTCCATCAGCTGTGGGAAGAATTTGCGCAGCTGTTAAGGTGTAGATCCAAACCCATCGAAATCAGGCGTTTTCAACCCTTTTCATGTCCGTCATTTATTCTTCATTTGGAACGCTAAAGTAAGGAATGGTTTCTTATTGTTGGCTAACTGATAATGGTATTGATGGGGACCAGGCAAATGATCAAATGACAACTACTGTACATTGTCTAATTGTGTAGATCAAGTAATGCAAATATTTTTCAATGTATAGGACCTCACTAATGTACAACGTTCATGATAAAATACTTTTTTTCCTACTCAGTCTGTGTCTAACAGGAGGGCTGTGGGCAGTTCAGAAACTCGTCCACCAATGATAACATCGATGGGTAATCCAAGCTAATACAAGCTGCAGGCTTTCTATTCCTGAAGAGTTGCAAATGCAAACTCTGTGAAAACTGTGAAAATGGTAGCCATCGTTCTCCTGATATAAAAATAAATATTTTTTCAAACATAGTTAAAAAAAATCTGCCAAATGATGATGTAATTGGAGGACGGCCTGTGACACACAGACCGAGTAGAGAAAAATAGTGATATTTTATCATGTATGCATCTGAGTGAGGATCTATTATATGAAAATATGTTGAAAAGTGCTGAAGTGGTCCTTTAATGATACCATGATGTTTCATTTTACACTCAAGAGCTGCAGTTGATCAATACGGGTCCATTTGGTTACCAACACTGCATCATTTGGCTGGGGAAAACCTGGCTGGACCACTGGTGGTCTCCAGACCACTGGTTGAACACCATTGATCTAAATGTGAGGCGAGATTACCCATCCGGCACTGCACACTCTTACACTCTTACAGTTACACGCACAGTTTCACAATAAGGACGGCATAATGGCCAGTTGAGAGAGACCACATCCTTCAGTGATGTTCACCTTTTAAAATGTTATCTCTGCCCCCCTCTTCCCCGTCTGAACCGTAAAATCTTCAGTTTTATATTCATCTCTTGAGACGTTTGGTTCCTAAAGATGATGTTCTAATGCCTGGCAGTGTATTTCCTATAGGCTACACATTGTACCTGCCTCTGTGTCCATAGCAGAGACTGATATGATGTGATAAACACAATGATATTTCACACAACACAAGGTAGACCCATTCTGTTCATTAAAGGGGAATTTCACCCCAAAACTTTTTTTTATCTTTATTTGCAGTTATTTATTTAGAAAAAAGTGGTCCAGGTGCTGTTTTGTGAAAACGCTCCCTAATGGCTGTTTCCCCTATCCCAAAATAGGCTTATAATGGGGCTAATGGGTCAAATGCAAGTTCACGTATATACATCATTCCAAAATGCAATTTTCTGCTATATATTGCCTCCCCACCATGTCAGTAGTGTATTAACACTCACACTTTCACTTTCACTTTTGGTTCAGCAGTGGTTCAGCCATAAACCATGTGCCACGCCCCCACCTTTCGAGACAGCTGAATCACTGCTGTACCAAAAGTGAAAGTGAAAGTGTGAGTGTTAACACACTACTGGCATGGTGGGGAGACAATATATAGCAGAAAATTGCATTTTGGAGCGATGTATATAGGTGAACTTGCATTTGACCCATTAGCCCCATTATAAGCCTATTTTGGGATAGGGGAAACAGCCATTAAGGAGCGTTTTCACAAAACAGCACCTGGACCACTTTTTTCTAAATAAATAACTGCAAATAAAGATAAAAAAAAGTTTTGGGGTGAAATTCCCCTTTAACCGAGTGAACGGGTGAATGAGTGATTAATGAGAGAATAAACGATTCAATACTGCAGAGAGAAAGAGAGAGGGAGAGAGACACTGCCTATTAGCTTTCTTGCCTGTGCAAGGTAGCAAGGTATGGCACTGCCTCCCTCTGGCACTGCAGGGAAACGCACACACACACTTGCACACCCACACCACACACGTGCACACCCACACACACACACACCCACACACACAGAAGACCTACCCGCTTCAGAATATTATCAGAGATTCCTTCAGGAGACGGCAACATTTCCTTTCCAAATGTTTA
>CM076970.1:19711703-19866703 GCA_039105355.1 Benthosema pterotum | reverse complement strand
TATTATTTTCTCTCCTATGGGCTACGTGCAGGGCCCTGAAAGCCCCTCGAAAATAAATATGTGTATTTGGAGTTATTATGGCTTTCTAATTTAGTGTAATGAAAGCGCCGGCCTGGCGCCGGCGGATGAGCCTTTTTAATTTGAACGGCGGACGCAGGCCTGCATATTAATGACCTCATTTGCATAAATCATGTCACTCCACTCGGGATTCCAATTAAACCCTTGATTAATTGCTCGGCTGACCCGTTAAATAGAATCCTTTAAGTAGTTCAACAGGGATATAAGGATGTTGACTCACACACACACGTGCGCATACACACACACACACACACACACACACACAAACTCGCACGTGTGTGTGTGTGTGTGTGTGTGCGTGTGTGTGTGTGTGTGTGTGTGTGTGTGTGTGTGTGTGTGTGTGTGTGTGTGTGTGTGTGTGTGTGTGTGTGTGTGTGTGTGTGTGTGTGTGTGTTTGTGCGTGCGTGCCTGTGTGCGTGTGTGTGTGCATGTGTACTTGCAGGATGTGTGTGATTATTTTCGAAATCCTTTGAAGATCTATTGAAATAATAATAATGTGCTAAAAATAAAAACTCAAAGTCATCACTGCAGCTAGAGGTTGCAGTTTACTATGAAAAACTGTATTTCCTGTCAGTCAATTGGCCGGTCAGTCAGTCAGTCAGTCAGTCACGCCTCCATATATGGTCACTCCTCGTGATAACAAGCCTAATTGGTCACGCTTCACCTCTGGTCACTCCTCCTGACATCACACCTCACGTTGCGTCACACCACCATATATGGGCGTCTTCATATAAACCTTTGATAGCCATCCATGGAGAAGACTGAATCATACCTAGATTTGCTTATGAATGCGGACAAGCAACTATAATATACGACCTCTCCATCCGTCCTTCCTCTTCCATTTCTCCCTTTTGGCCCATACATGTTCTTACAAACTCTAGGCCCGCCCCATAGTTATTGGTGTGTCTGTGGCAGAGCCCGACCGATATATCTGTCGTACCGATATATCGGCCGATATCGACACCGATATATCGGCATCGGTATCGGTGATATTCGTACCGATATATCGGTCGATACATCGGCCATTATATCGGTAAAATCTGCCCATATATCGGTAACATCGGCCAATATATCGGCCGATATTTGCCTGGAACAGAAAAAGAAACACAGCAAATGGAATTATTTCACAAAAGTAAATGATGTCAATGTCTTATTCTATTGTTTACTTGAAAGAGAGAATAAATTTGACGTTTAGAAGTTTTTCAAATGTATTTTTAATTATTTTAATTCATTATTATACATCGGTCCCAAACATCGGTAACATCGGTGCAGTTTTTTCCAAAAATCGGTATCGGCATCGGCCACAAAAATATGGCATCGGTCGGGCTCTAGTCTGTGGCTGGCAGCTGGCGAGAACAAGGGCCACAGAATAACAGTCCATTATTTGTCTAATCTGGTGATAGCAGGCAAATGGGCATTGGTTGAAAAGAGGGTGGAGTAATGTCGACCAAAAAAGATAAATATAATTGATGTTTCTTTGGGCGATAAGGCGATTTAAGCAATAGCCAAATAGCAAATTCAAGCGAGTAAAAGCAATGCTGGCTTTTTTGGCCGCTGTTAAAACGTACTATGAGAGTTGTGACACCCTTCCAAACATTGCAGCTACCCTACCCAGCCTCACAGGGTTCAGTAGGATATGCATGGGACTGCAATTCTTTACATACACAATGGGAACACCCAAAAATCATATTATACTAGGGGTGCAACGATACAGTTTGCCCACGGTTCGATTCAAACCTCAATATGGGGCCTTGTTTTTGATTCGATTTTGATACAGTAATAGCACCCCTCACTTCACACAGGAAAGAAAAACAGTTTTTCCCATCTGTACATTCCAGTATTTGTCTTTTCAGTCTTTTTCAAGAAGGTAAAAACAGCCTTATGTCGCCATTAAATGTGCCTAATCATAATAGTCAAGGGAAAAAATAATATGCACCTATGCTCACACAGGCAATGCGCATTGTGTATACAGGGGTACAAAATACAGGAGTATTTTGGGGGAGATTCTTTCTGACGAGAGAGAGAGAGAGAGAGAGAGAGAGAGAGAGAGAGAGAGAGAGAGAGAGAGAGAGAGAGAGAGAGAGAGAGAGAGAGAGAGAGAGAGAGAGAGAGAGAGAGAGAGAGAGGACAGTAACATTACACAAGTAAACTGCTGATCAACTGTGAACGTGACAACATTTAGCAAGCTTCTATCTGATTATCATTGGAGTGTTAGCTCTCCCTCAACGGTGATCAATATTATTCCACAGACGTGGTCTATTCAATAACCACGTTCAAAGACGAGGGCTGGGTTGAGTATGTCCTCATGATGCTTGTCTTTCTCTCCGTGTGTGTGTGTGTGTGTGTGTGTGTGTGTGTGTGTGTGTGTGTGTGTGTGTGTGTGTGTGTGTGTGTGTGTGTGTGCGTGTGCGCGTGCGTGTGTGCCAGTGCTCGCCCATCAGTCCACCGTCACCCAGGTGGATGCGCACACTCGCCGTTTGAGAGCATTTTACTGACATATTGTATTTATTTATTCTTGTAGGACAGGGGTTTTCAACCAGGGCCCACAATTCCCACAATTTAGGAGAGGTAAAACTGGCAAAGTGTTAGTCAAAATAACATTTCTTCTACATTTTCTAATAGTGTAGATTCTTGGAAATGAAGTAATTCAGATGTATAAATATAATCTAACTCTTGAGAGTGTAATTTAACTCTTGAGAGTGTATTATTTTACACTCAAGAGTTACAGATCCATAAGGGTCCATTTGACTACCAACAGTCCATCATTTAGCCTGGGGACCAAATGGGATCCTCTCAGGGACCACTGGTGGCCCCCGGACCACTGGTTGAAAACCTCTGACGTAGAAAACAAAAAATAAAACAAAAGAGATATTATTCATTGGCAGCACATAAAAACGTAGCCATGACACTCATATGGGTCAGTGTTTGGGACACGGACAGTCAGGGGCGGATTGGCACATATTTTCCCACCGGGACAATTTTTCCTTTCCCAGGCCACCCTGGGGGGGGCAGCTAGTTAACCAGATGTAACTCTTTGAGAGCGTAAAAATGAAACCAAATGGACCCTTGCGGGTCCATTTGGTTTCATTTTTACACCCTCAAGAGTTAAAATATTCATCATGTGAATTAGCCCAACTTAGTCTACACAACTAGAGAATGTAGAAGATTAATGGTCATTTTGAACTGTATGTTCCAGGCGAGCATCTAGCGCATTCTAGTGCATTTTGGATTTTGGCACACAGGAGTGAACGGGAAGATGGCAACTCTCCTACTTGAAGGCCCTGTCCTGGGCTTGGCGCCCTGGCCTGCCCGTGACTTAAAAAAAAAAAAAAAAAAAAACTGTCCAGGCCACTAGGTGACACAGGCCACCGGGAAAACTCCCTGTACTCCAGATGGCCAATCTGCCCCTGCGGACAGTGCTGTACAGAGTGGCACCAACCGCTGTCAGTCAGAACCTTTACTCTTCCACTGAGCACACACAGAGCATTACCAATAACAGATGGGAGGTCAGTGCCTGTACGTTTGTGATACACAGACAGAGAGCATGTACTTGTTCTTCACAGGAAGGAATTCAGCTTTATTTTTAGCAAGCGTCAAACCAAATGACGTAGCATTGGGAAGGCTAAACAAAACAAGCGATTCATCGCGCAGACGGACGCACGCACTGCATAATGCATGTGTGAGCGCACACATTTATCACGCGTGACGCGTATGCAACCACCTACACGGTTGTCTCTCTCTCTCTCTGTGTTAGCCTGTGGCAGAGCAAACCTTCGGCCTTGTTGGGGAAGCCTCAGTTATCGACCAGCTTCACAGTTTTATGCACCAGCGGCACCTTCTTCTAAGAGGAGGTCAGAGAGGCTGCTGTTTATCTTCTAAAGAAAGCCCCAAGACCCAGCAGTCAGCAACACAACAACATGTCGGCCCTGAATGGATCGCTGGGGCCAGAGGAAGGCAGATGTGCTAATAAATCTGCAAGTTTATGAATGTGAGCACAACACGGGTCGACTATACACTCCAAGAGTGCCCCAACGACGGACATTCAAAATTAAACACCCATTAAAATGTGTCCCCATAGTCCCCATATTTCTAAAAAAGCGATGCCATTCTTAAACTGTTGCAGTTTTGGACTGCAGTAATGTGGTCCAATACAACAACGCAGATGAGTATCGTTCACATGGGCCCATTTTTTGCAGCAGAGCAAAAACACACATTAGGAAAACGGATGCATAAATATCAAGTCAGGCTATTTCCTCCTGTTCATTTCTCATGGGGTTATTTATTTCTCTCAAAACGAAAATTTGTGTGACTGCATACGAATACATCCAGCGCTGGATGATTACTCTTGATGATTACTATTCCTATTCTGCCAAATAAAGTTTTAAAAAACAAAGTTTCAACTTTGTGTTCAGGACATGAGGCGTTATAATGGAGACACGCACGCACGCACATGCACACGCACGCACAGTGTTTAGCAGTTACAGTACTTCTCTCCTTGTAGGCCAAGGTTCTCGATCTCAATGCAATGAAATCTGGGATCGGCTTCTGGGCAGAGTACAAAAGGCCCATTGTTACATTTAATTACAATTCTTAATTTAAACAATACACGCGCTTTACACTAAGTTTCAGTGTTGAACTAGATAGGATGGTGCTGTGGTATAGTCACCAGAGGCAGTTAAGATACAGCTACAGGCCAAGAGAACGACTGAACTAACTAACCTAAAGGTTAACCCCCAAACAAGTATATCTAACACGTGGAACAAATATTGCAAATACCATGAAATAAATCCACATCTCTGTACGTCTGTATGCTGGGATCTGGGAAGTTTATTACATGGGCGCTAGCGGTGGCTAGCGACAAAGCGAAATCAAGTAAAGCCATTTCTTAAATCTCTACATTAAGCCTAATTTATCATACTGTACCTTGTCTCAACTTCTTTGGTAATATTTGCATTATTAACTAAAACTAATTGTCGGTGGCGTCCAACCAGTTCGTCCGTTCGTTCAGTCAGTCGTTGAGACGCACGCACGCACGCACGCACGCGCACATGCACGCACACACACACACACACACACACACACACACACACACACACACACACACACACACACACACACACACACACACACACACACACACAGTATATCCCCACCCAACCCAATAATGTCGGCTCAGCATCTCTCTGCTCACCCGCTGTCTGTCACTGACTCTCAGGTCACACAAATGCCCTCTGCCAGCCTCACACACCAGCAGGGGGTGTGTTTGTGTGTGTGTGTGTGTGTGTGTGTGTGTGTGTGTGTGTGTGTGTGTGTGTGTGTGTGTGTGTGTGTGTGTGTGTGTGTGTGTGTGTGTGTGTGTGTGTGTGTGTGTGTGTGTGTGTGTGTGGCGAGAATGCAACTGATCCACAAGCATGCATATGCAGTCGTGACTGGGATTAGCTGAGTGGGCAGATACAGTGTGCATAGGCCTACTTCTACATACTGTACAGAACACATACAGTACGCATGCAATAACAAACTGTAGTAACACAGTCCATTCGCACACACATCAAAACTGTGTGTATGTGTGAGCTTGCGTGTGTCTCTTCTGTACAATCGTGACATTTCATTCATAAAAAACACAGATACACACACAAACACACACATTTTGTGTTTAGCAGCTACCTATTCGACGGAAACTAAATGAAGACTGCATTTATAAACAATTTCATCAACAAATGAAAAGTACACCAAAATGCTAGGATGGGACAAAAAACAGGAGATAAGTCATTTTACACTTGGTTGCATGCTGAAAATAGCCGATCTACAAGCACACACACACACACACACACACACACACACACACACACACACACACACACACACACACACACACACACACACACACACACACACACACACACACACACACACACACACACACACACACACACACACACACACACACGTCCATCTCTAAATGAAACAAACATGTGGCTGTAAGAAATGGAGCTGGAGGGAAAGAACTGCACAGAGACGTTGTTGGAACGAAGTCAAAATGTCTTTGGGAAGGAAGTCTAGTCTACACTACAGTACATGGAACCGCCTTTTGGTTCTGAGAATGGAATAAGTGCACTGAGCGGGATAAGAGAACGCATGTGTGGCCGTGCACACACAAGTATGAAACCATTCAGATCCGTCAGACAATGGTTACCAAACCTTTCATGTCAAGGACCCCTCACCCCCCTATGCACCTTGCTAATAACCTTAGTAACTTAGCAACATGCATAAACAAGCAAGCACACTCATACAATGCATGGACATAGGAAATTGGCAATAAAATTATACTAGTTTGGCCCAGGCACCTTAAGCCACCGTCTTAAGCCAGCCTGACGGCGTGCCGCGGGTTCAACTCCCGACGGCCTTTGCCATGTGTCACTGTGCCCATCTCTCTCCCGCTTTTCTGTCTAGCTACTGTTACATTAAAAATCCCCAAAACAAATCTTAAAACATAATAAAAAATTCATTTTTTACAGAGTTAAAAATAGTTTCATTTTTGGCATTTTAAGCAATTCAGTGAGCATGACTTATCAGTGACATAACACTGAGAGGATTAGGCTTGTGTGTGCATGCATTGACAGCATCTGGGCCAGAAACTATCCTGAATGATAGGGCTTATTTTATTTAGTCAGCAGAAACGGAGAGAAAGCAAGAGAAGAATTGTATGACATGGAGGAAAGTTATTTCCATGCATGAAAATTCCACTCAAATTAAAGCCGGTAATGGGGAGTACAATTCTATAGGTATTAGGAAAATGTTGGTTCTCATCATATATACTTTCAAAGACTGTATCAAATTGAAGTCATTTCAATTATTTACGTATAATGGAAGTAACAAATAAGTAAAATAACCAATCCAACCATTTCTCCGTATTTGGACAGATTGTTTCAACACTTTATGTGTATTCGGTATATCTTTGGGGAAGCACTAATGAGCACTAATGTAATGGATAAAAAGGGGAGTTTGGGGAAGGGAATGCAACAGGCCAACAACACGTGCACCAAGACCTGCTCCCACTTGTGATCATGATAGGAGGAAGGCACCTCTTTTCCTGATTGGATGAAGGGTTTGCACGTACCACCAATACCGGAACTAGTTTCGTCTTTTTTGTAACCTAGGGGCTCCTTATATGGCCAGCACTGAATCACTGAATATACCTATAATAGGTTGGTTAAAATAGCGTTTTGAAATAAGGTCCATATGGTGGCACCTTTAAGCTCCATGGAACACAAATCAGTTTCAGAACCATTAATCAATCCATCAGGTAGTACAATAGAGATGCGCAGTGACGTCACCACCCCGGTTCCGGAAGTCTTTTCCCCATTCATTTTTTTCATAGACTTTTCGAAAATAATTTATATCAAGACGATTACGCCGTGGCCAAAGCCAACTCAGGTCGTGACAAATCATGACAACAAACACAATATCGTCATATAATATATAATTGGGAAGAAGTAGAAAACGGCATGATACGTGTTTCGTTTTTCATCTTAGAAATTATTTTATTGTCCCAAAAGTTTGTGTGTGTCATCATGATTCGTCACGACTCGAGTTGGCTGTGTCCGCGGCGTAATCGTCATGATATAAATTATTTTCGAAAAGTCTATGAGAAAAATGAATTGGGAAAAGACTTCCGGAACCGGGGCGGTGACGTCACTGCGCATCTCTATACTAACAGACCCATTCATTCAGAACATTGCACTGTACACTGTACTGTACTGTAACTGTACTGTTAACTACTCCGAGGGCAGGGTTCAGTCCCTGTCCTTGTCTTCTACCCCAGTGATCCGGGGACCACCAGTGGTCCCTGAGAGGGTTCCAGCTAAGTTGGTTAACCAGATGTAACTCTTGAGAACGTAAAAATGAAACCAAATGGACCCGCCAGGGTCCATTTGGTTTCATTTTTACACTCTCAAGAGTTCAAATATTGAATTAGCCCAAGTCTACACAAATAGAAGATGGACAAAAGCAAAAGAAATCTTTAGTTTTGGGGTCTGTGGGGCTAAAATGGTCTGTGGCTCAAATCCTGAATAAAAGGCGGGCCCTGGTATCAAAAAACGTTGAAAACCACAGCTCTATCCCACACACCTCCTCTGATGGGATTTGACCTCCCCGCCCCCAGCCCCTCCCTCTCCTTCAAGGCCTGTTAAGGTCTCCTAAGTCCAATGATTACATGATTATTATTCTTTTACGGGTGTGAATTGATTAAAGTCCTCAGGTCTGTGGATGTAGGCCAGACGAGATGGCCAAGTGCGCGCGCGCGAGCGCGAGCGAGCGAGAGAGAGAGAGAGAGAGAGAGAGAATGAATGAATCATGAGTAAAAGGGTATTTGCATGCCTGAATTGTGTAAATATGATTTGCTAAACCTGGACACAACCATCTATTCTATTCGAGTCCTCAGCATCTCAGAGAGAAAAGCCAGTTATTTCCCTCTGACGGCATGAAGTGCTGTGAATAAGCTCCGGCACAACAAGCTCTACGACACGACGCAATAATGGGCAGGACAGTTCTGATAGTCACAGTGGAATCCTCACTGTTCATTTAATTCAGTGGAACTTAAAAAGGTGCGGAATAAAAGTGGCTGTGCTCCGTGAGTGTGCAGTAATCGTTTAAGTCATTTTGGCAGCCATTAAAAAAAGAACCTCCAGAATGATGGCCTGGTTTATCTCTGTAAGCTGACAGCATCATCAGCTAGAATTTTGCAATTTGCAACAATTGGTGTGTGACCACATTATGCATGGGTACAAACAAAACAATGTCGCTAGCACCGGTTGTAGAAGTATATAATATGGATATGATGACTAAACAGGTCAAATTATTAATTGTTTATCAAATAGTAAGGCTAGAAAAAGTGCCCTTCTGGGCACAGGTCTCCATCAGGTGCAGGTAGTTTACATGTACACTGTACAGTACAGTTGAGTATACTGAAATTTTGTAATTTACTTACCGAATAATTCCAATTTCCAATGTGTTTACTTCTACTCTCCACTATGTCTCGGATAAATATTGTACTTTTACTAAGCTGCAAACTTTCAAAACTTTAGTTATAGAATTTATAGAATTTTATAATTATTGCAAAACATACGTCAGCCCTATTTAATTATGGCGGTGGCTCAGGGGTAGACATTGGATGGTGACCCTGAGGTTGCCGGTTCGAACCCAGGCTCTTTCAGAGCGTTGATGGGTCCCTGAGCATGACATTAACCCCTAACTGCTACCGAGGTGCCGGTCATATCCTTGGATGGTTTCTTCCACCATTGTGAATCCATGTAAAGCGCCTTGAATAATAAACCATTTACCATGTTTTGGGTCTTTTGAAAATAGCAGATCTACAAGCTCAGGGGAGTGACGCAGTGCAAGTTTGTAGATCTGCTAATTT
Source organism: Benthosema pterotum (assembly GCA_039105355.1). Classification (NCBI taxonomy): domain Eukaryota; kingdom Metazoa; phylum Chordata; class Actinopteri; order Myctophiformes; family Myctophidae; genus Benthosema; species Benthosema pterotum. The sequence goes on along the minus strand of CM076970.1, from coordinate 19,857,207 downwards.
CAAAAGAGTTTTGTCCACATTTGAAAACTTTAAAATGGGACATTCTGCACAAACTTACGATCTACCAGCTCACGTTATGCCATAACGTGTGATGCATTCTGAGCTTGTATGCCATAACGTGTGATGCATTCTGAGCTTGTAGATCAGATATTTTTGATTAATGTTTGCCTATCATGACATAGGGGTTAGGTTTGTTTCATTACACGCCAGAAGAAGAGAAGATAGCATTAACGCCATTTCACAAAATCCCTGTCCATGTTATCTAGTTTCACATCACAATGTCAATATTATTTCTCTATACATTATCGCTGGATTGTATGACAAGAGGCCAAAGAGGCTTGGCAGCAGCAATGGTGCGTATCGAACGCATGTCTATCTACAGTGAGACAGGGCAATAGAGTCAATAAGTGACAGGAGAGGGCATGCTCGGGATTAGAAGGCAATCTGGATTAGTGAGAGAATGCAGAGCCTCTGGCACTTAATGCAGGCATCTGATGGGCATGCCACACACAACACACACACATACACGCACACGTAAACACCACATACTCCTGCAAAGTTGCCAGCAGCTATATCGAAGATAGCACACAGTACACAGAGCTCACAGTTTGCGCGCACACATCAGATCTGCTGTTTGCTCCAATGCAGGCAGAGTGGGTGTTGTGTGATATTTGAATTTGATCCGATAAAGAATCCACTGAGAAGCGGATTAATGACACGTTGTCATGCAGCAGCACACTCCATCTAACAATAATGCGCACTCTAATGGCTCTTTTGCTTATGTCTATAATGTTAATGAAGCACCGGCACCAAGTCAAATATGTATTCTAATGCTACGCGATACAATGGCTTCATAACAAGCTGACTAATAACACTTGAGGAATAAGTTAATTGCAATTCACACTCTGCGGCTCTCTAATTATAGTCTTCAGCAAAGAGCAGCCGTAATGCACTTTTAAGTAGAATGGTAGTTTACCTAATTAGGCCTATCTCACACACAGTCACAGATGTACAATCACGCACTGCATGCAGACACACACATACTAGTGTGTGTGCACACCACACACACACACACACACACACAACACACACACACACACACACACACACACACACACACACACACACACACACACACACACACACACACACACACACACACACAAAACACATGCGCATGCATGCATCCACGCACGCATGCCCACAGAGCACAGTGACATGACTGCCATTCAGTAATTAGTACTGGTAATGGAACTGTAAATTATTGTTTCATTTTCAGGCTATCACATGGTAAGTGTGTGCATGTGTGCATGGATGCACAGCCAGACTTAAAAAAAGGCAACAACAATATTACAGAAACCCAGTAGTGTTGGTTTCCTCGACTAATACTAAAAAAATATTTGTTGACTACCTTTTTTCCCTGACAAAAACAAAATGGGAAAAGACGGAAAAAAATGCTGTTAAAATCAACACAAACCTTTATCTCTACAGTCAGTTCAGTGAGAGTTCCTCTTATAGTAATAGCTATGTTGTATCTCTAGCTGGGGTCCTAATGAGTAGCAGTCATATAGGCTACCAATGACTGCAGCTAATAGCTTCAATCACACTGTCTATAATGTGTGAATGTACTGTATATACCATGTATCATCCCCCACCCCACCGTTTCATTCATTTTGTTTTTTGTTAGTTTTAATCAAATGCTCTATCTCACACGAAGTTCAGTTGTGATATGATGTGCTGAGATCTGCTATTTGTATCGTCCCAAAATGGGGACTGTACTATAAGTTGAAAGTGGTTAAGTCTACAGTGATGTGAATGCACCCTGCATCTTAAGGAATCTAAATTGAGAAAGAATACAATCCTGTCACACTCCCGTGGTTCTGGGAAGAAATACTGTACTCTGACGTCATGGGAGTCGGGACCCATCTGAAGGACCACCCCGGGATCCCAGGGCCCATTGCATAGAAAACCTATTTATATCACATTGAGTCTGTCGTCTGTGGAATTTATAAATATTGTAGCCAATGAAAATTAGTTAGAGCTTGTGAGTATTGGAACACAGATGATACTTTTTAAAGGTACAACTGAGGAGTTGGGGCGTTTGGTTTCTGTACAGCAGAACCAGGAGTGTCCTAATGGAGCCGTGGTGAGCTAAAAATGCTAGCTAGCAGACCACAGCAGTTCCAGATGTACTGACCTCGGCCAGAACTTTGAAGTTTGGTTGCGCATGGGATAAAAAAGAAAAAAAAGGGGGGGTTCCCACCGCGACACCTTAAAGGTTGTGGAAATCTTTTGTGGCATTTCTTTTTGTATTTGGCATAATAAAATGTGTTTTACATCAGGCATCAGGCATGTAGTGCTAAATAAAAGAACTGAGACTGGAATTTGAGGTTCATTTTAAAGAAGAAATATAAAATGAAGTATAAAAGAAGTAATATTTCCAAAAACACGCAGGGGAAACATTTAAGCCAACATGTAAACAAAGCTTATTAACAAAAGGTTATTAAACTCCTTGCCCGCCTCCCTTGTGTGTCCAAATGTCACTCACTGTCAGAGAGCCAAACCAGCTTGTATTGGAAGCGAGCTTGTATTGGAAGCGAGACCGACAAAACTGACGCACTTCCAGGAACACGGAAACAATTCAGAAGTGCACAAAGAATGTATGGTCACTGATCAAAGCTGCGGAAACGTTCCTGGGCGGTCGCCAATTTGTTTTAATGAGCTCCAAAAATACACCAAAAACAAGTTCAATCCAATACAAATATTTTGTATTGGATTGGTTTTAGGACGTCCCCTGGAGGGTCTAGAATATTTTTTGGGGGGGGGTTTCTTTTTGTGTGTTTGGGGGCGGGGGTGTGTGACTCATCCATTCTAGTCCTTGGCAACATTTTTGCATTAAAAAAAGTTACAACAATACCTTGATTTTGAATTAAAATCTTCATGTAGGCCTACATAAGGTTTTCAATTTTTCTCTCTCTATTTTTTTATATCACGCTACGCATCGTTCATTTCAGTTCAGATTACTGCGAAAGCCAGCGCAGTGCATGACGAAAGACCATCTTCATCATCGTCGTCTTTGTCTACTGCTCAGTCAAGAGGCAATCTCAGTTTACCCGACACTATGAGGGTCTACATTTCCAGAGACCACATCCAACCGCTGCGTGTGTGCTTGTTTTATTGCACCGATATACTGAATCGGGTTGATTAAAAATAACTTTCAGCAAATGCAGCTTTAAGTCTGCTGCGTTGGGGTTCAGTTATTGGTTTTCGCCTGCTGCCATCACCTGAGAGGAACTCAAGTCTCCAATGTGTTTCCGACAATTACACACACTGTAAACTATTTCATAATTATTGTGTACACAAAGCCAGGCGTGCAATTTTGCACCACGCACAAAGGGATATTACACAACTACGTTTAACGAGAAGCATGCATAGCAGTCTCTGGATTACATTTGAGATTTTTTTTAATATGTTTGAAACTAAGCAGTCAGGGTTTTTTCCCAGCGCTTTTATGAAGCCCACTCATGTTGCTCTTATTGTCTCCTCAATGTGCCACGGACTTCTGAGCGCCAAGTCCCCGTCAAACACTGGAAAATATAGATATGAATATAACGGCGCTTCATTAGAAGTAATCACAGGACCTTCACTGAATGGAACCATATTGTTCTAAACCAGTGGTCCGGGGACCACCAGTGGTCCTTGAGAGAATTCCAGGAGGTCCCCAGCTAAATTATGGACAGTTGGTTAACCAGATTTAACTCTTTGAGAGCGTAACCATGAAAACAAATGGTTTCAAATGGTTTGGTTTCATGTTTACTTTCCTCTAGTTGTGTAGCCCAAGTCTACACAACTGAGAATGTAGAAGATTAATGGTCATTTTGATCTGTATGTTTGACTGTTTTGTTTCCCAAATCCAGCCTGGAATCGTGGACAAAAGCAATAGAAATCTTTGTTTTTTGGGGTCTGTAGGGCTACAATGTCATCAACTGGTGGTCCGTGGCTAAAATGTAGAATAAATAGTGGGCCCTGTTATGAAAAAGGTTGAAAACCACTGTTCTAAACGGAGCCGAGCCAAGCGAATGTGTCGCTGCTAAACTACGTAGCATCTGCCCATCCAATGCGAGAGCAACGCAGTCTTACAGTTTGTGGTGGAAAAGTCCCACAGTGACAACTCCATTTCGCCTGGGGTTTTCTCCGGAGTGACTCTCAAATCTGTCTTTTTACTTTCGTGTGTGTACGTGTACATGCATGCGCACGCACGCACGCACGCACGCACGCACACACCACAGCCTAACAACTTCTACACACAAATACACAAGTGAACACACGCACTAATGGACACACTTATGCACACCAATTTCATGGGCATTAAGTATTAAATAGGGGAGGCACACTCTCTATTGTGCACCCATTGGGCTGAGTCAAAGTGTAACTAATTCCCTCTAATGCAGGCAGGGTGGCCATTGTCACACACTAAATTAAAACGTTTATTATTGCTTAAAATGCTGCGACGAAGGCATGGAAGCGTATGTAGTATGTGCTGCATGAGTGTGGGTGTGTCGCCGTAAATGCAGCAAACCAGTGTCAATACACACAGCCATTGAGGGTAGCATTTTAGATACACGTGGAATGTTGCCATGTGTGGATATGGAGCTTTAACCACAATTACAAATAAATATATACGTCATGTTGTGCTTTGTTTCTATTCTTAAATGGGCAATAAAATGTAGAGCCGTTATAGAATTGCAATTATTGTTTTGTACCATCGGTTTAATATTCAGAATATGTAAACCTTGGCATTTACCTGCGCCTGCTTTTGCTATATGTAAATTAAGGTGTGTGTTTGACTCCTAAATATGTACTTTAGAGAACAAATTTGACTATTTATTTAGTTTCCGGTGTGAGAGAGTGTGTGTGTGTGTGTGTGTGTGTGTGTGTGTGTGTGTGTGTGTGTGTGTGTGTGTGTGTGTGTGTGTGTGTGTGTGTGTGCGTGTGCGTGTGTGTGTGTGTGTGTGTGTGTGAAACAAAAAGGACGCTCCTCAAAGGACAGAAGTTTGCATTTTGTTTTGCAAAGAGATGCCTCCTTTAGGCAGTAGAGAATCTGTACAGAAATGGATGCAAATGTATTCATAATGAATGCGCACAACAGTACTGATATAAATACACAGTATATGAGAACTAAAAAAGGATCTCAAGGCAAAATCGGACTTGTCTCACTGTACAATAGTGTGCTTCCATGCTCTGATGCATGTATACAGTATTTGCACGCTAACTGGTGCATTATAAAGGTGCTTTACATAGTCCCTGACACTCACACTCCATTCACACACATTCATACACTGATTACGGTGGATAAAGTGCAAGAAACAACCAGCACATCGGGAGCAATTTGAAATTCAGTGTCTTGCCTGAGGATACTTCGACATGTAGACAGGAGAAGCCGGGATTCAAATCGTCGGCCCAAGGATCATAGGACGACCTGCTCCTCCTCCTGAGCCCCACCCAGTAAGGAACTTACTATTATTCCCCATATTTCTGACAGAAGGCACTGAGGGCTGATTTCACCAGACACCACATTGTGCTACATCCAAAGTCATCGTTCAGCGCGATAGCCAGCTCCTCTTCCTCTCTTACAGACAGAAATAAGAACATGTTTAACATGTGACCTGGCAGCATTTAGAGTGCTCTCTGAATAAAACGAGGGCTTCCGATCGCGTCTCTGTATATATATGCAAACCAAATGTTTCTCATCAAGAATGCACAGTGTTCCCACTAGTATTCACACCAAGTCTTCCATGACCTTTTCTCCTCATTGTTGCCAAGTCATCACAATCTAAGACAAAGAGCAGATCTGGACATCTAAAACATGCATGTTTTGGATGAGAGAGAGAGAGAGAGAGAGAGAGAGAGAGAGAGAGAGAGAGAGACACGCACAGTTGCAGTTGCACATGCACGTGTTCATACACACACACACACACGGGATGCATGCACAATTAATTTCAAGAAAAGCAGGGGGACCCATTTTTGGTTGGCTATCAAAGGGAACATCTTTTCCTTTCCCAGATGGGAAGATTTTAACAGGGTGTTGTGAAGCTGGGCAGAGTCCCTGCTGGCATACAAATCAAATTACACACACAAGCGCGCGCACACGCACACACACAGACCAAATATTCCATCATATACACAAGCAGCACAAATCCTAAGCTTTGGCATATTATTAAACTTTGTGCTGTGCAGTGTTTTAATTGCTTACAAGGATTTATGTGAGGAAAGAGGCTCTCTCTTGTACATCTTCCAACACACTGTAATCACAGCACGTGTTCTACAGGGGGAAAGAAATGCTAGCTTTTTTTCTTCCTCCTGTGTGCATACATTGCGGGCAGTACTAACACTGAACCATGCAAAATCACCCCCCGCGCTTCCATGCACGTACGTACGTGTGCACAGACTCGTGCACACACAGGTTTAAAAGCGGCGTTAACCAGGGGCGGATTGGCAAATATTTTCCCACCGGACAATTTTGCCTTTCGCAGGCCACCCTGGAGGGGGGGCAGCTGGTTAACCAGATGTAACTCTTTGAGAGCGTAAAAATGAAACCAAATGGACCCTTGCGGGTCTCATCGCTCCCTAGTTTCATTTTTACACCCTCAAGAGTTAAAATATTCATCATGTGAATTAGCCCAACTTAGTCTACACAACAAGAGAATGTAGAAGATTAAAGGTCATTTTGATCTGTATGTTCCAGGCGAGCATCTAGCGCATTCTAGTGCATTTTGGAAGTGCCACTAGTGCATTTTGGATCTTGTCCAGGCCACTAGGTGGCGCAGGCCACCGGGAAAACTCCCTGTACTCCAGATGGCCAATCCGCTCCTGGCGTTAACGAAGGCGCTCGCCGGCCTGTGTCCGACTAAACAACCTGACAGGAGGGCTGAGCCGGCCCTGGGGAGCAGCAGAGTGTGGCGTTGAGCCCCTCAGGCTGAACAAGCACCGGGGCCACCGGTAAGGTGTCTGAGCCCGCCGGCGAGCCCCACAGCTCGGCTGTGTCGGAGCAGGGGGGTGGGTGGGGGGATTAGGAGCGCTCTGTGACCGCATCAAAGCCACGTGTCACCGGCACGCAGTCTTATCCGTGAGCAGCACACTCCAGCGAGCTCTGATCCCCTTATAACTGGAAGCGAGATGGGGCCCCCAACGCACGCCCCCGCCAGGACCAGCCCCAACGGCAGCGGGGCTGTATTTTTAGGGGGCGAATCGGATCGGTGGGGCGCTTCACAGAGAACATACCGGCAGTGGTGTCGGTGTCCCCCGTGTCATCTCTCTCCGTTAGAGAGAAGGAAATGAAAGGGGCGCTGAGAGGGAATGCGTCCCGCTTTGCTCAATCTGAAAGCAGAGAGCTACCTTTTGACCGGAACAGCACACACAAACAGATGAGGGACGAATTTGTTGTGACAGCGGCTTGATGCAGCGCGCTGTGATCTGCTCTGTGTGCGTGCGTGTGTGTGCTGTGATCTCCTGTACGTGTGTGTGCGTGCGTGTGTGTGTGTGCTGTGATCTCCTGCATGTGTGTGTGTGTGCGCGTACGTAGTATGTGCTCCCATGCATGCGTGCGTATGAAGTTTTACGGTACAGTATTAGTAGTATATAGTAATAATATTTAGCCTTCCATCTGCTGTGACTGGTGGTGGTCTCCCTATGCTATTCCTCAATGTTGATTTTGGCAACACATTTTTCTTTTAGTTTATTTAGTCATATTTTAGTCTTTTGAAATGCCTTAGTGTTGGTCTAGTTTTAGTCGACTGAAGGCCATGCAATTTCAGCAGCTATGGTTGGTTTTCGTTGACAAAAATGCTTTTTTCCCCTCTGATTTTACACTTGCTGAAAATAGCCATCCTACAAGTGCTTGTAAATCAGCACTGCTCTTCTGTTGGGAAACGATAAGACAGGTGTCGAGGAGGACACCTAGTGGCTGTCAAGTAGAACTGCCTCACACTCGTCAGTTGGACAATAATAATATATCTCTGGGACAAGCAGAGATTCTGTCTTGGAAAACCTCGGCAGAAAAATGTGGTTCCTCGTGTGGGAGAGCCAGGATCACATCCCAGGTGGCACATAAAAGTTACATATTGTAGCCTTAATAGTTCAACTCTGGGTGTAGAAATCGATCTGCGTTCTGTATACTCTATCTCTGAGTTAAAAATACCAGCATTTCCCATTTTACTGTGCTCTTTCCTGCCGTTTTTGCGTTTAAAAGAAGAGACAAACAGTGATGAGAGATGAAAGGCAGTTCGGGCGGAGAGGTGGTCTTTATTCTCGACTGCAATCAACTCGCTTTGGCACTAAACCTTTGGCAAGCTTGATCATCCAATCTGCATTTGCGTGTCAGTTAAAAGAGAGAGAGTGTGCACTAAAAATAGAAGGTTGGAACAGAAATACATAAGAGTCACATCCTCCAAATACAGTGGGAAAAACATCCGGCTGTCAATCTATTACTATTGTTGTTTTTTTTGTTTTCTTTTTTGTTTGTTTTTCTTCTATGCTAGAAGATTGAGAGATCACAACGGTCAAAGCTGAAATAACATTTAGCAAGCAAGTCAGAATCAGAAAATTATTCACCGCTGCATGTAATCAAAACATTCATGTTTTGTTTAACCACATTAACTACTTTTTTCCTACAAATATTGTGAAATTAGTAGTTCTAAAAGGTCCTATCGCTATCTGTACAGCTATGTACAGTATTGCGTAAATCTGTCAACATAACGTAAAACACGGATATCATTACTGTACATACGCTAGTGGTGTACATTACAGATTCTTACCGTGACATCATTAAATCATTACAGCTTACAATCCATACATTTTTCATTTTCCTCTTCTCCTGATGGAAAATTACAACAAAGTCTGAAATGCAGCCAACATGGAGGTTCAAGGATCAGTCAAGCCTGAGACTCGATGGAAGACATTAACATACTCTACCACGGGTTAACTCATTCAGCGCGATCGGATTTTCTTTGTTTTCTTTCCACTGCCGCGGCTCAAACCAGTTCGATCGGTAAAAAAGCCCTTATTTTGAAGCTCAGATCTCCTAAACAGGATGTGCTGTTTCTGTTATGCTGTGTCTGTTGTCTTGCCTAATCGATCATCTGGCGATGTACCCAAAAACATCCGGGTCACAAGTCAGGAAGAGCTGTGTAGCCCTGGCTGCTTAACCCATGCGCCAGCGACATTGAGGGGGCAAACCGGAGGAGAGCCGTTTGAATGCATTGGGCTGAATGCATGTCAATGGGAAGGGAAAAAAAAAAAAGTTGTCCCCAATTCTGTCCCAAATGAAAGTCAGCAACGGGATGATCATCAGACGATGCGCACGGACTAATAGTTGGATTAAAGAATGAAATCTACATCTCGTCGTGATACGAGCCGTCCGCGTGACCGGCGGGGGGGTCTCCACGGGATGTCCACGAGCAGCTCGAGAACGGCGCTTTAAGAATTAAAATAACTAATTCGGGTTCACTTTTGCTACACCATCAACTCACACATACCTGCCTTGTACCACTTAACTGTCTACGTCTACGTGTACTGTCTACGTCACTATCACGATTGAAACTTTTATTTTTGAAGCTCCGGGTCCCCGAAACCAGATGTGTGATGACTTAAATGTGTTTCTGATGCCTTGACCATTCTGCCCTCTAACCCTTTGTGCAGAAATGTCTGGCTCCGATTCCTGAGTCTTACTTGTAACAATACATATGTAGGTAAATCTACTAACTTCACTATACAGTATAATAAAATATAAAAAGTTAAAAACTACCATTTTGAAAGGTTTCCGAATAGCTCTGAACATTTTGGAACATCTCTGATGGAAGATTTTTGCCTATAATGACCTGCCAGGGTGAATGTGGTTAAGGCATCCACTCAGCAAAGCGAGGTCTTTGTAAAGGTAATTGGCCGTGCCCTTTTAACTCCCCGCTAATGATCATCCGCCCTTAATGCAGGCGATCATGAACTGAGCCGTGACCGCGGTCAGCCTACCGGAGGCTAACTCAATTACCCCTCTGCCTGGGACACTGCGAGGAGGAGGACAAGGAGGAGGCCAGCAGCCCGGACCGCTGTCATCATCAGGCCTGCCATGGAACCCTGGGGTGTGACTGGAGAAGCGGTGAGTTCCATCAGAACAGATCAGGCCGTCCCGACGACGCCCCACATCCAATCAATGGTTTGTTATCGCTCCATAATGGGCTTCTAATGAGTGGCCTCACCTTGTATCGTCTTAATGAGTCGACTCACCTTGTATCTAAAGGTGAAAAGGTGCAGAAAAGCGTGCCGGTGGGGGGAGGTGGGGGAAGTGTCGTGTCAAAGTGTCGTAGAGCAACACTTAACCCCCTAGCTGCCCCCGGTGAGCAAGTTGTTGTCAGTTGTTGTGTGAAACAGGGGAATCTAAACCTAGCATACAATGAATTTGATTTGTCACTTACTAGTAGTAGTGTACAAGCAGCACAATGCTGGTGGGTCCTATTCCCACAACGCTGTGCAAGCACAATACAACAAGGTAATGGAAATAGAAAGTAAGAAAATAATACTGCAACACTGCATGGTTGCAGTAGAATTAAAGTGTGGAGTTAACACCTTCATTTTAACGACAAGTCCAATACATACAATATATTTAATATTTTAGAATTATGGTAGTTGCAAAAATGTGTGCATAAAATGCTACAGCACCTCCAAAAAAGGTCCATAAAACAAGGCTCCCGACTTCCCAAAACAGAACTATGGCTAGGGTTGATAGAGTACAGCATCTTGCAATGGGTCTGGTCTATAAGATTCACTACACCACCAAGATACCCGTTAGTTGAAATATCCTTTTAACCTGCACATGGGCATTGACCTTTAGCATATATGCAGGGAATGAATTTGCTTGACATTTTCCAAAATGTTTATTAGCATTTCTCACCACAGGATATATGTAGTCGCAGAGACCCAAAAATCCAAACATCTATGGTCTCGATAAAGCACTTTGGAAAAGGGGCATGTAAATTGCAAAAAACTAAACTTTCTAAAACAAATAATTATTAAAAACTCCAAAACAGAATCAATGACTATGGAGACATAGATGTCGTCTCTGCCCTACCCACTGCCTCTTCTCCCTTCATTCTCATGTTACAACTCCCCTTCCCTGCAAAGTCACTGCGGGTTCCCATTGAAGATCAGTGTGCCCGCCAGTGTAGGGCAGGCAGTGAATATACTGTTGCATTATATTAACAAATGGAAGCTATTGTTTTCTCATTCTGTTCAGCTGACAGCAGTGGTCATATGTTCTGGTTCTCAAACAAACGCAATAAGACACAGCAAGAATGTCCAATCAGATACTGTGTATGAGTATGCCAGACTGCATACCATATAGTTTAATGTTGTTCATTTTTTACTTCATTCGGTAGTTGTCCCCCATCATAATCAGTGTCCAATAATCAGAGTTGGTGCATGGTTCAGTGATACAGAGAACCATAAATGGCTGGAGAGACACAAGGTACTCATACATACATAAATAAAGCTGCAAGCAGCGATTTACGGGCCCTCGATCGTGCAAGTTTCGGGCAAATATCGGCCAATCAGAAAAGGGCTAAGTCACAAGGAGCCAAAACATAGTCCAATGATACCACCCATATGTCTCTATGACATAGCATTGAGGAGTTATGGCAGGAAATAGTATCGACCAATCAGAAGAGGGGGCGGGGCTAAGTTACACCAATCAACGTCAGGGACGCATCAGGGACTCATTACTAGTCCAATGATGTCACCCATATGTCTCTATGACATAGCATTGTGGAGTTATGGCAGGAAATAGTATCGACCAATCAGAAGAGGGGGCGGGGCTAAGTTACACCAATCAACGTCAGGGACGCGTCAGGGACTCATTACTAGTCCAATGATGTCACCCATATGTCTCTATGACATAGCATTGAGGAGTTATGGCAGAAAATAGTATCGACCAATCAGGTGCAAGTACCACTTCCTGTTTGGCGGCGAAGTTTGGCGCTCCGCCACGGTGGCGCCGTTTTACGAAAACTCACGATTTCCATAACTTTTCATCGTCAACGTCTTTTCTGCTTGCCGAGCGATTTTTTTTTCCGAACGGACCCCCCCGCTCCGACGAGTTAGCCAAAATGCGACATGTGGAAATGGGCTAAATTGCACCAAAACGCAGCCTTTATTTTGAAATAACCGACTTCCTGTTTGGTTTCGGACGCGGCACCAAGAGACTTTTTTTTAAGTTGCGACATGATACAGGTGCGTGCCGATTTTCGTTGATGTACGTCAAACCGTATGGTGGGGCTCGAGGCACGAAGTTTTCTAGGGGGCGCTGTTGCACAATTAGGCCACGCCCACTTTTAACAATTTTACCATACGTAAATTTTTCGCACTAGTAACGCGCTTGCCAATTTTCGCAACTTTTCGTCGACGTTATGCGGCCGAAAAACGCGATTCATTCTCGGGAATAAGAAACAAACATTGCGGTTTCAATAGGGCTTCGCACTTGCTTTGCAGTGCTCGGGCCCTAGTGAATGGGTGCCCAAAAGGTAGATTGTGACCAGTAGATCACACAGGCTTGTGCAGGTAGATCACATGGCAGCCGCCTTTAATACATTACTATATTGAACTACCAAATACTTTGTTTTCAAATGTCAGTAGTAGCATATAAAGAAAAACTTCCAATTCTCTCCCTCTATTTTTTTCATTTCAAGTGTTTTTTTTCTGAAACACTTTATAACAGTAAGTTACACCATCACCACTATTTCAAAGCTCCCACTTTTTAGTGGGCCTTGGAATGGGATAATCGCTTTTTTGAGGTGTAGACCTTGTTGAGCCGGTCATTTTGAAAGCAGCTCTCACGTCAAAAAGTGTGGGCACCCCTGGGTTAGTGTCCTGGCGGGACCCTCTCCCTAAAAGACTAGGGTTGTATTAGTCAACAAAATTAACACTGGCGCTGTGTGCAGTGCACGACTGGGCATATAGGGGGAGTATTGATTAACCTGTGCTGCCTGCCACTGGGGAAGCAGTGTGTGTGTGTGTGTGTGTGTGTGTGTGTGTGTGTGCGTGCGTGCGTGTGTGCGTGTGTGTGTGCGTGTGTGGCGGAGGGAATCGATGGCACACAGGGATGCTATTACAGCTGACTGCCAGGCAGGCTGGACTTCAAAAAGCCATGTGCACTGCAGGAGGAGAAACAACAGAAGGTAATTATCCCACAGCTATACTAGCGAGGTAATCTGGACACAGAGGAAAGGTGGAGCCTGCCGGGGCGGAGGTGGATGTTTCGGAGATGTTTGCTATAGAGCTACAGTGACCAGGCGACCGACTGTCCAGGTTTGGCCCGGTTTCATCCTGGTTGTTCTGACTGAGTCTCGACAACAAACCTTCACAACACAGCTAAAATAATAACAGTAGGTAAAACATTTTACCCAATGAAAGCAGAGATTTCTTTTAGGTAGCTGGGGCCAACTGGGATAGTTAGCAAAAACAACAGTCAATGGTGTTTGGTTGTTTTTTTCGTGCATGCGCGCAACCTACAATGTCCCACGCTCACATACTCGGATGGATGATCCTATTACAAATGGGGGTCTCATAAAAAACAAGTAAACAGGGTTTTCAGTGGTTGTGCCACAGAAGCATTGTTGCAATAGAGAAATAATCTAGCAAACGTAACTCTTATTGTTTCTCGTTTTCCTCTCATTTCCCATTTCACCCCTGAGGGCCCCCCATGGTTTACTCCAAAAACCACCGAATTAACGAAACAATAAACCAACCATTCCCTTCACCCCTTTCAGTGCTGAGCATTTTCCTTCAGTGCTTCTTAATAATGCACCTTTGCAACCTGACATGTTCCAACGTTACAACATTTTTCTACCAATTAGAAAGACAGTATCTTCTATCTTGGGTGGAGGTAATATGTAAAGACGATCAAGAGGCAGTTATTCACAGTGAATGATGACAGCATATTTCATAACATCACTGATGCCAAATTGGCCATCAAGGTGAGAAGCCATCTGCTATTCAGGTCACCTTAAGGTCTTAAAAGACAATTATAATGCCTGCCGACAGCATTAGCAGAGGAATCTCCAAAGTTGTTGAAGACAACGAGTACAAGGTCACCCACTTTCCACTTGTTTAACTTCACACTAAAGGAGTCATTTTAGTGAGTTATCGGAACACGCAGAGGCGCAAATTCAATCAAGCGCCTTTTTTTCTCTCCAAATGACATCTGCCAAGCGTGACTTTTAATTTTCAGATTACTCATTTTCAACTGTGGCAACAGAAGCTTTGTTCTGAGCAATTTAATAATAACCTGGCATCCCCTCCTCGATCCAGAATTGTGTTTCTCATCTGTGTAATCAAATACAACAGAACTAATCGCTATATAGCGCAACAATTCCACCCCATACACAACGTGCCTAAAAGCCAGAGCACCAAATGAGTCACCCCTAATGGAAAGCGACCAGCAAATCACTAATGCTCTGAACAACATCGGCTCTGTTTTACATACATATGAGAAAGCGAATAAATCCTGCTTGGTGGAAACACGAGTGGCAGCAAACACACACTCACACGCGCACGCACAAATTCACACCTGAAAGGCAGGATAATTATAAAGCCTGCAGAGTCAGCAGAGCTACGGCAGCTCCTACACATTGGGTTTAAGCTCCGCGCTCGCAGGGTTCCTTTCTGCTCCCACTGCCGTTAATGAGTTTAAGGTCAGTAGGTTGTTATGACACCAATTAGAGTAATACCTCAAATCAGCACTACGGCCCAGCAGCAGCATGCACACACACACACACACACACACACACGCACATACACACACGCACAACAGTGGTCAGCCAGCTCTACAGTGAAGTGCACACAACAAAGCCCCCGGAATGATAATGAACACAAACTATATGCATGGGGGCCGATGAAGGACGCGCCTGAATGTAATATACATAATGCAGCGGTCCCCGCGGGGGGTAGATTTAGAGTTCATGTACCTCAATTAATGCCGCTTGCGCTCTGAGTGATGGGCGTAGGGGTCCACGGGGGTCAAAGGTGGGGCTTGGGTTCAACTCGTATATATGGCCGTTTGACTTGACCCCCTGAAGGGAAAACCTCACCCACACGGCCAAAAGTGAATATTAAGCGGTAATTTTGGACCTTAATGGGAGCTGGGATGTGATGGCTAAAGCTCATTAAGACGTCACTTATGCAACTATCTGTTATTGCCTTAGCGATTGTTGTATTGATTACGTTTTTTGATTAAAATTGGATAGGATGTGTGGGCGGGGGGAGAGGCGGACCACGGGCATGTGATGACTCTGACATAACCATATAAGTAAACATGATACACACATACAGGCATGTCACTATGAGTCTGACATAACCATAAAAAAACAATATGTCCATATGTAGGCATGTCACTATGAGACTGGCATGACCACAAGACGAACCCCTATAAGTCCATATAGGAATGTTACCATGACTCAAGAAAGGCATAACCATAAAGGCATGGAAAAATAACCCCATAAACAAAAAAAGAAACACAGAATTGACCGCTATGCCCTTATGGCCATGTGCATATGGGATTGACCAACAATGTTCTTAAATATGACTCCTTAAAAACGTGCAGGGGGACGTGCAGGGGGACGCACAGGTGGTGCGTGCACGTGCGCACGCGTGCGCGCACGCACACACACACGTATAACACAATCAGCCAGCTCCCATATAGAATTTAATTTAAAAAAAATGAATTTGAATAATAAGGAATCTCACCAATCAGCCAAAAAGGCTATAAAATAAATCAGCATTCTCTCTTGACCTTTTTAACAAAATGTTTTCAAAAGGCAGCCAACAAAACCTGAGTAATATTTTTGAGAGCCACTACATTATGCCCTACAACATCTGGCTTTTGGCAATCATGTCAATATGGCAAACCATGTCTATGCACTTTAAATTATGTTTGTTTAGAGTACAAAACATCACAGTATTTAAGGAGCATTCAGTGAATTGGGTAACACGATGTGCATGTGCACACGCCACACTCTAAAGTAGGGAGCATAAATAAATAAATAAATAATAAAAATAACAATATTTGAATTAAGTTAAATCACTTATGCTATACGTTTAACAAATTAAATTAAGTAGCCTTGTCAGAATTCACTCTTTTCCACTGTGAACATTCAACTATGAGGAATGTAACGTCATTTCAGAGGGTTATTGTCCTGAATTTAAAACATTACAGAAAAGAATAATATATAAACAAATAAAATGTTGAATTTCGTGGGGGAAAAGCTAAAGATTATTTAGGAGTATTAGCATCGTAGTTGTGCCATTGGCTAGATTTTTCACTAGCCCAGTTGTATTATAGTGTTGAGATTTAAATTGTGATGAATGAATGAATGTGAAATGTCCTTTCGGCCTTATAGAGCGTCACTACCTAAGCCAGGAGACAGACTCACTCTCTGCATGCACATGTGTACTTGAGAGCACATGTGTGTGCGCGCGTGCCACACACACACGCACGCACGCACGCACGCACGCACGCACGCACGCACGCGCGCGCGCGCACGCACGCACGCACACACACACCACTGTCCAATGCCAAGTGTTGACCTTGCGTTCAGCCACATGTGAAGCCAGGGATATGTGTTTGATGAAGCTATTGTGAGACAGCTAATAAATCAAATCTCTGTTCTGAGTGTCAAATAAGAGGAGCAAAACAGATATGCAGCAGTTCTTCCAATAGCAGGCAAAGGAATAAATACAAATAAAATAAATTAACCATGCACTTGGTTTGGTATAAGCATCAGAGAAGTTAAATAAAATAACCACACAGCACTCAATTAGCATGCTGTCCAAATTTACGTTCAAAGCTGAGGTGTCAGCTACAATAAGGCTTTAGTTGAGTTAGCAGTAGCACATGTTTAATAGATGGGGAAATCACTGTGAAGCCCATATACATTTTGTAAAATATCCAACATGGTCCAACTCACAATTTGTATTCACAGATGTTTGCATTCAGCTTTGGAATCAGAATGTACTTCTAATCCGACACATACCATTAATGACACTGTCTTATATTCAGGACAATACGGTATTAGTAATCCATTGCAAGCATTAGCTTTGCACGGAAAAAACACTCTTTGGGCTAAAAGCGACCATCATCTCAATGTTGATGAGGTCACATTTGGGCACATTTGGGCATTTAGGACCAAGGAGTTTGAAACATCACATGCTACTACTCGGAGAAATACATACCAAACCACAATGGGCATTGGGCATCCAATATTAACTGATGACATGGATCAAGGTAGATGGACGCTCTGTGTTTTCGCATGGATTTCTCCTTTAAAAGCATTGACAAAGTACTGCCAATTTAACGGATGGGGCATGCATTCCTATCTTGAAACATTCTAGAGTGTAATTGCTTCCCAGTAGACCAGTGCCTGTTCATTAAAACCAAGAAACATCTATAAAGTTATTAGTGCAGTAATGGGTACCACAGTACGTACAGCAAATAGGCTACTCTGAAAAGAAGCATCATTGCCGACTTATATCGTTCCAGATTTGTGTGTGCCCTGAATAGGCCGGTGGCGGTATAGTTTAAAAAGCAGTAAATAAAAAGCATCCTGATTTATCGCATCGATGAAGGCATATATTGCGCCAGTGTTCCCGGCATCAATATTGTCCCCTTACACTGAACCGAAGACTGTAGCTCGAACAATCTCATTAGTAAAGGTTTTCCCGCAGAGCTTTTAAGTATCAACACGGTCTGAATGCTGTTTCAGCGCCGGTTACACCTTGCAAAGATAAATTATATTGGAAGAAAACGTGATGATGTCGATTTTGATTAATGTCTACTCCAAAGTCATGCTGTGCCAATCGATACGGCTTGCCATGACACGGGTCCCCCCACCCCACCTTCCTCATCTCCGCTACAGGCATCATGCTTTTTTCCCCTCTATCTTTTGTGTTTACATTGACACTGTCTCCAAGGCCAGCAGTAGACACTCTGGTGTGATTGACGGGCAGAGACTCGAGCCGCCGTCTGAAAAGCGTGATTGACATTTGGGAGATGGAGGAGAGCCAGAAAGGGCCTTACTGTCACTCTGGATGTGGGAGAAGGGCACAGAGAGCGGACGGACTGAATACAGATGTAGTAGCAATAAGGAAGTCTCCGTTTTTACGGCATGGCTGAAGGCCAGGCCATCTGGTCGGAGGGAGGGTGGGGTCAATTGGAAAGGAGACCGAGGGAACCTTTTTTAAAGCATAACCTATTTAATTCACATCAAATTCCTCAGAGTGTGTCCATCTCCGATTGTTGTTTCTAGGCAATAACTCTATTCACTCATGTGTATAAAAGGCACCCGCCACATATTGCTTACGACCAGGAGCGGCAGAGAGCTAGACGAACGCGCTGCAGACACCGTAGGTGTGACATTGCTGCCATGTAGAATGCCAACAAAACTTTAGTGCATCAACAATGCCGCAACGCACACAAGACTGCATCGTGGCTCCCCTCCAACAGTGAGCAAAAGAGAATGAGTAAATCTCCCCCATTCTCAAAAATTGGGAGAAATCACACAGCCCATTGGCAAGGCAGGAAAACTAATCAGTGTATCAACACACCCCGATACCCCCCCCACACACACACACACACAGAAGAACCTCGCAGCCAATTTGTACCACTGAGTGGCCGTGTCTTACTTTCTTGTCGTCTCTCTGGCTGACTGGCTGAGTGTCCTTGATCTGGCTGTCAACAGAGGGCCCGGGAGCTGGCGTCCGTCTGTCCGTCCGTCCTGCGGCTCACTCTGCTGATTGGCCCCCGACTGAGGGGGGCCCGCGGGGAGGGGCTCTGTCTGCTGAACACCACTTTAGACCTGCATCTCTTGCACCCGGCACTGAAGAGACAGAGAGACAGAGACAGAGAGAGAGAGAGAGAGAGAGAGAGAGAGAGAGAGAGAGAGAGAGAAAGACAGAAGCGAGGGAGAGAGAGAAGGAAAAACTGAAGTATTTCAAAATACAAATGAATGCACTCTGTGTGCACACGTACATACAGTATACACCAGAGGTTTTCAGCATTTTTCATACCGGGGCCGACTAAATCTTTCAGAATTTGACCCACGGACCACCATTTGAGGACATTTCAGCCCCACAGACCCCAAAACTAAAGATTTCTTTTGCTCCACAATACCAGGCTTGATTTGTGAAACAAAACAGTCATACTGTACATACAGATCAAAAATGACCATTAATCTTCTACTGGGGGCTAATGCAGATAACTCAAGTCTAAACATGAAACCCGCAAGGTCCATTTGGTTTCATGTTTATGCTCTGAAAGAGTTACAGTACATCTGGTTAACCAACTGTCCATCATTTAGCCAGAGGACCAGCTGGAATTCAGTCTCAAGGACCACTGGTGGTCCCCAGACCACCGGTTGAAAACCCCTGGTATACACCATACAGAACACTAGAACACATCTCTTAACTCTCTTTTCTGACACAAATGCAATTGTTATTTTAAGATCAACATGGTCTCCTTTGGTCTTGGGTTACAAAAACACATTTTTCCCCCATTCACTTTAAGGTTATGGTGTTTTCAGCTGAAAATGCTTTTTTTTGCTGTGTGACTACAGTTCATTCGACAAATATGAATTAGTATCTCGCCTTCTTCAAGGAGAACAGTAGCAGAACATAATGTGCCATTGATCTTTGGTTAATAGGTGGGCTGCCATTTCTTTTTTTCATGCACAATACAAAGGTCAAGAGCAAAAGCGTGTCCAAGAAAAATAAACCAATGGATTTAAATCAGTGGTCGGATGACCCCAGGGGTCCTTGACAGGATTCCAGAAGGATCCCCGGAAAATGAGAAACAAATGATTTTCAGTAGGCCATTATGTCACTGGCTAGAAGATCCAACGTCAATGAAAGACTTGTTTCACTCTCTCCACTGTTGGCTCCACACCTACAGTACAGTGAGTCCAGAGCCAACCATGCATGACCGAACAATTCCAACAACTCTTTTCAAATGGTGAATCCGGCTCTGCTCTTGAAAGTTGTTTTTCTCTCTAGTAATCTTCATAACCCTGTTTGTTGCTAGTAAAATTTCAAAATTGTCTTTAGGGTCTCGACTCGACCTTGTGGCAAGAATAGAGAAGGAAAGCCCCTAGGTAAAAGATGAAACTAGGCTGTTTTAGTGGTTGTCATCAATCTTTCTCTTCCAGCAACACATTCTTGTATGAATATTATATTATATTTCAGCATAAATATATCTGAATTTGTCCACCTGCAGTCATACACCGTTGGCAGAGGACACCATGCAAGGCACCAACAATACGGTGTAGGGTTAGAGTAGCTGCACCAGTCGTAGGCCATAACATCTGGTGGAAGTGTGTTGGTACCGAGGGATGATTTGGGAAGTAGAGCAGGCATAAAAAAAATCTAAATGATTGCGAATATATTCTAAATGTTCAAAGAATATTGCTGTGGTCTTGTGCATTTGTCACATTTCTTGATGATCTATGATGAAAAATAATGCAGCTATTCAACCATGTTACTTAATTACAACAGTTCAGTTAGTCCAATTTCAACCCTGTACTGTATGATTTTAATAAAAAATAATGAATGCCAGTTTAACTACAGGCTAATGATATGCATGAATTAAGGCTGAACGATTAATCGTTTTTAAACCGAAATCGCGATTTGAAAAAATGCGGTTTGTGAATCGCAAGGGCCGCGATTTTTTGATTTTTAATGTTTCTATTAGAAATCAGCGGATGAGCTTTTTTCCCATCCGAAATCCGCACACGCACATTGTTGATCCGTCCGCATCCTCCCGCATTATTTAATTGCCTTGCGACGCTGCAGCGCCGTGAACGCAGCTATTCGTTTACAAGTACGTTCATCACTCACCCCTATCCAGTGACAGCGTCCACGTGCAGCCTTGGTTGTATGTGTATATTCCGTTGGCATAGAAACCCGTACCTCCTCGTCCATTGAATCACATTCTCGCATCGCAACAAGCGAACGTCTTTTCTTGCAATGCATCCAGCACTCACTGATTACCATGCAGTTGCATACCGAGTCCCATGACACACGTTTATTCATCTCCTCTGTTTTAGCTGGTTTTCCCAAGTTTCTTTCAGCTGTTAAACTTTACTAGCGCTAAAGGCTGCGGGAGCGACATTATGAACCCCACCGCAGTTCCAGGAACGGCTCCCCACGCTGTGATTGCCAGTAATGGCTAACAACTGCGGTGGGATTCATAATAACACCACGCTGCGGGGATGATGTGGGGTCCTTTCCACTATAGGCGCCCGTTTATGGTGCCTGTCCATAAATGGGCGATCTAGAAATACTTTTATTTCAGGTATATCAGGTCTTATTGAGTTTAGAACAGGGGTGGGCAATTATTTTTCCCAAGGGGCCAGATGAGATACATAAAATATTGTGGAGGGCCAAGACTAAAGGCTGAACTAAAGTCTGCGTAATATTCATTTAATTTCCAGATAAAATTAAGAGCAAGACCAACCATTTTGACACCAGGGCTCCTCTATTTATTCAGTATTTGAGCCACAGACCACCATTTGATGACATTTTAGCCCCACCAATCCCAAAACTTTCTTCAATATTTCTTGTGTTTTTGTCCACAATTCCAGGCTGGATTTGGGAAACAAAAACAGGATAACAAAAATGACTGTTCTCTTACATTCTCTGATTTAATGTGTAGACTTTGGGCTATACAGATGATAAATATTTTAACTCTTGAGAGCGTAAAAATGAAACAAGATTTGGTTTCATTTATACGCTCTCAAAGAGTTATATCTGGTTAACCAACTTTCCATATTTAACTTGGAACTCTCTCAAGGACCACTTGTGGTCCCCTGGCCGGTCAGAGTCAGCCAAAGGGCCGCATTTGGCCCCCGGGCCGCATAATGCCCAGGTATGGTTTAGAAGATCTGCAGTATCTACCTGGCTATTCTGATATTTCTTGATAAATTTCAAATATTTTGTTCAGTAAGAAAAGAAGTTGTACTTCCACAGGTTGTTCAGAAACAGAACATGCACCTGTTGATTTCCAATTCCAGACAGTGTGTTGTGAAGAATGTACTTGGAAAATAAATATGATGCCTGTTGGAAGCAATTCATATCTTTTATCCTTATTCAGAGAAGTAAATGACTGTCTTTTGGTATTGGTAATGTTAAAATACGTTTTTAATGGACATGGTAAAGATTTAAACCGAAACTGGACTCTTTTAAAAAATAATCGCAAATTAATCGCAATCGCAATATTGCTCAAAATAATCGCAATTAGATTTTTTCCCAAAATCGTTCAGCCCTAGCATGAATATATATTGTTATACTGAAAACAACATGTGCACACTGATAGCCTACAACCCACTGAGCAAATTTCATTGAAAGAAAAAAAAACAATCAACAGAGCATGGCTTTCCAGAGACATACCCCAGATTTACTCTTTTTATTTTTTAAATGTTCAAATCTTGTACAGGAAAACCTTGCATATATTTGAACATAGTTTGAATGGTGACTAATCATTTAACAGCTCTAACATATACATATATACAGTATATGACTGCCTTGCAGCAGTGTAGCTATGGACCAGAGCTCCACTGCTGCAAGGCAGAATCTTATTCTCAGTGGAGCTATGGAGCAGAGCTATAATATGACCCAGACTTGTGTATTGCACAATGATTTAACATAAGTCGAGCATTAAAAATTCTACTGAGATATTAATTGGCCACTTTAGGCTTCGGCTATCAATACCATTAACCTCAGTTCAGGCCCATTATGGGTTGGGTTTATGAAAATGGACCGTTGCGGGTCCATTTGGTTTCATGTTTACACTCTCAAGAGTTAAAATATTCATCATCTGAATTAGCCCAAGTCTAAACAACTAGAGAATGTAGAAGATTAATGGTCATTTTGATCTGTATGTTTGCCTGTTCTTTCCAAAATCCAGCCTGGAATTGTGGACAAAAGCAAGAGAAAATCTATTTGGTCTGCGGGGCTAAATGTCATCAAATGGTGGTCCGTGGCTCAAATGCTGAATAGTGGGCCCTGGTATCAAAAAGGTTGAAAACCACTGGTCTACTTGGAAGGCTACAGGCGACTCAACAATACACCTCGTGTACACCTCGAAAGTGGCTACTTTAGCAGTTAACACATAGCTACAAAATAGCTACAATAATGCCTAAAAAAGATACCTCTGAATTCTCCTCCGCTCCTCGTTTGTCAGAAGCAGCATGTCAAAGGGGAAGACGCGGTAGTATAGGCTCGTATGTATACTTTTCTTTTTACATGTCGGGATGGAAGGATGATGTTATTGAAGTCACGCTTTTGCCCGCCGTCTGCTTCACTCAGTTTGTCACTTTGTCAGCCAGGTGGAAACTCAACACAAGACTGGTTTGCATGGAGTGAGTCTGCCTGTCCGTCGGTCGGTCGGTCGTTTGGTTGTCTACTGGTGGTCCCCAGCGTTGGTGGACCCCACGTTGGTGGTGGTCACCAACCCTCCTCCACCCGCCCAAGTCACACCGGGACAGTGGGGACACACCGCTCTAATTGGTTCGACTTGCGTCCCGTTGTGATTCACTGGATATAGTGACCTATTGAATATTGTTACACCTGGCGTCGCTGATTTGGCAATTCTGCAGGCTTGATTGACTGAAGATATTATATGACATTATGCAGAAACGTCAATACAGTACAAAAAACTGCTGCCTGAGTACATTACCAGTACAGTACCAGACACAAATGAAAGACTGTTGCCAGGTTTCCCATTTCCATTGAATAAGAACATAGCTCAACCTTAATAGACTTTTCTTTGCAGGGGCCAGTATTATTGACTTTCAAGAATCATAAAATTAAGTTAAATACAAATACATTTTTTTTACATAAACATTTTAATGTTAAGCTTGTAAATCCACCGGTCATGTTTGCAATTAAACTAGAATTAGAATCTCAATAGCTGAAATCAATAGGCCTACTATTAATCACTAGGCCTACTATTAAATATTTAGCTGGTTTTGTACTGGAGTTGCTGACCACCCAAAAGTTCTCCGGTCAGAGAGAAGACATTGAGTATAAAGTATATTTAAGATGATGGTTTATTGCAGTTTACACCTAGGCCTACTATATATTCACTGACGTGCTGGCATAATTTGCATCGGTGTAATTGTGTGTATCTGCTGACACCAAGTGGATAAAGAAAAGAACTGCAAACATCAGTGTTATTTCTCTGTGATACAGCATGGCAGTAGGACCTGTGCTAGGCAGTGATAATAAAGGACTAAGGTACTCACACCCATTGTATGCAATCTGTGTGTGTGTGTGTGTGTGTGTGTGTGTGTGTGTGTGTGTGTGTGTGTGTGTGTGTGTGTGTGTGTGTGTGTGTGTGCGTGCGTGCGTGCGTGCGTGCGTGCGTGCGTGCGTGCGTGCGTGTGCGTGTGTGTGTGTGTGTGAACCATTTTCAAGTGGTCAAAATGTCTGAGATGTAAATTATGTAAAAGTAAAAGTTTTGGAAATGTCCTAAAATACCAAAAATACTGTATATTGAGTACAAGTATTACTGTAGTACTGTATTTACTTTACACCACTGCCCTTTAACAATGCTTTTGTTTTAATAACAAATTATACAGGAGTAATAATCACTAACAGCACCTTTATGAATGAACAACCCATTATAAAACCTTATTGTGATCTTGGATTTATTCCACCTTTCTGTCAGTATTCATACAGTTCAACATACCATAGCAAATTCGCCTCTATCATCACCAATTGAGAGCAAGGAATAACATGAAGATTGTGGATGCTTGCACATTGCAAATATTCTGTAAGTTTCCTGTGTGACACACACACACACACACACACACACACACACACACACACACACACACATCAAAGATAGGCCTATGGGTTTTTGTAAAAAAAAAAAAAAAAAAAAAAAAAAAGACACCACACTGTCAGCATTCTTCAACAATATAATGCACACTTTTAAGTAATATCTATGCCTGCCACTGTGCAGTAGCAATACACTAACGAACCAAACTAATAAAGTATTGATGTGGCTCCTCACAACCATGCTTGGGGGGGAAAAAACCTTGGACAAAGTAGTTCACCGATGCTTGGGTCTCTGTTCCCCGGCAAAAGGGGAACGCTAGTTGCCCGACATGGGAACACAAACTGTTTTTAACTGCTTCCATGACACTATTGGCACAACTGGTCTCACGTTGGATTGGCGAGTGGAGAAAGTCCCCGGTTCAATCCCTGCTTCCGTGTTATCACTGCACAGGCACAGCAATGCGTATTTCATAGAAAGCCAGGAAATACGCACTTAGATGGAGCATCTTGTGTAAGGGAAGTGGTTAACTAAGAAACCCTCTCTCTCTCTCACACACACACACACACACACACGCAAACCAACAAACACGCAGGGTTCTATAGAACTATGAACACAACACACATCAAAATGGGTGTTTCCCACCCACTTCGTGAACTGCTTAGTGATTAAAGTGAGTAAAGTGAGAGGTCTACTGTATCAGCCTGCTTACACCATAGGTCATACAATCAAAAAGTATTTGGCATGCAAAACAAACAAAAACAGAGGCAATGCTGAAGAGAAATATTGTAATGAGAAAAGTTCACACTTTATATGTATTTATATTGTACAATTCATACACATGCACACATATGCGTGCGTGCGTGCGCGTGTGCGCGCGCACACCCACACACACACCCACACACACACACACACACCCACACACACACACACACACACACACACACACACACACAGAGCATGGGGGATGACAGTTTGCCAGCAGCACTTCAAGGAATGTGACATTATACTGTATACTGTTGACAATCACAACATATTACCTTGAAGCATACACACTAATGTAACATCAAGCTCTTGAGAAAAAAAAATACGGGCAGTGTATATGTTGACATATTTTTACACTGCAATTAACATGCTAGCGCTATAGTTGGGAGATTGTTGCACGATATGGTGTTTCGATCACCAAGGGATTTTCATCATGTGTCACCGTCTGTTACCAATTAAGTTTCATCAAGATATATACGTATGTGGAGGTTCGGAGGTCAGCATTGCAGTCGCTGTACCACACAGTTTGGGCAAAAATAGAGATGAGTCAGAACGCAAAGCTCTCCGTCTACCAGGCCATCTGTGTTCCTACAATCATCTGTGGTCATCATAAAGTGTGGGGTCATGACTGAAAGAATAAGCAGTTGGATATGGATGGATGGATTGATTGATGGATGGATATCTGTGTCCCATCATGTACTGTACCAAGCTCACTAACTCACCTACCTGTCATTCAACATATTGAATATAAAATAAAATAAAAAATACCTCCAGCTTTGGAGATATTAAACCAAGACCACAGACCACAGAACAAAACTGTACTGCAATATTACATTCAGCATATAATCCCACATTATAAATCTATCTAATCTATCCTGTACAGAAAGCTTAAGATATAAATATTTCTTGTACAATCAGTTGAATATAAATCAATAGAATTCATAATAAAATAATATTTCTAGTTTTAACTGTCGGTAAAAAATGTGTAGTAGTAGGTATTTCATTATTGATAAGGCCATACAACGTTTGAGTATAAGTAGTTGTGATGTAACCTGACAGTTAGTTGTGATGTCGGAAACAACAATTATACTAGTAGTATATATCAGTATATTACTATATATTAGTGCATTTACTACAATTTTGTAATTTACTTCAGTATTTCCAATATTTATCAATTGAGTACTTGTCCTTTTGGATTTCTTTTAGAGCACCGTTACCTGTAAACAATATAAAATGAATCTACTAACAACAAGGACACTGTCACAGCAAGAAACATGAGGTTTCACGCCAAACTGTTTCCTGGACCAATGTTAGAATTTAAGCTTAATCGGGGAGCATGTCACAATTGCATAGTGGATGGTCATCAAAGCCAGACATGTGTGTGAGCTCCACTGTAAACATGAACCATCAATGATTCCTGTGATACTTGACAACCCATAAGGAAAAACGTGTGAATGTGTGCACGCATTCATGCAGATGCGCGAGCACACACACATGCTCACAGAAAGTCCCTAGTGATCACACAGAGCAGACAGTCCTCGCACTGTGAAACACAGGACCAGCTGGTTTATGCTGGACGTGACAAGCAGCTGATGCAGCGAATGGAAAGCCTTGTCTTGCTGTAGCTGGTGGGGCAGGGAGTCCAGATGAGGAGGAGAGTAGGTCTTCTCCTGGTCCTGCAGATCTAACCCTTTCAGCTGTGAATGAAGGATGAGACGCAGCAAGCGAAAAGATTAGATAGACGGATTCGATAAACACTTTAACAAGTCAGA
Organism: Benthosema pterotum; assembly: GCA_039105355.1. Classification (NCBI taxonomy): domain Eukaryota; kingdom Metazoa; phylum Chordata; class Actinopteri; order Myctophiformes; family Myctophidae; genus Benthosema; species Benthosema pterotum. Next base: position 19,829,802 of record CM076970.1, on the reverse strand, counting down.
CTGATGGTCAGACAGACAGACTTGGACTGACCAGGTCATTGAAGGCCGTCAGAACATCGGGACTGCACTCGCTGAGGAACCTCAGCACATCATCGTCCAGCTCTTCAAGGAAAATACACAATACAGAAGTTAGATTACATTGTGCAGAAGTGTACCCCAAGAACACTTCTGAAGAGGTGGTTTTCGCCGGCATTTCGTCTTTTTTATATACCGGTATAATGCTCACGAATGATGAGGCTCAGTGACATCATAGAATTATTCTTACAAAGTCACATAGAGGTAACGGTGCTCATCAAAGTGGGGCTGAAGTCATCTGCTTTTAACAATTATGCTACTGTATTGAATCAAAGCCTTTTCACGCCCAAAGAGTAACCCCACTGTGAGTCATCATAAAATCTCCACTCCTACTATAAAAGGATTAACAACAAAAAAAGAAGAAGATAAAATCGTGTGATTCCTATCTTTCTGTGCAAGTCGTTTTTGCAACTAACCTTCCATGGCGCTGACAAATATATGACCAGCATTCAGGGGGCTCCCAGATCCATGGCTGTCTTGGATGTCTCTGAGCTTTTCCAATATGAAATTAACACCTGCATTATGTTCAGTTTCCACCGGCGAGTCACATGCGAGCTACAAGACACAAGAGACAACGGCTTATTCGTGAAACAACAATTCTGCTTGGAACACATTTGCACTTGGGACAGCCAATCCCTGGACATGGACAGCAAAGAAAGCAAATACAGAATGGTAAATGGTGCATTTATATCAGGGGTGCCAAAAAGGTAGATCGTGATCTACCAGTAGATCAAACAGGCTGTGCAGATCACATGACAGTCCCCCCAGCACTTGGACCCTTATAGATCTTTAACTCTTAGGCTGTGTCCGAATGCATAGGGATGTTCCCTACTCCCTACTCCCCATATGGGGCTCCAGAGTTAGTGAACTATAGTAGTGTGGATTTCGGACGGCATTCCCTATATAGGGAGCACCGATGCTGTCGGTAGAGGACGCTATAAGTCCACGGCCGCGGCCGGGTTAATGTGCTTTTTACTTGCATTGCAAAAGAAGAGCTAAAATAAACACATCATCCCGACCATTTAATTCATATGGATATGAAAAATCAACTGCTATAAAGAAACCAGTCAAGTGCTAATTACTGCTGGTGTGTCAGAAAAAAAATCGATAGAATTAAGCTGGCCTACTAATTATTGAATGAATGAATGAAGTAACTCTCTTTAAATAACATACGTCTGTTATCATCAATAGGCCTATATTAATATATTAATCAGATACAAAACGAACTACCTTGTCAAGCATTAACCAAACCCTATGCCTGGGTAATAATATTCGTTCTACAATATGACGTCCGTTTGTGACATGCAGCATGATGTGATATGGTATCCTCATATTCTCGCAAATATATTGTACAGCAACTGATTCATCTTCTAACGTCATGTGTCATAATCAGATTACTATTAGGGAGGAAAAGAGATGGGGAAACAAACGTTTTAAAAAGTATGTTTGTTCGTGTTGTTTTATTTTGCTGGATCAACTTATTCTACCTCATCTGAGTTGGAGCGCATCTATGGAGCGCATGCATGCAGAAGCAGCGCACACACCCAAACGCGCACACATGTGCTCAAGAGGTGAAGTGCGCAATGCATTTTGGGGTAGATTTACTCCTCCGAGAAAATGTAGTGACCATCCGATGGTCCCTACAATTCCAGGTGCATTGTGGGATATTTCAGTGCACTATATTAGGGTCCAAAAAGCTCACTGCATATTCGGACACTCGAACAAAATGGCGGAAGGCAAAAGTAGTGCCCTATATAGGGAATAGGGAATGAATTCGGACACAGCCATAGTGGGTTAAAATGAAACCAAATGGTTACAGGTCCATTTGGTTTCATTTTACTGCTCTCGAGAGTTAAATTATATTTAAACATCTGAATTACGTAATTTTCAAGAGTCCACACAATTAGAAAATGGAGAATAATTGTTATTTTGACCAACGTTTTGCAAGTTCTCTTTCCCAAATGTGGACAAAAACGTGTAAGTCAATTCAAACCTCAAATACTGTTTTCAAACGTCAGTAGTAGCATATACAGGAAAACCTTCCAATTCTCCTCCTCTATTTTTCATTATAAGTGCATTATTGTTAAACACTATAACAGTAAGTAACACCATCACCAACTATGTCAAAGCTCAAACTTTCTAGGGGGCCTTGAAATGGATTTTCAGTCATGGAACAATCACATTTTGATGTGTAGATCTTGTTGAGCCGCTCATTTTGAAAGTAGCTCTCAAGTCAAAAAAGTGAGGGCACCCCTGATTTATATAGTGCCTTTATCCAAAACGCTTTACGTAGATTGTGCATCACATTCACACACACACATTCATACTCTTACAGGGGCGCTAAACATGCAAGGCACAACAAGCACATCAGGAGCAATTTGTGGTTCAGTGTCTTGCTCAAGGACACTTCGACACTAACCCTGGGGGAGCCTGGGTTCAAACCTTGTGGCTACCGTCCAGCCACTGCTGAGCATAATAGACAGACAGATGAAAGAAAAGACAAATGAGAAAGTAATGGAAGATGGAAAGGAGAAACTAATTTCAAATTCAGTTGTGGGGTCTTGTCACTCACAGTGTTCTCTAGGTCTGACAGAGCGTCTCTGTCCTTCATCACTTCACAGAAGCTCTGGAACAGAGCAGAACGAGTGGACTGGGGAAGCTCTGCCAGAGGGGACAGGTTCTCTAACTCTGCAGATTGACAGTGCCACAGTGTAAACAGTAGAGCAAGTGCAATTATGCAATACATAACTGCAAATCAAATCACACATAAAGCACATTTAAAAACTATTTCCATTGTACCAAAGTGCTGTAGGCCTACAGGACATCTCAACGTTTAAAACTCAGATGTAAAATGCACAAAATCAAAATACAGACAGTGGAAACAAAAAAACATTTTGTAATAATGAATACAGCAATACTGTTTCTGTGTTTGAAACTAGGGATGTCCCAATCACATAATTTATTTATTCCAATCCGGATCTAATTATTTGAAAATGACATGATCGGTCCAAATTTATTTTTTCAAGATCTACTGTTATTGATTTTTCCTGATCTGATATTTACAGGTACATATTTTATGCCATATAACAATAGCACAATATATATTTTCGTTTGTTTGTTTGTTTTCTCCAATCCAATTCCGATGTTTTGAAAATGACGGGCTCAATTTCCGATCACGTGATCAAATCGGGCCGACTCTAGTTGAAATCTGCAAGTGAGTGAGTGAACTCACCGGGAATCAGCCCACCATCCAACATCATCGAATCTGACTCAATGTCGCCATCTCCACCACCCAGGCTTAGTAGCTCTGGGAATAATTCGCGCGCGCGCACACACACACACACACACACACACACACACACACACACACACACACACACACACACACACACACACACACACACACACACACACACACACACACACACACACACACACACACACACACACACAGACACAGACACACACACACACACACAAATATTGTTTTAGTAGTCCAAGACTAGGTTTGGTGTTACACACCAGTTATACCAAACCTAGTCTTTCTGGTCAGACAACTATTCCACAGAATACTACTCCATGTTATGGCAACAATTATCTGGTTTCATAGTGGCTACCTTGAGCCTTTAGTACTCTGTAACCATCAGAACTTTAGTATTCTGATAGTAATAACAACATCCTTGAAATATCTGTGAAAAAGTGATTTCGTGGTGGTGTTGCACATTCTTAGCTTCACATTACCTACTTTGTATGCTTAATGTAAGTAGATCAGGACTAAGTGCCTGTAAGCACACACACACATGCAGGTATGCCTACATAGACAGAAAAATGAAAATGGCGTGAAGTGAGGGGAGCTCTTATCATGATACATCATCTCATTCATTCATGCATTCATCTTCCACCTTTGTGTGCACACAGACACTCAAAGCTGGTCATTCATTGTCAATAGCATGTGTTAGGATGTAACAATGTAAGCTGAGAGATAACCAGTAAATACTAAGCACATTATAAATGGCTGCCAACCGCATTTGCCCTCTGCATCTGAGGCCTGTTGCACTTAAGACTGGCTGAAAGGTTGGTCATCAATGCGACCCTGGAAGGTCAATTAAATTCCTGACAAATATACAGTACAGTACCAACTAGGGCCAAAAGATGTGATTCTGACGGTCTGACTGGGACAGTGGCCTTGTGGTTAGATTGTCTGCCCTGAGACTGGGAGGTTGGGGGTTTGATCCCCGGTCGGGTCATACCAAACAATGTATAAAATGGGACGCAATGCCTCCTTGCTTGGCACTCGAATGCGTTGCACTGGGGGTTAAATCAACTAATGATCCCCAACTGCGGCATACACTGCAGCCCACCGCTCCAAGAGATGGGTGAAATGCAAAGAAATTTCCCCAACGTGTGACTAATCATACAACTCTAACCTTTATTTGATTTACAGTTCATCATACATTCCAATCCATCCTACTTACAAAGTGATGTATAGAAAATATAAACACACACACTTACCAAAGGAACCGTCTCTGTGAATGTCCAGGTCCACAGGCCTGTAGGCGATGACCGTGCCAGAAGGAAGCTTTAAGGACACATCGCTATTGAACTCAACACTGGCGGTGTTCTTGATGCACGCCTGAGAACACATAGAGCACTATAAGGGAGAGTACTGACACGCTTTGATCTCACGTCTCGCGCTTTGCGCCCTGCACTGGAGCTCTGCAGGTTCCAAACATAGGACTACATAATTAACCACTGCATGAAAGCACAGGCTATTTTCTTACAATATACATGAACTAAAGTGAGTTATATAACAAATAATTATTCAGTAGATTGACGAGAGGTCTGTTAAAAAGCCCTAAAATGTAGTAATTGCGCCAATTTAACTGCGAACGTGCGATCTGCTGTCAATAGGGCTAGATAGCCTGTTTGGCCCGGTGGTTTGTTTGGAACCAGAATCCCTCCTTACTAGGCCACGTGTGCTTTTCAGCCAATAGGCGTCTCTGTTTAGCTGTAGCACTGGGAGATATACAGTATAGATATACCAGTCAAAACAAAACCACGTTCATGAATTTAAATCAAGATATGCACATACCTTTCAACCAGTTTCCAGTGGTGTAAGTAACTATGGTAGGTACTTTTGCTTAAAGGGGAATTCCACTAATTTTCAACAATAATTTGCATATATTTCATTAATATATCTTAGATCTGTTGTGTGGAAATAATAACTAAGCCCCCCCATTATGGGTGGAAATAATAAGAAAGTCCCTCATTACTGTATGTGTTTCCTTGAACCGTCGGTACCTCCACTATGATTTCCTCAAGCTGTTGGCTATGCAGGCGTCAATAATATTTCTGCGTACACCACTGCACATATCCAAGTTCCACAGCACATTCGCACTGATCCGACATTCCCATGTCGGACCAATAATAGTGCCGGTGGTACAGACTGTAATGCCGGCATTCACACACTCAAAGGTCTATGCTCGACTCACCACCGCAGCTTTGACCGCCACATCCACCAGGCCCTTACGCTTGCAGTTTTTAGAGATGGTGCAAGCACTGTCGGTGAAGACCCGCTCTGTCAACACGGCCAGAACGCGTCCACACTTCTTCACCTGCCTCACCAGCGAATGTTGCATGTTCACCTTCCTGGAACAGGACAAAAGAACTTGTGACATGGGTGTGAGTGTGCAGGTAGGTAGGATTGGCTGTCAAACAGGCAGGCAGAAATCAAATCAATGAGATGTGAACATTTAAGTGCAGTTACAATAAGTAATGAGAAACTATCTGTGGCTGAAAGAAGCCATGCTGTGCAAGGCATACTAAAAGAGTCTGCTGTGACACTTGTACGTCATTCCTCAGTGGCACACATGACATGAAGCAACGTTGATGAAGCGGTGCAGGGACTTGTTCTCCTGCCAAAACAAGATTCCAATGCAGCTAGTGTTTACCACAGAGTGTAATTGTGTTTCTGGCTATGCTGCTATGGTGGAGAGAAGTTTGTTTACAATTTGTAATCACTAGACCTGTACATTTGAGTTTAAAATGGCCAGGGTTATATATTTTGTGCAATAGCTGTATGTGTGTGTGTTGTGCTTAGTGCCGCAGCTTGCATTGCCCACAACATTATTCTGATATTGTCAATGTTTCGTTTCTTTTTTTCTCTCACTATTGGATTGATAAGTCACATGAAACAATGTCCGAATAGAGAATATATTCCCACCTGAATGATCACATGCTTTAAACTTTGAGACTGTGGGGCAAGCATGAGTCACACAGACAGGCTGCAAAGCATAGTAATGCTATGTGTGGGGTCAGAATAGAAATGTCTAATTGAGGAATAGAAATGTTATTATTTATGTTTTCATATACAAATCATTTGCACATACGATGCAATTCCTGCATGTGACACATTCTTGGTCCTACAGTACATAGTACATCTGGTCAGTTCTGAACTGGGTCTGGTCACTCTGAACTGGGCTAAAGGTATCCTCAGTTGATCATCGATATGAATGAAGATAGCAAAAAGAGAATTAATGAAATAGTCACTCCAACCTGTTGTTGATATCCGCCTCCAGCGTGCTCAAATCCACTGACTCTTTCATGAGTTTTCCAACAGCTGCTTGGGTCTTGGTACAACCCCCTGCCCCCAGATTCACCTTGGCTATGCCAGCAGCATCATTGGCACACAGCGACCCGTCGAAAGTCATTGTCAAACTCCCCTGGTAGGTTGGTAATTCTATCAAGGGCAATACTGCCCCCCAAAACACACACAGACACACGCACACGCACACGCACACACACACACACCCAGGGAGAAGAAAAGAAAGAAAGAAAGAAAGAAAGAAAGAAAGAAAGAAAGAAAGAAAGAAAGAAAGAAAGAAAGAAAGAAAGAAAGAAAGAAAGAAAGAAAGAAAGTTTATTTAGTTAGTCTTCAAAAAGCAGCTTTAGAGGTGAGTATTAGTCAATCTCCATGTATAATAGGACGAGGGGCGTCACAGCAAATTTTGGGCCCCCTGAAAAAAATGATCACAGGGCCCCCACTGTGCAGCCTTGCAGTACAAAAACAACTAGAGTGATGCAATTTTGGGAAAATTTCATAGTGTGGTTGTTGCCCTTTGGCTATTGGCTAATTTGGAGGAGGTGACAACCAGCCTTTTGCTATCTAGGCACTTTTTCAATTTAGGTGATGATGTAATGGTGGCGTAATTAAAAGTGTTGTCATTGATTAGGTTAGGTTACTCTAGATCAGGAAAAATAAAAATAATAAAGTGGCTCAATAATAGTAGTCTGGTTGGTCTATGGCAACCACCACACTAAATAAACCCTATTAATCTGAATTTTTAGAGGGCCCACCTGGCTTTGCCCTCCCCCCCTAAAACTACCCCCCCCCCCCCTCCCACACCTGTGAATAGGACATACCTGGACATAATGGTTCTCCTTGCACTAGGTCGCCGAGTTTGAGGTGGGTCGGCCAGTACTTGGGCTTCTGCCAGAAAAATGTTGGATTTTGCTTTTGGAGGAGCCTCATGAGAACCAGCTTATGGGAGTCGTTGATGCGCGAGGAGTGGACGAGGGAGCCGCCATCGCCGTCGATCTCACGGACGATTTTGTCGGTCGCCTTGGAGAAGGTGGACATGGTTGCCTTCGGGTGAGGGAGGAGGCTGTGGGTGGACACAAGAGAAGGGTCGGTTGGGGTATTTAGCTGTGAATGATTCACCCGGTTGGCAGGGGCGGATATAACATTTCCCAATTGGGGGGGCAGGAGAAAATGGTATGGGGGCCATACCATTTTCGGGTTACAGGACTTTTAAAAGGCAAGTAAGCATCAATAATAACCTCAGTTGTTGAAGTTGCAACAGGCACGCAGCGTGCATAAAGCTAAAGGTCTGACTCAGAGAGTTTTCTGTTTTCAATTATGGAATGCTGTTGGTTTAGTGGTGCCACAATTGTAGTTACATAGTTGTAGCAGTAGTAGTGTTTCAAATCGTTTTAAATATAAGCAGTTTAACTTTAAATATCTCGGATTGATTTGCATGCCATCGTGTTTGGTGGGGCAGACTGGGCATGAGGGGGGCATTGCCCCCCTCATGCCCATGCCTAGATCCGCACCTGCCGTTTGGTAAGCTATACCGTGCAAGATGGAAACCGCACGGTGTAGGCCAGGGGTAAGTAATAACCTCCCCATCTCCTCTAGAGAATGAGATGGCACGCATACATGTATAAGGGAAGTGGTTAACTCTCTGTCTCACACACACACACACACACACACACACACACACACACACACACACACACACACACACACACATGCATGCACGCACAGACATGTACACTTCTCACTTCACACTACAACTTCAGTCAGCTCAGTTTCCTGAGCTTTAATATTTAAAGCAATGCGGTCACGGTGAGGGAAGGATGTAAGTCATTGATGAAGTAGAGAGATAGAGAGATGGGAGGGAAGCACACCTCAGACCTATCGATGTTGCCATGTGGAATTTTGCAATTTAGGCAGTTAGCAGACCTTCTTAATCCAGAGAGATATAAGTAGGACTGTACAGGTATGTAGGAGGTAGTAAGCAAAGATGCAAGGTCAGTGGCCAGTGGTCAAGAGAGAAAGCAATGAGACAATGAGAGAGGTTCTGAGAAAGAAGAAATGATGCAGTGATAATGATATTCAACTATGAACTGAGAGGGGACTCCCCACCACGGCGCAGAACTTTTACATGGCATCATCACCAGTGGCATGTCACCAAGTATAGGCTATTTTAATAGTTTCATTGAGAGATATTACATAGTTGTAGTTTCGTATTAGGCTACTGCAATGGCTATAGCTTAGCCTACTGTATGGTTTATCCAGTCTGTATGTATTCAGTGCAGATTTGCATCTCACACAAACATTAAGATTCCAATTTAATGATTACTTTATGTCACGTGTGGAATGGATGAGCAAATCTGTATTTTTTTGTCGTATAGACATACACAAAGATTCAATTCCCACTGACAATGTCAGGTTGATAAAAGAGACCCTCACTTCACATGGGTGTAATTTGTTCATGATTAGCCTCCAATAGTCATCAACCAACACCTGGCCTGCCTCGTATTGGCTATGCCTGAAAGAATTCCTGAATCAAAAACAAAACAGATCATGCTACTGCCCATTGCAGTGTATCCATATATTACGTAGACACGGATTGTTTGGGGGGGAAATAATAGATCCCTAGCTCTGATCCATAGCTTCAGTGCTTCTAGATTCTGCCACTGCTGCAAGGCAAATTCATGGAAGAACCATAGAAGCAGTGGAGCTATGGAGAAGACCTAAGTGATCCCAGACGAGTTGAGACAGCACTGCCAGCCTGTCTGTCAGGTAGTTCTACATTGTTTCAATTTGTTTGTAAAAAATAATAATAATAATAATAATAAAATACCATGAACCTTGAACCATGAACCTTGAGGGGCGGGACTTCTCTCACATCTAAAATATTTGTCCTGTGGCAAAAATAAGTGCATGCACGCAAATGCTTGTGCATGTGTCCATCAGTGGTCCCTAAGAGGATTCCAGGTGGTCCCCAGCTAAATGATGGTAGAATGGTAAATGATGACAGTTGGTAACCAAATGGACCCTTATAGATATGTAACTCTTGAGACTGTAATTTAACGCAAGAGTTAAATGATAACCTGTAAACAACTGAATTATAACATTTTTACGAATCTGCACAATTAGAAAGTGTAGAAGAATTGTTATTTTTGACCAACGTTTTGCCAGTTATCTCTCCTAAATTGTGGACAAAAACTTGAAAACCCTTAGTTGTGGGCCCGAGAGACTAAACCCAGCATCAAGTGGTGGTCCGTGGCTCAAATGCTGAATAAATAGTGGGCCCTGGTATCAAAAAGGTTGAAAAGACCTGCATTATATGAAAATAAGATGAAAAGTGGCGAAGTGTTCCTTTAACCCTCTCTACGTAACGAACCGTCTCTGTCTGTCTGTCCAGAAGTGATCGAGACCTATAGGGGCGCGTCCGGGGAAAAAATAGCACAGTGACTGCGCGCACTGTGCAAAGCAAACTAATAGACCAGTGCGCTCTGATGAGGTATTTCCGATACGCGTCCCTAAATAAAGAACTCGCCTGATAGCCAATCGGAAACTTGAGCTTTGAGCGTCGATGAGTGTTTATATTATTATAGTCCGCCTCACTCAGTCGTGTGGAATGTGTCCTGGAGGATGGGGTGGCCAAATGGAGATCGCCGCCCAGCTAGGCGATCTCCTATCATGTATGAACAAGCAAGAAATGTGAAAATCCTCCGGCGTCTCGCACGGCTTTAATCACACGCCACGACAAAGTTGCAAATTTAAAAGAAAACCATAGCCTACCCTTTAGCTGCTCACGAAGAGAAACGATCGAGCGCCAGTTGGTTTGCAGCAGTCGGAACAGTCGCTTGGGGTTGACTCTCAATGGAAACTAAAGTAGACTATTTAGCCTTAGTTACTGGTCAGATGACTGTCCGAAAACGGGGCGCCCTTCCCTTCCTCCCTGGCTTCGGTTAGTCCGTTAACACAGAAATACAGATGGCTGAGGATGTTGAAAAAAGTAAACTCCCCTATAGGCTACCCTCTGCCTGTCTGTATTTATCTGCGCAGTCGACCAGTCAGAGCAGCGCCAGGCAGCCGAGGCGGACCCGCATCAGCTGGCTGCCTGCCCTGGGGTCTTCTGTTCTGTTCTGCCCCGCCTTCTCTCATTAATTACTATCATATGAGTAGCCGCGCGCGCGTGCGTGTGTGGACGCGCGTGCGCTCTGTTCTGAAGTTCAGTGTGATTTGTGGCCAGGCCAAGGCTTTGGGTCAGGCTAACATGGTCCTATACATCAGTGGTTTTCAACCAGTGGTCCGGGAACCACCAGAGGTCCTTGAGGGGGTTCCAAAGTGGTCCCCAGCTAAATGATCCGAGGTCTGTGGGAGACCATACTACGATCAAGGTTCATGATGTTAACATTAAACAGGTGTACTCCTATACTGTAAGTATCTGGGAGTGCTTATTGATCAAGATATGAGCTGGCACACACATGTTGAATCCTGTTGTTCTCAAATACATCAGAGGTTACATTTTCTTCGTAGACTGAGGCTGTTTGGCGTTAGTGTGAACATTGTGCTAATTTTCTATAGGTCTAGCATAGGATCTATCTTGAGATATGGAATCTCGAGTTGGTATGGAAATGACTGAAATACAAAACTCAAATAGCAAGAACCGTAAAAACGGCTGGGTGGGAAGATCATGGGCCTATCTTCTCCCCCCATTGACCCCCCAAGCCATTATTGAGCAGACAGTCATAAAGCTAGGAATGCATAACCTCTGACAGGAGCTTAACCTCTGACAGAAAGTCGCTTAACCAGGTGTAACTCTTAGAGAGTGTGAAAAAGAAATCAACTCGACTGCAATGTTTACATTCTCAAGAGTTAAAATAACCACCCTCTGAATAAGCCCAAGTCTACATGACTAGAGAATGTAGATCAACGGTCAATTATGTTTGACTGTTTTTTCCCCCTCCAAAACCAAGTTTTGGGGTCTGTGGGGTGAAAATGTCATCAAATGGTGGTCCGTTCTGAATAAATTTGTTGGGTAAGGCGCTGTTTGCACTCACTTGCACTCACTCGCTCATTGTCCCTCATGTGTCAAAAGCAGTATAAAGACTTTACACAACAAAACAAGTCCTCCTAACTCAGACCTGTGTGTGTTAGGCCCTATGTTGCTGCCATGTGTTTTGAAGATAAGCGACTCTAGTCTGTGATCAGACAGGGAGTGGTCTCAGAGCCACAGATAGTGGACCACTTTTCCTGTTTTTTGTTCACACAGTTTCCCAAGTGCCCCGAACTACAGACTATACAGGGGGGTCTCGTGTTGCATGCACTTGGTGTTGCGTTTCTGTTTTCTCCAGCCATGATGAGGACAAAACTCAGAGTCACGTATATAGTTTAAGTCTTTATTGTTGGGTAGCAGCCGTGCTGCTGCATTGCTGCTGCCTTCTTTATTACACAGAGCGCGCCAAGTCATAGAGTAATAAAATAACAGAGGCCGGACTGGAGCGATAGCCCCGCCCCCTTGTTATTCATTTCAATACAAGTTGCTCATTGGCGCTTTGAAGCACCCGGAAGACCGCCGGAAGTGCGCCTATTTCCGCATTTGGGCACCAAAATTTGGTCAAAGAGATTCTATATAAAGAGGCGACACTTCCGTTAAGTCCAATGGAAACAACCAGCCCCCAGTGCCTCGCCATATCGGAGTGATGTGACGTACTTCCTGTTGCTATTAAAGACTGCTGTTCTGGCTACAGTTCTTGGAAACGCCACTAGATGGCGGGAGCGGCACATGCCGCCATCTTGGAGTGATGTCGTCAGCGCGCCATAGAGTGGTGTTACCGCTGCACCATCTGGTGGTGAGTCAAATAATTGCATTATGTCGCCTCTTTATATAAACCCTCTTTGATTTGGTGCCCAAATGCGGAAGTATTTCTCCATGAACGCGCCCGACGCAAGGGATTATGGGAACCATGAACGAGCGCCATCGCGCACGAGCAAAGGAAAAAAACATCAAAAAGCATCAAAAAACAAGCTTGTGGGTTTGCATTGAGCTTATTATCTGTCATATAATACATACGTTATGTTTTGAGAGGTAGTATATGACGTGAGGACCGCTGGTTTATTCAGAAAACAACTTAAACACAAACTGCCCTGTCCGCGTGCACAAAGCAAACGAGCGTGCGTGCTCTCCGGCGTTCGTGCATGAATTCCACCCGCCTGCAGTACCAAACTTGGCCACCAGGGATCGTTGCCTCAAGCCTGGAGCCACTATCTGGGGCCGTGGCGCCAAGTACGCGCAAGAAAACCAGTGGACGCAAGTAACACACGTCATCAAAACAAAAGACTTGTTGCCAGGTTTGGCTGAGCCAAGCAATAAAGGAGACTGGCTTCACAGTATGAGAACATAATCCCAACACCCCCTCTTGTTCTCATCATAACAAAACAAATAAAACAATGTCACAAGAAAAAAAAACAATTTCTTAATTTCCAAAGAACCACCTTTTGAATTTGATCATTCTGACTTTTGCGACAGGCTTTGTTAATATGTCTGCAACCATGTCTTCTGTTGGACAATAGATTAAATCTATTTTACCATCACTCAGAGTAGTACGAATGAAATGATACCTCACATCAATGTGTTTTGACCTCTGCCTATGGACAGGGTTCTTACTCAGTGCAATGGCACCTTGATTGTCTCCATAGATTTTGGTGCCATCATAATCTCTATTATCCATGCCACATTGGAGTTGGCTTAGATACAGGCTTTCTTGAGTGTGGCTGCTAAACCCATGTATTCAGCTTCACATGTCGATAATGCCACTGTAGCCTGTTTCTTTGATTTCCATGAAATAGCGGTGCCTTGTTTTGTCAGGCTAAAACAGTAACCCGTAATGCTATGCCGATATTCAACTGAAGAGGCCAAATCTGAATCATTGAATGCTATTAGGTTCAAGTTCTCATCATCTTAAAGCATAGCTCATAATCAATAGTACCTTTGAGGTATCTCAAAACGTGTTTAGCAGCCACCAAGTGTTCTGCCTTTGGATTTGCCAATGTTTGAGACAGTTTACTGACAATCCAACTGATATCTGGTCTGGTACAAGTCATGGCATAAATTAGACTGCCTACGATCTCTCTGTATTCTCTGGGGTTTACAAGCGTATTGCTGTTGTCTTCATCATTAATGACCCACTCGACTTTTGGCTCACATGGGGTATATCTAGCTTTGCAGTCTGACATCCCAAACTTTTCAAGCAATTTCAAGATGTACCTTCTTTGATTCATTATGATTTTCTCCTCATTTTGTTCAAACTTTATACCCAAGAAATATGAGATTTTACCCAGGTCTTTCATGTTGAACTTGGCTTTCATTGTACCTTTGAACTCATTTAGTAGATCACTGTTGCTTGCTGCAATTATGAGATCATCCACCCATATGATTACAATGATTTTCTCGTGTCCTATCTGCTTCTTGTACACACAGTGGTCAGACAGATTTCTCACAAAGTTATCTTCTTCAAGATGATCATTTAGAAGTTTGTACCAATTTCTTCCAGACTGTTTCAGACCATAAAGGGATTTCTTCAATTTACAAACCATTTTTTCCCCCTTTCTCTGATTTTTCATCAAACCCCTCAGGTTGTTCCAGGTAAATGTCTTCCTCTATGGGAGCATGTAAGTAAGCGGTCTTCACATCCATTTGATGGACAATAAGGTCATTTTGGACTGCTATTTGCATTAGTGCTCGCACTGAAGTAATGCTTGCTGTTGGAGCAAACGTCTCATTGTAATCAATACCTTCTGTCTGATTGTAACCCTTGGCAACATATCTGGCTTTAAAGACATTTCCCTTTTCAGCATTTTCTTTAAGGGCATAAACCCATTTCCCCCCCACAACATTTCTACCCTCAGGTAAGGAAGTCAGTTCAAATGTGTCATTTTCTTTAAGTGAGTCGACCTCTTCCTTCATGGCGCGTTGCCATTCAGTCGCCTCTGTGGACTGCAGGGCTTCTTTATAGGTCTGGGGAACTCCACATATTGCCCTGTAACAATAATCAACACTTACATTTGACACATCCTTATCATCCAGGTCTGATATGTAGTCTTCTAAGTATTTGGGGGGGTTCTTTTCTCGTTTTGGGTAGCGGTGGTTTTGACTCTGACTAAGTACTGGATCTGCACTGTTCTCATCTTGAGATATGGTTTCAGTAACTTCACCAATTTGTGACCCATTTGTTTCAGCCTGTTCATTTTCTTCTAGGCTCTGATTATCCATGTTTGTTTCCGTCTGCAGTAACTCAGCATCACTGACATTTTTAGGCCTCCTATTTGTGTATTCGTGGACCTCTGTCTCATAGTCATCAGTTTGTGTTTGTTGTTCCACACTATTCTTTTTGATGAATTTCACCAGCCTATGTTTTGACACCTTTTCTGTATATGGATTGAAGACCAAATAGGCTGGACTGTTCTTACTGTACCCCACAAATATTCCCTTTTCACACCTGGGGTCCAATTTCTTGTGGTCATGTTTGTATGCATAACATTCAGACCCAAAAACCCACATGTTTGCAAGGTTTGGTTTCCTTCCTGTTAACAAGAAGTATGGAGTATTCTTAATTCTGTCATTGTAGCATCTGTTGCGGATGTGAGCTGCAGTCTGAACTGCATAAGGCCACAATATTTTTGGCAATCCGCTTTCCAATAAAAGACACCTTCCCATTTCAAAAAGGGTTCTCCACTGTCTCTCGGCAGTACCATTTTGGTGTGGAGAATGGGGACATGAAGTTTCATGTCTGATACCCCTATCCCTTAAAAGGGACTGAAAAGCTTCACCTGTGTATTCTCCTCCACCATCTGATCTTATGCACTTAACTGTACCATAAGGTGCACAGTCTGATAAGAATTTCTGTGTGGCTTGTGTTGCTTCACTTTTATTTTTAATGAAATAAACAGCTACTGCCCCAGAAAAATCATCTGTAAATGAAATGGCATATTTATGCCCATCTAGACCAGTTGGGTCAATAGGGCCTGCCAAATCACTATGTACCAATTCCTGTGGTGTTTTTGCTTTAGCATCAAGTTTCCTATTTCTGTTATTAGTAAATTTTCCTTCTGTACAGACATCACAGTCTAGTTTCGTGTTGCCTGTGATTTTCATACCTTCCACCACATCTGGCAATTTCAGCACATCATCAACATTACAATGTCCCAAAATTTCATGCCATTTCTTGACATCACAAGTTAGGTTCACTTTGTCACTGGGTGATATATCATTTACTGAATCATCTACATCATCATGGTTAGTTACCGTTTTCACGTAGTACAGTCTCTCCTGTTCCTCGATGCGGATGACTGCTCCATCTCTGGTTACGAGTTCATTCTGTCCCTTTTGGAAGATCACCTTTGCTCCATCAGCCGCTACAGCTTCCACTGAGATGATGCTCTGCGGGTATGACGGTATGAACAATGCCCTTTTTAGTGTGACCACAACGTCTCTTCCCTCGATGTCCTGTAGTGTCACCTCTGTGTCGCCTCTCTCCAATGCCACGTTGTTCCTCCTAGTTCCATCGGCGAGCTCCATGAAGTGTAGCTTTGGGTTGAATGACCTGTCGAATCTCTTGAAGTTCTTCTTTTCCGTTATTATGTGAGAAGTTGCTCCACAGTCTACCATGAGACCATTCTTTTTAATGTTGTCTGGTAGTGTTTCTTGGCTGGCTTTGAATACAAATGTCTGTTCTTCTTTCTTGTGGACATCAGTGCCCGATGCAGCTTGTTTCGCCTCATCTTTTTGCATGTATTTTCTGCTCCTGCATGTCTCATTGCTGTGTGTTGAGCTCTTGTGGTAACTGCACCATTTATTTTGTTGTTCTGCCTTTTGGCGGCAGTCTCTCAAAAGATGTCCGCGATTTCCACACCTATAACAAGTGACAGCTGACACATCCACCTTCATCACATTGTCTGTTTTAGACTTGTTGTCAAATTTTTCTGTTTCTTCGTAGCTCCGCAGTTTGCTTTTGAAGTCGGTGAATGTTACGTCCTCACTGCTCTGTGTCGCATGGACGACAAATGGTTTATATGACTCTGGGAGTCCTTTAAGGATCATGGCTATTATTAGGCCATCACTGATTGTCTCTTTTGCATTTCTCAGTGCTGTAACAGTCTTTTCAGCTCGGAGGATGTAGTCTGTCACAGTCTCGTTGTGCTCCTTTCTTAGCGATGTCAACTCAGTGTAAAGGGCAATGATTCTGGGTTTACCCTGGCTGGCGTAGTGGCTCCTTAGTATTTGAAGAGCTTTTCTCCCGTCATCTGACGCTTCTCTCATTACCAACGACAGGCTTCGGTCGTCGAGGTATTGGATTAGTTCTGCGTAGCATTCTTCATTCAGTTGTGCGTCTACCTCTTGAGCGTCCTCTTCAACTTCGCCGGTGAACAGGATCGTGTCTTTCAGGCCGATCATTTTCATGTGTCCGAGGAATTTCACTTCCCAGAGCTCGTAATTGTCTTCTTGTCCATCAAAGACTAACCTCT
The DNA here is from genome assembly GCA_039105355.1 of Benthosema pterotum. Classification (NCBI taxonomy): domain Eukaryota; kingdom Metazoa; phylum Chordata; class Actinopteri; order Myctophiformes; family Myctophidae; genus Benthosema; species Benthosema pterotum. Next base: position 19,812,626 of record CM076970.1, on the reverse strand, counting down.
GCCATCTTCCTCTATCGTGCCTGGGCCCATAACCTGTTGCGTTTCTGTTTTCTCCAGCCATGATGAGGACAAAACTCAGAGTCACGTATATAGTTTAAGTCTTTATTGTTGGGTAGCAGCCGTGCTGCTGCATTGCTGCTGCCTTCTTTATTACACAGAGCGCGCCAAGTACGCGCAAGAAAACCAGTGGACGCAAGTAACACACGTCATCAAAACAAAAGACTTGTTGCCAGGTTTGGCTGAGCCAAGCAATAAAGGAGACTGGCTTCACAGTATGAGAACGTGTTGCCAGCACTTGGAAGCTGGGACAGTACACAGTCAGCCCAAACAGTGTGCCTGGCTGCATCGTTTTGCACAGGTGACTAAATCAGATGTCTCAGCAGGATTTTGACTTTCAAGGGACAAAAGGGGCAAGGTAGTGATGAAAATAGGGCACTATACAGTAAAAGGCTGGTCTGTTGCAGGGGAAGATTATCCAACATGCACGTTGGGCCCAGGCCCAGGGACCCCTGAGCTAGGGGGCCCCCTGAGCTTCAGTGTCAGTGTGACCACTTAAGGCTCTTTCAGAGTCTGGAATTTCGGTGGCCATCGCGACCACCGCTCAGAGCACCGCACCGCGCGCTATTATATAGTCTGTCACCACCGCGACCACCGCATTGCCCCTCCCCCTCCCACCTGTTCTCCTCGCGTCCATTGTTGTTTATTTTCCCCTCTGCTTTTCTCTCTACTTCCTACCTCCCTCAATTATAATAAATTCAGCTGCTTTTATGTTTATTTCGTATAGTATTTATGTCATTGTGTCTATCATTGAATCCCTTCGTTCTCCTCCTGGCCGTCGTGCTGTGTTGTGTTTTCTTTTCTTTCTTTTTTTTACCAGCTGGCAGCCGTTAAAAACAAGCAACCGGTGCTCCTAGAGTACTGGAACCACCGCGGTGCGGTGGTTAGTAAAATCCGAGAGGAGGGCTGGGAGGTGCGGTGGTAGCGGTGGTATGACGTCATATTGTAGGAAACGGTGGTCGTGGTGGTCGCGGTGGGCACCGAAAATCCATCTTTGAATAGGCCTTAAGAGGCTCAAGCTCAGAGCCCCCCTCCCAAAGAGGACCAACAGTGAATAACAGTGGTGCACACTGTCCTTATCAATGTTGGGCTTCTTCATTTTGTGTCAATAAACTTACCCCAAAAGTGCTAAACCATCATGGTACAGTACATTGCTGCAAGTGTTTAAACAGTTTACTTTTATGTGACTTAGTTATTTTGGCTGTTTATTGTTTTTAAGTAATCCATTGCTGTAAATCCTGCTGAAATGCAGGTGAATATCACACGTCTATCCGTCTATGGTCTTTTTTAGAGGTACTGTAGGACTTGGAACATCATGCTTCTGCTCTAGAGTGGTCGGTCCTTTCCTCCTCTTGTATCCTTATTTCCGTTCTGCCATACCATGCAGAGCTCCAGGAGAGGTGAGAGTGAAAGGAGACAAGTAGCAGAAAGTGCAAGAGTAAAAAGGTGACTGGTGATTGGGTTCTAAAACCATAATTATGTGCATTCACAAAGTGGGTGGTTGCGAACAAGGCATGCCAGGATGATGCAGAGCAGTGGTGGAGTCATTCTGCATGCTTAGGTACTAGACTAAAGAAAGAAGAAGTGGAAAGGAGAAGTGACAAAAAGATGATAATTGGGCTGCAGGGCTGGGGCAACCTGACCCCAGGCAAAGCATGGAGGCTGTGACATTACCAACGTGTGTGTGTGTGTGTGTGTGCGCGTGTGTGCGTGTGTATGCGTGTGTGTGTGTGTGTGTGTGTGTGTGTGTGTGGTGTGTGCGTTTGTGTGTTGAGGTCAGCTTAAGCTGACCTAAAACATCTTTGGTTTTGTGTGTGTGTGTGTGTGTGTGTGTGTGTGTGTGTGTGTGTGTGTGTGTGTGTGTGTGTGTGTGTGTGTGTGTGTGTGTGTGCGTGTGCGTGTGCGCGTGTGTGCCCAAGCAGTCGACTAGGAGCCCTGCTATGGATGGGCAGAAACATGTGATCCTGCAGTAACTGGCAGCTGACCTCTGACTGTGTCTGTGACAAACCTAGCATTATGATCTTATGGAAACAAACACACACATATGCATAGTCATGCCCAGGTCTTATCTCTCTAACTGACAGATGCAGCACTCACAGAAACACACAGTATGGAAACGCATACACGGGGTCCCTGTATTTTATTTGTCCCCCTTTCCCTGTCAGGGACATAATTATTTTAGGTGCAGTAAAAGTTATATCACAAGAATATGTGATTTCAATTAACACACACGTCACTCAGCACCCGAGCACAAGGAGTGCCATATATAGCAGCCTTAGACATCACAATACTTTGTCAGCCTTTCTGCCTCATTTTTGAGCATCACAATTTGTGGAAACCATCCAGCGTGCCAGTTGATGGGTTAATACTAGGCTGGATCACCAGAAGAAACAAAGTTCTTGCACTGCTGTGTGGTGTTAAAATGCTTTAGGCTATAGTTGTTGTCATGTCTAGAAGTTCACTCATTTCTATTCCGGCAGTGAACTAGAAGAAAATCGAGTTGTGCAAATTCCAGTTCTACCAGCAAATGCTTGTGCAAATACCGGAGGTGAGATTTTAGTCATTTTTTCAAAGTGTCCCCAGAGGGAACAAATCCGAGGGTTGGAGGAAGAGTGTTCCAAACTTTGTCTGCTACAGCCTGAAAAGCCTTGTCACCTTTGGTCCTAAGTCAAAGGTGGTTCCATCAGACCCTGCTCTGCAGATCTAAGGGCTCTACCAGGGATGTAAGATGGTACCAGTTCAATCAGGTAACCTAGAGCCTGACCATGTATGCCTCTAAAAGTAAGGACCAGAACCTTGAAATGGACTCTGTAATGGACCGGAAACCAGTAGAATGAAGACAAGTAGACCACTGGACCTTGCACATGCAAACAGAGCTGCAACATTTAAACAGTACTAACAGTATAGTACAGTATACAATTTAAATAGACAACAGTCTCTTTATCCCAAAGACACTGTAAATAATTGCAGCTATTTGTTTAAAAAAAAAAGCTCTAAGCCCAGGCAGTTAGCTCAACCGTCTGGGCACCTAGGCTGCTAAGCCAGCCTGACGCGGGCCCTGGGTTTGATTCCGGGTAAAGGCCCGGCGGCCTTTACCACATGTCACTCCCCATCGCTCTCCCCCTTTCCTGTCTACCTACTGTCCTGTCGATGAAGGCATAAAAAGCCCCAAAACAATTAAAAAAAAGCTCTATACTTATAACATGTCTAATGACAGGCATGGCTACAGTGAAGAATAATGCACGTTTTGTATTTACATTTTTTGCTATGTAAAACACTGAATATTGGGAATGTATCCTGAAAGTAAACAATAAATACATCGGATTGGAACTTAAAAAAAATCAGTATTACCATTGCATCGCTAACAGAGCTCAGAAACAAAGTTCTTGCACTGCTGTGTGGTGTTAAAACGCTTTAGGCTATAGTTGTTGTCATGTCTAGAAGTTCACTCATTTCTATTCCGGCAATGAACTGAAGAAAATCGAGTTGTGCAAATTCCAGTTCTACCAGCAAATGCTTGTGCAAATACCGGAGGTGAGATTTTAGTCATTTTTTCAAAGTGTCCCCAGAGGGAACAAATCCGAGGGCTGGAGGAAGAGTGTTCCAAACTTTGTCTGCTACAGCCTGAAAAGCCTTGTCACCTTTGGTCCTAAGTCAAAGTGGTTCCATCAGACACTGCTTTGTAGATCTAAGGGCTCTACCAGGGATGTAACATGGTACCAGTTCAATCAGGTAACCTAGAGCCTGACCATGTATGCCTCTAACTAAAAGTAAGGACCAGAACCTTGAAATGGACTCTGTAATGGACTGGAAACCAGTGGAATGAAGACAGGTAGACAAGTAGACCACTGGACCTTACACATGCAAACAGCTGCAACATTTAAACAGTATACTAACATAGTACTGTATACAATTTAAATTACGGTAATAGTCTGGAGTACAACAGTCTCTTTATCCCAAAGACACTGTAAGTAATTGCTGCTATTTGTTTAAAAAAGCTCTAAGCCCAGACAGTTAGCTCAACCGTCTGGGCACCTAGGCTGCTAAGCCATCCTGACGGCGTGCCCCGGGTTTGATTCCGGGCAAAAGCCCGGCGGCCTTTGCCATATGTCACTCCCCATCGCTCTCCCCTTTTCCTGTCTACCTACTGTCCTGTCGATGAAGGCATAAAAAAAGCCCCAAAAAGCTCTATACTTATAACATGTCTATGACAGGCATGGCTACAGTATGCAAGTGACATAGCTCTGTTTACAAAATGCTGTACCCCTCCAACTGTCTATGCTTTCCCATTTTCAACTCTTTTTTTACTGCATTTTATTTGTGATACTTGCTTTGGCAATATAAACATTTGTTTTATTCATGCAGGCTGCATACATGCATGGAAGTTGCGATTGCATCCAGTTAACAACAGAGCAGACACATGCATGTGCGCGCGCACACACACACGGCCTGCAGGGGTAAGTCAGAGGTAAAGTCTGCACATCAAGTTTTTCTCCCGTCATCAATAAAAGAGAGAGAGAGAGAGAGAGAGAGAGAGAGAGAGAGAGAGAGAGAGAGAGAGAGAGAGAGAGAGAGAGACTGAGCAGTGTCACATGATGAATGACATCATTATCCTGCAAAAGCTCACATAAACGACCAACTGTGGAAGAGATTTTTGAATTAAGCAGAATTAGTACAAGTTAAGAAGTACGCCTATAAGTACTGCATAGAGCGTGCCGTGCACTCGTGACTACACCATCATCCCCAGAGGTTATGAGGGAAGCTCAGGGAACACATGGGCCTATACTTTCTGAGTGGCACACCTCACAGCACTTACATCCAAACAGAAAGGTCCTGTATCTGATTGCAGTAAAACGATCTTCAACAACATTACACTTACTTTGCCACTCCCTTTCCTTTGCAACCCCCCCCCCCCCAATCACACACACACACACACACACACACACACACACACACACACACACACACACACACACACACACACACACACACACACACACTTATTCTGTAAACTTTTTTCACCTCGTGATGATAATACGCAGTGGTGATGTAGTGAAAGAAAGTTTTATGTCGTCATACATCGAGATGATTTGATTGGTTGAACAAGGAACGTGATGTATGATGTAGGTCACCATTCCCCATTACAACATCAGTGACCATTAATTAACCCACCACGCCATGTAAAATTGCATTCATTCTAGTTCTTATTATTTTACAATAAATAGGAAGGGAGGAAAACAACTAGACAAGGAGGGGCAGTAGAGTGAAAAGGCGCAACTGTTATATAGGGCTCCATCACACAGTTGTACATCATCATACATACTTTCCATGTTTAGCCAATTGAAACATTTCGATCTTCCCTGGAATGTTTACAAAATATACAAAAAAGCTTAAGAAATAAGCATTAGAGAAAAAGTTTACAGCCATCGCAATAACAGTAGGTTCCCCCTGGCAACCCCACTAATGACTCAAGACTGCATCATAATGAAATCACCAGATATACTTAGCCAATGTAACAAAATGACCAATTTGATGGTTAAAGGTCACCGGCCGGAAATGAGTATTACTCTTTCATTTTTAATCATCTTTTCTAAGTAAAAAGAAAAAAGTCTCAGTGGTGCCAGCCAGGGCAGCAACTTTTTCCAACTTGATTCATTGCTTCCTGCTAGACCCTGTGTCTGTCAGGAAGACCTTGTGCGTGCATAGCCTACAAACTCTGTCCTGAGTCAGTCGTTTGTGTAAGTGTCTGTTCCTGCTATTATGCTATTGTGCGTGTTCCTGACCCATTGCCGATACAGATGAAGAACGTGTACTACAGATAAAATTATGAATCGGTAATTCTCGATAATCAAATCACCAGTTATAATTTTGCCAGTACCGGTATTCATATCTTTGCCTATGTTACATACCGGTAGGCTGTTTAATGTTTACTACAGTCCATCCTACAGTCCATCCAGAGTGCATTTTTACTTTTACTTTAAAAAATAAAATAAAAAAGAAAAAGAAAGAATACAAGGTATTCATTCGTACATGATTGCTACTTAGAGATGCTGTGAATTTCAGCCACAACAAATAATATTAATAGTAAGACTGCTTATTTGAAGTTTAGAAATAGAATAAATCACACATGTGAGGGGTGCTCTTACATCATCATGGTATAATATGTCTATTTGCTCAGACACTATGACATAAAATTGTCCATTAATTGTCAGAGGGAATTTAATTTGTGAATATTGGAGGGCTTGTGCCCGTGAAGAATAATGCACGTTTTGTATTTACATTTTTTCCAATGTAAAATATTGGATATTGGGAATGTATCCTGAAAGTAAACAATAAATACATCGGATTGGAACTTAAAAAAATCTATATTACCATTACATCCCTAATTGAGCTCTACCTCTGGACCAGCCTGCAGGGCTGGGCCACTAGGGGGCAGCAGAGCTCTCTCTGCCCCTTCCCACTCCTTCAGCTTTGAGTTGTGCATGCCATGTACCACCACTCTCCTATAGAGAGCTTTGTGTGTTTCTGGCTGTGGCCCTGCATCCCTGCCTGAGTCCCTGGGTGGCTGGCTGTGTCGGAGCATGCATGGCAACACACACACACACACACACACACACACACACACACACACACACACACACACACACACACACACACACACACACACACACACACACACACACTACAGTAGCCTACTAAATAACTCAGATAACATCAGCAGAACTACTCTCTATCTCCTCTGTCCTTGCTTTACAGGGTTTCTGCCCCGCCCCTACACTACACACAGCATGACAATCTTTCCATCATCACGTTCAACGTGAACCTCAGGAGAGAAACTGGAAAAGTTAGTTCAGAGAGAGAGAGTTTGTTTGTTTGTTTGTTTGTGTGTAACACTTAATAAAAAGTGTTACAGTTACTATAGTCTGGTTGCCCTTTTGGGCAACCACACTAATAAATGCAGCATGTGTATGTGTCTTTGTACGTAACATGCAGTACATTCGACACACCACACCACAGGGTTACTTAGCCAGTCCACTTTTCACAGTTGGCACTCTTCAGACATAAGCAGGCAGACAGACACAGAGATCTTTGTACATGTACACCGAACAGTATGGGCAAAAAAGCACAGACAGACGGTTACACTGACAGTGGATGTGTGCGTGCCACCTTCCTAACTTGCATCGTTCTCATGTAGGCTGTGACAGACGACCGGGGATAGGTCTAGTACTAAAAAAACACTGTAAAAAAACAAAAAAAAAACAAGACTTCTTAACAGGCCCGAAATTTAGACCTTACCACATCTTTAGTTTTAGTTCCTTGTCGGGTTCCAATCTTTTGGTTTTGGTGGCTACTTGCATTTGTGTGTGTGTGTGTGTGTGTGTGTGTGTGTGTGTGTGTGTGTGTGTGTGTGTGTGTGTGTGTGTGTGTGTGTGTGTGTGTGTGTGTGTGTGTGTGTGTGTGTGTGTGTGTGTGTGGAGAGGAAAGAGGACGTGGTTTGGAATGTGGAAGAGGAGTTGTGGTGAACTGTTGCGCAATAATAACAGTCACATAGGAGGTTCATATTACAAATGTGACTGATATGATTGTTTTATAACTGTAGGACAGCTTGTTCATGAACATGTATTCCTCACATGGGTATTCAGTTGCCTACACAGTCAGCAGATATAAGGAATATAGACCTAAAATCTGTCAATTGACTGTAAAGCATTTACAGTGGTACGGATCAGAGGAGGTTCATCAGGTAGTGTTGTGGAAACGGTGCTAAAAGACTCAGGGGTGTCCTCAGATTAGAATGACTCAGACCCAGTCCTGTTGATCAGTTTAGAAATGCTATGTTTTGCAAGCAAGGAGGACATTACAGCCAAGCAGGTTTATCATCAACGACAGCGTATGCTAGCAGTAATCTACCTCGGGTAACATTTCCTGTAACTGTGTATGCCATCATATGGATTTCCCAATAGTTTCCTGATACCCTAATGCCTTGGCAACAGACTACACGTTTTGTTTCCATTCCATATTCGTCACACCGGACCATATTCTGCACACAGTGGTTTGCGGTTTCACATCCACCAAAGGGTCACCATCCAACTCCTTGGGTCCAAACAGTTGCAAGAGGCTGCTACATTTTCCAAAACAAAACTTTTAAAATAAATGGAAACTTTAAGTGAAATCCCACGCCCCCCCACCTCACAGATTAATTGGAGAATATCAGTCAACAGTTTGTTTTCAATTAATCTACTATGGTTAAAGGAGTGAATTGAAAGACGTTTTTCACATTATATGGCCATAGCTGACAATGCAACAATGCAAGCCAAAAATGGGGGGGGGGGGGGATTAACAATATTTTTATATCAAAACTACCACATCAATAAAAGCAAATAGATTCTACTAAAACTCTATGAGACCAGGTAGCAAATGAGTATCAAATACCTATACTGAATCGAGTAACTGGTGTTCACATAAAGCTGAAAATCACAAGTTTTTTTTTTAAAGTGAAATGTCGCTTTAACACTAAAACCGCCTTGAGCTGTTCACATTCTTTGCGTTGAATAACTAGGGTTAAAGTGCAACATACTATACATATCACACTGCTGGGTTCAGCACTAAAACAGGTCTTAAGGCTACTTCCTGTATGTTAATACTACATAGGCTACAGGTACATGTTTACCGTAGTTCCTCTTTTATTTTTTATGATATAATTCCAGCAAAGGTCTATCAGACTCGCATATAATGGCACCTACAGGCAGGCATTCATTCAAATCTGTGTGACTGTCCGTCCATCCGTCTGTCACATGACATTCATATGACTGATATATCATTTGTTTCAAGACCAGACTGTTTACTGACCAAGAAATTTGGCTAGGAGTGCTGCATGAGAAATAATAACTTATAATAAGTAATAATAAATCTAATCACACATATGTTTTCATAACAGTTGTCTCAGTTCTGGACATTCCTAAACTTGACTCAACTCAGTTCCTGCTTGGATAAAGTTCTGTAAGTATAAGGGTATTTTGTTTAGTTCCCTCTTTAAATGCAGTTTGATAATTTGTACTAGAGGAAATGGTTCTAGTGTGCTGGCTTGTCGGAGTGTGGTGATTCACAAATCTGATATACGTTGATATTGAAAGTATATTTTGAAGGTGCAGTAAGTTATGTTTTTTCCTCATAAACACGTGTTAAATTATATACTGTAATGCCACAATATTATGTTGTAATTGATAGCAATCATTCATGAAAAAAATGTATTATGGAGATGTCAGACTGACTGAATAGTGTATTCATTTGCATGGAAAGCACCGGGAAGTGCAGTATTATATAAGGTCAGCAAATCTAAAATGAGAATCCAGCAAATTCTAGTGAGTTGTTTCTTTTGAGGTCCCCACATAATCACATGTTGTCATGGTTGTTGGTTTACAACTTATGTTATAAAATATTTGAAAATAGTCTTAAGTAGCCTATGTAAATTTTAGAGATAATTGTAAAAATATTATACTAGCGTGTGCACATGCATGCGCGCGCACGCACACAGACACACACAGACACACACACACACACACACACACACACACACACACACACACACACACACACACACACACACACACACACACACACACACACACACTCACACACACACACACACACACACACACACACACCTCCTTTGACCTTACCCTCTACAAACTGATGGTCACATCCGTTTCTCTGTTGCAAGGTAATAAACAGGATCAAAGTGAATCCTTGATCTTAAAGCTATGTTGCATCCTTCCACAGTTTCCAATACACTGACCGCAACCATGAAGAATGAGCAATCGCTGTTCTCCAAGGCAGCCGATATCGTTGTCCGTGAGATGGGTCATCAATCTGGCGATCCATTCATCCCCGCACTCCAACACCAAACGGACGAGCTGGTCCTCATGAGGCTGGTTGTCAAGCGTAGTCTAAAGCTGCCGTGGAAGAGGCACAAGTACAAGCAGTCTGACTTCACCCTCAGTGACATACTGCTGGACAAATCCTCCCTCAATCCAGGTAGATACATTTTGTCTGTAATGGCCAACTTTATATTAACATTCATTACATTTAAAGTTATGAACGAAAAAACACATTTTTGGACAGACATCTTGGATTTTGAGGGCCGCCATCTTGGAATTCAAGATGCCTCCATATCCATATATTTCTAGAATGTCTTTGGCTATACAGTACATGTACCAAATGTCATGCTTTTATCACAAACTGAACAATTATCATGTTTGACGGCTATTATCACCTCATTGGGGTCAGTCTTGCCTCTCCGAGGGGACGGAACTAACAACCCCTACTGACAAAAATTATTTGAAGACATAATATAAGGCATTTCTTTTTGATACTGGCAGTTAAGACTTACATGACGTGGCCGTGGACAATTAGACGAAAATTAGGTGTATTTTGACAGTTTAATGGATAAAATCAATTCAATACATGGACATTTGTGAAGAGGTTGATATTGGCATTACCATGTCTCCTTGGATGGGGTGATGATAAAAGGAAAATGGAGAATAACTACAGTGTATTGACCCCGAGGAATTTTCGTCCCCTGTCTCCCCTAGGATTCCTCCTATAAGATTTTGGAACAAATCCTACTGGATTTCCTATTGGATTCCTAATGGAAATCCAGTAGGATTTGTTCCAAAATCTTATAGGACTTTTCTATTGGAATCCTATAGATTTTGTTTTACTATATAGGCCTCACACCAGTCCAATTTGTCCCAAAAGACCCTGAGAGCCCCAGTAGCCAAAAGGATAATTACTTCCTCTGTTTATCTGTCCCTTTCTTCCTATGGAATTCTGTGTGAAGCATGCCTATACCGGTATATGGAGTTTTGTGATGTCAGTACAGGAGCCTGGTCTCTGGGCAGGGACTTGTGTGCTGGTTCTGGACAACCGTGAGGTCGACTCAGTGATGGCTTTGAACGCGGTTCTGGTATTTTCCAATATCTCCTGCCAGGTGTTTCGGAGAGGGACTTTGGGCCTTACCAGGGAACGTTCAAGTACAAGCACAGCGGGAGCATGGCGGCCAAGGTTTCACATCTGGGCGGTGCCAGGCTGGAGGGGCAGGGCTCTGCTGAACTCCACCTATCTGCTGTCACCGTCAAGAAGGAGACGGTCAATGTCAGGGAGCTGCGGATGCCTGAAAACAGGTTGGAGTTATAGGTGATATTAGGCTCTCCCAGCAGGGGGGTGGACTTTTTAGGCTACTTTTTTGTGCCAAACACACAGCGAAATGATTGACCATTGGTAACCAAATGGAAGATCTGTAACTCTTGAGAGTCACTACATGATCAGTCAATGGACCCAGAACCAGACCTTCAAATTTTCTTCCACATCCATCAACAAGGCATGCCCTATGCAGTGGAAAAATGTGTGTGGCATTTATTTTTTAAAACAAAGTTTTATCGTACAGGAAAGCTATTGGTGGAGAGGTTTGTCTATCACTTGGTATGCTTAGTTGTGATTGGACCATAGTAGTTTGGGGAGGGGTTATCTCAAGGTCTATTGGACAACAGCAGTTTGGGAGGGGCTTAGCTAAAGGTCCATTCATTCAGCAGAGTCTGAGTAACTCCTTTGTACTAACCTGGAGAAAGGCTTTAGGGAACAGGGATCACATGCAAAAAGAGACAAAACAGAGGGGGAAATGTCATCTCTACCTCAGATACAGGCAAGACACAACCGCAAACAATATGCAGGAGATTCAATTAACATTTCATAATCCATGATGTATTACTTCCTGGTGCTTTTTGCTCATTGTAACTTCAACTTTAAAATAAGCTTGAGGGACACATAGGGGCCTACAATATGATATGAAGTAGGCATGTTATAATGCATCTTTGACTGATTCGTCGAATTATCAAAGCACATTCTTAACGCTAGTCGACAAAGAATTGCCATTTAATGCTGCTAACCTGCTCTGTGCCAGACTCAGATGCAACATGCAACACGAGTTTGTGCTGAGTGTGCAGAAGGCAAAGAAGAAGGCCTGGAAACCAAATGCTGTGAGTCTGAGCGTGCTGACGGAGAGAGTCCTCACCACCAACTCCTGGGACATCCGTGAGACGCAGCAGCACGCCGCTGGAGGGGGCGTGGCAGTGGAGATGAGCCCTATAGCAGAGGTGGGCAACTTTGACAATGGAGAGGGCAACTACATTTCCACACTAAAAAAAAAGCTTCTTTTGGGCTTGTAGATGGTCCATTTCTTTTCTATATTCGAATTGAAATCCTGAACCCTGAACTTATGTTAACTTTATGAACTTAAATACGAATGATGAACGAGGAGTGTGTGAGTGGACAGATGATGGATACTGTATGTCATTATGTGTTAAGTGTGCATGTTCGTACAAGATCATAGAGGTGCTCATTTTGATTGTTCTCAGAACTGTGTCTGTTCTCAGATGGATATGGAACACAGCGTTGATGTCCAGGTTCAGAAGGCCAAAGCACACTCCATCACCATCCATGCTGGCACCGTAATCGCCTATAGAGTTCGAGAAATAAACATCAAGGAAAACGGTGACCTTAGTTAGTATCTGTGCGTGTGGGGGCCTACAGTACACACAATGAATTCTTGTTTATGTCACACTGTGTATGTTTGTATATCTGTAGCCTATAAATATACTGTAACCTATGTGATTTTTATGTTGCTTGTGCGGGTGTTTATGCATGTAGATTTCTCACAGCTATGTTTGCTCGGAGCGAACGCCAGATCTGCTGGTGGATCCGACATTGACTTGGATGATTATCTTGGTACGTTTCTATCGCTCAGTCGCACAAATCTATCCTAACATGAATCTAAATCATCTAAGCATAAATACAGCCTGATGCTTAGCAGAAATGGAAATACTTGGATTTATACCGGATGATATAACATTTGAATACATTAATAGCTCACATCATCTTTTAATCTCACTCTGTCCTCCTGGTGAAGGATTTCTGTCCCCTCTGGCAGAGCTTCCCCAGTCCACTCGTTCTGCTCTGTTCCAGAGCTTCTGTGAGGTGATGAAGGACAGAGACGCTCTGTCAGACCTAGAGAACACTGTGAGTGATTCTGCATATATACTCCTGACCCATCCATTCCTGATTAAAGTAGAGAAAACAGCCTCTATATTGCCTCACAATGTAGATATAGGGCTCCATTATCATCATTGCTAAACGCCTTATCCCTTAACTTCTTTGCCTTTTTAAACTATTAAAAAAGAACATTTTTCAATAGTTTAAATGGTCAGTCTACAAGCTCACAATGTGTCAATAGATAGGCACGTTGAACTATTCCAAAAGGTTTTTCAAAATAGTAAAAAAAAAAAATGATAAGGGGTTTAGGATAAGGGGTTAAGATGGTAACGGAAATGGAGCCCATAGTATACACAACATACACAATATTGTATACACAATATAGTATACACAATATAAAGCCGCTGCCCACTATTTTTTCACTAACTCTTTTTCTTTTTCAAGTTTTCTAAAACCTAAACATTTTTTGAAAAGCTTCGAGTCAGTGGTTTTGAAATGTTTTCATGTCAAGGACCCCCAGAATGATGGCCACCACCAATATAAAGTAAAAAAAAAAACATTTTAAAAGACTATATATATTCAACGGTGAACAATTCACTTGTTTTCTCATAGTGAGGCATGGAGTAACATGGCATTAGCTTTTCTATTTTTAATGGGTCCGTTCTCAGAACTTATTACATTTGTTATACTGCACATACACAACAGTAAAATAGTGGTCCTGCTGATGTGCAAGCTAAGGCCCCAGGGGCGCATGTGAAGATGTGATTCTCTCTCTCTCTCTTTCTCTCTCTAGTTTGAGGAGTGGCTCACAGGTGATGCACCGGTGGCAACTGAACAAGAAATGTTGTCCATTCGCAGCAACTCTGCACGTTCCATACTGGACCTTTTCAGGCCCGCTTCAAACTGTCACATGGAGAGTGATGGGCCTGGGAGTCCCCTGACCGCTGCTCATCAATTGGTCAGCGCCATGGAAGGTTAGTGAGGCTGGTTGTTGCTGCATTCACCGGTATGTACGTTGTTGCTGCATTTATGTACATTATTTTGTGTCCATTCTTTAGTAATCCAACTCATGTATTATGTATTATGTATTATTATTATGTATTTTTTGTAGCATTGCCTGATGAAGCGCTGAGCCTCCTCAGTGAGTGCAGCCCTGATGTTCTGAAGGCCTCCAATGACCTGGTCAGTGGTCAGTCTAACACCGTCTGCAGTCTTTCTGTCTTTTCAAAGTGTTAATCTAATGGTTCTTTTTACACGTGTCACACCATGCAAAAAGACCCATTAGTTTCTAATGGTTCTTTTTGCATGGTGTGACACGCATCCTTCCTTCACAGCTGAACAGGTTAGATCTGAAGGATCAGAAGAAGAAGACCTGCTGCTCTCCACTTCCTCTGGACTCGCTGCCCCGCCCCCTACAGCATGACGAGGCTTTCCATTGGCTCCATCAGCTGCTCATCACCTCCGGGGTGAACCTCAGGAGAGAGGCTGGACAGCTGTGGGCAGAGAGTGAAAGTAATGGAGGAGTACTGCCTATGGTCCTGTGTGTCACAGTACGAGGCCTGTCTCATCTGTGTGAGCAGCAAAATTAAAGATGATTCACCTGTGTGTGTATACTGAATATGTAAGGGATAACACCCGACGAACCGGTGACTAACTGACCTCGGCTGCGGCTCGGTCAGTTATTAGGAAACAAATCATCGTTTCGAAGGGTGTTATCCCGCTTAATACATGGCTTACGTCAGTGGTTTTCAACTAGTGGTCCGAGCAACACCAATGGCCCTTGAGAGGGTTCCAGGTGGTCCCCAGGCTAAATTCAGGCTGAATGGCAACGGCATGTAAACAACTAAATACATAGCTAACCAAATGGACCCGCTAACGACGTGCTGGAAGCCTGGAACTAGGGCACGTTCGGAAATACCACACCGGAGAGCACTCGCCTATTAGTTTGCATTGCTCAGTGTACTCAGTGCGCAATTTCTGAACGCACCCTTATGTGGAAGCGCAGCGTGGATTGATATGAACACAGATGTTTGGACTTTGCGGACCTTGATTATGCAGTGGTCCGATATAGAGCGGAGCGGTGAATTATAGAGTAATATGTTACTGCTCACGTGTCCAAAACGCTGGCTTCTGATTGGAGCATTCATTCAAGCCATGTAATAAAGTACAATAATCACTCCATGTCATATCCCATTCTGCATATGCTACAGCTTAAATATATATACTGTATATACATAACCAGGCCACTGTTATTCCATCCCTGTATATGTACACTGCATACACTGGTGTGGCAAATAAAAAACCCTTAAACCTTGAATTGGCTCTCTTTGTACACATTACAGTATTAGTCTGTGAAAAGTTGACTATAAAGTCATGAAAGTTCTCTGATGAGGTATACCCTACCCCGGTTCCCAGGCGAGATGGTGTGAGTGGATGGGTTTGATGGGTGTGGGTGTTCTCGCGGACCCCGGTACCAGGGGGTACTCATGGGCCTGCCCCGACCGGGCACTGCAGTGACTGCTGACTCGCCATTGATGCCCACTGGAGGTGCTGCTGGTGTATATCCTTGTCTAAAGATAAAAACAACACCACCATCAGCATCACAGCTATTTGTTAAAGGTACTACAATATTTAACGATATTTCACGGTTGCATGTGAAAATAGAGCAGATTTTACTCTCCTATTAAGTAATATTGCCCTACACTGGTGATTGATAGATTGATTGGGTTCCAGTAGATTTAAAGCATAACCCAATACAAGACTGTTAAAGGGGAATTCCACCCATTTTCAGAATTTTCCTGAGAGGATACAAATGTGAACGAAATGGACGCTAGCGGGTCCATTTGGACCCTAGCGGGTGCATTTGGTTCCATTTATACCCTCATGAAAAAGGGGTCTGAAAGAAAAATCATTAACATGGTGAAATACATCTTGATGATGTCATCAGATGTACAGTATTTCACCATGTTAATGATTTTTTCAGACCTCCATTTTTAGGATATACAGAATTGGGGGAACTTTTTTTTTATCATGTCCACACAGCATCTCTAAGGTATATTAATGACATATTAAAATGTTGAAAATGGGTGGAATTCCCCTTTAACTGTGAGTTGACGACCGCATAAAAGCATTACACTAATGCAGCCACCATTTTTATCTCATCAAAACATTTAGCCTACACTTCTATACAGCCCAAAGTAGGAGGCAATGGGGGTAACTGACTTGAATCCATGAGCTGAACAGCGTATGCTTTAAACAGGATTTGATTTCAGGATTTTAAACTCCTATTCATGCTATGAGTTAGGCAGAGCTAACTTTGACATTTGTTTTGAGAAATGCAAATAATAAGTCGCAGCTACACAGAATATAATGTTGTATTTCACCTTTACCTTGGTTAATTATCGTACTGTTTAGTTGACATGGAACAGTCTCGAAACTAAAGGAAAGTTTACATCGCCAGAGTAGACAATCTTAGTTAGTGTCGTGCATAGAGTAAGGTGTCGTGTCTCGCGAGACATTTCTCTATTTTGGAGCAAATCCTAGATACAGTGACACCGTGTGGTCAGGGGAGGCTCATGCATGGTGTTTGGCTTCTCTCTCTCTCTCTCTCTAGCCCAGGGGTCTCAAACTCAATTTGCCTTGGGGCCACTAGAAGCAGAGCCTGGTCGAGGCCGGGCCGCAGCCACAGCGCGTCACATGGTCAAACGTTTTTTGCCATTTCAAGCCTATTTTTTCGCCATTTTCGCCTTCATTTCACTTAAATTTAAGTATATTTCTATTCCTTTCTATTTCTTTCTATTTCCTTCTATTTCGATTCCTTCCTTCCTTTTGATACCACTGTGCTATCTGTTTCATTCAGTAGCACATAATAGGATTATGATGATAATGACTATAATTGAACAATATTAAATGAACTATTTACTGGACAATAGAACCTACAAACAATATACCTGGACACAATAACTGGACCAGCCAACCCATCAACAAAGAGGCTCTGATTTGATTGTGATGGCATGAATTACAACCAATAAGGAAGCAGTAACAAAATCTTTACTTCAGCTATGATTTTATATTCCTCCTAACAAAGCCAACTACAGCAATTTTGAACTTATACAGCCACTACAAAGCAGCGCCATAAAATAAATAAAATCAAAAATATAGTTTGTCAGAGTCACTGAGAAACTAGTCTTGCAAACATGACACTAGTAGACCATCAGAATCGCCACTTAGGCCCAACTAGCAGCATTGGTTTCCCATCCCAATAGTTGTCATGTTTTACACGTGCCTTTATTTATTTGCGCTAGCCTCTTTGAAAACTATATACCAGTTGCGCGACGTCTCATCTTTGCTGGCAATGCTGTCTGCAGTGGTCGCGCAATGGGGCTTTGAAAATACTATTCAGCACGTTGGGTTTCTGACCCCACAATGTCGCAACTTTTCTACTAGATGGCTATGATTCTATCCAGCGCAGATGTAAGCCTGCCCTGGAGCAACGACAACACCGTTCACTACGGGCAAGGGGGACACAATAGCTCGTTTTAGGTTACTTACCTTAGCTCAGCGTGCTGCTCTATAAGCCATGCGTCCGCCCGTATCGGGCTTTAGAAAACGGCACCGCTGTCATTATTTATCAAACCGAACGCAATCCTTGGTAAAAAGGCAAAGTTTTCTTTTCCCTACATGTGTTTGTAAACAAGGAGCGGTGGATAGAGAGACGCCATGACAGGATCTCGCCCGTACTGCAGCCAATGGCGTCATTGCATTTCGTTTGATTGACAGTTCAGCGACAAATCAGAATGAACTAAACTGCACGGGGGGATATCCGGTTCCTCTTTGCTATTCTGTGTAAATGGCAAAGCCAGTAGGCGGGCTTTAAACAGGATCTCAGCGATCAACAGTCAATAGTAACAGACGGTTCTCCCGCAAATGCTTTTGGTTGCATTTGACGGGGGAACTCGCGGCCGTCGCGGGCCACATTAATATTAAACGTTCATATTAAGGTGGGGGCCACAAAATATCATCTCGGGGGCCGGAAATGGCCCGCGGGCCGGCAGTTTGAGACCACTGCTCTAGCGTATATACTGTATATTTAAATACAGAATATATATATGTCAAACATAAGAATTGGCTTTAGTAGTTGCAGTCCCTTGCTTTGTGTGACAGAAGTATGAGATGAAATAGAAGCTCAGGCAAAAAATACAGAAAACAATTCCACTGAGATACCGTACACAACATACTGTATATCCACACATTTATTATATTGTGCCAATTTCAGGACTTGACAACTTTGCATCACTGCTTTGATTTGGCTTAGTTTGCATTTTGTTTATTTATAATGAATACATGTATGACCACTTAAAATAAGATTGAGTCTGCTCCTTCATATTTATAGCTATTTATGCTCATTGGGTAAATGAAAATATTTATTGAAGCACCTCTGGTAATGTTCATGCAATTAATGTTGCAAAGAGGACACACATAACACGCCTTTTGTGATAGTTTTTTTGGTTGTTTGTTATTGAACTCTATATACAGTATATCCATTCCACAAACATGACATTCATTTTCCCTATGAAAACCCATTTCAAATGAATGCTGTAAAGCTCTTCCTTCCAGTTGTATAGTTTGCATGTTTACTCCACAGGGGTATTTGATGCTGAAGACTACTACACTGCTAATTAATTGATTCTATATTATTCTACTGGTCAATTGGACGTCCCAATGTCTTCCCTGCTTTCTAAACACACATCCCTTTGACCTGCAGAAGTCTAATAACATCAGTAAGTCAACTTTTACTACACAGGCATGTAGGTTTACGACTAGAGCTAACATTTCACAAAGGCAAGCATGCATTGACTAATATTTCACTGTTCACCAGGAGTAGCAATTGGAATTTTAGGTGTACTTTTATTAAAGGCATATTCGCATAGCGGGTGACTATATCCATGGAATACATACACAGTAAATATGAATCAAAATATTACGAAAACAAATGAAATTATAGTGTACAAAATAATTTAACCACATTTTCAAAGTAATCGGAGTACATGGCTATAACAGGTGACCTAACTAACTTGAGAGAATCTCTCTCTGTGCAGAGATGCAAACGTCCTCTTCCTCAGTGTGACTAAGAATAAACCATTTCAAATGACTAAAATAGTACACATAAAGTGTGTTGTTCAAAGGACTAAGACTAAATCAGATTAAGACAATACAATCACAAAGTAGGACTAAAACTAAAAGTGAACATCTCTTTCTCTCTCCTCTTTAACACCAGCTGTTCATCTTGGTCTGTCCTCTCTGACCAATGTGGGTGTGATGACTCTGGGAGGCTCACTCTTTCAACATATAGTCTAGGACCTGGCTAAGATTTGTATACACTTCATTTAGGAGAGAATATCTCAACTGTTCTTGGCTAATATGGCCGCTGCGAACAACATGGGAACTGTGACTAAGCCTCTATCCGGGACGAAATACCCTGAAATGACCACACCCCTTTTAAAATGACCCCTAATTCAAACATGGCTCTAACTTACAAACCGTTGCAGCTACAGATTTTCTGAGGTGCTCAAAATGTTCAGAATACTCATGTTTGTGGTATCCGTGCCTGAGTCAGCAACACTCCATAGTCTTCATAGTGGCCAAATCAAATATGGCCGCCAGCCCGCCACCTGAAAAAGTGTTTTACAACAGTGTACAGATACTCTCCTGACTTTGCAGGTTGGGGGTGCAGTACAAGTCCTCAACAACACCACAATAACATAAATGACACAGACCAATTATCAATTAACATTTTGCCCAGACTGGCCCACCAGAGAGGTAGCCCACCGGGTATATGCCTAGTACTTCCTGCAGACAGTCCAGCCCTGTTATGCTTCGTCCTTTTGATTCCTAGGACCTGGCTAAGATTTGTATGCACTTCATTTTAGGAGAGAATATCTCAACTGTTTTTGGCTAATACGACTGCTGCGAACCACACACACACACACACACACACACACACACACACACACACACACACACACACACACACACACACACACACACACACACACACACACACACACACACACACACACACACAGTGTATATTTCTATAAGTCTCAAAAAGTTCGGATGATCTATTTTAATAACATACTGTAAGTGTAATGCTCTATGGCATTGTCCAACAGTTTTGGTATAGTTGTACTTGAAATGTACCAATTCCAAAGTTAAGTAAAGTTTTTCTCTAGAGATGTGCGTACATTACCTTATGTTCCAGAGATATTAGACATAATAATGTTGTGCACCACTAATAATAAGACAAACACACTTGGCCAAAGGATATCTGAGTTGATCTTTTCAGGCTTTACATGGCAGCTACTGCCTGCCTGTTGTTGTTTAGCGTACTGCCACACCCTCCTCCTCCTCCTGCTCCTCCTCCTGCTCCTCCTGCTCCTCCTCCTGCTCCTCCTGCTCCTGCTCCTCCTCCTGCTCCTCCTGCTCCTCCTGCTCCTCCTCCCTCTCCTCCTGCTCCTCCTGCTCCTCCTCCTGCTCCTCCTGCTCCTCCTCCTGCTCATCCTCCTGCTCCTCCTCCTGCTCCTCCTGCTCCTCCTCCTGCTAATCCTCCTGCTCCTCCTCCTGCTCCTCCTCCTGCTCCTCCTGCTCCTCCTCCTGCTCCTCCTCCTGCTCCTCCTCCTGCTCCTCCTCCTGCTCCTCCTGCTCCTCCTCCTGCTCCTCCTCCTGCTCCTCCTGCTCCTCCTCCTGCTCCTCCTGCTCCTCCTCCTGCTCCTCCTGCTCCTCCTGCTCCTCCTCCTGCTCCTCCTGCTCATCCTCCTGCTCCTCCTCCTGCTCCTCCTGCTCCTCCTCCTGCTCCTCCTCCTCCTGCTCCTGCTGCTCCTTCTGCTCCTCCTCCTGCTCCTCCTGCTCCTCCTCCTGCTCCTCCTGCTCCTCCTGCTCATCCTCCTGCTCCTCCTCCTGCTCCTCCTGCTCCTCCTCCTGCTCCTCCTGCTGCTCCTCCTGCTCCTCCTGCTGCTCCTCCTGCTCCTCCTGCTCATCCTCCTGCTCCTCCTGCTCATCCTCCTGCTCCTCCTCCTGCTCCATCCTCCTGCTCCTCCTGCTCATCCTCCTGCTCCTCCTGCTCCTCCTGCTGCTCCTCCTGCTCCTCCTGCTCCTCCTGCTCCTCCTCCTGCTCCTCCTGCTCATCCTCCTGCTCCTCCTCCTGCTCCTCCTGCTCCTCCTCCTGCTCCTCCTCCTGCTCCTGCTGCTCCTTCTGCTCCTCCTCCTGCTCCTCCTGCTCCTCCTGCTCCTCCTCCTGCTCCTCCTGCTCCTCCTGCTCCTCCTGCTGCTCCTCCTGCTCCTCCTGCTCATCCTCCTGCTCCTCCTGCTCATCCTCCTGCTCCTCCTGCTCCTCCTGCTGCTCCTCCTGCTCCTCCTGCTGCTCCTCCTGCTCCTCCTGCTCCTCCTGCTCATCCTCCTGCTCCTCCTGCTCCTCCTGCTCCTCCTGCTGCTCATCCTCCTGCTCCTCCTCCTGCTCCTCCTGCTGCTCCTCCTGCTCCTCCTGCTCCTCCTCCTCCTCCTGCTCCTCCTGCTCCTCCTCCTGCTCCTCCTGCTCATCCTCCTAATCCTCCTGCTGCTCCTCCTGCTCATCCTCCTGCTCCTCCTGCTGCTCCTCCTGCTCCTCCTGCTGCTCCTCCTGCTCCTCCTCCTGCTCCTCCTGCTCCTCCTGCTGCTCCTCCTGCTCATCCTCCTGCTCCTCCTCCTGCTCCTCCTGTTCATCCTCCTGCTCATCCTCCTGCTCCTCCTGCTCCTCCTGCTCATCCTCCTGCTCCTCCTGCTCATCCTCCTGCTCCTCCTCCTGCTCCATCCTCCTGCTCCTCCTGCTCATCCTCCTGCTCCTCCTCCTGCTCCTCCTCCTGCTCCTCCTGCTGCTCCTCCTGGCTGCTCCTCCTGCTCCTCCTCCTGCTCATCCTCCTGCTCCTCCTGCTCCTCCTGCTCCTCCTCCTGCTCCTCCTGCTCCTCCTGCTCATCCTCCTGCTCCTCCTGCTCATCCTCCTGCTCCTCCTGCTCATCCTCCTGCTCCTCCTCCTGCTCCATCCTCCTGCTCCTCCTGCTCATCCTCCTGCTCCTCCTCCTGCTCCTCCTCCTGCTCCTCCTGCTGCTCCTCCTGCTCCTCCTGGCTGCTCCTCCTGCTCCTCCTCCTGCTCATCCTCCTGCTCCTCCTGCTGCTCCTCCTGCTCATCCTCCTGCTCCTCCTGCTGCTCCTGCTCCTCCTGCTCATCCTCCTGCTCCTCCTCCTGCTCCTCCTGCTCCTCCTCCTGCTCCTCCTGCTCCTCCTGCTCCTCCTGCTCCTCCTGCTCCTCCTGCTCCTCCTCCTGCTCCTCCTGCTCCTCCTCCTGCTCCTCCTCCTGCTGCTCCTCCTGCTCCTCCTCCTGCTCCGCCTGCTCATCCTCCTGCCCCTCCTGCTCCTCCTCCTGCTCCACCTGCTCCTCCTCCTGCTCCTCCTGCTCCTCCTCCTGCTCCTGCTGCTCCTCCTGCTCCTCCTGCTCCTCCTCCTGCTGCTCCTCCTGCTCCTCCTGCTCCTCCTCCTGCTCCTCCTCCTGCTCCTTTTATCTGATTGAACTGATTAATTGAAATTAATTAATTACAGAAAAAATTATGCAATTAAAATAATTAATTCATTTAATCATGCATAGATTTTACAGCACAGAACATTTTTTACTGGACAAATTTCAACCTGCCAATCCTATCTCTAACCCTCAACATGACACAGTGTGGACACAGTGCTTAAAAAAAGTGGCAACCGTTATGCTGCTGGTGGAATTCCAGTGCATGTTCAGAGTAATGACACATATAGTATGGGATCTCTGGGACTTCAGACAGTCCCCACCAGTCAGACGATTAGTTATTGTATTTAAGAAAACTCACTCATTGATATGCTATATACCAGTCTGTTTTAATTGACCAAAAATACTTCTCAGGTCAAATATTGGTAAGCGATTGGTTGAGATCATTTAATTACAAAACTGAAAACTATCAATATATCCTGAATTATCTGGTGATCAGTGTTCACAAACGTACCTTGTTATCAAAGCCCAACTTGGCAGGTGTAAAACACTCCCAGAGCCCTTGTTAAGATGTCTGGAATTTAAAGATCTCCTTGAGCCCGGAAGTGTTTTATTCTATTTGTGCAACATGGTCATTATTTTTAATAAACGTATAATCGATATATATCGATAAATCCATACATATCGTATAGTGGCCACTAGCCACGACTTTTATTTATCTGCCGCAACTTTTAACTATCTTCCATGATTTTTTACTTCTTTACTGCGACGTTTAATCATTTGCCCGACCTCCACCTCTTTCCACATTTGCTGCGGCCTTTTTATTTATTTTAGTTATCTCCCTCACCTTTTATGCCAGTTACGTTCAGTCATTGTTCTACTGAGGTTAGGTTTAGTGTTAGATTTAGTAGTTTTTCTGAGGTTAGGTTTAGGGCTAAGGTTAGATTTAGCATAGGCTTAGGCTGGTCACTTACTCAATGAGATCCTTCCGGGATCTTGTAGATGCCAGTAAAGTTTGCAACATCAAACTTCACTGAGACTGCAAAATCATGTAAGCCTATTGGACATAAAGAAAGCTGGATTCTGTCGCTCGATATAATAGAATTGTGACCTGACAAGAAAAGGCTTCTCCCTGTGGTTGGTTGTGTGTCATTTATGTTATTGTGGTATAAAAAAAATCCATTCCAATGTGCTTCTAATGCTCAAAAACACACAATTGACAGCGAGTTTACTAATAATGACAAAAGTAACATAAGCAAAACAGATTGTCAGATGGTCGCCATCTTTGAAATATGCAAAATAGATGTTTAGCCACACCCATTCATAAAGATAAGCACCCCAGCATGTTTCTAATTGTCAAAACACATGATTTAGACACAAGGTTTGCATTCATAGCTCATCTGGTTCAGACGTTCTAGATAAAACACTTTTTCAGGTGGCGGGCTGGCGGCCATATTGGATTTGGCCACTATGAAGACTATGGAGTGTTGCTGACTCAGGCACAGATACCACAAACATGAGTATTCTGAACATTTTGACCACCTCAGAAAATCTGTAGCTGCAACGGTTTGTATAAGTTAGAGCCATGTTTGAAATAGGGGTAATTTTAAAAGGGGTGTGGTCATTTCCGGGTATTTCGTCCCGGATAGAGGCTTAGTCACAGTTCTCATGTTGTTTGCAGCGGCCATATTAGCCAA
This sequence comes from Benthosema pterotum, assembly GCA_039105355.1. Classification (NCBI taxonomy): domain Eukaryota; kingdom Metazoa; phylum Chordata; class Actinopteri; order Myctophiformes; family Myctophidae; genus Benthosema; species Benthosema pterotum. Next base: position 19,788,283 of record CM076970.1, on the reverse strand, counting down.
GAACAGTTTAGATATTCTCTCCTAAATGAAGTGCATACAAATCTTAGCCAGGTCTTAGACTAATAGGTTGACCATACAGTATGGCAGGCAGTGCATATTCTCCATTCCTTCTGCTGTTCTATTAACAGGCAGGAGTCATCTCAGTTTAAGCTGTACCGTAATTCAGTGCCCAGACAGCAGATACTGATAAGCAACATTGTCTAAAATTCTGCCCTACACAAAGCCGAAGTACCGCAACCACAAGAGAAAAAATTACTGATAAATGGGATTCAAATGGTCAGACAAGTGAGATACAAGTCATATGAAGTGATATGAAGTGATATTATACTAGCTGTATCTGTTCCTGAGGTAATTGTTTAGCTCCCAAAACCACACATATCAAAAATATGCTTAATTATGTATGCTTCATTTGACATTAACGCCTGTACCCGGTGGTCTGTTAATTGCTTCACTTTATTATAAGAAGTAATAATAATGCCTGAGTCGGTCTAGCGGCCCAGGCTCCTAGGCTGGTAATCCAGCCTGACAGTGTGTCACAGTCCTGATGGTAGTTACTGCATTTTGGCTTTGTTGGGCAGCATTTAATTGTAAATGCAAAGGAATATGTCAGGCTTCCATCTTTTCTTCACACGTGGGTGCTTTCGTGGTGTTCTACAACCCTGCTGCAGATGAGACGAAGCCTCGCCTACGATCAACACTCCCACTGATGTTCACCTCATCTGGAGCGTCTCCTGCAACACAGACAATCACATTCATAACCATCAATGAGTCTCACCATGTAGAAAATGAATCATCACTATAGATAAGTGCCATCGATGTATATATTCTGATGAGGTTGAAAATGATCAACCCTATTGTAAAAAATGTGTAACGTTTTATGATGTCATCCACAGTTCAGTTTATGTGTTGAGTTGTGCTTGAAATGATAGACATATTTTCTTTACTTACAGAGACCATCAATGAAATGAGGTGGTGACATCTGTGATCCGTGTGTGTTGGTCTGCTGACAGGTATACTGTCCAGAGTCTGCATGAGACATGTTGTCCTTCACCAGGTGAGGATCAGTGGAGAGAGCTCTGCTTCCTCCGTCTCCGTACCACGTGTAGGTGTGTACTGGTGGGTTGGCATCACTGCTGCAGAGAAGAGTCACTCAATAATTATTGCTTTTGAATGATTTAGTGTATACACGTTACATCCGCTTTGGTCGCAAATCAAGCAAATAATGCCATATCATTAACTAATTACTAATCTTAACTAATTAAAACCCTCACAGTGAAGATTGAGCGTGTAAATAAAATTGAGACATAATGAAAGATGATAAAACTTTGTTTGTTTGTATGCCATGCACCAAAGACCATTCTCCACGTGTTGTGTCAAGAAACAGGGGATAATTTGTAACTACCAGGTTAAAGCCGTTTACAAAATATAGGTTACTATAGCTTATGTTCAGAGTAACCTGAGGTGAAGTGACTGTAGCGATCTCGTTCGCTGCGTCCAAAGTCCGCAGTTGGCAGTATGGTGTGCCCAGCGCTTCACTGTGTCTTCAGTGTTGTCTTTGAGAAGGATGTAGCTCTGGATTGGTGGATTTGAAGCCCTGCTGCTGCAAGTCAAAGTGACTGAGCTTCCTTTGACAACACCTCCTGATGGACTTCCTGACAAAACAACATTCTAGGGACCATCTGCTGGGGAAAGGATAGACAGATTATGTCAAATGTCATGTACAAGTCTTTTTATTTTTACCTGTTCAATTTATCCACCAAGCAAGAAGGACTGCTCTATTAGCTCAATGGAAAAAAATGGCAGCGCTTCATCAGGGACCTGAGTTCAAATGGTAAGGTAACATCTCGTCCTGCAGGTGCTGAAAATCGCCCCTCAACAAGCTCACAACATGTTTGCGACTCGCGAGGGCAACACGCTGTAAGCTTGTTGATGGCTATTTTCAGTATACAACTCACAATGTCGTTATGTGATCCACTTGTGTTTAGGAGACAGTGTTGCACAGTGAAACCCGGATTGGAGAGAAGGTCAGAATAACGGTTACACTGACCAATACGCTGCATCCCACCTCACCTGCGTGCCTTCAGTTCTACAAGATCATCCTTAGAAGGTTCCGTCCTGCACTCCACAGTTCAAATGCAATGGAATGGAATTATTTAGATTTTTATTTTGAAAAACAAGTAGTAATGAGGAGATGAGCAGGGATTTACACATTGAACTTGTGGAATTAATTCAGGATCCTGAGAATGCTGAACATGCAGCAGATTGGACGGCACTACTACAACCCCAACGACCCACTGAATATCCCACAGCACAGGTAACTGTATGAATTGGTTTGTCTTACAGCAGGATTCTCAAACCGCTTTCGCTTATTTGGCCACTCCGGATTTATTCTGTCTAATTGGCAAGGAAATAAATGACAAAAATTATTTGCCATTTACAATGTGGGCCCTGAGTTTAAAAAGTTGGCTGGAGCTAGATAAGATAACCTACTGAACAAAATATTTGTGGGACCTTGTTCACAAACAGTTGTAACTTTCTATTGATAGACAGAAATTGGAACAGGTAGGAAAATCCTGTGATTAATAACACCCTTTCTCTCAACACAAAGATTGACCATCTGGCCGGGCTACCAGCTGAGCATCTTGCAGTACGAGTCGGGCATCATGATGTGTGCTGACGTGAGTCACAAGGTGCTGCGCAGTGAGACGGTGCTGGACTTCATGACCAACCTCAGGCAGCAGTGTCCAATGCAGCACTTCAGAGAGGCCTGCACCAAGGAGCTGGTCGGCCTCAACGTCCTCACAAAGTAAACAGAAACTTGACACAAACCGAGTTAATATGCAGCATGTAAATGTCTGTCTGCAGAAACTCACAAATAGATTTTTTCCCCCTCAGGTACAACAACAAGACGTACAAGATTGATGACATTGCATGAGATCAGACTCCCAACAACACGTTCAAAAGGCACGACACTGACATCTCCTTCAAGGACTACATCAGGTCTGTAGGTTTTCCTGCTGGACACAATTGTTTTGCTTTAGTTATAAGGAAAGCTGCAACTATTCCATTTGTTATTACATTTTAGATGAATATATACAGTGCAAACTCAAAAACAAGCTCAAAACGCATTGCTATCTATTTGACATATATTGACATATTTGGAGTATTTGAAGACAAAAACATTACAAAATCGCAAAAAATGGAAGGTGCTCAAAACAGGGATTGATTATTAATAATATAGTATATTACAGGCTCATCACTTATGCGCAGCGAGGTGGCACACTACTATTTGGATTTTTTTTTCTGGAAATTGAATAGAATCCGCCTCTTAAGAGATTATTTGAACTGTTGCATGCACACCTGGTCTGCATTGGACTACCTTAATTATTTGATGTTTCTTGAAGCAATATAGCCTGGACATCCGTTGCAGTGACCAATCACTGTTGGTCAGCCAGATGAAGACTATCAGCGGTCCTGCTGGTGGTCCTCCCCCTGGGCCAGCCTTGCTGATCCTAGAACTCTGCTACCTCTAAAAGGGAGAGTGGCAATGTTTTTGAAAGATTATTTGGAGTATTGTTAAGACGTTTTACACAAATGTTGTATGGGACTGGAACAAATTATTTTCACATGGGGCCCTTGACACATACACTGTTTTATTGTATGAAAAATACTGCAGGTGTTTGACTGTGTCCAGAAACTATTGATCAAAATTGCCTTTAGTAAATTAATTGAAAGCAAACTGGCATTTCCCACAGTTCGGACTGACAAGATGCGTGCTGACTTCAACCTCATGAAGGATCTGTCCGCTCAGACCAGACTGAGCCCTGAGCAGAGAGAATGTCGGCTCAAACAGTTTGCCTGCAACATTCATTTGTAGGTCATGTTACCAATGTTTTGCAAATGTGTAAAACTATTTAGCGGCAACATTATCATCAATGCACAGGTAGAGGGAAAAAAACTAACAAAAGCAACCTTTTCCTGTTTTTAGGAACGCTCAAGCCCAGGCGGAGCTCAACACCTGGGGACTCAACTTTGAAAGCTCCTGAACATAAAGGGCAGAGTTCTTCAGTCCGAGAGGATTTTCCAGGGGTCTCGTTCAGTATAAAAGCACAACAACTCAGGCAATAGAGTGTCCTTTACTTTTCTTCTCATGTAGACATAGACTGTGTACGAATATTTCACTTCTTTCCTCACATCTTTATATATTTGTAAATAAGCTCAAATCTTTTAGCCAAGGTCATGAGTCAAACGTGTTTGAGCCCTATGCAGAATGTTGTGAAGCAGTTAAACACAGTTTGACTACAACCCCATGGCAGCTGACTGGTCCAGGGAGATGGAGGGTCTTCCTATCATCAAGGCTCCCCCACTGCAGAAATGGGTTGTGTTCTTCACCAGGCGCAACGCCAACAACGCCCAGTCCCTGGTTCAGACCTTGGGCAAAGTCTCTGGACCTTTGGGCATCCGCCTGGACAAACCTACCATGTCTCTGCATTCTTCTCTTGAGTGTCTCTTCATTCCATTTACAACTCACTTCAGTGCTTGGAAAAATATAAAAAGATTGTCCTATGGAAATGCCTCATTATTTGACTTATATTGACCCTAAAAATACAGTTGTATAATTTAGTTTTATTTAAAGGTATAGTAAGTGATTTCTTCTTTATTGGCTGATCCGCTCTCCTCCTCCTCCTCCTCCTCCTCCTCCTCCTCCTACTACTACTACTACTACTACTACTACTAACTAGCACAACTTGCATACCAAGTCTTTACTCCTTTCCTACTTCCTTAACCTAACGCAATAGATAGAAATGGATTTCTGAAGTGGACTACCATTTATTCTCGCCTGTGTCAGGAGTTTTGAAATGAACCAAAACATTGAAATGTGACACATTTAGTCTATCTGCTGCCACAGTCTCACCAGTGAGGTAATGAAAGCAGGCATGAATGACCCCTGCTGGATGTGTTTTCTGTTGATTGAAGAGCCGTAGCAGAGACAGGATCCCCAAACAAATACTCTCATGCCATTTATTAGTTTGTTTCATGAAAACAGGGAATCATACCTTCAAATTGACATATTGGATTGTTCAGTTTGACCCACCAGTTTTGCAGATATGGCTTATAGAGTAATGTCTTGAAATGACCTGAAATGTTCGCTTCTGTGAACCATATTATACCAAGCTACCTGTTTAAGCATTTATTTACATAGAGTATTTACTGACATACTGTATGTTTAGACATGCTCAGTCTGCCAGTGATATTAAAGGACCACTTCACCACTTTTATACCAGTATTTTTTCTACTCAGTCTGTGTCTCATAGCCATAGGAGGGGTGTGGGCACTAACCAGTCTTCCAGGGACATCATCGTTCGGAAGATTTATTTTAAACAATATTTTTGGGTTTCATTTTCGCATTGCAACTTTTCAGGAATAGAAAGCCTGCAGTTTCTATTAACTTGGTTTCTCCATTGATAATGTCAATGGAAGACATGTACCTGTACATTAGTATGTCAATGGAAGACATGTACATTAGTGAGGACCTATATATGAAGATACGTTGAAAAGTGCTGAAGTGGTTCTTTAACTCTTTTTGGATAAAAAAAATCTCTAGATGAGGAGCTGGACGCCGCATGATTGCAGCTCTTCAAATCCTGTACACATACAAGATACAAACAAACACACTTTCACACGCTTTCATCCATTGTACTTTATTGTCTATATTTAGACAGGACCGATTGATGACATACCGGTACTTATTGCTATATTCTTAAGTTATTATCTACCATGAGAGTATAATGAATGAGAAAGAGAGGCATTTTAAAGACTCACAATTGCATCTGATCAGCAGTTTCAATCTTGAGGTCAATTGACAAAAACGAAAAAAAAGAAAGACCTCTAGAAAAGTTCCCTCTTAAAATGATGTGATCTGACTGCGATCTCAATCTTTTCATCCCTCCAAAAATGTCAGTGAAGTCAGACATTGTGCTGAGATGTGTGGTAATGCACCCACATTTAGGCGCTCTCTAGTGTTTATACGTTGCATAACTGCTACAGCAGTTCTTTGAGCGCAGTGCTCTGTTGCAAGGCACTTTGATTGGTCAATGCTGGAATGCAGAAAAAACACGATTGTATAAATATATTAAGGTCATGGAATTAGCGCTCTCAGTTTGGCGTTGCCAAACTGTTCGTTGTCTCTCGCAAATTTTTTGGAAGCTCTATTGCGAGTAAAATAAGAAGCAGACGTGGAGCCTCCTCCCCACGTCCCGCAGATTTATCCTAAAATAAATAGCAATCATCTAAGCACATATAGCTTGTTGCTTAGCAGAAAAGGAAATAAAAAATAATAATAATAAAATGTAAAGATATTTTAAAATATATTTTCCTTATATACTGCATATCGGATTTCGGGGAGGTGTAGTTCCAGACTCGAATTCGGAGACTGTGGAGTACCGTAGTTGTCTGGCTACGTGAGGCTGTAGAGTTAGTAGTAGTCTGTGGGGTGTATGTGCAATTGAGTGGGGGGGACGTACCTTTAAAATACAAGACATGACAACATAAAAAAAAGAACATAAATATACCACCCTGTCCACAAATTCTTAGGGTTGACTGTTCCAAAAACCAGAAACCGCGAATGGAAACCCACTTCCTTCCTCCAGAGTCGGCACAATGCGCTCAGGCGGTCTTTGGTTGCCCCTCCCTCATAACTCCAGCTCCGCTGTTGGAAGCTCTGGGTACAGGATTGTCTTAACAAAAACAGCAAATCAAGTTAAAAAGCCCCACCACCTTCTTCAGCACATGGTGTAGTACCCATCCACCCTCCAGCAAGTAGAAAGAGGAAGTGGGGAAGTCAATATTTTTGGTCCAGAGGGAGGGGGTGGTGGGGGGCACCCTGACACAGGGCGAAGTGTAAAAGCCGTGTCAGATGGTTCTCACCACTACACTAAAGTAGAGGGAGGTCGATTTAAGCTGACACTCGTATCACTTTGGTTTCAGAAAGGTCACCACAGCACAGGAAAATCTGTGTGGGTGAAGCCAGAGTCCCTGCGCTGTTCCCAGTATGTGTGGTTGCTGATCCACATGTCATCTTTGTCCTTCCTGTGAACAGAATAGAATAGAACTTTATAGCAGGTTTCTTGCACTATTTTGAGAGTAAGACCTCGGGCAAATGTAATTTAAGCCCAGGGCTGGACTGGGACAAAAAATAATAATTCGACATGGGCATTTTTGTTCCACTTCGTCCCAGACCGGCCCATCTGTATCAAATATAAATGGCTCCCAGGGATGCAGCTCTTCTATGGGCAGTGTAACTGTAAGGCAACATTACGCTGGGTATAATATGGAGCGTGGAACAGGTGATCACATGAACCTAAATAAACAAGCACTCCTGGGCTCAACACATTACATGGAAACAAACACACATACACAGGATAATCCCAGTCTTATCTCACTCAGAGGCAGTCTGCACGCGCACGCACACACACACAGACAGACAGCGAATAGTTGCATACTTAAAGAAGCGCGGCTGGTGCGTCAAGTTGTTGTCCTGTAGAGTTTTCCTCCTCTCTCTCTGGAGCTGCTCTATTCTCTGTTTCTGTTCCTCTGCCCCCTCCACGTTCCCCTCCTCCAGCATTCTGCACGACAGAGTGACAGAACAACACAGTTTTTACTTTTTACTCGTTAGCTCAACTGCAAAGTGACTGAGAAACTGTGCTAATTTTGTTGGCTAAAACTGAGACGAAAAATGTTCATATACACTGCCTAATGCCCATTTCCACTGAAGTAATAACTTACACTGAAGTAATAAACTAGGGTGACTAAAACTATATGACTAGTCTCCTGACAATTTCATCAACACATAAAAACTAGTAAAATGTTAGGACTAGTGTACAAGGGTAATTTTATACTTGGTTGCATGTTGAAAATAGATCTACAAGCTTGTAGATTGGCCATTTTCAGCAAGCGTAAAATCAGCCATTACAACAGCATCAAGGCCTGCTAAAATACATTTGCGCACGCATGCACACATGCGTGTGTCCACAATGATTTACTCTACAAAACATTCTGCACTAGCTCAATATTGAATTAGGTATGATGCAGTGATTTGCCTATGTTCTATGACTGTCTGGTGTATGTATGCATTTGAGGACAAAAAAAGGCAATACATCTAAAAGCTTAGACACAGTAGCATAGGATCATAACCCACAAATCATTAGTCTAACAGTAGAATATCTAATCTGCACACTGAAAGCTTGACGATGACCTAAATCTGTCTACACAGTACACACCATGCTCTTTTAGCCTTTGCATAAGGTCAACGAGTCTGGGGCAAATGCTTTGGGCTACGGTGGAGTCTGAAGAGGCAAGTCTTCAGATTACAGCAGGGGATTACTTGTTTTTAAAATATAGTCTATAGTTTTTGGCCCTTTTCAGCCTTTATTAGATCATTTACAGTACGGTGACAGGAAACAGGGGAAAGAGATGGGGGTGAGCCGTCGGGATTCATTTTCTGTTGCCACCGCTGACAGAATGACACTGAATGGAGATGGAACCCCCGTAGAGAAAATGTTAGAGTTAACGGTCAGAGAGATCACTGACCTCTGGTCCAGTCTGAAGCGTGTGTCCGTAGGCGGCAGCAGAGCCCTCTCTGCAGCGTCCAGCTCGTTCAGCTCCACCGCAAACTGAGTGAAACCGTAGTACGACAGCTGGTCCTCGGGCATGGCGTCTATGCACATAAACACACACAATTTCACAGTTTAGGCATTTGGCAGATGCTTTTATCCGGAGAGTGACTTACAAGTGTAAGATCCTAGTTAACACAGGAGCTGGAATTCACATACACATTGCAGACACATCCACTCGGCAAGTGAACACAAATACACACAGGCAAAACACAATTTAGGTTTTTAGCAGATGCTTTTATCCAGAGTGATTTTACACATACACACACACACATGGTCACATGCATGTGCATGCGCACATGCACACTTCTAGTCTTATACTGTACTTCAGGGGTTTTCAACAAGTGGTCCAGGTACCACCAGTGGTCCCTGAGAGGATTCCAGGTGGCCCCCCATGCTAAATGATGGAAAGTTGGTTAACCAGGTGCAACTCTTTGATAGTATACACATGTTTACACTCTCAAGAGTTAAAATATTAACCTTCTCAAAGTCTACAAGTCAACTAGAGAATGTAGAAGATTAATCATTTTGATCTGTATGTTTGACTGTTTTGTTTTCTCCGAAAAATCCAGCCTGGAATTGTGGACAAAAGCAAAATAAATCTTCAGTTTTGCGTGTCTGTGGGGCTAAAATGTCATCAAATGGTGGTCCGTGGCTCAAATGAATAAATAGTGGGCCCTAATGTCAAACAGGTAGAAAACCACTGCTGTACTTACTTGGTCTCCAGATGCAGGTGGCAGAGGGAGGGTCTCCCTGGAACACGCCCTCATGCCACTTCCCGAAGATGGAGTGCAAGACCTTCCCCTGCGTGTCTGTGACCACGCCCTCGATCTCATTCACCGTGGAGCTCCACGATCTGGCCTGAAAAACAAACAGGAACATTTCTACTTTCAAGGGTCAAGACAACAGCATCAACAGTGCCCTTAAAAGTGAAACAGGATTTAGTGAAGATTTATATCATTTGAATTCCAACTCTTATCGTTAAACATGAATGTACAAAACTATGAATCCAGTCTACTCCTTAGTAGTTGGTTAAGGGTGGATTCAACGGTCATATTGAGCCATTCATGTACAACGTCAAGCAGCTATAAGGATTCTAGTTCTAGCAAATTTATTTTTCTTTTTTACTGATGGCAATGCAGACTTTTAGTACAATGAACAAGTTGATTGTATGAACTGAACATTCACAGTAAGAGCTGAGATTCAAAGTTAGACAACTGGGTTATTGTCCACAAGATGGTGCTGTTTGACTAAGGAGTTGGCAATGCACACACTGAACTTTTAGACTCCAGAAACAATTCCAGTAGGGAATCAATTTAAACAATTATATATAAAAAAAATGAATTCATAAAAAGAAAAAAAAAAAAGAAAAAAAAAAGTACTTTAAAAGAAGTCTTTGTTTTGTTTTCAAACAAGGTTCATGTTTTAGTTTGTTATTAGAGAAAGTAAAAGGTGGGTGCTAATTTTTTTTTGCCATTTTTGACAGGGGTGTGGGGACATTTGAGCAATTTTATTCTTTTCATGACAGACTATAACCTTAATAAAATCCAGGAAATTATATCTGGAACCTGTTGTCGAAACAGTTACATGGACATAATTGTGTAACAGGCACAACAAGGAAGTTTGTCACATTCAGTAGATCCTGTGATCTTTTGTGACGAGATACACAGTTCTATAGTAAATAATACATTTAAAATAATAATACACATGCTGTAGACAAAAACACTGAAATATTCACATAAATGAGCTAATAAAATAACCTAATAATTGCAGCCCCATGTACTAAATGTGTCAATCTTCCTGACCTTGACGAAGGTGACTTTACACTGGCAGGTGTCGTCATTGACGTTCTTGATGACCATTTCTCCGTAGTGTTCTATCCATCGCTGGCCACTCAGGATATTGTGAATACATGACGTGACTTTGTTCCATTCGTAGTGGTCCCCGAACCTGCAGCCCACGTGCACACACACACATTTTAGTTATTTATTGTAATCTACAAATTACAATTATAGGGAAACAAATATAACGGGGGTGACAGTTTATAGACACTCCAAGGCGAATTCCACCCATTTTCAACATTTTACTACAGTATGTCATTAAGATGATTAAGATGAGATGTTGTGTGGACATAACGAAAAGGTTCCCTGATTCCGTGTTTCCTAGAAATGGAGGTATGAAAAAAAAAATCATTAACATGGTGAAGCACAACAGAATTTGATGACATCATCAAGTTGTGTTTCACTATGTTAATGATTTTTCTTTTAGGATCTTTTTTTCTGAGTGTACAACTGGAACCAAATGGACCCGTTAGGGTTCATTTCATTTCATTTATACACTCAGAAAAAATCTTGAAAATGGGTACATCTTCTCCTCCATCCTGTCGCTCAATAAAATATCACAGCCCCAGGTGTACAAGTGTGCACAAAAGTGCACAATGCCTCTTGCACACACAGAACAATTGCAAAGTGGGCACATTTGTCCAGGCATAAACAAACATAGGCATACACACAGGCACTGTACACTTAACACTTCCAGCCACACATCAACACAGACGTTTGAGTTATATGGAGGACCTACGCAGGTAATGTGACATGGGTGGTTCCCATAGGAACGATCTCCATGGATTTCCCCCAGAATTTATTCTTCCACCGGACATCTGAGAGAGAGAGAGAGAGAGAGAGAGAGAAAGAGAGAGAGAGAGAGAGATATATGGTATGTAATCTCTAGATGTAATATAAAAATGTGTTTCCAGGGTAACGATTCAAAAGTTGAATCTTTTGAGGAACGGAGGGAGAAAACATTATTATGCATTGTGCTAACCTTGCCAAAAGGTGAAGTTCTTTGAATCGGCGTGACAGGCAGACACCGGGGGATGATGGCTCACCTGAGAGAGAGAGAGGGGAAGAGAGAGAGAGCAGAGATGGACTTCCAGCTCTTGAAAATAAGGGCTTGCAGCTGAAAAGAGTGGCCAAGAATCACAGCTAATGCCGTTTGCAACACGTTGTGAGCTTGTAGATCGCACTGGGGTATAAGGGTTCGTTTTTTTGCTCACTTTGCAGGTTGATTGAGTCGCTCTACACGCTACCGTTGAAGAGTTGGATTTCCACTATGGCGGAGTATAATTTGAGTTTTTTCATCATCTCGAAAAATCACCTAATGAAAGCAATCGTCAATTAATCGAGTAATCGCCGATTTGACGATTTGGTACTCCACCCTATCTTGGGGCAAAGCACTGCTGGTCATTGCAGTTGAAAACTAAAATAAGGTGACTTTGGGTTTGCAGCCAGAGCTCTGTCATGTCGATTGTCCTAGCCAAGGACACACGTGCTGTGAGGCTGTGCCAAGTCTATACCCTTTATAAAGCCGCTTTCAACCCCTAGCTATTTTTTAATCCATTTTCTCCAATCTTGCTTTTTTTGTCATGCATTGGTTTGCATTTTGTCCGTATTATTATTATTAGATCATGAACTGAAATGCTGCATCACATGATGCCGTTTCACATGATGAACACAGAAAACTCAATTTCCTAGGTAAAACACAGGTAAAACACATTTGCGTACGGGTATCTGTTCGGGGGAGGCCATACCTGTTCCGCTATGAACCTGAAGCCCTTGTCAGGTCTGTCGCACTCGTAGGTCTCTCCCAGGACTGGGTTGAAGGGTTTGCTTCCAGCTCGGAAGTAGCTGGACGCATACGCAGAGACCGCAAATGTTGCCACGTACACCTGTGGACGTCAGGGGAAGAGGGTACTAATATTGCTAAAACCGCTCCAAGAGATGAGTCAAAAGCAGAGAACTAATTTCACTGCAGTAACGTGTATGTGGTGTGTGTGCGCGAGTGAAATACACTTTGAGCACACAGTCACGTAGTGCTATACTCAGGGATTAAAGCGGAAAAAAATCCAAAGACGGAAAATATTTCAGTCGGGGGGGGGGGGGGGGGGAGCTTACCTTGTCACACTATGCGATAAATAGGCCTATTGCATAAATAAATCCCTACCAAGTATTTTTCGTAAGTCCCATTAGGCCTACACACTTTCTATAACGTACTATGCCCGACATATTTAACATGGGAGAAATAGTATAGCCATACTGTTGCCTATTCTGCAAATCAATCAATCAATGCCCCGGCAGCTGTTCTATTCAGCGCAATTGCGCACACACAGACCCACGTTAGTTTGCTCACATGATCTGTATAGCGAGGCAATACATAAGTCATTCAATTAAATATCATTCAATATGAAATTAATTAACCAGCCTGTTGATAACATGTAGGCCTAATACATTTATTTTTGCTATATTGTCAGCAACATCTTCTGTTTTTCTTGCAGCAGCAGCAGCAGCTCTACCCAGGGCTGGATTTAGCCAGCCCTACTAGGGTGGGCTGGAAAAAAGGCAGGGTGGGCAACTCCAAAGTTTCTCCCATATGAAGCAGTGGTTTTCAATCTTTTCGACATCAGGGCCGACTATTTATTCGACATTTGAGCCACAGACCACCATTTGAGGACATATTAGCCCCACAGACCCCAAAACTATAAAGATTTCTTTTGCTTTTGATTGCTTTTGTCAACAATTCCAGGCTGGGTTTGGGGGAAAACAGTCAAACATACTAAAATGACCATTAATCTTCTACATTCTCTAGTTGTGTAGACTTGGGCTACATTTAGCTGGGGACCATCTCTCAACCACTGGTGGTCCCTGGACCGCTGATGAAAACCACTGATATAACCTTTCATTGGTGGGCAAGATGCGCATTTGGGTGGGCACTGCCCACCCCTGTCCCCGTCTAGATCCAGCCCTGGCTCTACCCGTTCGCTATCAGTGTTCCCACTGTGGTTAGCTTCTCATGCGGCTCACACTGAACATGGATACTTTGTCGCATTTAACTTTTGCGACCAGTTCATTCACCGTGTTGCTCAAAGAGCGAACATTAAAAACGTTATTACCGGTAAAGGGTGTAGGCTGCCGTGTGTCTCCTTAATATGGCTCGCACTCCTCTTGACTCTCTTTTCTTAATTTTATTCCATGTTCGCGTCGCGCTGTTCTAAAGTTCTGAATACTTGGCCAGTGAATCCAAAACACAACAGACACGCATGGTTTGTCTGAGTGCCTGAGTGATAACACGGCCAGGCAATAAAGTGTCATCCCGGCGTTAAACTTCATATTGCCACAAAAAGAAAGCGGGTGTAATCACGTAAAACGACATTAAACATAAAATAACAACAGACAAGGCAGACAGATAGGCAGAGTCAGCAGCGGAGCCAGACCATAGAGTAGAGCCAGACCCGGAAAGTTATGACATCTCCGTTCACTTCCTGGAAACGTTAATGGCGTCTGCTCTACATAGACTTCTATTGAGCAATGGGGACGGCCATCTATGTTTGTCACAGTTCAGATCGAGCAGCTCGACCGCTCAGTTTCTGACCCTTCAATGTCGCAACTCTTCAAGTTACACACCCACTCACTCAACAGACACTTGATTACCCTACCAGCGGCACCGGTGCAGCTTGACTTGCACGGAGCGGAGCGCACAAATCTACTTTCCTAGGGATGATGCATTGTAGTTTGGAGATCACTTGACATGCAAGTCAAGTATAATGGTCCGTTTTGGTTTTGCGTTTGGTCACGTCATTAACTAACATCGCGGCCGTGGGCAAACCCTCCCCTTTTAGATTTTTTTTGCCAAATGGCGTGGATCTTACGAAGCCCCTGGGGAATCCTCCCCAGTACGGAAATCCGTACCCCGTACGGAAAACTTTAATGGCTGTATACTCCACGGTGTACTGTATGTTTGTGCAGAAAACACAGGCATGTATCTACACGTGCTGTAGATGAAATTATAAAGTAAGAGCTGTGCACTGTTTGTGTCCAATTCCTCACACAGTAAGGTCACTGACTCAAGGTGTGTGTGTGTGTGTGTGTGTGTGTGTGTGTGTGTGTGTGTGTGTGTGTGTGTGTGTGTGTGTGTGTGTGTGTGTGTGTGTGTGTGTGTGTGTGTGTGTGTGTGTGCACGTGTGTATGTGTGTACGTGTGTGTGTGTACTAGACTTCTCAAACTCTGCCCCAAACCCGACATTTTATGGCCTGGCCTATGTGCTAATCAGTAGGGCCGGATCGTAGCTCCATGAAAAAATAATGAATATATATTGAATTATATTATTATGATAAAAATAATAGTTCTGTTCTGTCTGTGTATTCATCTATTATGAAGATGGTGCTGACTGGAGTGTTCTACAGTTCTCAAATTCAACCCAAACCCGACAGAGCCTGACCAGACATTTTATGGGCAGGTATCACTTTCAAAACAGACAGACAAAGGAAACACATTGAAACTTTATACACACACAATATAATAAAAAGGTGGATACATCAGATGTATCTGCTAGTCAAACGTTTGTCTGCTTTCAAACTCAGCTACAAAGTCAAAATGACACAGCAGTGTCTCCTTGTATGGTTTCTATCTGCCAGCAGACGCAGCGTGAGATGAGCATCTGGTGCTGGTGTAACAGCAGAGTCTGTTCCTCTCTTGGAGAGGTCACTTTGTTGGGTGTGAGTCGCGTGACCTGAGGACACCATCCGAGTCAACCTCACAGCCTTCAATCTCTTTAACCATTCATTTAAACTTGAGCTGTTGAAAAATCGCGACAACATGTCGCAAATCTTTTGATTAGATATTCTTTCACGTTTCGAAATAAAATCTTTCGTTTTTGGCAGATGGGGTCCTAGGGTCGGTGGCCCCATGCATATGATTCTTGGGTGGGTCCTTGACATGAAATAGATTGAGAACCACTCAGATTGTGATTTAGAATACACTTTGTAGCACCTGGTTACACTTCTGATCAAAAATCCCTGGCACCACACAGGCAGTGATAGAGAGAAACAGGGATGAAGAAGTTTTTGACTGTGTGTTGTAAGAACAGAGAAATAACCTCACGAAAAAAAAAAAATCAAGTTTTGGGGAAAGCCAAAAACAAATGGAGACGTCAGTCTTCTTCTACTAACTAATGGAATAGTAGTGAATGTTGGCTTGAGTTGAACCGTCTTTAGCGCTATCTAGCGATGAAAAAGTTGACCCTTAGTGTACTGAACGCGTTTTGGTGTTCTAAGCATTATGTTTTAACTATTGAAAAATAGCAGATCTACAAGCTCATAGCGCGCCACCGAGTGGCGCGCTATGAGCTTGTATCTCTGCTATTTTTGAAAAATCGTGAAAACGTGGTGCAAATCTTTGAATATTATGTTATTCAGAAACTAGAAGTCTAGACAGGAACCAAATGGGTTAAAGTAAGATGGACTTTTATGTTACAGGTGCACAGACATGTTACATGTTAGTCCGTCTCTCACCATGCGCTGGGAGGGGTCGTGGGTCTGGTTGGCGGTGTCCAGCAGCTCGCTGTACTCCAGCTCCTCACACAGCCTCTGCAGGGTGTTGAGAGGCTCGTTGAGCTGCACCGGCATGGACACCTTGGACAGGTCCTTGCCGATGTTGTTCCTCAGGATGTTCCACAAGCTCACGCCGCCGCCGCTGGGCGCCGGGGCGGGCAGGACGGAGCGCCGGCGCTGCACCACGCTGGCACTGCTGCTCACTGGAGGAGGGCGGAACACAGGGTTTTATTTTGAATATTTTGAGTTGGTCTTTTGAATAACACACCGTTTAGTCTCTTTAGTCCTTCTGAATAACGTCTGAAAAACATATTTTAGTCTTAGTCAACAAAATTAACACTGTAAATAGAGTCAAATGGATGAAGGAGTAAGAGAAGAAGACTAACCCTTTCAGAACTGAGGCTCAATTAAAGGAAATATGAATAAAATTAAAAACACATTCAAAATCCTACATTTCTGGGGGGAAAAAAATATTTGGAATCAAAGCAAGACCTACGCTGTAGACCCATAAAACTAAAGATAGGGCGGAAGGTGATGGAGTTTTGCGGAAGTATTGCCCAAGGAAATGACTGTAGCGCTTCACTTTATCAGTTTACATTATCCACAAATGAAACAAATGTTGTGATACAGTAGGTCAAAAGAATATAATATCCAGGAGGAAATACATCTGACAACACATTTGTTGATAGTGTCTCTGCATCTCTATTGTATGATGAAGGGATTTATAATTCACAAAGAAAAGACAAAAATAAAATTACATATTTTGAAACTTGGGAGATACAACATTTCTGCCTGACCGTGAAAGTTACAACTAAAATGATACTTTTGCGGATTGGAACGTACAACAGCATACATTATAGGCTTCCCAGGTGACTAAAACCAAATAATACATTATTCAGGAGACTATAACCTAAGCTGAAATAAAAACTTGGAGTCAAAATCGTCAGTCTTTGACAGCTGCAGTGAGCGTACCCGAGCTGTGCCTCTCGCTGCCTCCCTCGTTGACGTATGTATCCATGGAGATGGTGTCGCTGATGTCACTGATGTAGGAGTCATCGTCTGACATCTGGACACACAGCGGGATCAAAAAGACACAAAATGTCAGCCCAAAAAGGACAGCCGGAAGGAAGGAAGGCCAGCAAAACACCCTGCGTCACTTCATAGCATCACTCTGTAGACATACTGTGTACAGCACTGCTGGGGTATACGCTCCTTATTCAGGACATGGTGGGAGTGGTCGTTTGAATCTTAAAGTAGCTACAAGCAATAGTATGTCAACATTTAATTCATGAATGACCTTATTTTCTTTCTTTTTCTGCCTTTTTTCTTGTCTATTTCTGCATTCAAAGGTTTTCCTAGAAGCTTTGTCGATTCCATTCCATTCTAAGGAGCTTTATTGGCATGAGAAAACAAACGTTTACATTGCCAAAGCAAATGTCACAAATACAATACAATAGAAAAGGAGCTGAAAATGGGGGGAAAGTATATACAGTTGGAGAGGGTACAGCAATTTGTAGATAGAGTTGTGTCACATTGCAGAGTTACCTGCATGTTATAACATGTACATGACTTTTTTTTTTAAACAAATAGCAGTAGATTTTCCTCAGCTTTGTCATTAGTTGAGAGAAACAATCAGGAAGTAGACAGGGCAAATCGACCATGACTAAATCTTAGATGTGTCACAGAGACTACATTTTGTTTGGGAGTGTTTTACACACTGCCTGAGTGCAAAGGGGCCATACATTCTTTAGAGAAACACTGACCAAAAATTGCTTTAATCTAACAACCAAATAGGAAGTTCAACAAAAGAGGGAAAACACAGAGCACTGTGAAGGCGCGTAAATCTGTGATCTGACCTCTGAGGAAGATGACGAGAGCAGGTACTCCTGCGCGTCGAAGAACTCCGACAGAGAGTCTGACGTCTTGCTGTCATTGGAGGCCTGGTGCACCAGGGAGCGGGAACCATCCGGGAGATCCTAATCCGTCCACGGGAAAGAGAGAAAAAATGGCCAGAGTGAATAGTGCCGCCATTCACATACGGTACATGGGAAAGCACACTAGTCCCAGGCAGAAATGTGCATACACACACACATACCATGTACTGCATGTTCGCCTGCCTGCACATGCGCTATAATGACGACCTCGCACACACACACTTACCGAGGCGTAAGCGTTCTTCAGGCAGATCACCTGCGGAGGCGACGGGGCCTGCAGGTCGATGGTGTGTCTCAACCTGTCCCTCTCCGCCGACAGCGAGCTGAAGGCAGACTTCAGCGTGGCGTGAACTGGATGAGGCAGACGGACGAGTTAAACCGTG
The DNA here is from genome assembly GCA_039105355.1 of Benthosema pterotum. Lineage (NCBI taxonomy): Eukaryota > Metazoa > Chordata > Actinopteri > Myctophiformes > Myctophidae > Benthosema > Benthosema pterotum. The sequence continues at coordinate 19,769,910 of CM076970.1, read as the reverse complement.
AAAATCACACCCGTGTGAAGCGAGGGGCAGCTCTTCTTAATATTAGCATATAAACTCGTTCCGGACAAATCACAATTTGCGTCCTCGCCATCGTCCTTTGGTGTTCGTGTTTTATGCAAAGGTTTGAGTTTACGCAAACGCCCAAAGTCAATTGTCAAGTCATTGTCAATGACATCTGACAATTGCGTTTTGAGTTTTTTTTTTTTTCTTTTTTTTTAATAATCCCAATCAAATTCTTTCAAATTCAAATTCTTTCTTTCCATTATGATCTTCAGTAATGATATAAGATATAAGAGTACCGAGGACTTCCGGTTCATCAGAATATAGCTTTCAGCCAATGGCGGCAGTGTTGACCCGGGAAGAAAGGGCTCGATCGGTGCGATAGTTTATCATCATCAAGTCAAATCAAGACGTAATGACGCGCCTTACATAAACCTTGAACGATTACTATTGCCAAGTATTTCGGATCACGTTGGACTGACTGGCCTATAATGACTGATCCATAATTTAAAAAAAAAAAAGCATTACCCTCCATACAGCCATGTTGTGAGAAACTAACGCATACATAGCTGGGTAGGTAGAGAAGGGACTCACCGTTGTTAGCCAGCCTGCAGAAGTCCTCCTGCAGGTGGTTTGCGGACGTGGGTGAGTCCGGGGACAGGGGTCCGGTGTCCTGGATGTTACCAGTGGGATCCACTGAGATATGGAGGTTAGGGTGGGAGGCGTGGCGGCGAGGGGAGTCAGAGGAGATACAACTGGGGACCTGGACACGAGGGTACATGGAATAAAAACTAAATAAAAGCTAACGGCTGAAACATTGTGTACCCTCCACACTACTAGTGCAGTTTCCTAAACCAGTGGTGTGTCAAGGCCCAGGGACATTACATATTGATGCAGCATTTCAGCCATGGACCATCAATTGATTTAGCCTGCCAAACTCCAAATTATCGTTGGATAAGATTTTCTCCACAATACCTTACTGTATATTGATGGCGGTACCATAGTAGGGGAGATAACAGGCAAATGATCAAAATGCAAAATAGTTTACATTTTCTAATTTGTGTAGACTTCTTGTAAATTATGTAACGCAGATCCATTGGGTTACCAATTCTATCATACCTGGAACCCCAGGAAGTACCACTGTCCTATAAACACGTATTATTCCTACCGTTAAAATACTGCCAATCAGGTGAAGAGACCACAGACAGAAGCTTTGATTACTATGGACTACCATATGGTTTTATAGGAAGATGTTTCTGCACAAAATACCATCTTAAAATAAACAAAAGAAGCCTATTCTACAAGCCATCAATGGCTTGCATGCCTAAACAGAAGAAATGCTGTCATCTCGGTAATCCAGGTGACTGAAATCAATAATGAAATCAGTAAACAAACCATGCATGGGTGTGTGCGCGATGAATGCGTATCATGTGCATGTGTGTGAGTGTGTGAGTGTGTGTGTGTGTGTGTGTGTGTGTGTGTGTGTGTGTGTGTGTGTGTGTGTGTGTGTGTGTGTGTGTGTGTGTGTACCTGAAGAGTAGTTTTGGACTCTTTGCTACTGTTTTTGGAGCGCCATTTCCTGGGCCTCTTCTCCTTCTTGGGGATGTCATAGTTACCTGCCTGGAACACCATGAGGACAACAAAAATCAGACCCGTCTGAACTGAGTGGTACTGTACTGTACTGTACTGTACTGTACTGTACTGTACTGTACTGTACTGTACTGTACTGTACTGTACTGTACTGTACTGTACGAGACTGTAAAACAGTGACAGTTGGTGATGAAAAAAGAAAAAAATATTTCCATGCATGGACTCAGCCAGCCAGGCAGGAACAGGCATTGCTTGGCAATCAGTCAAGAAGGATGGAGTTAAGAGGAACCAACACAGTCTTCTGTAGATGTGGACTAGTATGGAAACAATGCTGCCAACGCTTACATTAAACCTCCTTTATGTGACAGCAACTGCGCTCACATGAATCTATCCAGGGTGTTTGTGTGCACGTGTGTGTGAGTCTGAGAGATTGAAACAGAGCATGCAGTAGATAAAAAAACATGCCATGGCAGAAGCCGTCTCTCCCCTTGTGTGGTTTGGGTGTCTTTAGCCGTCACACCCAGTCTGAGTCAAAGTAATTGGGCTCAAACCTGCAATGCACTGAGCTAATGCAACCATACCCACCGGAGGATACGAGTGGATGGAGTGTAGTGGGAGTGGAGAGGAGCCGTTTTAAAAATGGGTCAGAGCTCCGCTGCACCACATGTTTGAGCATGTCCGGCCGTGCAAGACAGACACGTGTGATTCAGATCGACGCAAAGCAAAATGGTATTGTTATTGGATTTAGCCACGCACTCCCACTATGGAGTATAGGTTTTAGACGTGAGCCCTGAGGAATCGAGAAGGTTGGACCGGCAGCATTCCAATTCCTCGCATTCCTGCCTAGTCACTCGCTCACTCCACCCGCAGGTCATGTTTACATGATCAAGTGGGGAGACTTTCACCCCCTAAACGACACAATACCAGATCCATACAACAGTAGTTATACTCCTTGGGCTAAAAACAGCGAGAGACGGCACCACGAATGTGCTGAGCTCCTCATATTTCAGCATGTTTTTAGCCCAATAATTATTTTTTTGTGCAAAACCAATATTTGGAATTGATTCCGAAAAAAAAAAATCGTATTTTGACATGTCACAAGCCATTTAAAGCAGAATGAATTATAGATAATGTTGCCTTATTGTGCCTAACCTTACCATGGCCATAATGAATGTTGGGCTCTCATGAATTTTTCCAAGCTACATGGACAGTCAATTTATTCATTTAACCTTCATAGATGATAAATCCACTGTGAAACGGACCTTTGCTCTCTGTTGTCACGGATGTATCAGACATTATTTTCAGCTAAATAATTGCTAATGTGTATGGGTGTGTCTGTCGACGTGTGCATGTTTGTGTGTACTGCGTGTACCTGCAATGCACTGATGGCAGGGGCTGAGTATGTCCTGTGAAGCACTTCCATACTCCTGAGCAGCAAGTTGAGTTCCAAGAGGTAGGACTCGCATTCCTCCAAGTCTGACAGACAAGAGACAGACAGACAGTGAGAGACAGAAGCATTAAAAAAGAAAGATCTAAAAATATATATAAATACATAAATCAAACAGCATGACACTGACACAGATAAGAGGCAGGCAATGCTGTGAAAGACAGAGATCCCCATGAGTAAAGAACATGTCAGAGACATTGAGCACCGGGAGCAGGATGAAGTAAGGAATAAAAATAGCAACTACCGGTAATAATATTCAAAAACAGATAAAAATACAATTCTAATAATAAAGTAATGGAACAGTGTACGGATGCACCAATATGGAAATTGTGGGTCAATACTGATGTTTGAAATAGCAGTTTAGCTCTGTGGTTTTCAACCATTTTGATACCAGGGCCCACTACTTAAACAGCATTTGAGCTGCGGACCACCATTAGTTTTATGGGGCGCACAGCCCCATAAAACTAAAGATTTATTTTGTTTTTGTACACAATACAAGGCTGGGGTTTGGAAACAAAACAAAATGACCATTAATCTTCTACATGCACTAGTTGTGTAGACTTGGGCAAGTTCAGATTTTTTAACTCTTGTTAAACATGAAACATTTTCAGAATCTACGGCTGCAGATAACCAACACACCAACAGCCAATGCAAACGGTATGCTTACCAACAACAGATTAACAACGGCTACTGCCATCGGTTAAAGTCAGTTTTATTCGCTGATACAGATATCGACCGATAGCGGCAAATGTTGGACTGATACTGATATGTGGACTTCAGCAATACATCAGCGCATTCCGGACGGTAAAACAGTGGTGACAGCAGTAAAGAGAGACCAACCTCTACAGCATTTGTTCATGTCCTCTGAGGAGTGCAGCCAGGCGCTGACCTTAGCCTGCTGTGCAACGGACGCCTGCTTTGTGAGAGTAGCCCTCTGACGGGGAGAGAGAGACAGAGAGAGACAGAGAGAGAACGTGACACAATGCCTAAGCAGAGAGACAGTGTTGATTTGACGTCAAAATTAGTTTTAGTCCACTCAAGTTTTAATCGACGTTATTCTAGTATTCATTTAGCTTTAGTTATGTTTTAGTCACCTGGACTGTTTCAGTGGCAATCTGTTTTTAGTCGACTTAATGTCACACGATTTAAGGCCACTAAAGATGTATTTTGGCCGAGCCTTGATGGAGTCACAATGACCGTCGTTACTGAATGACTAGTGGATGTACAAGCTTGCTTTTTCCCCTTCACACCAGTCAACAAATCTTTTCACTGAAAATAGCTTATGATAATAAAAATAAACATTTGTAAGGCGCTTTTCTCAACATGGTTACTAAGTTGGAGATGAGAGATGGCTTTTCTGCTGAGCCCAGATAGCTTATCTACCACTTCAAGCAATCAGCTATTTTCAGCAACTGTTCACAGAATGTTCACATTAACAATATGCTCCAGAACAGAGACACTAGGGTCCGACCTGATTAAATTATCTTTTTTGCACTTTTTGGAAATTCACAGGCAGAATTCTAGAATGTATTAATGCCAGCACCTGTACAATAGTTGCAATGTAAAATACTTGGTGTCAATGTAACTATTGATATTGAATATTGAGAATATAAAGTCACTCTAAAGTCACTAACACTTCACTTGAAGGTTGCCTTTATAATCCATTATAATCTCATTCATAATACATTTATACCTCAAAACTATACATTTTGAGCTTGTAATTTGGCTATTTTAGATACTTTTGAACGGGAATCCGTAATTCATGCATTTAGTTATACTTATGTTAACTTTATGAACCCAAATACGAATACAGTAGACTTAAAATATAATAAATAAATGTTTATGCTAGTCAGTAAACTGCCATTATAGACAAAAGTCATTAAAGGGGGTCATGTTTGCGTGTTTGGAATCAATAAACATAATCAGCATACCACTACTAACGTACAGTCGTACATGCCTCATTAAGTGAAGGTGGGGGCCGGTTGCTCATACATTCTGTAGTGTAAACAACCCTGGTATACCTTACCTTCCAGCTGGCGTCGTTGGGGGCGGGGGAGGAGGTGGTGTGCGGGTGGAACAGGTTCCTCTCCGAGGGGTCCCTGGCGATCTCGTTCTGACGGAACACACGGTGATGTCGCAGCTTGGACACCCACTCGTCAAACAGCTCGGCCGACTTCACCTGGCAACGGCAAACAGAAGAACAAAAGGATTTTGCACGGTCAGTGTAGAAAAAGCAATTTTGCAGTCTGTGTGTGTACGTCACATGTACAGTACATGGATAAAGTAAACTGAATTGTACCTATGTTTACTTTATTTCACTCAGGGGTGGAGAAAGTCTGCCCCAACGTGTGAGGTGTTGTGCATTCAGACATGTTTTTCTGAGGACCTCTGGTAAACACGAGAGGCAATTTGGATTACTGTTGCCGTTCTGTCAGCTCAAACCAGTATGACCTCTCTTCCAACTTCTGACCACAAGGCAGTTTAGGCACAGAAACTGCCACTCTGACTGGCTGTACATCTTCTCTTCCTCTGCCCAGTCTCTGTAAACTCTAGGTCAGGGCATCCCAAAAAGGCAGATCACCATCTACCAGGAGATTACAACGGCTGTGCAAGTAGACCACGTGTATGTCACTAAAAAGAGAAATTTAAAAAAGACTCCTGTTGGCATCTGCCACTTGAATTAAGCCGACATCAAGGCGTCAAAAAAAATGTGGTCACACCTGCTTCTAGGTTGTCGAAGATCTAGTAGATCCAGCAGTTGCAGAAATACTCAGACCAACACACATTCAAAGTCACTTAGATCAACTTACGCCATTCTCAGTTTGAAATACAGCTGACTGTCTCCTGCCCATGTCTACAGGCCGAATGGATTGAGTTTCTGACATGTGAATGCATTAGTGCAGTAACTTTTTTTCTTTTGGTCAATATTGTTTTTGAGTGTTTTCTTTGCAGCTAATGTCTAAATTCCAGCCCATAAGCGTTGAACACTTAATCCCTGTGTTGACAACTAAATGGACACGTGGTGGTTATTTTGGATTAAGTGTCCAAGAAGGATGTTCCATTTCATGTGTTTTGCAAACACATGTTTTCATTATTTTGGTTAGACTTCAGTGCATATTTTATTGGTCAGTTGCAATGCAGCTGTTGACAGCAAAGTTAGCAATGTCACAAGAAATTTGTTTTCATTTTTCCAAAAAGCTTACCAAGTGGAGTGCTAAGGTAAAAGAGCAGCAAATGAACTCAATGGATAAAATAGATGAAAGATGAAAAGAGATGCATTTGTATTGCTAGTTTGACCACTTCAAAACACTCTAGTCTTTGATCTTAAAATAAAGGAACAACCCAAAATAGCCAATCCACCTCATGCAGAAAGACAGGTCTATATTTGGTGCACGGCATGCTTTTATAGAAGACAAGCATACCTCTTGGAATCCAAATGATTGAAACCACTCTGTGGCTGAGAACTTTAAACCATGTAAACCCCAAAATATCATAGAGCTAGGACATGGGGCGCCTTGTATTCGGAACACATTCTGGTTCTACCCTACTGCAAATCTATAATCTATAGATCTAGTTGAAGATGTTTAGATGATGATGCTGTTTGTCCATGTCAAACTGGTGTACCTTTGTAAATAGCCTGTGTTGGAAATTAAGTGTCTCCTGGCCATTGAGATTGATGCCATTATCCGGAATAAACTCCAAAACTCTTTAAAACCGAGCTCCCTGCCTTCACTCTAAAAGGAAAGAATATTTTTTACCGTGCTTGCTCCTGTTTCAACTGATTTATTTAATTGTTTTGACTGGTTGTTCTCATACAGTTCCTTTGTAATTTATTCTGGTTAATTCTGTATTGTGTTGAGTGTACAGTATTTGAGTTGTATTATATTTGACTGTATTTTATGCATTGCAACCTTGGTTGAATTGAAGATGGGGGCTTGTCCTTAACTGTATTTGCGAGTATAATTAAACGTGGCGGCGATGATGATGACACGTTAGCCGTCACTGAAAAGTGTGTGTTACCTTGAGGTGATAAATGTTATCTTCCGTGTCCAAATCGATGCACATGGCTTTCTTCTTGATGGACATGACTGACAGGCCAACATCAATGCAGCCATGGAGCTTTCCCTTCTTTAGCTATCAGCAAACACACAGAACAGACCCCTTGGTTAGACAAAAGATTCATTGTTAAACTACTATAAGTGTGTGTGTGTGTGTGTGTGTGTGTGTGTGTGTGTGTGTGTGTGTGTGTGTGTGTGTGTGTGTGTGTGTGTGTGTGTGTGTGTGTGTGTGTGTGTGTGTGTGTGTGTGTGTGATCGACAGAATACCTACATCGGACCCACGCTTTGAATACTTCAGAATGCCTTTCTCCAGCACAAAGTATCTCTAGATGGACAGAAATCATACAGAATCAACACAAATAAACTCTCAACGATATTTTGTGTCAGATTATTATGACAGCCATATGTAGATAATGTACACAACGGTATGTGTTTTTGTCAATAGTCATTCATTCAGAAATTCATTCACAAATAGGCTAACTCTACCATCAGAGGTAGGGTTTATTGTCAAGTTGTAAACAACCTTTGCCAATTCCCCCTCCACAACCCGTTCTTGTCCAATAGGCACAGTAGCAGCGAGGGGACAGGCCATTGAGATGCCATGTTATTAACAGGGGTTACTGTATATAAATAAACGATCATCATTTCATTAATCCTCGATTATTTCAGTAGCAAGAGGATCAAAATGCCTTCTAAATCTAGTCAACCATGCCTGCAGCAGGCTATGCACTGGACAAACGTGCAGGAGATTATTAAAATAAATTAGAAATACGAAGGACAGGGGTACTTCATGTTGCACAATAACACTACGGTCATTGGCATTACTGGCATCACCTGGGGTGGGTCAATGGTGCGACTTTCACAACGTTAAAGGGAAATTCCACCCATTTTCAAAATTTTCCTGAGAGGAAAAAAGGGGTCTGAAAGAGAAATCATTAACAAGGTGAAATACATCTTGATGATGTCATCAGATGTATTTCACCATGTTAATGATTTTTTCAGACCTCCATTTTTAGGAAATACAGAATTGGGGGAACTTTTTATCATGTCCACACAACATTTCTAAGGTATATTAATGACATATTAAAATGTTGAAAATGGGCGGAGTTCCCCTTTAAGCTGTGTACGTGTTCAACAACACTGCCATGCAGAATAACACTGACAGCTACTGTATGAGGTGACAAAAGCTTGTCTCACATCGCAACATTTGCTAAACTATTTGGATTGACATTGGACACTTTTTTGTTGGGGTGAGACTTGGGAATTTTCCGACTTCCGATTGACAAATTGAGATAACCATAATCATAATTCCTGTTTGAGGCTTTGACTTCTCCAGAATTTAGCAATGTGACGTACAAAATACAAGATGCAACATGACTAATATTGCTGACATACATGCGGTATTACATCTATTCTACTGTTGCTAAAGCAGGAAAACAAACACCTTTTTTTTAGTTTTAGTCATCACAGCTTAGTTTTCATTTAGCTTTAACTTGGAGCTGGATGTGACGTGTTGCCACACTTTTCTTTTGTTCATGCTTAAAGGGGAATTCTACCCATTTTCATTTATTTCCTGAGAGGGTACCATTTGTACCCTCTCAGGAAAAAGGGTCTGAAAGAAAAATCATTGACATGGCAAAACACAACTTGATGATGTCATCAAGTTGTGTTTGACCATGACATAGTAGAACGATGAAAATGGGTGGAGTTTCCCTTTAATGTAAGTGGCTCTGGCTGAAAAGCCTAAAGCTAAATTGTAAAATGTTCCCCAGGGAAAAAAGGTATCTGACAAACAGTTTTCTGTTATAGTCGGGAGCCGACAAAATCAAGACGGTGTGTGATCTGTAATTGTTTTTGTTAATGTCCTTATTTCCTTGTTAATGTTGAAGTGTCCGGTGTGAGGCTCACCTTGTGCCATCCTTTCATAGGCCACTTCCTCCTCTTGAGCAGCAGTCCCTCCTGTCTGTCAGGCTCCTGCATGATGGCAGGGACCCCCCGGAGACCCTCCACTATCTCCCAGCTGTCCTGGAGGCAGAGGGACAGAGAAAGAGGGAGTGGATGACTTATTGATGTATGGGCGTAGCCATGATGACACGGCCCTGTCATGCCTTCCATTAATCATCACACATCATGTACTGTACATAATTATGCGTTGACTCTCGCCTCGTTTTCCATTGTTCCATCTCTCTCTACCTTACGCCTTTCTCATCAGCGTAGGCTAGACGGGACAGGAATAGAAAATGTACTAGCAGCTAAATTAGTCTGTTTGTCTAGAAGTGGGAAAAAAAAGTCTCTTTTTCAGGTGGGTTTTCAGGCTGACAGCAGAGGATAGGCTTCACCTTTCATTTGGTTGTGTGCTGTACATGAAATAAAGACATAATACTTGCATCAATAATGATAATAATAAAAAGATTTGTAGTAAACAAACTATGAAGAGCAGTGCAATAACTAATAACTAATGAATCCAATAATAAGTCATAATATATAATAACAAATAATACAAATATATATCGAAATGGCCTTTTTTCTTCTTGTTAATCAGATATTGCATGAGAATATTGTGTGTGGTGTCATGAGTTGTCACGACCCGAGTTGGCCTTGTCCGCGGCGTAATCGTATTAATATTAACCATTTTCAAAAAGTCTATGAGGAAAATGAATGAGAAACACGTGTCTGTAACACGGGTGACGTCATGAAATGGGCGGGACTGCTCAGCTATATATCATAGGCATACATATAAATATAATACTAAATATAGATAATATAACAATATAATATAATAACCATCTCCTGACTTTGCACAAAGTGGATCTAATTCAACAGCTGCCAACATCCCAGTCACATGCCTACTCTATGGCATGTCTACTGAGCTGTAGAACACTACTGCACAACCCCCTGTCAAAGCCCACAGCGGGACCAGCAGAGGCGCTTGAAAAAAACACCTGCTTTATTCCCATCACTGCGTATCCTCCAAACACAGCTGGATTTGATTACAGCACTACCGGTACTCCGGTTTTTAATCTCATTCAAGATGACATCCAGACAGGGAATTACTCGTTTTAAACCTAATCATCACGCTCAGACGTATGCGAAAACATTAGAGGTTAGAAACAGGCCACAAGCTTTCCTGCCCGTCTCTCTGTGATATGTAAACAAACACACCCGGTGCGCGTGTCGTGCACGCGCATGTACCTGAGCTACGTCCCATTGTGTCACATTATAACAAAACATGCATTAACCATGTCCAATATACATTTTGGCCTTTTGAAAATAGCTTGCAGATCATGTTCGAAAGACATACAGTACAAGCATACATTTGAAACGTTGAAATCCACACTAGACTTTGAGTCATTGTCATACCAATACCTTTGTACTTTTACATTTTGAATTTCAGAAATGTGGATAGGTTTTCAGGGGAATGGGGTCGCGGGAAACTAGGGCTAGTCTTTTAGATGGGTCCCGGGACAGTTTAGTCTTACTCAGGGGCGTTTTTGCCATTAGGCAGACTAGGCACTTGTCTAGGGCGCCATGAGGGGAGGGGAAGGGGGGGGCGACCACCAGACATGCTTGAAAAGGATACCCGGCTAATAAGACTAATATGAATAAATACCTTATACTTGTCCTCTATAACTAGAATTGAACATTTAACACATATAATATCTTCTTTAGTTTAAAAATAGTTCATTTTATCCCTTGGGGCGCCATTTTACATGAGATTTTCCCTGGAGACCCCCCTTACCAAATGGACCCGTAAGGGTCCATTTGGTAAGGGGGGCTCCAGGGAAAATCTTGCCTAGGGCTCCAAATTGCTTAGAAACGCCACTGGTCCTACTTCAACAACATGATTGCACCCTTTCTCCAATTAGTGAGTCTAAGGAAGCAGGCCATTTGCATCACTGAAATGTGAGTACTTTTTCCACAACTGGTGTTTACCTTTGTCATCATCCCCATGCCTGTCCCCTCCCGCTCCACCCCCCTGTGTGCCGTTACCGTCCCATTGTGTTCTGTACCAGCTGTGTCCCGTCAATTCATCACCCAATGAGAGCCCTCAGCCGTCGCTTGTTGTTTACCAGTGGTGGAGAAAGTGCTCACATTTGTTACTTGTAAATACGTCAAAAATAGAATAGAAACCGATACGATAGAGGTATACAACCACCGATAACAGATGTGCAAACGATTTTAACTGAAATAAAAACGCAGGTGATGATTGTGCAAATATTTTGTATCGATATGATTCTGCAAAGGTACAGTCAAGGTGACAGTAGTAGTAGGAGGCTGCCTTAGCTGCTGCTGTCATGATGAATTACGGTATTATAACGCAGTTTTCTGTCGGAAGTTGGGAACTAGGGCTGCAACTAACGATTATTTTCATATTCAATTCATCAGACGATTATTTGACTATCACCTTAAAATAAATATTAGACATGTTCTAACTAACACAAAAAAATCTTTCAGTGTCTGTTGATTAGGGTGCTATTCAAACAAACACATTTTACTAATTAATTAAAGCAACTTATGGTGTATTTAGGCTTATTCTGACTGTATACATTTGGTTGAAGAATACAGTATACATATACACACCTTTGTCACTCTAAAGGAACAGTACTCTGAACTCAAATAGCTAATTTAAAAAAAATATTGACAATCCGATTAATCGATTACTAAATTAGTTGACAACTAATAGAATTCTCGATTCGATTATAATTCATTGATAAATCGTTGCAGCGTTATTGGGAACGGTTTTAAAAAACTCCCTTGAGGGAGACATTTTCACCAACCTGGTTGCTGTCATGCTTAGAAGAGCCGCTGCTGTCACTGTGAGTAGGTGACAGTGATGTCATCTTTCCACCACGCGTTCGGCCCTTTGCAGTCCCGCTTCTGTGGGAGCAGAGAGCACAGCAGTGTCACTGTCTGTGTGTGCGTGTGCGTGTGTGTGTGTGTGTATCATCATTGCTCTCTCCTTGGACTGGAGAGAGATGCTGAATCATTTAACCCTGCTTGGCCCTATTCTGGGCATGTCAATAGAAAAGGTGAATTCTTGCTAGTCATAACAAGATTACATCCTTACTATTTTTGCTATTCCTTGTCGACAGCATATTACACAGGCCTTAAAGGAGAATTCCGGTGTAAGAGGCTTTCCTACCTGAATTTGTAGTTGTTACAACCCAATACAGATGGTCCAGGTGTCGGCTTGTATAAATACACCGTTTTGCGGGGACCCCCTACCCCTCCCCAGGCTTATAGCGGGGCCGATGGGCGTTGCTCAAATTCGCCTATTTCCAGCGCAAAAAAGTGCTTTTTTTCGCTAGATCTCGACTCCTCATGCCTCATATATTATTGTGAGCAACTAACTTTGCAGCATAGCAGCTGCTTTGTACGTGTTTTGCCGTAAAGCGGAACTGCTGCCATAAAGCGGAACTGCTGAGACCCGCCCCCGGAAGTGCCACCAGCACTAGCTTGTTTACCATAGCCATGCTGCCAGAGCCTCGCTCATTCACCCTGCAGCCTCTGCTGTTGCTTTACGCTCCGCGCACATACATAGAAGATCACTTTATTTAGCAGTGCTATTGTTTTTAGCAGCGTTTGATCATGAAGCAGTGTGTTTTTCCCGGGTGTTTGAACAAGAGAAGCCCTGGAACTGCGTAAACTTTGGCTCGCCTGGGAACCCCAAGCTGTGGATTACACCACGACCATCGCAGGTAATTTTTTGTTGATTTATAAGCTATTCTTTACCAAGCCCTTCCCACGTTATCTACAGTAGGTATGTACTGTATGTATTTATCGACATTGTATAGATACTACTGGTAAAAGAAATGTTTTGTGTTATGGTCGCATAGTCATAAAAATATGGGCGAATAGTCATAAAAACAGACTTTGTTTGCTTTCAAAGAAGGGGGATGGGAGAAGGGTCTACTACAGAACACCACTTCTCCAATGGAGTGTTTACATTTCACAATAACCTACTTTTCCAGTAGAACTGTTAGAACATTCACATACATGTTTGATTACAAGTGGCATGTAGTAATCCAATAAATTCCCAAACATTTTCATTGTAAGTGCATCATGTAGTGCAATGTGGGACGAGAGCTGGCCACTACAAAGAAAAGTAACTATATAACTAAAGGTGACTTTTACATATATTTTTTATTCCCTTTAGTAAATCATCAGCCAATTGCTTCTGTGGTATTCATGGGTGAATAATGGGATGCAATTGTAATATTGTCATTGCAAAGATGTGTCCTTCTGTAAGCAAATAATTCAATTGTTGATGTATTGTCACATTCTAACTACGATTGGATAAAATTGTATTTGCATTACAATGCTAATAAAGGGGAGATGCCTCGTAGATCAGATTGCTGTGTACTTTGACATTCTTTTCATTACAATGTTTTGTTCTGTTTTTTTTCCTTTTCCCTGTAGGAAAGGAGAAGATGAAAATACAATTTTCAGAGGCATCAAAGAGCTACATTCTGAAGTATCAGTTTGAGGCCACAGTACAACTGGAGTTCAGTCTACAACTTCTGCATCGTGTGAAGGAGTTGAGCAAAGCAAAGCCACTGGAGCCTCAGAGAGAAAGGGAAAAAAGTTCCCCCGGCCTAATATAGCAAAAGTCCCCAGGCCGGACGTGAGTGAACTAAAGTCCAAGGTTTCACGTAGATTCAGCCATCAGAGGAAATAGATGTGCAATCATTTGCAAGTAAAAGTAATTTTCTTTTCTTCATTACTCAATACAAAGTACGATGCAGTGCAGAATCATTGAATGTCAAATAATATAGTCCCCAAATATAGGATATTCACATTGGAAACACACTGTCCTGTATGCTGGCCAACAGGGTTTTTTCATGTCATCTTGTTTTAGTGTTTTAGTGACTTTTTTTCTTTTCCCAATATTATTTGAAAGCTTATACCATTTAAAAAACTTTCATTTATAAGACATTGTTGAAAATAAATGTTTATATTTTGGTAAATCATGGATTTCTGTATTCATTATGAAATATGGCGATGCAGTAATAGTTTACAGGGAAATGATTTTTGTTAGACCAGTGTTACCCAAACATCGATAAGAGTACCATGGACCCCTATAAGGATTTTACTTATCCAAAAGAAAATGGTTCTCAAATAATAATTTAGCGTTAGCTGGGAACCCCGTGGAAGTCCAACAAAAGACCCAATATTGTGAAACAGTAGATTATTTTTTGCAAGTTATTAGTAAATGAACACTTCAACTGCGCATAATTTGACTTTATTTTCTTGATGGACTATCACATGGTGTTGACGATTTCACATGAGCCACAACAATAGAGTCAATAAGGTGGGGTGGTTTGAAATAGCTGCTAGACAAAGGCCATCATCAAATGAATAGAGATAGGTGGGACACAATACAAAATAATTGCAATGGCTGTATAAAAAGAGGTAGATGCGTGTAGTGCAATATGTGATTGTGTATCGCAGGAATCTAAACAAGGGTCCAATGATATGCATCAATGACTCAATGGATGTTGTTTAGTGTAGAGGCCAAGTGTATTTTGCTCTGAGATCTCCAGCTTCCTCTACAAATCCATGGTACAGTCCTGAATCGGAATAGCTAAGCGGAAACTTGATGCGATAGTTCAGTTGGTGATAGAAGCATGACATTTGGCACAGATGATCTTCATATGACCCTAAACAATAATCAACCTCGGGCCACGCAGAATTCCAAGATGGCGGCCCCCAAAATCCAAGATGTCTGCCCAGAAATGTGGTTTTTCCTTCATAACTTGAAATGCATTGATCTTACGCCCCATAGATGTATTGAATGTTAATACAAAGTTGGCCATTACGGACAATTTGGTACCAAGTATGTGTCTGTATCTCCTACGGTTCTTGAGATACAGCATATAGGTACTTTCACAGCTTGAGGAGAGCCAAATGAGGAGAGACATTTGTAACATTGATTTTTAAGTCAATCAAATGGTGATACAGGCATGAAAATTGGTACACACACTCTGCAAACCCCACTATTTCTAAAAGTACTGCATGCCCTGCAAAATTCCAAGATGGCAGCCTCCAAAATCCAAGATGTCTGTCCAAAAATGTGGTTTTTCCTTCATAACTCGAAATACGAAGATCTTAAGCCCCATAGATGTATTGAACGTTAATATAAAGTTGGGCATTACGGACATTTTGATACCAAGTACATGTCTCTATGTACTACGGTTCTTGAGTTACAACATATCCGTATTCATGAGGCACCAAAAGTGTAACATTTTGGCACATTTCACTATTTAACTCAATGATCCCTTAATCACTTTCAGGAATCATTTTCAGGAAATGGACCTACATGTATCTGCTATCATAAACCACTTCAAGTTTCTCAATTGATGAAACGGGTCAGGAGTTATTAAACCGATCGTAAAGGGCTGTTTCAGTGCTAAATTTGCTGCGTATAGTTAGCGAACATAAGCCACCCAGAAATGTCTGTCTGTGCATCTGCCCTTCACAATAAGTGTATATCTGAAGCGGACGCACCAAGTGCAGCATGTGTCCTAGTATAATGGTATAATATGCTAATAGGCGTAATAGTGTAATTTATGCAATAGTGTAATAGGGCTAATAGTGTAATATATGCAATAGCGGTATACTGTAATAGGGTAATATATGTAATAGTGTCATAGTGTAACATGTGTAATAGTGCATTAGGGTAATATGTGTAATAGTGTAATAGGGCAATGTGTAATAGTGTCATAGTGTAACATGTGTAATAGTGTAATAGTGTCATAGTGTAACATGTGTAATAGTGTAATAGGGTAATATATGTAGTAGTGTCATAGTGTAACATGTGTAATAGTGTAATATGATAATATGTGTAATAGGCTAATATGTGTAATAGTGTCATAGTGTAATATGTGTAATAGTGTAATAGGATAATATGTGTAATAGTGTCATGGGGTAATATGTGTAATAGTGTCATAGTGTAACACTTGTAATAGTGTAATAGGGCACTATGTGTAATAGTGTCATGGTGTAACATGTGTAATAGTGTAATAGGGTAATATGTGTAATAGTGTCTTAATGTAACATGTGTAATAGTGTAATAGGGTAATATATGTAATAGTACCATAGTGTAACATGTGTAAGAGCGTAATAGGGTAATATGTGCAATAGTGTCATAGTGCAACATGTGTAATAGGGCAATATGTGTAATAGTGTCATAGTGTAACATGTGTAATAGGGTAATGGGTTAATATGTGTAATAGTGTAATATATGTGCATTAAGGTAAGAGTGTGGTATACAAAATAGCTGTATAGTGTAATTGCCCTATTACACTATTGCACATATATTATACTATTACACATATTAACCCATTACCCTATTACACATAATACACTATGACACTATTACACATATTACCCTATTACGCTATTACACATCTTACACTATGACACTATTTCACATATTACCCTATTACCCTATTACACATGTTACACTATGACACTATTACACATATTATCCTATTACACCCTATTACACTATTACACATGTTGCACTATGACACTATTACACATGTTACACTATGACACTATTACACATGTTACCCTATGACACTATTACAAATATTACGCTATGACACTAGTACACATATTACCCTATTATAGTATTACACATGTTACACCATGAAATTATTACACATGTTACATTATGACACTATTACACATGTTACCCTATTACACATGTTACACTATGACACTATTACAATATTACCCTATTACACATCTTACTCTATGACACTATTACACACATTACCCTATTACACTATTACACATGTTACACCATGACACTATTACATGTATTACCATATTACAGTATACCTCTATTGCATATATTACACTATTAATCCTATTACACTATTGCATGTATCACACTATTACGCCTATTAGCATACTATACCATTAGGGAGTTTAAGCACGGACCGCTACGTCGTAGCGCTACGGTAACCGGAAATGGATCAGTGCTCGATATATAAACCTGCCTGCCGTCGCAGCCGTTCCTACTACGGCAGAAGGTACGCTCTCACGTCGTGTCTACAACGCCAGCACCGCACGAGTAGGTGAGTGATGTCAGCATACTCTGGATGCGTTGTGTGAATGTATGAACTTTACCAATCACACTCTTGCCTAAAAAAAAACACTCAAACACACAAACTGCCCAAAAGTAAGATCTCACAATGCTCTCAGACCAATGATCTGTCTAATGCAATACTAACAAGTGCATTTACTGTGTAATATATATATATATATATATATATATATATATATATATATATATATATATATATATATATATATATATATATATATATATATATATATATATATATATATATAATGTGTGTGAGTAGCATACATACTGAACTTATAAACCTTACAACCTGATATTTGGTCTGTTAGCTGTTTGCACTGTTATCACCATTAGGACACATGATTGTAGTGGGCCACTATGATCATTATGTTAAAATCACTCAATCTTTCTTCAGAAACCTAATGGAGTGGACTCAGGCCCATGATGTGCTGCTCTGCAGAGAGGTGCGCTTCAAGGAGCCATACCTGCACAAAAAAGGGAGTAATGAGCGAGGAAAGGCCTGGTCTGAAATTTCAGAGTCTCTAAACTCTAATGAGGAAACGCCATTCAAAGTGACCCAGAGGGGTGTGAGAGAAAGGTTTGCCCTCATCCAGGCAAAATTCAAAAAGAAGAACAGTGCAGATGAGCGGAGCAGTGGGACCTCCTCTGTGATGTCTGAAACGGACATACTGCTGGAGGAGATCACTGAAAAGGAGCAGGATGTGGAGGAGAGTCGACCACAGGGTCCAGAACTTAAAAAGACCCTGGTGGACCAGAGCAGCAGGTACTACATCTAGCTCAACCCACGTGCATAACATGACGCGCGCGCGCATGCACGTACAATATCTAAATTATGTTTTTAAAGTTCCTTTTTCATGAATCATTCCACAGCAGAGGAAGTGAGGAAGGAGAGGCTATGGAGAGGTTGGGGGAGACACGCAAAAGGACTGAAGATGGAGGAGAGGAGGGGACGAGTGAGGGCAAAAGAAAAAGAAGAACTGGAAATGAAACGATTGACTATTTAAGGGAGAAAGCTGAGAAGGAGATGGCACTGAAAGAAAAGGAATTTGAACTGAAGAGGGAGGAAATGGAAATAAGAAGGGCTGAGGTGGAAATCAGAAGGGCAGAGGTTGGGCTCAGGAGGGATGAGCAAGCGCAAAATTCTGCCCTACTAAAGGCCATGCAGCAGCAGCAGCAACAGCAACAACAGATGCTGGGCATGCTGTTGCAGCAACAGCAGCAACAAGGTCAGGCCATGCTTAACCTCATGAGTAACATCTTAAAAAAATAAAAGGCTTTTTCTCAAGTTGTTGCTCATGAGGTTAAACATGGCCTGACCTTTGTTACAGGTAGTTGAGAAATTCTTGTTTCATTCATTAGCGCCCATTGTAGGCCTTTTTTGTTCCAATCATTTAGTTTATAAATCAGCGCCCATTGTAGGCCTTTTTTGTTTCAATCATTTAGTTTATAAATCAGCGCCCATTGTAGGCCTTTTTTGTGTTCATTTAGTTTATAAATCTAGCGCCCATTGTTGGCCTTTGTTTCGTAAGCAATGTATTTTTCTCACTGCATAATGGCACATTCTTTAACCTTTTTTCATATTACGTTATGTTTAATAAACATTGCTGCTATATAGACTATGTTTCGTCATTCCAGTCAGAGGTTCATGACAACAGATTGATGCTCACATTCAATATTTATTGTGGCACACCGAAAACAAAGGAAGACAAAACAAAGGAACATGGTGCAATAGAAAAACAGGCTAGCAAAAAAACAAAAAAAGGAAAAAAAAAAGAAAAGCCTATGCAAAATAGTCCACAATGTTGGGTGGGTCTAGGCCAAAGAACTGGGCTGTCTGGTTGCCATACAGACAAGTAAGGCCATTTCTCAGTAGTGCAGACACCACATACTGTTTTCCAACATTGCTCAAGCCGATTTTCAGGCCTTTTTTGAAGTCCATGAACTTGAAATAGTTGGCAATGTCACCGAAGATCCACTCCACGGACACCCTGACTTCGCTCATGGCCCTGTTGAAATGCATCATATCAGGGGTCAGCCGTGGAGAGCGGAAAGGAGCCTGGAGATGGGTGCGCAGGGGGTATGCTGGGTCCCCGTATATGCACATGCTCTGGCCTGCTGAATGGAACAGAAAGGTTACAGTTAGCCTTTCTTTCATGAAAACGTAATATCCTTATAGTGACCTATTCAGTGACTTACATATGAACGGTGTGAATGCTGATATGTTACTGTTTATGAGATTCAGCTATGAGTCATTGTAGTAGGCTTTTGTTTGATTCTTACTAGGTGAGATTGCATGCTGCTCCAGGACAGGTAGCCAGCCAGAATCAGCCAGCATTCCTGCGTCATGTTTCTTTCCCTCTGAAAGGATGCAAAGTAATAACATTACCAAAGTATAGTAATGATCATAATGGACATACCTGGCCAGCTTAGGTCCCCGACCTGGTAGGCAAGGCTATGCTGGCCTATTCTCAGCTGTAAATGTGTGAATATTGTAGGAATATGTATATATTCTGTGAATACAAAATGTTATGTATGCAGACTTACCAACTGGACCATACAGGTTGGCTATCAGCCCGTTTGGAATTACAGTTGCCTGGAATTTAAGGCTATGAACACGTTTGTGTCCATTGTAGAGCACGCGCTGATACTGCCCTGGTCTTGAGATGGCCCTCACAGTGCCATCTATGAAGCCGAAGCAGTTGTCCAGTGGGGCCCCCTTTGCATGGACCCTGTCAGCATATGATTGAAGTGCAGCCGGGTTGAGTATTGTGGGGTTCCATTCGGTGATTTTACTGTGATGGTTCTCATAAATGAAGTCCATCACAGTGTTGGTGGCCATGCTCAGTACAGGGACTTGACGCCCACCAAACCTGAGCATCAAGTCACTGTACCTACAAGGATATGCAAGCCTTTTGAGGAGCATGCACAATCCCTCCATCCCCCCCACAACACTTCGCTGAGGTAATGTGAATTGGTCAGGTATATTTAGCGCACTGGCCAGCACCGGTAGGTCAGCCTTTCGGACACGGAATTCAGACAAGCATTCATCATCTTCCATGTCATCCAGACAAAACCTGGGTGAGGTACAGGGCAAATCTAAATTTTCTGAGGTGTTTAGTTGATTCAGTAGTAGGTATTCCTCTTCAGAAATGGTACCGTCATCAAATGCATGAAGCAAGTGCTCTCTCGCATGCCTGAACGACATCTTGTAGCCTGATTGTGTTTGTTGGGTAGGTCATTTATATATGCCATGGGCTTGATTGATTGATGGATGCGATGCATGCAAGTCATTTGACCACCTGTATTGTATTGTTGGCTTCAGGCCCACCCCTTTCCCCTCTTAGTATATTTCTCTTTTCACCCTTTAAGTATGATTGTTATGATGTTACTTCTGGCTTTACAGCAGTAATTATTTTGTATGCCTCTGGATGCCTCGATAAAATGAGAGATGATCATTATTGTAGACAAATATATTTTTGAATAGTGTGTCCCTTCAGTTTTTTCAGATTTGTTGTACTTGTACTTGACCTATACTGTAGATCTCCAGGCTGTTTTCAGTTGCGTTGCAGTGTGTGCTTGATACATATTGTAGGCTAAATGTCCATTTTAAATCATTCATTCATTCTTTCTTTCTTGAACACATACATCTGTGTAATGTGAAAGAACAACTCACATACATTTACAATGATTGCTCAATCACCTTTCTCTTTCCACATGCAGTGTGTGTTGTTTGGCAAGCAATAACAACATTGATACCATTTGTCATGATGTTTATTAAACATACTGTTTTAGGATAACACAAATAGTTTCAGCAGCTCTTCCCAATACTGCCCCCAAGTGACAGGCACATTAGCTAACGTGTTTATGTTTGACACGTGCTCAATAGACGCCTCATCTGTGTCACCATGGGAACCAAAACTGGGTGGGGACCCGTCGCCGACGGGTGTGTGCTTAACGATTTGGGCTGCTACGGCGATTGCGTCATAGCCGACGTAGTTCCTGTACGGGTTGCCGTAGTGAAAACGGGGGAGCTTAAAGTCCCTATTATACTAGACACATGCTACGCTTGCGTCCGCTTCACATATACCCTTATTGTGAAGGGCAGATGCACAGACAGACATTTCTGGGTGGCTTATGTTCGCTAACTATACGCAGCAAATGTAGCACTGAAACAGCCCTTTACGATTGGTTTAATAACTCCCTACCCGTTTCATCAATTGGGAAACTTAAAGTGGTTTATGATAGCAGATACATGTAGGTCCATTTCCTGAAAATGATTCCTGAAAGTGATTAAGGGATCTTTGAGTTAAATAGTGAAATGTGCCAAAATGTTACACTTTTGGTGCCTCATGAATACGGATATGTTGTAACTCAAGAACCGTAGTACATAGAGACATGTACTTGGTATCAAAATGTCCGTAATGCCCAACTTTATATTAACGTTCAATACATCTATGGGACTTAAGATCTTCGTATTTCGAGTTATGAAGGAAAAACCACATTTTTGGACAGACATCTTGGATTTTGGGGGCTGCCATCTTGGAATTTTACAAGGCATGCAGTACTTTTAGAAATAGTGGGGTTTGCAGAGTGTGTGTACCAATTTTCATGTCTGTATGACCATTTGATTGACTTAAGAATCAATGTTACAAATGTCTTGCTCTCCTTAATATGTGAAAGTACCTATATGCTGTATCTCAAGAACCGTAGGAGATACAGACACGTACTTGGTACCAAATCGTCCGTAATGGCCAACTTTGTATTAACGTTCAATACATCTATGGGGTGTAAAATCAATGCATTTCAAGTTATGAAGGAAAAACCACGTTTCTGGGCAGACATCTTGGATTTTGGGGCCGCCATCTTGCAGCCCAAGGTGGCCCGAGGTTGATTATTGTTTAGGGTCATATGAAGATCATCTGTGCCAAATTTCATGCTTCTATCACCAACTGAACTATCATGCATTGAAAACACCATTTTTCCGCCTAGCTAGAAGGGTATTTTCTTCTTACGGCACCAACGACACAGCAAGGCAGAATAACACGGTTTCCAGCTCCAAGCTT
Organism: Benthosema pterotum; assembly: GCA_039105355.1. NCBI lineage: Eukaryota > Metazoa > Chordata > Actinopteri > Myctophiformes > Myctophidae > Benthosema > Benthosema pterotum. Next base: position 19,747,632 of record CM076970.1, on the reverse strand, counting down.
TTCACCTTTCAGCAACCACTCCAGAAGAATTCTGTAGGAGGCCAGCCGGCACTGACTGTGGAGAGAAGAAGCACATTAGCCTACTGTTAGACAATGATATTGTTGTATAAAAACATTTCACATTACAAACATATACACACACATACAGTATATATATATATATATATATATATATATATATATATATATATATATATATATATATATATATATATATATATATATATAGTCAAAGTACACAGCAATCTGATCTACGAGGCATCTCCCCTTTATTAGCATTGTAATGCAAATACAATTTTATCCAATCGTAGTTAGAATGTGACAATACATCAACAATTGAATTATTTGCTTACAGAAGGACACATCTTTGCAATGACAATATTACAATTGCATCCCATTATTCACCCATGAATACCACAGAAGCAATTGGCTGATGATTTACTAAAGGGAATAAAAAATATATGTAAAAGTCACCTTTAGTTATATAGTTACTTTTCTTTGTAGTGGCCAGCTCTCGTCCCACATTGCACTACATGATGCACTTACAATGAAAATGTTTGGGAATTTATTGGATTACTACATGCCACTTGTAATCAAACATGTATGTGAATGTTCTAACAGTTCTACTGGAAAAGTAGGTTATTGTGAAATGTAAACACTCCATTGGAGAAGTGGTGTTCTGTAGTAGACCCTTCTCCCATCCCCCTTCTTTGAAAGCAAACAAAGTCTGTTTTTATGACTATTCGCCCATATTTTTATGACTATGCGACCATAACACAAAACATTTCTTTTACCAGTAGTATCTATACAATGTCGATAAATACATACAGTACATACCTACTGTAGATAACGTGGGAAGGGCTTGGTAAAGAATAGCTTATAAATCAACAAAAAATTACCTGCGATGGTCGTGGTGTAATCCACAGCTTGGGGTTCCCAGGCGAGCCAAAGTTTACGCAGTTCCAGGGCTTCTCTTGTTCAAACACCCGGGAAAAACACACTGCTTCATGATCAAACGCTGCTAAAAACAATAGCACTGCTAAATAAAGTGATCTTCTATGTATGTGCGCGGAGCGTAAAGCAACAGCAGAGGCTGCAGGGTGAATGAGCGAGGCTCTGGCAGCATGGCTATGGTAAACAAGCTAGTGCTGGTGGCACTTCCGGGGGCGGGTCTCAGCAGTTCCGCTTTATGGCAGCAGTTCCGCTTTACGGCAAAACACGTACAAAGCAGCTGCTATGCTGCAAAGTTAGTTGCTCACAATAATATATGAGGCATGAGGAGTCGAGATCTAGCGAAAAAAAGCACTTTTTTGCGCTGGAAATAGGCGAATTTGAGCAACGCCCATCGGCCCCGCTATAAGCCTGGGGAGGGGTAGGGGGTCCCCGCAAAACGGTGTATTTATACAAGCCGACACCTGGACCATCTGTATTGGGTTGTAACAACTACAAATTCAGGTAGGAAAGCCTCTTACACCGGAATTCTCCTTTAAGTGGGTATGTATACTGTATATCAGTGCTCTTCAACCTTTTTCATACCAGGGCCCCCTAATTATTCAGAATTTCAGCCGCAGACCACCATTTGACTCCACAGACCCCAAAACTAAAGATTTCTTTTGCTTTTGTCCACAATTCCAGGCTGGATTTGGGAAACAAAACAGTCAAACATATAGATGATCAAATTGACCATTAATCTAGTTGTGTATAGACTTGTGTATAGGGCTAATTCAGAGGATGAATATTTTAACTCTTGAGAGTGTAAACATGAAACCAACCTTCAATTAAACCCATGGTCATCACCCTTTGGTTTCATGTTTACGCTCTGAAAGAGCACCTGGTTAACGAGCTTTCCATCATTTAGCCTGGGGACCACCTGGAATCCTCTCAGGGACCACTTGTTAAAAACCCCTGGTGTAAACCAAGGTGGTACAGAGAAGAAAAGTGGAGAATTCCAATGACTGACATCTTCCAGGAATAGGCTACTAACTTTTTCCAAGGCCAGGGTTATAATTATGTCAATAGTTGGAACAAACTTCTAGACTGGATCAGAGGATCGCAGCAACTCTTCTGGCTAATTTTAAACCCAGACTAATATCTGTGTCTTCTTCATTATTTTTGACTTTGAAACATTTTCTTCTCAAATCTAATACCTTTTCATAATTATTGTATTTCGGTCATTTACTATTTTAAATAAATATACTTTTTGAATGTTGTCTTAATGTCTTCCGTGTAAGTGCAACTGCCTTTGCCTATACAAAGATAATTGCCCTGACGTGACAATTTATTTGGTCACGGCCAAGGTTGACACACAACACATGATGAGAGTCACGAGACCCAGTGATGAATATAGGAAACAGAGCCATAAGATTTTATCTGCAGACTGACTCCACACAGAGTTCAGAGTTCAACTACCACCACACTGTGTACATTACCATACTGTACCAACACACGTACATAACATGCATGCACACGAAAGCATGCATGCATCAACAAACTATTCACACCTCCCAACAAACACACACATGCATGCACGCACATGCACATTCCCAGCCATCTGTCCACTGTACCAAGACATTAAGAGACACACACACACACACACTGCCCACAGAGATTTTGAAAACATGACTAATAATTACTAATGACTCACATATCTGCTGGGCGAAGTACAACAATGTGCAAACACAGCAGTAAGATTTGTGAGCTGCTGCGATAGAATCATAGAACGATATCAAATGGAACACAACCATCATATAGTGTGTCTTCCTGCATCTGGATTGAGTGATTTTGGTACCAACAGTAGAAACCGATTCATATAACTCCATGAACGCATCTCACCTCAGGGCGTCTTACTGGTACTATGACGAAACACGTTCGTCGACTACCTTTTTTTGTGTGGCTCAGGAGGTAGAGCACGTTATGCAATGATCCATGGGTCAGCGGTTTGAATCCTGGCTCTTCCTGCCTACATGCCCATTGACTCTGAACCTCAAATTGCTCCCGATGTGCTGGTTGTGCCTTGCATGGTTTCCGCTGCAATCGGTGTATGAATGTGTGTGTGAATGGGAGAATGTAATGCACTGCATGTAAAGCGCCTTGGATAAATGCACCAGCTGTACACACCTATCCCTATGTTTACCGGGGACATTACTGTATTTCACCAATACGGAGTATACACAGCAGCTCATTTCACACAGTTGGTGTGATGTTAATGGAAACTAACTGAAAACTAAACAACGATGACTAAAACTAAGATTCAATATATTCAATTTGCAGAAAAGAGATCCGTGTTTTGAGCTTGTAGATCTATAGATGCATCAAGGCTAACCAAGATCTATAGATGCATCAAGGCTAACCAAAATACATTTTAGTCAACTCAAACAAAACTAAATGTTCCAGGTACTAAAACTAAATTCCAATTATTCAAGAGACTATAATTGTTGCTGTCAAAACCAACACTAACAGAGTCTGACGCCTTTCATACCTGTAGCTGTTTGGGCTGAACAACGAGCTTTCATTTTGCAGCCTGCCCCTCTGATGTAACATACATTCCTCCCTCACAAAATGACTTGTTCCAACTGGTTGGCTGTGTGTGTCTCTGTGTGCGTGTGTGTCTGTGTGTGCACCTGTGTGTCTGTGTGCGTGCATGCATGCGTGCGTGCGTTTGTGTACTCATGGATGGTATGCATTGTAATGTCTAGTCTGAATGTGTTTTAGAGCCACTCCCTTTGGTGAGTTGCACACAACTGCACAACTTTCCTGACCGGGAGGATAACACAAAGAGTGAATGCCTGTGGGATTTCCATTCGTGCATGCATGCAAATGTGCGCGTGCGCAGTGCACACACGCCCCGCGCGTGCGTCTGTGTATGTGTGTGCTTGCCTGTGTGTTTTGCAGCTCCCCAAGGCCTCTCCTAAAATCATGCAGCGCTGTGCCCAGAGGACGTGAGTCATCAGCAGGAAAGAATGCGATGTGTGCCTCGATACGTGCAAACTACCATAGCTACCGACAACACAGGCAAAAATATATAGTGCCATGAACACTCAAAGACTCACTGAGAGCATCCAGCGACAGGCTACAGGTTTATTTAAAGGTTAAGGTTCCCCCACAAAATGGTGAAGTGTCCCTTTAGGGAGCATTCAGTGATTTGGGTGGTTTGAGAGGGAAAAAACAGTCCAACCCAGTAACAAGATATGCACATGCACAAGCTTTACAGTTGAGAGGAGGGGTGGGGTAAGTGAAACCACTCAATATACCTTCACCAGCACCCAGACCTTTTCCTATCAATGGATTAACACACACAATGGCTGCAGTTCATGTACGACTTCATGCATGCAGAAATGCTTTATTTCCTGCATTAATAATACCTCATTTAAAATCAAGAATTGACTTGAGTTAACAGTGCACCTCAATCATGTCCTCGTGTATAAATCATTTAAACATCAACTCAGGTGAGTAGTATGACTAGTATAACTTTTTAAGCATCATTTTCCTCTCTTAGTAGTTCACAACAAAACAGAATCTTACCCGCCACAGCACAGAGTGACAGAGCATGTGTTGCATTTGCATTTTTAAATACCCTATTGGGCTGAATATAAGACCATGTTTTTTCCCCAATGGTAACCCTAGAAAATTGAGTCGTCTTATATTCGGGGGCTGTATTATTTGACATTCAATGCTCTTTTTCCATAAATGAGTCTTAAATAATGGGGGTCGTCTTATAACCGAGTCGTCTTATATTCGGGACAATACGGTAATCGTCGCTTTCATTCATGAGTTCATGTTTGTGGCCCTGGATAACTTGATCATGGGGACTCGTTATTCTCTTAACTATTAAATAATAAAACCAGATGACATTCATGTGGTTAATTACTTAATTACTTAATGAGAACTGCACTGCATCTACCATTTGTATTCTGGAAATTTCATCGGTGAAAATGTAGATCTACATTCTCAGTCACAACACATGCTTAGTGATGAATGTGAGTTTGTAAATTGGCTATTTTCAGCGATATTTGGTGAGGTAGAGGGAAAAGAAAGGGAACATAGACCCGTGGGACCACACAGTGGCTGCCCTGAAGCTGGAGGTCAGGCCAGGGTATGATTCCCGGCCGGGTCATACCAAAAACTGTTAACATGGGACCCATTGCCTCCCTGCTTGGCACTCAGCATCAATGGGTTGGAATGGGGGTCAATGAAGTAGCAACAATTTGAAACATTTAAACTATGTATACAAATACAGTATGTTTTCTTTTTACAATGGTAATGAATTATGTTATGGATAATAGTTTTGCATTTCTTCAGTAGTTCATTTAGTTGCTACAAAAAGAAGTCATGGTCATGCTTAATATGTGATCATTGATGATGATGATGTAGGCTACAAAGGTTACCTACGTTAATGCTTTACTTAAATTGTTCATGCACAAGTTCATGAATGAACTTGTGTAACTTCCTGATTTCCATCTTTAGTAATGCATGGACAAATGCATTTCCATGCATGAATTCATACATAAACCAGTACAAACTCATGTAGAGAATTCTTGACACGCAGCAGTGAACATGCTGCAGCTACCGTCTGTCATTTCTCCTTTACAAAACTGGGACATTTTGGGATAAAAAGGAAAAACAAAGTCTTTTGTCCATGGAGAGGTGCAGTGCCCAGATTTGGTATTCATTACTCACAACCCAATACAGTACTTGACAAAGGTATGACAAGGTGCTATACAAAAAAGCAACCTCCCCATAGGCCACTATCGCAACCAAAAGCGATTGTGCATTCATTTCTACCATGAAAACACCCTGTGTTAAAGCACATACCGGTACCTTAGCAATAAAGTTGAAACATTACTTGTAGTGATTTACAGCCAAGCCATAGCTGTAAACTCCTGGCAGGCTGATAACAATCTCTTCTACTGTAAATACTGATGGGGTGGGATCGAGGGGGGCACACCAAACAAGACCCAGTTTACATAACACCCTGGCTTCCACGCCTAGTGTAGACTCACCTCTCCTGTCACTGTTACACAAGCCGACAGCAAAAGAAATTGCAACTAAACACTTCCCAGCGGTAAGACATCACCACCGCGTCGCTTCAGAGGATATAGTCTATTCTCTCCTTTCGCTGTGCCCGAAACTACCTAATTATCGGAAACTTTGTCCCTTTTGTGGATTGAACGCCGGAGCGAGGCTGAACGCAGGATAGAATAGTGCAGCAGTGGCAGTAATATATCTTGAACTTAAAATGTCACTAGCCTAGGAGATAAAACGTCTCACGGAGTGCCCTACTTACCCCGAGTGCATGCGCAGTGTGTACAGTGGCGTTGTGCATACAGGTTGCCCGCAACTGCACTGTAAGACTATCAGCACTCGAGTTTTGTCTTCGCTCTCTTGCGTAATGGGTGTCAATCATTAATGGCACTACACCTTGTAAATGACCTGTTAAGGAGATGGAAAGGCGGTCATTGGTGTCACGGAAGGCCAATGGCTTCAGGTTTGTGAGGCTTAAATGAGCCGGGAAATAAAATGAAAAAAAGGTTAAACGCTGATGGCAAGGAGGATATTTTATGAGGTCATGCAGATCTGACTGCTTTATGATTGTTCTTTTTTAAAAACACTGAGTCAGCGGCTCTGGGGCTTATAGGCACCGTGCAGAGCAATCATCTATGGAATGCCTTTCAAGGAAGCGCACTGGTATTATATTACATGATTGCAATTATTTAAGATAACCCCTGATCATATCTTCCATGTTGTCATTTTCCAACGATAGCGCAAACATAAGATGTAAACAAGCTTATAAAGTCAAAACTAACATTGGCGAAAGTGTAATGGCTGACATCAGGGACCACAATGGAAACAAGCCTCCAGAGGTGTCTATAATTGTCCATTCCTTTAAGCATTCTATAAAGTAATTCAATCCATCAATCAATATATTGGTCAAACTGATATACTGTACCGGCTGACCCTACCCTTAATAGTCCCAAAACATGTCATCAGTTAGTTCAATCTTTCCTTCCTTTTTGAACCATGGACCTGCTAATCTATCAGTTCTCCACCCTCTCCATTTATGCGCTTGTTTCGCTTTTGAGCAGTGCCAACCGCTACCATTTATGTGCCGAGTGTGTATCTCTGTATGAGTACGACCCATTGACCCCTGCAGCTGGGCCATTCAATCTGAGCAGTCAATTAATTGGAGTCGCAATGGGCGCGCGCACACACACACACACACACACACACACACACACACACACACACACACACACACACACACACACAAAACTGCGTTTCATCTTAGCAAGATCAATAGTAGTCGTTTTTTTCCATCAGTCTATCATGATTCATCTTGAGAGCAGTTGTTATAATGGGGCACATTGAATTGTCAATTGTGGCAAATGGAACAACTCAGACCACAGCCAGGCAGGGCCAATTGCCAGACAGGAAAATAAGAGTTGTTTACATAATGTCAGATAAGGCAACTAGAAATGTTTTATTGGTACTGGTCATGTGAATGTTACACACGTGGTGACACGCTCAAGGTTGAGCATGATATATTTCTTGTTAAAACTACTTTCATAGCTTTAGTTGTGAGCCGTTAACCCTGCACTTCCCTTGTCTTCAACGGGACGAAAATGTAGAGAAAATGCTTTGGAGGGGTTGCGACAAATAAATACAAAAATGACCTCAACTAGAGCTCAGTGATGGATTGCTCATTCCGTACTATCAGGGTGGCCTCTGGACAAAATAAAACATACAGTATGTGACCGCACACAGGCCAATGTTTGTACTCTACAACTTTTTAGTTGACCAGCGTTTACTCCTTTTGTTCCTGGCACCAAATGTCTTGGCTGAAAAATAGCCAATCTACAGGCACGACATATACATTACATTGAATGACTGAATGAATGATTTATTAGGATATTTTTTCAGTTAAAGTACAATATTTTTTATTTCTTTTCACCTGATCGAAAAAGTATAGGCAAGAGGCACAGTTCATCTTAGCTCAATGCCTATCCTTATTACATTAACAACAAAGAACAACAAAGAAAATGAACCTATTCATGTGTGTGACACATTGGGTGTGATGCATTGCATTGTGAACTTGAAATAAATTCTACTATTTCTGACGCATGTTCTCCCAGGGCGCAGAATAGGGAAGCTAGGGTTGGTGTACTCTCTCGGCAGCGCCACAACACATGTTGTTGTTAGTGGCAATAAATACAGAAGCACCCGAGAGGAAGTGGACATTGAAAGGGTAGGAGCCAAAAACAAAGCCGGGAACCAAATGGGTTCCTTCCCAGATTGGGGTGGTTAAAATTGGAGGATTGGAGCCCCGTGTACTTTTCCCAGCATAAAGACAAGCACCCTCTCTTAGCGCCCACAACCCCTCCTCCACTTCACACACACACAAATAACTGTGTCTGTCGCTGTCCAATCGCCTGTATCCATATCCTACGGAGCTTGAGATTGATGACTTGCATGCCGCTCTCTCTCATTTCCAAAACGAACACACACTTGGAAATGCTTATGTCTGCAAAATGTCTGGTCTGGACAATATGACATTAGAAATCCATTAACAGCATTTAGCTTAATACAGCTGAGCCAAGTAAAAATACTAGAATAGTTGGAAAAGACACACACACACACACACACACACACACACACACACACACACACACACACGCACACGCACACGCACACGCACACGCGCACAGGAGGATTGACATGTGCCATCATCAACCACCCAACTGCAGTATACTGTACGAACGCAGCACTTGTATGTACTTGCATGATTACTACTATCCTCAGACACAGCCGGCCGGGCAAATGGACCCTTTCACAGATGGCCCATCTGCCCAATGCTCCTGAATATTCTGGCAAAGCTTCTTCACGGCATTAAAATGGGAGTTAAATCTGTTTATATATTGCTGTTTATGATACTGAGCTGGCACAAGTTGCCTGAAATAGGCCCCACATCCATCCGGTAGCAGCAACATCCATCAACCAAATCCTTTCGCGACATAGCAGGAGAGAATGGATTAAGTCCCTACATCTGCGTCGGGATTGGCTGCAATCAAGTGTCCGGCGCCGCTGTATGCCTGGCTGCACAGGCTGAGGCCATTGACCTGTTTCCAGGTAGTAAACATATAACATATTGTTAACAAAGCTTAGCAGCCCAAATTTGAGTAGTGAGATAATGTGACGCAAGCCTGTCATCTTTGCAAACATTAAAGAGTTCACAGTAGCAATGTGACAAGTCAGCACATTAAATGAAGAGAGAGAGAGAGAGAGAGAGAGAGAGAGAGAGAGAGAGAAAGAGAGAGAGAGAAAGAGAGAGAGAGAAAGAGAGAGAGAGAAAGAGAGAGAGAGAAAGAGAGAGAGAGAAAGAGAGAAGAGAAAGAGAAAGAGAAAGAGAAAGAGAAAGAGAAAGAGAGAGAGAGAGAGAGAGAGAGAGAGAGAGAGAGAGAGAGAGAGAGAGAGAAAGAAAGAAAGAAAGAAAGAAAGAAAGAAAGAAAGAAAGAAAGAAAGAAAGAAAGAAAGAAAGAAAGAAAGAAAGAAAGAAAGAAAGAAGGAAAGATAGAAAGATAGAAAGAAAGAAAGAGAGAGAGAGGGGGTTACTCTTCAGCTTTCCAATTCAATGTGAGCCGAGTAGCCAACTTGCGCTTCACACACAAGTTGGACATGAATGGCCTATACTTGTGCGCGAGCAGAACGCATAAATCACCTCTCACAAGACTACAATGGCTTCGGAGTTGTCCCTCGGAACCACTGTTTTTACATAAACATACATAGTTACGTTGTCGGCCAATCCCTGATATGGCACGGTCACGAATCCAATTGGTCGAAGGGACACCGGCATGCGCAGCAAGCTGCCAACTTGCACTCTGATTGGCTGAGTGACAACACCAAAAACACACTTGCGCTCTGCTCGCGGAAGTGATAATTTTGTGTTTAAATTCAGATATAGCAAAGATAACTGATCTACAAGCTCAAAAATGTCTAATTTTGCTATATCAGTACTATGCATGCAAAGAGGCCCTCTGAAGCGAGCGTGGAACAGTGGTACTATACTGTAGTGGCCCTCTCCATTGTCAAACTTGCCCACCCCTGGTGTAAGGCACATACCAAAATATGTTTTCGTCTCCTTGCTTCTGAGACGAGAGCCATGGCCCATGCATGCTGTATTGCTGCTCAGTCTCTGGGTTGCCATGGATACAAAACCAAAGGCATGGAAGGGGATACCGTAGTACTATATTCAGATTGTTTAGGGGCTCAAAGGAGGAATGTGAGGGCATAAAGCATGGAGGGCTATTTATAGGGCCGCTCAAAACGCTGTGATTTCCCTCTCACTAGCAAATTGTAATTATAGTAATATAGTTTTTAAATCCCCATTCACTAGCTGCCTTGCTTGGCGGGTAAAGTAGGACACATACTGTATCATCATTTAAGTGAACACACAGACAGACAGACAGCCTCTCCATAGGAGACGGACAAACTATAGATCACGGGGTGAGTATTTTGAGAGTCTAATCAGTCAGTGCATTAGTCGCGGGCACTGGCAGCAGGGGGCTCTCTGTGTTTACCAGCCTTTAAGTGGGTGTTGTGGAAGAGAGGGCGGAGGCAGTGACAGAGATAACTCCATGTGTGAGTCATAGGGACACGCGGGGACCACTACACACTTCTGCAGGCAACGCAATGTACGTTTCCGAGGTGACCGCTATTTTTACGTTGAGGGCTGGCCTTTCAAAGAGCACTCAAAACATAATTGTGACATTAAACGCTATAACCGGGGAAAAGTAACATGTGTCAGGCGTGTGGTGGTCGCCTAGCCAATGGCATTGCTTTAAGCACAACTGCTCATTGGCTTGAAGGAATGCAATTTCTGTCAACCACCCTCCACTAAGGTTGTACGGTATGAAAAATTTTCAAACCCTGGTTTAGTCTATGAGCAAATCACCACGGTTTCCGGTTTCACCGTCTAATTAATATTAACACGCCTGTGGCCATGCATTCATGCATTAATCAGAGGCAGCCATTGCTGTCTCTATCGGTATGGATGGTATAATTAATTCCCACTTAAGAACGGAGCATAGAGTGAATGGAGTCAAGCCGGAGCAGCTGCTCTTTCAAATCACCACCGGGTTTAGTTCACGGCAGACAGACACTTGCACACCAGACAGACGGATAAATCAAATGCATGGATCATGGAAACTAGCGTTATTTGGTGCTGCCCTTCTTTACTGGTTCCATAAACAATAACCACAGGCACCAAACACTCTCATGTCATATCGAACCGTAAAACCGGAATATCGCCCAATCCTACCCTCCATGGTAGGCTGCCTACTGCTGTCCAGTATTTTCACAACAATGTAACATCCCTATTATTTCCATGTCGCCATGCACTGCATCCTGAATATCAAACATGTTCTGTGAACCTCACATGTCGAGGTACCGTCTCTGCCCTGCACCGAGAGGGATAACAGACATATTTTTGAATGATGTAGGTTGGCCAGTTGGCCTACATGGTGGACTCCTAGATCAAAACTTGACTTGATGTAAATGCCCTGTACTTTGTAGGGTAATGTATGAAAACTCTGCTTGAAGATTCCCCATTGCAGTGCACTGCGCCAAACATCTTGGTTTGAATGCTGGTGTTGACCTGACCCGTATGGCTGGCCGTATGACCCGTATGGCTGCACCAGGAGGTGACCAAAGGTCACATTTACAATGAAAACATTGGGCCTCTTCCTGGTCTCAATAAGTTTGATTGATCTCTAACACATTCCTCTGTATGGCTAGCAACAGCTAACACGCTGTTGTCCTGCTCTGCTGTTGTATACAACATATATTTGAATAGATGTAACAATGTCTTGTTTCTGGATGTAATGTCGCCGTTTCCGTTCAGGCTATCAGACATCTGTTAGAAGAGTGCATCCAACTATTGATCTCTAGACTGTGTATCTGAATGATGTGGATGTAAGTAACTAACATCTGTCGCCCAGCCCAGCCACCAATACAGCAAGGCTACTGTGTGCATGTTGTAAAATGAGCTGTTGTCAATACAATGACCCCACTGTAGCCTGGCTGTAACCTTCACATTTTTAGCTTCGCAGAGCAGTGGTTTCCAACCAGTGGTTCGGGGGGACCACTGGTGGTCCTTGAGAGGGTTCCAGGAGGTCCCCAGCTAAGAGATGGAAAGTTAACAAGATGAAAAGTTAACCAGATGTAACTCTTTGAGAGCGTAAACATGAAACCAAATGGACCCTTGCGGGTCTATTTGGTTTCATGTTTACACTCACAAGAGTTAAAATATTCATCATGTGAATTAGCTCCAAGTCTACACAACTAGAAAATGTAGAAGATTAATGGTTACTTTGATTTGTATGTTTGACTGTTTTGTTTCTGAAATCCAGCCTGGTAGTTTTGGGGTCTATGGGGATATAATGTCCTCAAATGCTGAATAAATAGCGGGTCCTGGTATCAAAAAGATTGAAAACCACGTATCTATGGTAGCAGCCGGGGTCAGTACAACCACAATTCTGAGCCAACAAGCGTCAACAGACCACAAACAACACAGCAAAGTCAAACTTCTCCGTTTCTCAAGACAAAATGTTCTGCGGTTCCCCATGTGCTTGCAGCGGCACCCAGAGCTCCACATGATGAAAGCCAAAAAGTCACCCCGGAGGAGGACCAGCTCCGTGCCTCCGTCTCGCTGGCACCGATCGTCTTTAGACAGACGAAGAGACGACACCACGTCCTCGTAGTGCCACGTCCGCCTGGCGCCCCGAAATCGCATTAATAATTCTATCGACGGACAAGTAATCTGACCATTAATCATTCACTCTGTAAAAAGGAGTCACCTCACCTGTGTCCACAACTTTGGTCGTTTCATTCAAACGGAAGCTAAACGAGCAAACACGCACAAACTCCTTGACGTACACGACCCCCCCCGGTGGAGTGGACCACCGCAGGAATGGATCTGTTAAAAATAATAACAATTATAAAGACTTACGCTTCTTCTCTTCTGGGATGAATATCAGGCTAGTACATTGTATTCTACCCACAGCAGTTGGATGTTGTCGGCTACTACCGCTCTCTGTGTCAGTAGTGTGTGTGTGTCGTGGTGGTCTGGTGTGGAGAGAGTAGAGGGAGGGGCATCTCTGGTGGGCAGGAGCTGACGCCGCCATCTAGTAGAAGATTTGCGACATTGAGGGGTCCGACACGGAGCCCTCGAGTGGAGCTGTTCATGCAGCCTGGAGAGGGACAAAGTGGAGTTTCGAATACATTGATTTCAACGAAGGCGGCGCAAATAAGATCTTTTTCAGGCATGTGTGCAAGATGTAAACTTACTTAAAGTAACAACTAAAGCCTCTAATCTTTATGTTGTACTACGACAAAACAACCCAAAACAAATGTATTTAAGTAAGATAATTATTGCTGGAGTGTTGCTGCCTGAGTCCCATGGTTTCTGCCTACTTCCGGTCCAGGACTTGTCCCCATTTGTTGTTCCCATTATCAAGAGGAGTCTCGGTAGAAGAGCCGCCATTTACACTGCCCGTGGAAGTGAACGGAGTTGTCAGAACTCTGTCTAGACTCCCAGGCTCTGGACTGACACTGCTCTGAGTGAATGGGCGCTCGAGAACAAACGGGGGGAGTGTAGCCTCCGTCCCGGTTTACTCATCTGTCCCAGGCATGGGAGTAATGTGTCAGTCTAGAGCCAAAGAGCAATGGTTTCCAAAGTGGGTTCCGGGGACCCCCAGGGGTCCTTGACGGAGTTCCAGGTTGGCCCCCCAGGTAAATGATAGTTTGGAGCCTAATGGGCCTTTATGGCCTGTAGAAACAAGCAAAACGTGAGGATATATAGCCCGAAAACCCGAAAAGACTAGGCGTACAGATAACAATTGTTGTGTAACCTGAGTTGGACTCAGGTGTGTCCAAAATCCCCGCCAGACAGGACAGCTAAGGCGACGGACATCACATAGGTGTCTGGTGTTGTACTGTTGTACAATTGTTCATTCATATTTAAAATGTCTGACGTCAGGGCAGAGGGCGGTTGAAACTAAAGTAGACTATACGTAATCTTGTTTGTTGGCGACAACTCGGATGTTCATTGCATTTTATTCGCTTTATTGGCTGGCGGTGGTCTCTAAGAAGAAAACACGTGCGACGTCCATTAAGTTTCAGCCAGGAGTGGTGCAATCTTTATTTTGCGCATGCTCAGGTGGTACAGATTAGAACAGGGCACTGTGCACGCAGGCACGTGATGACGTAGACATGACTTTGCATATATGCATTAATTAAATATGCATTTAATTAAGTGTGATAGTCAACACCCCCACTCAAAGACATGTTTACAGCTTCCTGAACAGCAATATGAAACAAAATAGGCATTCTTTAATCTCACATTTGGCACTCTATTCTTTTCTCTGGCATTTTAAATTGAAGAAAAAAAACAATATGTCACATCATTCTCCAAACAAGTATCCCATAAATCCGTCAAACTTAGCTTTTGTCAGTGGCTTAGTTAAGACATCAGCAACCATTTGTGTGGTAGGGCAATATACAATCTCTATCTTACCCTCTGCTTGTGCGGACCTGATGAAATGGTATTTAATGTCAACATGCTTGCTTCTCTGACGGCAAACTGGGTCTTTTGACAGAGCGATAGCTCCCTGGTTGTCTTCATAGATCTTAACAGGTGTATGCTGGCTACCATTATGCATTTCTTTTAGTAACTGTACAAGGTACATGCTCTCTTGTGTGGTAGCGGCCAGAGCCATGTATTCGGCTTCACAAGTAGATAGAGCCACTGTGGGCTGCTTCTTACTTTTCCAGGATATAACTGGACCACTATTAGTTAAGCTGAAGCAATAGCCAGTTGTGCTCCGCCTATCTTGTAGGTCGGTTGCCCAGTCAGCATCACTGTAACCCTCAAGTTTCAGGCCATCCTCTCTCTTCTTATAGCATAACTCGTGATCGATAGTTCCCTTTAAGTATCGTAACACTTGTTTTGCTGTAACCCAGTGCTGCTGTTTGGGCTCAGATAGATACTGTGATAGTTTACTCACAATCCAACTCAAGTCAGGTCTGGTGCTTGTCATAATGTATATGAGGCTGCCTATGATCTCTCGGTACCCTGTTGCATTTATCATTTCACCTTCAGTGTCAAATTGTAGCTTTTGCTCACATGGGGTTGACCTTGGTTTGCAGTCCGTCATACCAAATTTCTGTAGCACCTTTTCAATGTGTCGCTTTTGATTCATTTTGACCTCTCCTTCACTCTGAGTGAAGTCAATCCCAAGAAAGTGTCTTAGTTTTCCCATATCTTTCATTTTAAATTTACCTTTCAGCATTTCTTTCACCTCACAGAGCAAATCATTGTTGCTGGCCGCAAGAAGCAAATCATCCACCCATATGATCAGTATGACTTTGCCATGGTCGGATTGTCTGGTATAGACACAATGATCTGCCTCGTTTTGCTCGAAATCATTCTTGGTAAGATGATCGTGTAGTAGCCTGTTCCAATTGCGGCCTGATTGCTTCAAACCATACAATGACTTGTTCAGTTTACAGACTAGGTGTTCACCTGTTTTTGATTTCACTTCAAAACCTTCAGGCTGCTCCATATAAACCTCATAGTCCATTGGAGCATGGAGGTAAGCAGTTTTTACATCGAGCTGATGTAGGATGAGACCCTCTTGTGCTGCAACCTGCATCAGTGCTCGTACAGAAGTCATATTTGCAGTTGGTGAAAAAGTTTCCTTATAGTCAATTCCCTCTACTTGACTATAGCCCTTAGCTACATATCTGGCTTTATAAGTCTCAGATCCCTCTGGGCTTTCTTTCACCACATAAACCCAACGTCCCCCCACTGCTTGTTTATTCTCTGGCAGTGTGGTCAACGTGAATGTCTCATTTTCCTTTAGTGAGTTCATCTCCTCCTGCATCGCTTCAACCCAGCGTTTTGACTTTTTAGAGCCTATGGCCTCTGTGTATGTTTTTGGTACACCATAAGCAACCCTGTAGAAGTAATCTACATCCTCATTTTCCTCCTCAGTTTTAGCTTGGCACTGATAGTCTTTTAAATACCCTGGAGCCCTCCTTTCTCTTTTGGGATAGCGCTGTGCGCTCTCCTCCTGACTCCCACTGATATTTTCGCTAGTGTCAGACTGACTAGCCTCACCTTGGACATCACTGAGCTGTCTCGGACTCTGGTTAGTTACTTTTGTCTTTGTCAGTGTTATAGGTATAATATCCCCATAATTGTCATCATTCATGTCAAATCCTGTCTGCGTTTGAATGTCCACGCTGCTTTTTGTAATGAATTTGACCAACCTGTGTTTCATTACCTTCCCTGTCTCAGGGTAATAGACCAGATATGCAGGGCTGTATTTATCGTATCCCACGAAAATCCCTTTCTCACACCTTGGGTCTAATTTCTTTTTGTCCTGCTTATATGCATAGCATTCTGAACCAAAGATTCTCATATTAGACAGGTTAGGCGTTTTCCAGTAAATGCATAATATGGTGTTTGTTGTAGACGCTTACAATAGCACCTATTACGGGTCTGTGCTGCTGTCTGTACAGCATATGTCCACAGCTGTTTGGGTACATTACTCTCTAGTAGCATGCATCTAGACATCTCAAAAAGAGTTCTCCAACTCCGTTCTGCTGTCCCATTCTGATGTGGGGAATAGGGTGCACTTTTCTCATGTCTTATACCATTCTTTAGCATTAAAGACTGAAATTCCTGCCCTGTATACTCTCCACCATTGTCAGACCGCAGGCATTGAATTTTCCCATAGGGGGCAGTGTCGGCAATGAATTTTTCTGTTGCTTTAACAGCGTCACTTTTTGACTTTAGAAAGTAAGGAAAAATCATCCCACTATAATCGTCAGTGAATCCAATAGCATATTTATAACCATCTTTGTCTGCAGGTTCTATTGGACCAGCTAGATCTGTATGCACTAATTCGAGAGGGGCCTTTGCTCTGGCATCTGCCTGCCTGTTTCTGTATTGAGCAAATTTGCCCTGTGTGCATACCTCACAGTCTAACTGTGACTTGTCACGTTTTCCTTTGATTTTCATCCCTTCAACGACATTTTCTAGTTTAGCAACATCATCAAAGTTACAATGACCAAGTATTTTATGCCATGTATGCATGTCATAGCACCCTTTACACTCGTCAATGTTTTCATTATCCTCTGCTGTACTAAGATAATACAACTTGCCATATACGTCAATTTTAAACTTAGTACCGTTTTCATGTATGATCCAGTCATCACCTTCTTTGAAGTGGACCTCTGCTCCGTTTGCTGTCGCCTCCTTGACCGAGAAAATGTTCTGTGGGAAAGACGGGATGTACAGTGCTTTCTTCAGGCGTGTTTTCACCCGATTTCCCTCACTGTCAATCAAACAGACCTCCGCCTCTCCTCTCATCTTCGCCATCCGGTGGCTTTGGTTCCATCGGCCAGCTCGATCACGTGGCTCGTGGGTTTGAAGTTTTTATCACAAGTCTTGAACTTGGAAAAGTCATTTATCATGTGCACTGTGGCACCACAGTCAACCATAAGTCCCTTCTTATTAGTCTCCATTGAACAATCGCTCATCTTGAAAAAGAACGAAGTGTCCTCCTGCTGCTGCTCATCTCCGCCTCCGGCTGCTCCGCCAGGCCGCTCCTCGGCGTCTCCGCGGCCGCGCGCTGTCTTCACACCGTCGTGTCCTCGTCCTCTCCCCCGTCCTCGACGTGGCGTGTCCCACCTGCGCTCCTCCCGTCTCTGCTGGGGCTCGTTTGGGCACGTACGGGCGAGGTGTCCTTTCTTCCTGCACCTGTAGCATTCGACCTCGGATAGGTCCCGTTTCTTCTCCCTTCCGCGTCCACGTCCTGCTGCTGCCCTCATAACGTTGTCCTCCTCACTCACCGTCTTGTACTTTTCGGTTTCCTCAAAGCTCCGCAGCTTAGTCTTGAACTCACCGAAAGTCAGTTTATCATCCGTCTGGGTGATGTGCACGACGAACGCTTTGTACGACTCGGGCAGCCCTTTCAGCACATTGGCGATCTGCAACCCGTCACTGATGTTTTCTTCGGCCCTTCTCAACGCGGTGAATATGGTCTCCGCTCGAATAATGTACTCAGTGACAGTCTCGTTGCTCGCTTTGTGCAGCGCTGAAAGCTCGCAGTATAGACTCACAACACGTGGCTTCCCTTTTCCAGCATAATGCTCTCGCAGTATCTCCAACGCTCGTCGTCCATCTCTGTCTGCGTCGCGCATCACAAGGGACAAGCTCTTGTTGTCTAAACACTGCACTAATTCAGCATATGCTTCGGCATTGCGGGAGGCGTCGGCGGCCTGTTGCTGTTCTGCGTCCTCGTCTTCTTCGTCGATCTCAGGCTCTTCCAAGATGGTGTCACACAGTCCACGCAGTTGCATGTGTGCTAAGAACCGAGTTTCCCATAACTCGTAATTCTCCTCCGAACCATCAAATAACAGCCTAAACCACCTTTGGCCATGACTGGGCCCATAACCTGTAGGATTAGTCATTTTATAAGCGTTATTGGCTGGCGGTGGTCTCTACTAAGAATACACGTGCGACGTCCATTAAGTTTCAGCCAGGAGTGGTGCAATCTTTATTTTGCGCATGCTCAGGTGGTACAGATTAGAACAGGGCACTGTGCACGCAGGCACGTGATGACGTAGACATGACTTTGCATATATGCATTAATTAAATATGCATTTAATTAAGCTTGTTTGTTGGCGACAACACGGATGTTCATTGCAGCGTTTTATTCGCTTTATTTATTGAGAAGCGCCTCTCTCTCTTGCTCTCTCTCTCTCTCTTCAGCCTTCTGCCTTGAGCCTTGGCGCTGTAATTTGTTTAACTTATCCGATGAAGCAAATCCACCTTTGCATGGGCACGAGGAGGCTGACACACTTCCGTCTTCAACTCAACCTACTGCCATGGCAACGGAGAGACAGAGGAGGCACGACAAAGAAGGAGGGGAAAGGGAGGAAATGGTATTCTTTCTATTCTCTTTTGAAAGGAGAACCCTCGAGGGTGTGTGTCTCTGCCGTGTGAACAGGTAGAACCTGGACTACAGACAATAAGCTCTCGGATGAATGTACGTAAATGATGATAATAATAGGCTGCTGGTGCCTTTGGTTTGAAGGCAAAGTCCTGGTGAGATTTAAGGTAACTTGTTAACCCACACAGTGCAAACAAAGTTTATTATTAACTCCCAAGTCTGAACAGAGTGTCTGTCTTTGTAAACAAGTGTATTCTTAACTGTTTTTGTCTATTCACACACAGAAATCAGTCTTGTATTGGGTTGTGGTTTTACTGTAAATCTCTATGCTGTTAATACAAATTTCAATCAATCATCCATTTTTAGAATCAAAATTAAAAAAAAAAAAATCCTAACCACTGTTGCAGTTTAAAAACCTTTGCAGAACTGCAATTACAAATCATTTTGTTTTCTACTTCTTGTAGGACAGTAGAGTATAGGCCTATACTGAGTAGCCTAGACCAGGGGTTTTCAACCTTTTTCATCTCAGGGACCACCATTTATACAGGATTTGAGCCATGGACCACCATTTGAGGATATTTTAGCCCCACAGACTCCAAATCTAAAGATTTATTTTGCTTTTGTCCGCAATTCCAGGCTGGATTTGGAAACAAAACAAGCAAACATACATTCCAAAATTGCTAATTCGGATGATGAATATTTTAACTCTTGAGAGCGTAAAAATTAAACCAAATGGACCCGTAAGGGACCCGTAAGGGTCCATTTGGTTTCATTTTTTTCACATCTGGTTAACCAACTTCCAGGACCAGCTGGAACCCTCTCAAGGACCACTGGTGGTCCCCGGACCACCTGTTGAAAACCCCTGGCCTAGACTATACTTGAGTGTCAGTCACTACTGTCTCACTCACTATAGGCTCACTCACTAGTGAGTGAGTGAGCCACTCTCTCCCTCTCTCTCTCTCACCGCCACACACACACACACACACACACACACACACACACACACACACACACACACACACACACACTTTGATTGATTGAACATTTTATTAACAGCTTGGAAATTGACAGTACAATTCAAGCCCAACTCGATACAAGACTGATAACTGTGAATGGATACACAAGTTAAGAATACACAGCCACCCTGTTCATCTCATCGAGCATTTAGACATACAAATACCGTATTCACAACTAAAGTCAGAAATCCTGAGACCGGTAAAAATGACTGGAACACCTCCCAAGACCCCACAGATAATTTTTGAACAGGTCACCCTAGGGCAGGCAAAGAGTACTGTGTCTGACCCCTCTCATGTATTATACCCAGTGTATAGGTTATTACAATCAGGGAGGAGGTATGAGACTCATAAGTGGAGATACAACAGATTTAAATCCTTTGTACTATTGTCTATTCAATACTGTAGTTCCGTCACAGAGGGTGGGAGGAGGCAGAAGACAGTAAAATGCTGTTAAGGTGTATTCATGTTGCACTGAATACATGTTGGCTCAGGCGTCATATTTACAACCCCAATTCCGTTGAAGTTGGGACGTTGTGAAAAATGTCAATAAAACCAGAATGCATTGATTTGCAAATCGTTTTCAACCTATATTCAGTTGAATACACCACAAAGACAATATATTTAATGTTCAAACTGATAAACTTTATTGTTTTTGAAATTATACAATCTTTTGTAAATTGATCCCTGCAACATGTACCAAAAGAGTTGGGACGGGGGCAACAAAAAACTGGGAAAGGTCATGAATGCACAAATAACGCCTGTTTGGAACATTCCACAGGTAAACAGGTTCATTTTAAACAGTTTAATATTGTGATTGGGTATAACAGGACCATCCCAGTCGTTCAGAATCAAAGATGGGGCGAGGTTCACCACTTTGTGAACAATTCTGTGAGAAAATCATCCAACGGTTTAAAAACAATGTTTCTCAACATTCAATTGCAAGGAATTTGGTGATTTCATCATCTACAGTCCATAATATAATCAAAACATTCAAAGAATCTGAAGAACTTGCTATAGTAAAGCAACAAGGCCAAAAACCAACACCGAATACTTTTGACCTTTGATCCCTCAGGTGGCTCTGCATTAAAAACTGACATCATTGTGTAAGGGATATTACTGTGTGGACTCAGGAACACTCAGAAAACCATTGTCAGTTTACAGAATTAGTCGCTACACCTGCGATTGCAAGTTAAAACTCTACCATGCAAAGCAAAGCCATACATCAGAAAGGTTGGTTTGAAAAACAACCAGAAATGCCTTAGAAATGTGGACTCATCAGACCACAGCACACTTTTCCACTTTGTGTCTAACCATTTCAAATGATATTAGACCCAGAGATGGCATTTCTGGTTGTTTTTCTGGTGTTTTTTCAAACCAACCTTTCTGATGTATGGCTTTGCTTTGCATGGTAGAGTTTTAACTTGCAATCGCAGGTGTGTAGCGACAAATTATGTAAACTGACAATGGTTTTCTGAGTTCTGTCTTCCTCACAGTAATATCCTTTACACAATGATGTCAGTTTTTTAATCCAGAGCCACCTGAGGGATCAAAGGTCACAAGTGTTCGGTGTTGGTTTTTGGCCTTGTCGCTTTTACTATAGCAAGTTCTTCAGATTCTTTGAATGTTTTGATTATATTATGGACTGTAGATGATGAAATCACCAAATTCCTTGCAATTGAATGTTGAGAAACATTGTTTTTAAACCGTTGGATGATTTTCTCACAGAATTGTTCACAAAGTGGTGAACCTCGCCCATCTTTGATTCTGAACGACTGGGATGGTCCTGTTATACCCAATCACAATATTAAACTGTTTAAAATGAACCTGTTTACCTGTGGAATGTTCCAAACAGGCGTTATTTGTGCATTTATGACCTTTCCCAGTTTTTTGTTGCCCGTCCCAACTCTTTTGGTACATGTTGCAGGGATCAATTTACAAAAGATTGTATAATTTCAAAAAACAATAAAGTTTATCAGTTTGAACATTAAATATATTGTCTTTGTGGTGTATTCAACTGAATATAGGCTGAAACGATTTGCAAATCAATGCATTCTGGTTTTATTGACATTTTTCACAACGTCCCAACTTCAACGGAATTGGGGTTGTATTCTATTTTCTATTATTGATATGCTGCTAAGGTGTTGCTCATGTGCACTGGATATATGCTGGCTCTGGTGCTATATTTGTTCATTCTTTTTGTATTTTCTACCAATCAAATAATGTTGTATGTACATACTGTAGGTACTGCTGCAGGTCTGTATGTCCAAGACAAATTTCTCCATGGAGACAAAATGAAGTAATCTAGAACCTTGAAGCAGCTGATCACGGTAAAAGGGAGGTAAAAAAAGGAAAAGAGAAATATACAAGGAGGGGGAAAAGGGGGATTCAAATATTTTTTACAGGGGCCAATTGCGAATTGCAGAACTTTGAGAGTTGTTTTGATGTAGTCAAGGGTTTCGCATGCATGTCTTAATGACCGTTGGTAGGTAGGGCATTCCACGTTTTGGTTGCATAGAAGCGAAAATAATGAAGTCCCTTGTTTGTGCCAAATCTGGTTTGCACATAGTTTGTTGAACTCCCTCTGGTGTCGTGGGAGTGGACTTTGTTACATTAAGACACACGCATGCACACACACAGGAATAATGTAAGCTATATGAGTCAGAGTGTGTCAGATATAGGTTATATAAGGTTACTGTTTTTGGCAGTTGCAGTAAATTACAGGAAATGCCAAAACATCCCTATAGCTGCTGCTACAGTGGTCCATACTAGAACTATGAATTTAACATGCTATAAAGGTCCCAGTCAGAAGAGGGCGATATTGCCCAGGGCAAAGCAGTGTGTGGGACTTTGAACCAACAGCTGCAGTTCAGATGTTTCTGCTCTCCATCCTTCTGAAACATTTGAAGGATTGATGGCTTTGTTTTAAGCCTGACACATAAAGAGCTATTTGTTCCTCTGTGTTTGCAACACAAATTTAATTGTACTTGATCATGAAGCCTGCACTGCTATGCATTGCTTTATGTGTACCCTGTGTGTCTCTCTGTATGGAACAATTTGATTACCATAGAATCATCTTTACTGTCACAGGCCTCTCACGCCTCAGACAGGTTCAAGTAAAGTTTTAGTGTGTGTGTGTGTGTGTGTGTGTGTATGTGTGTGTGTGTGTGTGTGTGTGTGTGTGTGTGTGTGTGTGTGTGTGGTGTGGTGTGTGAGGTGTGTGTGTGTGTGTGTGTGTGTGTGTGTGTGAGTGCGCGCGTGCGTGCGTGTGCATGTGAGTACATGTGCGCCTGCCACAGAACTCCTCAGTGTCTCGGGGTGTTTGTGTTCGTGAGCATATGCATGTTATCTTACACATGCAGCCCAGTGATCTAAAGGCAAAGTGTTCTTTCTTTCGGTGCAATTATATGATTGAGCCTGATTATGTGTGCAGACAGTTTCTATCAGACCTGGCAGATCAAAGCTTCAGGCTCCCTCTCTCCATCCCCCACCCCCTTCCACCCCTTCCATCTCTCTTGCTTCTCTGCACTCTCTGCACCCCTTATTCTCTCTCTCTTTCTCTCTCTCTCTCTCTCTATCTCTCTCTCTCTCTCTCTCTCTCTCTCTCTCTCTCTCTCTCTCTCTCTCTACAGAGAAATGGCACGCATGGTAATTTTTTCCAGATGTAGCATACTTCCCTCCCCCTCCCTCCATCCATCTCCCACCCCCTGAACCCACCCCACCCCACCCCTCCCTCCCCTCCCCTCCCCTTCCCTTCCCTCCGCTCCCCGCCGCCCCTTTCTCAACTCTCAGAAGACCCACTGCCGGGGCCTTGCTAGTCTGTTCCCTTTCTGGCAGCATTACTTTGTCTCTTCTACACAACACAACGTGACCTCATGGTTGCCAGGGAGTAACTCCATGTCACCTGAAACGTGCCCAATTTTATGCTCCGTTGTGTGACAGTGCCATGCACCGAACATAGCAGACCTTCAAGCTCAATGAGCAGGGTAAACTCAATTCCCCCCGTGGATAGTGTTTGAGTCGGCCATTTTGGAAATGGGCTGTGTGTTGTTGTCGTTCCTGTTCCTGTTTCAGTTCAGGTTTGTTTGATTGGCTCGTCAGCAGAATCGTTGTTATGATTATGATTTATGCACATCGAACTCTACAGTATGTACTACAGCTTGTAATGTTGCCCTTGCAGCATGTTCTTTAATGATAGGCGGAGCATGAAGCCAGTATTGTTAACATGTCATGTTTCTATTCTATGTTTATTTATATGTTATTGTCACATCATTTATCCACATGGATTCCCCATCTGTATATTGAACTTTGTGAACGTCCTGGGCCCGTTGCCATACCAAAAGGAATACTTTATAGGACCCCCTCTAAAATGAGATGTTGCATCTCAAGGGGTTTATCCTTTCAATAAAGGTTTCAGCTGAATCGTCACACATCACCCAGGCCTCTTCGAGACAGGCCGAGGGTTTGCTAGATCAGTGATTCCCTCTTATGGAACCATTGCTCACTTATGGAACCATTGCTCTAGATCACAACCAACTTCATAATGTGTTTCCGGTTGAAATCCGCCGAGCAAATCAAAAGAAGCTCACGGAACCAGAACATAAAATCGACATGCAAACCCTCTCAAGTGTATAAAGGACTAGAGTTATTATGCATAGATCCCATTGGCTCTGTGATCCAACGACCCGTGTATGGCTGTATGGCTGCATGGCGCTTGACTGACGTGATGTGAATGATGTGTCGTGTTTTGGGGATTGCAGAGTCATTCTCGCTCCTGGGAACTCTCTATGATGTGCCTTTTAGAGGTCACCGTTGTTCCGTGTGGGATTTGAAGTAGCAAGACCCTCCCCCACGCACACACACACACACACACACACACACACACACATACACACACACACACACAGTCCATTTCTCCCTCCATCCGTCCCGCGATGGGAACCAGCTGGGACGTAGCGGGGAATGGCGGGGATCTAGGGAAAGGAGGGGTTGGCAAGAATGGAGTCCAGGTGTTCCCCACACTGTCTACAGCATAATATAGACCAAATACTGACTACATACTGTACTGATAATAAAGTAAAGTTTGACCCCGATGGGTCCATTTGAGTCTATTTCTGTAGTCCCTATATAGTCCGTTTTTATAGTCTGCACAGTGAAATGAGGTTTGTTCTTTCACACTCACTCACACACACACATGTGGACACAAATTCACAAGCACTATTGTAGACAGTAGACACTAGACACATGTTGCTGCAAGAGCAGGAATTCTCCTCATCTGGGTCTCTCTTCCGTCCTCTCTCTCTCTCTCTCTGTCTCCTGTGTGTCCGTGCGTCTGTGACTGTGTGTGTGACTGTGTGTGTGTGTGTGTGTGTGTGTGTGTGTGTGTGTGTGTGTGTGTGTGTGTGTGTGTGTGTGTGTGTACGCGCGCACACGCACACGCACATGTCACTGTAAAGCACCCAAACACACACACACACACACACACACACACACACACACACACAAACACATGTAGAGCCACTCACACAGCTAATGCCTGTTGAGTGTGGGGTAGATCTGTGATCTCCGGCTCTAGCTAAAGCTCTTAACGATCGCAACAGCTGTTGTTCATGTAAACTCTCCGTCTCCTCCCCCATCCCGTCTTCTCTTCTTCCCCTCTTTGCTTAATTCTGGCACAGCCCACTCTTGATTCTTTAACCTTATTTTCTTTTTTTAATTCCAAAGGCCCCCTCGCCTACAGCTCTGAGAGTGTACCTGTACATACAGATCGACGAAACTGGAGGGTTTGATTCCATTCGTACGTTCCCTGACCTGTACGGAGTACGGAGACTACGGACCTCACTTGGAACCCCCCTAAAAGAACCGCACAGGCCAGAGACTTGCTGCCTGGACCTTTGAGAACAACTGCAAAGACGTAATAACAAAGAGGCAAAACATACATAGGCAAAGGATGTATAAACTCACAAAAATACACACACTGACTCCTGCATTTGACACACATCCCTGCCCTCGCTTTCCTCCCTCCTCCCACTCGGGCATGTATAGGCCCCAATCTGTTGTTTGTTTGAGTTAGCGCTCTATTGATTAGAGCCCCGGTCGAAGACTAATCCACGGCACAAAGCTGCTATTCATCTCCAGCGTTCCTTATCCTTCACACTGATTATTGTCATGAGCCCTGCTTGGAGATGTGTGCTTTGTCTCATCATGTAACACATCAGGATAAAGCCTGCATGCTAACATTAGTCAGACCCCCTATCCAAAACCCAACATCACAAAAAACCTAAACCTAAAAATGTAAGTTTTTAGAAAATGTGATTCCATTCCATTACTGAAAATCCATTTAGGTCCTCTAGAAAGTTTGAGCTTTGAAATAGTACTGATGGTGTTACTTACTGTTGTAATGTTTTGGAATAATGAACTTACATTGAAAAATAGAGGGGAGAATTGGAAGGTTTTGCTGTATTATTAGTGACGTTTGAAAACATTATTTGAGGTTTGAGTTGACAGTTCGTGTGGTTGAGTTTAGTCTCTTGCACCCAAAACTGAGAACTTTCACGTTTTTGTCCACAATTGCGAAAGAGAACTGGCAAAACGTTGGTCAAAATAAGAATTATTCTCCATTTTCTAATCGTGTACACTCTTGAAAATTACATAATTTCCGATGTTTAAGCATATTTAACTCTTAAAATGAAACCAAATGGACCCGTAAGGGTCCATTTGGTTTCATTTTAACGCTCTCAGGAGTTACAGATCTATAAGGGTCCAAGTGCTGGGGGGACTGTCATGTGATCAACCTGCACGGCCTGTGTGATCTATTGGTAGATCACGATCTACCTTTTGGGCACCCCTGGTCTAACCAACGTACTGTGCAGTCAACTCAGGGTTGGTTGCTAGGAGCCACTGGTTTGCTGAGAGAGAGAGAGAGAGAGAGAGAGAGAGAGAGAGAGAGAGAGAGAGAGAGAGAGAGATCCCAGCGTTCTTAGACAATGAATGAGCCACACATGTTTCTAATAGCGACACTTCCTGTGCGCTTGTGACTGCGTGAGCCACATCATTAGTTGCTTGCACTGTCACCCCCACTGAGTCAATGTGTTGCATGTGTGTTGCTATGAATATAGGTACATGTGTTTGTGAAGAGGCCGCACTTCACTGTGTGTCACGGTGTGTGGGGTACATGGATAGAAACTTGTCACTTTAAAGTCAGTGTGTGTTTGAGTGAGTGTGTGGGGGAGTGTGTGTGTGTGTGTGTGTGTGTGTGTGTGTGTGTGTGTGTGTGTGTGTGTGTGTGCGTGCGTGCCTGCCTGCCTGCCTGCCTGCGTGTGTCATTGAATATGGCATTTTAGATGACACAATATTCCATTATTATTACAGCTCATTCACAGTGTGTGTGCGTGCATGGCTAAGACTACTTTTGAAACTGCTCAAACCTGGTGAAAATATAAGTGATATAGTTTAACCCCACTCTTTGCTCTTTTCAGCTGTGATTATGATGTTACGACAAGAGTTGGAGGTGAAGTGAGTTGAAGAAAGAAGACTCATATGACCCACTTCTGTGCCCTGACCAGCCATGTATTGAGTCGTAACAGAGCCCAGTGAAGGCTTTACAAGTACAGTGCGAGTAACCAAACACGCATGCATGGCACGGCTGTAGATCTTGAAAACGGATGGACTCAACATCTCCCTCCCCCCACCGTCTCTCTCTCTTTCCTTTCGCAGAGGTCTTTCAACACCTGAGCGCCAGCTAGCCACTTCAGAGAGAAACAGAACACTTCACAGACGACCTAGATACTGTATGGTACAGTACGCTGCACTGGTGTCATCTCATCTACATTCACATTTGTTCATGTGTGCGTGCGGGCCGTGCGCACACACACACACACACACACAGACATGCACACCCCCTGACATTCACTCACTCACTCACTCACTCACTCACTCACTCACTCACTCACTCACTCACTCACTCACTCACTCACTCACTCACTCACTTACTCACTCACTCACTCACTCACTCACTCGCCTGCATTGACCTCAGTGTTCTTTATTTGATGCTGAAGTACTCTCAGACATGCTCATATGTGCGTACACGTGCACGCAATCACACGGCAGACCGTAGCCAGTCTGGAAATAGATTCAGGTGCAGACAGTTAAACAAGAACTCGCTCTCCTCTGACAGAATCAGGTCTCACCCGACAGCCCCCCCCCCCCCCCCCCCCCACACACACACACACACACTGTCTTCTGCCTACTCTACCTCTCATGCTCTACTCTCTCTCCCTCCGTTCACTCCATTGATGGAGTTCACTGTCACGCACTCTGTTGAATGGATGCTGGAGAGGCCCTATGGGAGGGCAGAGGGCTTGTGACAGGAGAGGAAGCGGCCGGTGAAACTGGCACGCAGCCTTCATTGTGTGCAGGCATGCCCACAGACAGCTCTGAGCTGGCGGTCCTCAAACTCTCCCCATTGTGGAGTCCGTCTCCATGTGAATCTGGGTCAACTCCGAAAAGGGCTGCCTGCCGGCTGCTCCCACATAAAGACATTTGTCTACGACTTTATATATTAGTCTGTTTCTCACTCCCTTCCGCTTATCCATCTCCTCTGCCTCTTCTGTTTATTTTGCTGCTTTGTAACA
This sequence comes from Benthosema pterotum, assembly GCA_039105355.1. Taxonomy (NCBI): domain Eukaryota; kingdom Metazoa; phylum Chordata; class Actinopteri; order Myctophiformes; family Myctophidae; genus Benthosema; species Benthosema pterotum. Next base: position 19,718,973 of record CM076970.1, on the reverse strand, counting down.
TCTGCATAGCTCTGGGATAATCTATTTTACTTTCTGCGCATGCTTGAGATGCAGCACAGCTGCACAACTTACAATTTAGCTACTCACCAATACAAAGATGGTTTTGTGGAGTCGAAAGCCTACTTTCTCTATCGTGGACGCACATTGAGCACAAATAAAATGCACCTTTTGGACACAAAAGAAAAACATTTCACTGGAGGGGATCTGGTCGATGCGATTTTCTACTAGATCAGTGGAGAGACTAATTTTTTTTTTCCAGTGAAGATGTTTATTTTCTGGCCAGAAATTGCATTTTATGTGCGGTGGGGGGCCTCAGAATGCATCCACTAGGGAAAGTAGGCTTTCGACATCAGCAAAAGGTCTTTGTGTTGTTGGTGCATTGGTAGCGAAATCGTTCTTAGTCTTTGCAGCTTTCGATGGCTGTGCTACAATGCGTGTGCGGGAAATCGAGAGTATATAAGTCCTTAGTGCTTAGAACCAAAGCTAATGTCTATACATAACATATTTGGCTTTTTCTCTCAGTTGATCTCATCCTCCTTGGTCCATCCATCCATTCTGTATCGCTTTTGTCACGGCAGATTACCATGTGACTCATTCTCTCCATGCCAGGCTGTCATTTTCTATCATCCCATACACCAGGTTAAAGTTATGCTGAGTCCATGATATCGTAGAAAAACATCATTTGGACCTACTCCTGTTCACCCTATTAAAGTCGGACATGTTGTCCGCTCGGTTTAGTATGCGACGATGCCCAGACCGCCGCTTATTAAAACAAATGGACTGTGTTTGAGCTCATCTTTCTGTTACATATGAGCTCATACTGTATGTGCCCTCGATGTGTGTGTTCCTGTGAGGGGATGAGAGACACGGTGGGGTCGGGGGTGAAGGCAGAGACGGAGAGAGAGGGACAGAATAAGGAGAGAGGGCCAGACAGGAAATGACCTCGCTGATGGAAAGGGGGGTTCCCCACTAAGGGCCAGAGTTCACACACACACACACACACACACACACACACACACACACACACACACACACACACACACACACACACACACACACACACACACACACACGGTGCGTGCACTCGCTTAGGCACAGCCACGCAAACACACACAGCTAAGTTTCTAATGCTGCCTATGTATGAAGTATGATGCATATCAGAGCTGCATCAGGTTATAGCTGTGTGGAGTGTTCTGGAGTCTCCCTCTGTGCTGGCAACATTAACAGCTTACAGCCTACAATAGTCATCCATTACGACTGGAAAACATTGCATCACCTATATTTCTCAAGGGTGGCTCAATCCGTCGGTGTGCGTGTGTGTGCGCGCGCGCGCGCGCGCGTGTGTGCACGTGTGGTATTTCTATCATTTCTCCAATGGCACTACAGTTTCTAAGTTTCAATTCGTCTCAAGAAGTTGACAATGTGACAGAGTGGATTGTGTGCGTGCGTGCGTGCGCGCGTGTGTGGGGGGCGTGCGTATCAACTCATTCTACGTCATCGCGTGCCATAAACGTCCAGATGTGTTGGCTGTCGTGTTGCATGGTTAAAGTTGCACACTATGCGCAGTATACTGCAGTCAGCACAGCAGCGTGCAAAAAACACACAATCTTTCTGTAAAGTTACAGTAAAGCCGGCAAATGCTATACACTCATGCCCCATTGCACTGAATACACCGGCGGATCTCACTCTCACTCTGAACATTTATTTGCCCGACTTTAAACTCTAGATCTTTAACTGCGATCTGGCACTTCGCCGCTGTGTAGCCTATAGTCTTAACAACACACCACATCGTGACCCGAATTCCACTTCTCGCAAATGTGAACCATCTGTGGTGCGCCATGATGGTCCCTTTGCTTTGCAACACAACGAAGGCGCGTTCATGAGAGCGACGCGGTAGACCTGATTGCTCATAATGCACCGACATGCGACTTCGCGTTCATAACTTTGTGTGTTGTGTTTGTTTATTTTGGATGTTCGCATTGAAACATCCTCAATGCTAATATAACCTAGCAAGCGTTACTAGTTTACTAGGCATGTGAGTTTCAGGGAGAGGGAATCCAAGACTTCTGGGTCCCCGTGGGACCCTCGTGGGAAGGAAAACCTCCCCGTCTGCTTTCTCCATACTGAGGAATGGATCCAAAAAGCTGCAGACCCCTGGTCCTGGTGCAGGATGCGGGGGCGCGCCTGAAAACTCGGTCAAAGGGTTCGGCCCAAATGTTTCACAATACCTCCTCCTCCGACCTCCTCCTTTATATTGGCACGGGACGTGACCTAATTGTGTTTTTTGATTGGTTTACGTGAGCGCGACGCGCGCGTAAACGCATACAGCAGGGCTTTTCAACAGGTGGTACGGGGGGCGACCAGTGGTCCTTGAGAGGGTTACAGGTGGTCCCCAGGCTAAATGTTGGAAAGTTGGTTAACCAGAACTCTTGGTGACTAAGACTACTGTATGTACACGTGAAACCAAATGGACCCGCATTTGGTTTAAAGTGTACATAGTCTGAATTCTGAATAAGCCCAAGTCTACACAGCTAGAGAATGTAGAAGATTAATGCTCATTTTTATCTGTATGTTTGCCTGTTTTGTAATACAGCCTGGAGTTGGGGACAAAAGCAAAATAAATCGTTAGTTCTGGGGTTTGTGGGGCTAAAATGTCATGAAATGGTGATCCGTGGCTCAAATTCTGAATGAACAGTGGGCCCTGGTATCAAAATGGTTGAAAGCCACTGGCATTAGTCCTGTGCGTAAAGTCGACATCTGGGCTGGGATGCGCCAATATCACGCACTGATACTGTGATATATACAGTAAATGCGTGTGTGTGTGTGTGTGTGTGTGTGTGTGTGTGTGTGTGTGTGTGTGTGTGTGTGTGTGTGTGTGTGTGTGTGTGTGTGTGTGTGTGTGTGTGTGTGTGTGTGTGTGTGTGTGTGTGTGTGTGTATCACTCACACATAGACGCGACGCGTGCACGCAATTGAGCGAGAGAGAAAGGGGGAGGGGGTTGGGGGAGAGAGGGAGAGGAGAGAGAGAGAAAGAAGAGAGAGACGAGTGATCTCCGTTTTGTTTTTTTCTCCCCTCTCCTTTCTGTTTTTGGCGGATTGGGTCTGTAATTTGCAGCAGATGACCACTTGGGGGATGAAGGCATTTTGGGGAGGTGAACGTTTCCTCAGACGGCACCACCAGAGAGTGCATGCAGCAGCACACACACGAATGGTCCCCCTTCTAACAATATAGCGCTTAGAGAGAGAGAGAGAGATGGACCAGGCGGGAGTTCACAGCTTTGCTGCAGAACTTTTCTTTCGGCGTCGGAACAACAGTGCAACAAGTGGACTAGTAGTACGGGTGTACAATGCACCAGCGTAACCGAGAGGGATCCGGCGGCGGGTGAATGCACCTGAGCAAAACGGCGAATGCGCCAGTCAGACATCCAGACACTGGTGGTGGGGTTGTGCAGCCAACGACTGCATCATGGCGATGGATACCGGCGGTCATTTCGCGGCGATCATCATAATATGTTTGGGACTAGTTGCATCGGGCTCACCGCCAGCAGCAGCAGCAGCAGCAGCAGCAGCAGAGAGAGGGGGCTTTTGTCCGGAGCGTTGTGATTGTCAGCACGCGCAGCACCTTCTGTGCACCAACCGAGGGCTGCGCGCCGTACCCAAGGTCGCCTCCTCCTCCGCTGCCGTGCGAGTCCCCGAGGAGGACGTGCTCGTCTTCAGTCTGGGGGGCAACTTCATCAGCAACATCTCCGCCTTCGACTTCACACGGTACGGTAATCTCGTGCGGTTGAATCTGCAGTACAATCAGATCCAGAGCATCCACCCCAAAGCGCTCGAGAAGCTCTCCAAGTTGGAGGAGCTGTATTTAGGCCACAACCTGCTGTCCACGGTCCACCCCGGGACGTTACAGTCGCTCAAGAAATTGACTATTCTTTACGGCAACAACAACGAGCTCAAGAAAATCACGCCGGAGCTCTTTGCCAACTTGGACAGTCTGGTTAAACTGCGGCTGGACGGCAACAGTATAGAGCTGCTGCAGGACTCCGTCTTTAAAAGCTTGACTAATCTCCATTACCTCCATCTGGAGTCCAACCAGCTCCAGCACATACACAGAAACGCGTTTGCGAAACTCCACAACTTGCGCTTCCTCAACCTGGCCCGCAACAAGCAGACGGCCGTGCGCAACGCGTTCACATTCTCTCAGCTCAGAGCACTGACTACGCTGCTGCTCTCCGAAAACGAAATCACACATGTCGGCAACCAGGTCTTCCAGAACCTTAAAAAGTTGTCCAGGCTGTCCCTCAGCAACAACAAAATCTCCATCTTGCACGGCGGGGCTTTGAAAGGACTGTCGAGCCTGAGAGAGTTTTTTATTGATGGGAACGAACTGGCGGAAATCCCCGCGGGTCTCCTCGACCCCCTGGAGCGCATAGAAGAACTGGACTTCAGTCGCAACCGGATTTCCAACGTGGACTCTTTAGCCTTCGCACAGCTCAAGCATCTGAGGACTTTGAAGCTCAAAGACAACAGGCTCACCAGCTTGTCCGGTGACATTTTTGCCCTCAACAGTGTCCTTTATGACCTTGACCTCCATGGCAACAACTGGACCTGTGACTGCCGTCTCGGAGAGCTGAAACGCTGGATGACGTCCGCGCACTCCCAGGGGAAACTGCTGACTGTGTTCGTCCAGTGTCATCACCCGGCAACTCTGCGGGGGAAATATTTAGACTATGTAAACAGCTCCCAGCTGCTGCCACTCGGGAACTGGACCAGCCTGTGTGGTGAGAGCCCGAGGCCTGAGCCCGAGGAGAGCCGGGGAGGGGGGATCCTGGAGAAGGAAGTGGTGGTGGCAGAGGACAGGGGGAGACGAGCGGGGGAGGAGGGAGAGATACAAGGGAGAAAGGATGAAGGAGAGGACCAGGGGAGGACAGAGGAGGAGAGGAGTGAAGATATACTAGGCTTAAGCAAGATCGGTGTTGGAAACGGGGTGGTTGGCGGGGTGGGGAGTGAAGGGGGAAAGAGGAAGCGAGAAGGGGAGGAAGATGCGGGAATCCAGGGAGACCAGGGCGGTCCAGAGGTGGCAGAGGCCGCCGCTTCCTCAGTGGAAAGGAAGAGGCAAAAGAAAAAGCCAGTAGGGCCGAGGTCACGGCCCGGCAGGCGGAGGTCGCAACATCCTGTCTCGAGCACGGCGCCTCCTCCGGCCTTCCCTGTCACAACTGCCGCGGCGGAGCGGCTCTCCACGCCGCTGCCTGTGCGATCGGGAGAGACGTTCGACCTCCTCGTGGCGCCGCGGCACGAGGACGGCGATGAGAGCCTGCCTGTGATCACGGACCCCTGCGTCTTCAACCGGCACTTCATCGCCAACGTGTCCGTGGACCAGGTCACTTCCAGCACCGTCACGGTCCACTGGTCCGCCGCCGGCCACCGGATGCCGCCGGGCCAAGGGCAAACCGGAGGGCGGAGAGACAACGAGGTCCACTACCGCGTCCTGTTTGACCGCTTCGGCACACCTGACCGCTTCCCCCGCTACGTCTACGCGCCGGGCGCGGCTCGCTCCGTCACCCTGCGTGAGCTCGCCGCCGATGTCACCTACATGGTGTGCGTGGAAGGTGTGGTGGCCGGCTCCGTGTGTCAGGTGGCGCCGCGTGACCACTGCGCCGGCCTGGTCACCCTCCCGGAGGACGGCGGGTGGAGACGCAGCAGCGGAAGAGGAGGACAAGGAGGTGGCGGGCTGACCTCCGACCTACAGCTGGTCACCGTGGCGACCTTGGCGGGCAACGCCGTGCTACTGCTGGTGATTGGCGGCGTCTGGCTGGGCCGGAGCCTGCGGCGGCGACTGCAGAGGAGGAAGTCGGCCGTGCACGTGCGACACATGTACTCCACCCGCCGCCGGCCGTTCCGTCCCGCCACGTCGGCGTCAGTGGGGGGGAGCGCCGCGGCCGTGGCGGCCGACTTCACCAGCTACCAGAGCAGCCGCCCCGCGCGGCTGGTGGGACCGCTGGACGAGGGAGACCTCATCGAGTTCCCCTGCGACCGCTTCCTGGACACCAGCACCGCCCGGAGAGACGCCGACATGCAGAGGTTCTCCGATTAGAAGGCCTCTAAAGACAATGAATATTCCTTTTTTTACTAAGAATGGGCTCTATGCACACACACATATGCCATTTTGAAAAGAACTTGGCCCTCAATACACTATGGCCCTTTTTGAAACCAGCTCCTCGTCACCCACCCTATTCCACTCGGTTTGTGCACATACTGTACATTAGTTGTAGAGATGGCACTGGAATTCACCTCCCATCTCTATTATGTACCTGTATACTGTATACTGTATCTATCAAACAAAGTGTAAGTGTGTAGGGCGAGTGGCGAAGAGCTGGGTTCAAAAAAGGGAACTGAATAACTCTTCGTACTTCTGGGCCACTTTCCTATACTTCCTTCACAAGTGTTACCGCTGGTACTAGTGAAGACTCCGTTTCATCCATGTCTGTAGGGACAGACATGAGCAGACACCAGCAGAACTTTTCTGCTCAGAAGTGATGTCACTTCCTGCTTTTTTGAATGGGAGTGAATGGGAACTTCCTGCTTGTTTCAGCTTATTTTTTTGGCAGCGGCAAAGCGTTTCTCTTTTTGCTTGCCACCCGCTGAAAAAATAAGCCGGAAGTGTCCATTGAAATCCATTCAGGAAAACAGAAATGATGTCACAGCCGAGCAGAAAACGTCTGTTGTTGTCTGCTCAGATGTACAGGGGCCTGATCAGAGTCAGCGTGTTGCTTTTGTGCATTTTGGCTCACTGTTAACACACCGCTACACCAACACATCATTGAAGTGTGTGTGTGTAATTCTGAGGGTGCACAAAATGGAACCAAATGGACCTGTAAGGCTCAATTTGGTTCCATTTGTACAATGCCAGAGTTATGAGAACCACAGCACACTGAAGGGAACACAACCTTAATTACTAGTCTCGTCGGTAACACTTGTGAAGGGAGTACAGGGAAGTGTGCAGGAAGTAGGAAGTCATTCTGCGTGCATAAAGCCCATTTACTGTACAGTCCAAGAAATGTGTGTAAGTAGACCAGATGCTGCGCATGTTTCGCAGCTCACCTTTATCCTGCTTTTGTGCTTTCTCTGTTGTAAATCAAGGCTTTAGAACGCTCGCTGTACATTTTCCTCACTTGATTTGAATTCAGTATCCTACATAACCACTTTGGTGTCTATGATGACCATAAACAATAAGCCACAAAGTTTGCACGGTACAGAGTTGGGAGTTTGCGGTT
>CM076970.1:19669203-19706703 GCA_039105355.1 Benthosema pterotum | reverse complement strand
TGTTTTTCAAATGGAACACAGGTCTTGGGTGTGCACACATAAGTGCAGCACAACATACACTCTGCCATAAACTCTACTATGAGGTTAAGGACGCGAAAACGTTAAAATCAGGGCCCTATCTTGTGTCACCCAAACGTATTTGCCATGTTAGGGATAAGAGGTATGGAGGGTCAGAGAGGGGTGATGATGATGTTGATGATGTGTTTTCCATGAAGACGTGTTTTAAGTAGGCCTACTTAATATTGGTGAGGAGTCACATTATATACAGTAGGCGTATACTGTATCAAAGACCCAAAATAACTCTGGTTAAAGCAGCAATTGGATTTTCTGCTTGATTTTCAACCAGCTCAAAGTGTGTCCACTGAAAATGAATTTAGAACCCTAAAAGTTGGTTCCAGGGTTCCCGCGGCATCTTAAAAAGTCTTAAAAGCATTGAATTTACGAATTTGAAAATAATACCTTAAAAAGACTTAAAAAGGTCTTGAATTTTTACATCTAGGTCTTAAATTTTGCGCAGTTACATCGAGCCACGTGTGTCGGAGCGATCAAAACAGCGTCTGTATTGGACGTTAGATCGATCCTAAAGAGATGAATTGATGATTCCATCAGCTGCGCAAAAACCAATAACCACAGATATACAAGCTCATATAGCCATGCATTGCAATGGGGCACACTGCTTGTAGATCATCTACGCTCAGTGCGAGTGTGACGCATAGAGTTGGACTCTATGGTGTGACGTAGTATTCAGGGTCTTAGAGTTACGCAAACTCCGTGCATTTCATGGGGCCAGTCCATTGGAGGCGCTTCTACATAGACCTCTACGGAATGAGGACAACAAGAATAGGGACAGCTGGAGTTTTGAGCTCACGCGAGTAGGCTACTTGAACCACGTGACCGTCCCCTCAATGTCGCAATTCTCTATACTCCACGCCTCGTACACCACAGCAACAAGTGGATACAGCTGACAAACAGATGATCGGAGCGGAGCTGTCGGAACCGACAGCTTTACACAACGTTATTGCATAGTTGCACACATCTGTGCTTCCATTCACATCCATAGCCTTTTAAATCGTATTTTCCATCCCCGGGACAACTTGATGGTGGTGGTGGTGGTGGTGGTGTTGTCTGTATGGAGAATGTGTAGCTGGTAGCTAGCTCAGCAACTAGCTAGCATAGCTAACGCGATGAGCATGCTCAGCTCGCGTCTATGGCAGGGGTTTTCGACATGTGGTCCGGGGACCACAAGTGGTCCCTGAGAGGATTCCAGGAGGTCCCCAGGCTAAATGATGGAAAGCTGGTTAACCAGATGTAACTCTTTGAGAGTGTAAACAACCCTTGCGGGTCCATTTGGTTTCATGTTTACACTCTGAAGAGTTAAAATATTCATGTGAATTATCCCAAGTCTACACAAGTACAGAATGTAGGATATTAAGTCATTTTGATCTGTATTTCACTGTGTTGTTTTCTCTGAGATACAGCCTGGAATTGTGGACAAAACTAAATGAAATCTTTAGTTGTGGGGTCTGTGGGGCTAAATTGTAATCAATTGCTGGTCCGTGGCTGAAATTCTAAATAAATAGTGGGCCCTGGTATGAAAGAGGTTGAAAACCACTGGTCTAGTCATTTGGCTTCCTTTAATAATGAATGTATACTAGTGTAGTTGCATCTACTTGTGTCACAGCAGGCAGACCTGTCAAAGCACTCCTGAATACTAACCACCTCAAAGTCCAAACACATTTTTCACGTTTTTCATGTTCCCCTTATAATTTCCTGGTTCTTATTAGGACTGTAGTAGATAATAAAAATGAAACCCTATGGAACCTAACCCTAATTACATAGGGTTATTAATGCGTCCGATCGCACTGTATCGAATCGTATCGTACCAAATTCCAACAAATCAAAATCGTATCGAAATTCTACTGAATCGAACCGTATCGTTCTGCATATAAAATAAATCGTTTCCGAATCGCATAGATACCATGCAAATCGATACGTATCAAATTGTCTTGTAAGGGAGAGATACACACCCCTAATAATTATAGCACTTGTTAATTTCTAGTGGTGCTGGTAAATGAAAATGTATGTAGCACCAGTGCTATTTGCGAAAAATATATAAAACGTCACTTATTGCCGATGGCCGTGAAATGGGTATTACGTTTTATATAAATGGCCTTAAAAAAGGTCTTAAAAAGTCTTAAATTTTACTTTAAGAAACCTGTAGGAACCCTGTGGTTCAGAACTGGAACTGGGAAAAAAAAAAAAGAAGTGATTTTCTCACACCAAAGTCACTGTTCTACAGGTTGGGAGATGCAGATGCCATGAAGAAGAAAGAAGAAAAGTGAAACTGTGACTGACATTGCAGTTGAATTTCCCACTGTGTAATGGTCACTTCCACCAGGCAGTCACATTCAACACCGGCCAGGCAGGTCAGGGATGGAACCTGTGGCAAGTGAGGACCCCTGGCCCTAATTACTACAATGCTCCATAAAAACTGGTAACAAACGCAAAAAGTCATTTTGTGGCAAATTCTGTGAAAGCACCACGGTTCCAAAGTATCTAGAACGGAATCACTTGTGCAACCAAAGTTATTTTGGTGGAAAAGGGGCCTTTTCTGTTTTGGAAAACATGACGGTACATTAGTCTGGAATCAAATATGTCTGATCTATGATTCATTTGTTAGGATGTCTGGGGAATCCTCAAGAGTGTAAAGGATTAGCTTGTTGTAAATATTTGAATATGGATGATGAGTGGGAGAGAGTAATAGCCCTGAAGCTCAAGTTCAGATGATCAATGCCAGATTTAAGTTATAACAGTACATGGACGTGGATTATGCCAACACACATTCCCTCATCTATACCCCGCTGATTTGATTAAAGTTTAATGCAGTGAAAGGTACATTATTTCACTGCATATGCGGGTGCCCAAGAACCATACATGTTTGGGAAGATGCACTATTTAACAAATACCATCTGAAGACATTCCAGCATGTCCACAGCTGTGCATCATAGATCTGTTGCCTGAGGAACTAAACATCAACAGAAACAAGAGAAGAGAATGCTTATTTATACATTGTCTTCTCCAGGCTAAACACACAGTTGCAGTCTTTCGGAAAAACGCAGACAAGCCAAATATTAGACAACGGTGCATCAGAGACTACAGTAATTGTCATCAAGACAATAACTACTTTTACTTCTATCTAATAACTGTGTCATAAAGACAAATACTGTGCACTGATTATTGTGTGGGTAGTGTGAATTTTCTATAGGAGAGGTGTTTTTTGAATACTTTTCTTTTCAACTTTCCTCTATTATGATATATATAATTTCTGTCATACTGTCTTGGCACTGGAGAAAGAAAATGCACCATAAATATATTTGGCGTGGGAAGAACAAAAAAACTCATTACAGATCAGATTAAAGGAAAATAGCTCTTTTATTTTGACAAAAAAAAGATTACTGTACATACAGGTTCCATATACAACAAAATAGAAAGATAATCCTGTAACATGCCAATGGTACATCACCTAAGCCTTACAGTAAGGTGCAGTTTGTTTATTTATTTCCATGTCTGTCTTTACAGGCCTGGGTAGATTACTATTGAACATTTTAATAGCTATGATTATCATCTAGTTTACCTGGAGTGCAAGGCCGGCATGGCACGCAATATAGGCTCCATGCTACTATTGGTGCCAGGCAAAAAAAATATCCAGCCCTAGAATAGTAATGGCATTCCATCGGAGTATAAAACACAAAGTTATGAATTGCGACTTTTAGGGAGGAGCAAAGAGAGTGACGCTTACCATGTGTCAATGCTGTGTACAGTATGAAGAAGTGTCTATTATACTGTATGCATTAGAACCAGTGTTTCTCAAAAGGGGGACCCCCAGAGAGTCCTCGAGGGTCTTCCACGGTGTTGCAATGCGATTGAACCAAGTGGACCCTTTTACAGGTCTGCGGCTCTGACAGTGTGCCAAAACGGAACCAACATGGATGGCAATACCAAACGGGTGGGGTCCTTCAAATTAAAACATTTGAGAACCACTTGTATTAATTGGACCACCAACACTGCTGTGGCCTGGGCCGGCACCTAAAGCCAGAGTAATCCAACCTGGTCTGTCGCAGGTTCGAGTCCCAAGCCCCCTCTGACGATCATTGCTGCGTGTCACCCCCCTTTTCCTGTTAAGCCAATGTAGTCTGTAACCTATCAAAAAGTCTCCCAAAAATATGATAGAATAAAAAGAAAACACTGCCGTTGGAAAGTAAAATGTCCTGCCTGTCGGTCACTGAACAGTGACGTATACGGTATACCAAGGCTGCGGTGTGATGAGGCCCCCTGTGTGCTGCTGCATGAAGGTTATGATAACAGGAGGAAATCGTAATGGTGGTGGTGACGTGATCCCTCGCCCATGTATGCTCAGAAGAGGGAACGTTTGAGTTTCTAATGGGGAAGTGGGTGAGGAGGTGAGGTGAGGAGGAAGGTGGGTGAGGAGTGTTAGAGAGGCAGCAGGAGCTGAAAATACTGTATATCGAAAATAGCCGATCTCAACGTGTCGCAGCAGCTATTTTCGGGGCTGTAACCCAGCACTCTTTAGAGACTGGAGATGCGGTGTAACGCTGCGGATTCCTTAACACATTAGTTCAACGCAAAATGCCGCGTTTCAATGCTCAGGAGACTTCGGAGGTTACAAAAAAAGCAATTCTCCTGAAATGCTGCCTTCCGGTATGGCATGGAAAGTGATAGGAGGGGGCATTTCTGCTGCATTTGTGGTCTGGGAAAAGGGCTGTTTTTTTACAGACGGATAAAAGGGCAGGGGCCTGAAGGCACGCCCCCTCTTTGACGTCTATGTGTGCACGTCCCTGCCGGGGTGAGATTTGTTTGTAGGATTGTTTTTTTTGTTTTGATTTGTTTTTTTGCTCAGAGGCTGAAGTGGACGGATGGATGGATGGTGGAGTTACTCACTGGGGAACCCCGGTGTCTCTCGCTGGCGCGCCGTGACAGGACAGTCTTTGTGCGTGAGCAGAATCTGTTTCAGCTGACCCACCTCCGACCTCAGTGACGTCACCTCGTTCTGCATGGGGAGGAACACACCCAGACGTTAGTGTCGGAGAGGGACGACAGTTCCACCTCCTTTTTCCCCCGTCACTCCTTTTATTATGATTTCCGTTTTACATTTGTTAGATAGAGAAGCGTATATATTATTTAAGTCTTTAAGTGTTTCGATGAATTCAAAGCTGTGGGACCTAGTTTAAACAAGTATAATGCTCTATGATGTCATTCCACAATTCTTGTACAGCTAACAGCTCTTGAATTATGCAACGTGTGCTTGAAATGTGCTCATTCTGCAAAATGATAATAAGTACACAATCACACCTGAGGCTGATGAAATGCATTGCCTTCTCTGCTACACATTTCTACCTAATTGGCACAATTATACAATTATCATTAACCTTTAAGAGCAGGTTATTGCTCTTAATGTTCGGTGGCACATTTAGCAAAAAACTCTCATTTTCATCCACAGGCCCCACATAAAAACATACATATGTCACAACCTATATATACAGTATGTTTATACAGCATATAACCTAACCTGTAGCTGCAGGTTAGTGTGTGTCAGCTCCTCGGCCTTCTTCTCCAGCGCCGACACCCACACCTTCCTCTTCTGGCGGCAGCGTGTGGCCGCTGCCCGGTTCCGCTCCAGGAACTTCTGCCGTCGCTCGTCTGGGTCCTGGTCCGCCGTCCTCCTGCGACGGCCTCCACCTCCCCCTCCTCCGCCTCCCCCACCTCCTCCTCCTCCTCCGCAACCGCTGCTGCTGCTGCTACTGCTGCCGCTGCCGCTGCACGGCTGCACCGCGTGGTGATGGGAATGGGAATGGGACGGCTGCTGGTTCATGATGGGAGATGCCTGGAGAATACACACATCATCATCAGTATTTTGTGTCCCCACTAGTGATGACATTAAGGAATGAATGTTTTCTACTTCGGCTTTGTTTTGCGGTAGGATTCCAGAGAAGAAAGGAAGATAATAGCAAGTCGTGATCAGCTTTGTAGCAGTGGCCGGCAAACTGTGTTCTTCTGGATTGGAATGAAACACTGGGAATTATTGAATTCCAAGATCTTTGGAAGGCGGGTGTAAGTGCCATCCAAAGTGTCCATGTCCCGGCGATATAGAGTAGAATCGGCTTGGTGGTCACCCTAAATATTTTAATAATATTTTTTAATAAGCTACAGCAGTGGTTTTAGACCTTTTGAAACCAGGTCCCACCATTTATTCAGCATTTGAGCCACGGATCACCATTTGATGACATTTTAGCCCCACAGATCTAAAACTAAAGATTTCTTTTGTCCATAATTCCAGGCTGGATTTGGGAAACAAAACAGTCAAACGTACAGATCAAAATATCCATTAATCTTCTACATGCTCTAGTTATGTAGGCTTGGACCAAATTCACATGATGAATATTTTAACTGGGGACCACCTGGAAACCTCTCAGGGACCACAGGTGGTCCCCGGGACCACCTGTTACAAACCCCTGGCCCTGAGCTACAGGATATAAGGCTACTAAGTAATATACATGCATGTTAGCTCTGAGTTAATTTCTAAGACATCTTTTGATAGCTGGATATCTCGGCCTGAGGGTGGTGCTAGAGCAAAGGTTTGTGGAGCTCGATGCACTCATCTGGTTCCAATGGCAATCTGCCTGTTTGATTCTGAGATAACATGAATGCAGTTGTTGGACAGTTTGGCGTGTTAAGGGTGGTGCTTGCTGGAGTAAGAGGAAGGACACGGGGTCACCGAAAGCAGCAGCAATCTGCTGAACAGATTAAGGCCCATGGCAATCTTCCCCTCTCTCTAGACTGTAAGATATCATGTGTACATTTTTTTTACATCATAGTGGCACTACAGAAAACATGAAAATCATCATGCAATGATCCATGATGATGTGCGATGATAAGAGTCTCCCTCAACTTGACACGGGTGTGAACCCCATGAATTGCATTGATAGTAGCACCTCAGCGCCTTCCCCCCTTCTTTAGACACAGTATGTCACGAGGAAAAGCTTGCAGAGTGTCCGCTTCCATTTTGGACAGATTGAAAATAACTGTATACTTGACATTTAACCACTTGGAACACCATCATATCTATTCCGGAGGGGGGCATTTACCAAGTATAACAGATCTACAAGCTCACAGAGATTTAGTAGATTGAGAAAAACGACATGCGCAGGAAAAGTGCAACTCAAGTCCGTTTCATTCAGTGCAATTCATATATATATTAATGGTGCTAGAACTGAGGTGACATCCATGCCGTTAATCTCAAGTATTCTAAGGCTCCCCTGGACTCGCACCCTAGGGTGAAAGTGGGAGCCCAGTTGCCGCCCACTTAGAGAAACCCTGCCTTACAGCACCCGCACCAGTGGAGCTAAACATAACATGCCTCCGTGGAGATATTTGCAGTCGTGCACAATGGGCTAACACACCATTTTGGAAAATAACTTGAGGCCCCTTCCTAACTTCCTTCACAGGTGTTACCGCTGATACTAATGAAGGCTGTGTTGTTCCATTCTGGTCTAACGGAGTCGGGGGGATGATAATGTGCGTGGCTCACTGGAAACATTACACCCTATTGGGTCTCATAGTGCAGGGGTTTTCAACCTTTTTGATACCAGGGCCCACTATTTATTCAGCATTTGAGCCACGGACCACCATTTGAGGACATTTTAGCCCCACAGACCCCAAAACTAAAGATTTCTTTTGCTTTTGTCCACAATTCCAGGCTGGATTTGAGAAACAAAAAAGGCAAACATACAGATAAAGCTCCCCATTAATCTTCTAGTTGTGTAGACTAGGGCTAATTCAGATAATCGATATTTTAACGGACCCGCAAGGGTCCATTTGGTTTCATGTTTACGCTGTCAAGAGTTGCATCTGGTTAACCAACTTAGCTGGGTACCACCTGGAAACATCTCAAGGACCACTGGTTGAAAACCACTGTCATAGTGTCCTGGAGTGGGTTCCAAATGACTCAAAAATGCACCCATTTGGTTCCATGTGTACCCCCCTCAGCATTATGGGGGGGTCCTTGAAAAGAAAAAGATCAAGAACCACTGCACACAAAACAGAACATAGCCTAAATTAGTCTCTTCGGTAACAGCTGAGAAGGTAAAAATAAATTAAAAAAAAAAATAGGGAAGGGGCCTGCGTTTAGGATATAGGTGCTATAGGATAGACATTGTCCTAATAAACAGTGAATGCCATCAGTGACAGTGTTGTTGAAAACAATTGGGGTAAATAATGCATGAAACGGGCCGGGCACATGTTGTCTCTTTGGAGTTCAAGCCAACTGAGCAAAAGTTTGCTGTGAATTACCTGGGCATATATAGTCCTGCAGGTGTGTTAAATTAGTCCCGCCCACCAATAAGTGAGGCACTTTGTTTGTGCCCCTCCCACTCAGCTAGGTAGTGGTGGGCTTTTGAACACTTGTAATGCTACTTTTAGAAGTGGAGGGATACGCCGTAATACACGTGTGTGCAATTGGCTGCAGAGTCAGACACGAACTATAAAACATTAAAAAGTGTATAATCTATTTAGAAGCAGGAGATGCTTAACTGTTTAACTGTTGTCAAAAAAGTACCGTATTGTATTGTAGGTTATACGACCCTGGTCCCCAAATATATTTTTAAGATATTTCCATTAGAAAAAAAAAAAACACTGTCTTATATTCAGGCCAATAGGGTAAATGTAAAGTCAAAAAACATATTTTTGCCCCAAAATAAATTCAGGCTTGAGAGAAGTGGGAGGATGCTGCTATCCCACATCGCCCCTCCACTACTGCCCTGGCCATCGACAATCGCCGACAGTCGTACTCTGGCACGCAAAAAGTAGCAGCAAAAGTAGCCGATTGCATGGGAAAACACAGCAATCTTGTTGGTTACCTCCCTGGCCAGTATTGGTTGTTTATGAAGACGAAGGTGAGGGCGTGCATTGTGATTGGCTGTAAGAGCGCGCCCTCACTTCACCTGGTGCTAACCAAAGTAGACGATCAACACATGCCTATCCTGCCGTATATACCTGTGAGTGAATGGAGAGAGGGGAGCCCTGGTGCAGGTGCGAAGGCGGCGACTGGTGGACCTGAGGGTGCGGGACGTTCCCGGGGGACTGGTGCTGGAGCTGGTGGGCGCTGCTCCCCATGAGCTGAGGCGGGGCGTGGTAGCGCTGCTGGTAGGAGAGAGAGGACGGAGCCTGCAGCGGGTGAGGGGCCGAGGGGTGATGCTGCAGCGGAGGAGGCGGAGCCTGCTGGCGCTGCTGCTGTGACATCATTCCCATCATGTGACCCACTATGTTGTCCATTTGACTGCTGCTGCCGCCGCTGGCCATGCCTGGGTGTTGTTGCTGTTGGTGTGGCTGGTGGTGGTGTTGGTGGTGTTGATGATGACCCATGGGCTGTTTGGACCTCTGGAAGAGGGATTATTCTGGTTATTATCATAAAGTTATACCCCAGTCTCACTAAGGTAACGGACCTGGAATTCCGAACACAGAAAAACAAAGATATTACACAGGAATAATGACCAAAACACAATAAACAATAGACCAAATATTAAACATTTCCTTCATTTGCTCCATATAGCCTTGCCGTTGACATCTCTGTCAATGTCGTAGTGCCCATTGGCAACATGTTAACATGTGAGGAGGCTTCTACCATTTTCCCTCCCTTTTCCCTTCCCTTTTTGGGCGATTGGGATTTAAGTCGAATCATCAAATTTTCAATCAATCAAAGTACCACCAATGGCAGTAGCACCAGTCATTGGGAACCTCTGCCCTAGACCATACTTTGAGTTATCCTGGAAACCAGCCTAAACTGCCACAGGAAAAAATCAATCCTTTGGTAGTTTGGGTCTGGCACACTTCAGTTTGAATTATATTTCCCTTGGCCAAAAATTGTGACTAATCAAACCAATATTCAATTTGACAATCTTTTTGCTGTGACTTTGCCCCTCGGAAAATAAAACCTCAACACAGAAGTCCCAGTCTAATATCTGTGCAGTGATTTAGGTCCTAATATCACCACTTGGTACTCAAAGTTAGCCCGGCATGGACCTAATTATTGGATTCATGCCGGGCTAACTTTGAGTACCATTGAGTTGTCAGGAATACAACTGTAATCACAGAATAACACGACATAAACGCACAAATGTGTCCTTGCGTCTCACAAGCACATGTTTACGACGCAAAACCTTCACTTTGGCATGCGCGAGTGAACACTTAACAGGATCTGGACTTCTTAGGGCAACCGTATCTCCGTCCCGTGCCCAGGCACGGCACACATTAAATCTAAACCCAATTACGTTACCGGTGAGCGTCGGCGCGTATGTGTGGTGTGTGTTGCATATTATGTGTGCGAGGGTACGTGTGCGTATGCTCTCGAGGGGGACGGGACGGGCGGCGGGTGCCAACGGATGCCTGGCCCGAGCGGTTTGATACCTTCACACTTTATCATTCCCCGTGTATCATCTGACTAAACAGACTGTAAGAGCTAATTTAAACCACGTCTCCACTTTCCACCACACTCAGCAGCCCGGGCCAGGGGGTGAGAGAGAGAGAGAGAGAGAGAGAGAGAGAGAGGGAGAGAGGGAGAGAGAGAAAGAAATGAGAGCTTGTGTGTGTGGAGGAGAATGACATCACCCCTTGCTCTTGCCCCCTCACCCCCCCCCCCCCTCCAATCTTACTATCAGTTCTCTGTTATGTAATATTTCTGTAGCAGAAGTTGGCTTTTTTCTTTTTTTTTCCGCTTCGAATTCTTCTTTCCTCCGCTCCATTCAGCGAGGGGGGAAGAAGAAGAAGAAGAAGAAAAAAAAAGAAAAGGGAACACATTTAGCGACTGCCAAGTATGAGATCACTGTTGCTGCCCCGTGCCAGTCTCACCAACCCCGCCAGCCAGCCAGCCAGCCAGCCAGCCAGCCAGCCAGCCAGCCAGACAGCCAGCCAGTCAGTCAGTCACCCACAAGACAGGACAAGGCAGAACGATCGTCCCGGAGAGCTCTGTTTACTACATAGAAACACTCCCTTACACCAGCGGCGAGCAGCCGGGGCCGGGCCTGTGCCATTACACCCATTACATCATGCAGCCCTACTAGTGCAGGATGACACATCGCGTTGATATTTCTGTCTGAGTCGGAATCGGCGCACAAGGCTGAGGGGGCGGGTGGTGGTGGGGTGGGGGTGTCGGTGTTTGGGGGCAGGCGACGGGGGATGGGTTGGTGAATGAAGGATATATGCTGTGTACGTGTGTGAGCTACAGAGACGCGAGTCACGTGTCAAGAGGTTTATTTTTCCACTGGCGATGCAAGAGTGGAGTTACAGGACAGGGATGTTTTAGTTCAGAACTGTGTTGAATGTATGTGAGGGATCTTTTTTTGTAGTAGTAGTAGTAGTTGCACCAAAGCACAGCACTGTGTGGCATGCCGCGATGAGACTAGACTGACTAATGGTTCCCACTGGTTCCCAAACAGCGGTTCAGGAACCATTTGTGGGTTTTGGACACATTGTTATTATGGGTACCGTTATTTTATTTGATTATTTTTTTGTTTCCTGCACTTTGCTTTTGAAAAAAAGGCATTAATTCAAAAGAAATTCTGTGAGAACGACTGATTTTGTTGTGAGCTTAAAGAGTCTGCTATTTTCACTAGTTTTGGTCCCGGGTTTTGGAACCAATGGTATAAGTCACAACAACTTGGTTCACAAACATTTCCAAGGACCCAAACTAGTGAAAACAACCTCTACAAGCTCACAAGCGGCGCTTCATGCCATGCTGTTTGCTTGTAGATCGCCTATTTTCACGACTTCTTAAATATTTGTCGTAATTTATGGAATTTCTTAGATCTTTCGTTCATTTCTTCATGACATTATACTGAAAAAAAATCATTGTATTTTTTTTTTACTTTTACTAACGAAACAGTAAAGGGGACCCATAACAATGCGTCCGTCACCCACAAACTGGTCTTGACCCGGTTTGGGAAACAGTGGCCTATATTGTATATAGACAACACCAAAGCTTTACTGTAAAGCCTTGTGCATGAGCCTTGTGCTACTTTCAATTTGACCAGCTCAGCAAGATCTAGTATACTCCACCAATGTATCTCATTGGTGAAAATACAGTAGTATGTTTTGTAATAACAGAGACGGCATTGCATAGAAGTCAAACAAACAGAGGTGGACCCTGTTGGGAGGCTTAGGTTAAAACGCAACCATGGCTCCCAACATGTGTGGCGGGTTACAACTAACCCTAGTTAAAACTAACCTGTGGTTTCCTGTAATGTTAGGGTTGGGTTTTGGGAGTTGAACTAATAATGCCTTTCAAAGTGTTAGTTTACGTTGGATCAAACAACCCCCCTCAACCAGACCCCTGGGGGTCCCTGGGCCACACTTTGAGGACCACTAGAGTATAAGAGACATGACTGTCCTCTCGACTGCAGTGTGTCAACTGACAAAGCACTGTCTGTCTGTCTGTCTGTCTGTCTGTCTGTCTGTCTGTCTGTCTGTCTGTCTGTCTGTCTGTCTGTCTGTCTGTCTGTCTGTCTGTCTGTCTGTCTGTCTGTCTGTCTGTCTGTCTGTCTGTCTGTCTGTCTGTCTCTGAGCCTCACATCTGAACCTTTAGTGGCTGCTGTGAAACCCGATACGCTGCTCACTTGTGACTCCATATACAGGGTCAATGCATGAAGTCATATCCCCTACTGTATGCATGCATGTGTGTGTGTGTGTGTGTGTGTGTGTGTGTGTGTGCGCGTGCGTGCGTGCGTGCGTGCGTGTGTGTGTGTGTGTGTGCGTGCGCGTGTGTGTGTGTGTGCCGTGGACAGTGGGCACTTCACAGTTTTCCCTCTTTTGGTGTTGAGTTTGATCTTGCAATGTTCTTTAAAAATTCATATGGTATACATCCAGACAGATATTTTTTTAAATTCAGGAAAGGAAAGGTTGCTCGTCTCAACCACTTTTCAAGCTCCTAAGTTGAGAAACATGGTGTGTGCGCATGCACACGCACGTGCGTGTGCGTGTGTGTGCTGCGCACATGCACGTGTATATAGAATTACAGTTTTTCCCTCCATTTTATTTCTAATCACGGATTAGATTAGCTAGAAGCACAAAGGGGCTTTGTTCTACACAAGTGTCTGTGTTTGTGTCATAAGATTATGCAGAGAACTATCCCTTGAGCCCGAAGTCACGTGTCTTCATGGGTCACGATTTATCCTGTATCCTCCCTATTTTGGGCAGTGTCGTTACAGGCGAAAATGTTATGAAACGAAGTCTTGTCGAAAGAGTATTTTATGTAGGGACATTAGGAGGGCCCAGTACAAAGCCCTGGGGTACAGCGGTCAAGTATAGAGGGATTAAGCGTGCTAAGTGGTTAAATGAAAAGGCTTAATATCTGACCGACTTCAAAGCAACACACACAGCGTGATGTAGCGTCACCACTAACCACACCTACGCAGTACACACGGCTCACATTCACAATCCTCTCACCAGTAAGAGGACACGCACACGCACCACACACACACACACACACACACACACACACACACACACACACACACACACACACACACACACACACACACACACACACACACACACACACACACACACACACACACACACACACAAATGCCTCAAAATTGTACATTAGCATCTGCTTAGTAGAGCTGAAATTAGATCGAGACAGAAGTGTGCAACACTTCTTTGGCTGTCCAATTAATTTTAGTTATACTCTTATGATTCTGCTAGAAGAGAAAGACTTTAAGAGAGGCTTGAAGGGGAATTCCACCCATTTTCAACATTTTACCTTGTTCATTAATGTACCTTGGAGATGTAATGTGGACATGATAAAAAAGTTCCCCCATTCCATTCTGTGTTTCCTAGAAATGGAAGTCTGAAAAAAGTCATTAACACGAACAACCATGTTCATGATTTTTCTTTTAGGACCTTTTTTCTGAGGGTGTACAACTGGAACCAAATGGGCCCGCTAGGGACCATTTGATTCACATTTCTACACTCTCAGGAGTCAGGAAAATGAAAATGGGTGGAATTCCCCTTTAAAGGACAGCTTTGATTTTTGTTTGTTTGTTTTTTTTTTCAACCAAGGTTCATGTTTTAGCTTGTTATTAGAGAAAGTAAAAGATGGGTGTTAATTGTTATACATTTGCTGCTTTCTTTAGTTTTAGGGATTTTTTGCCGTTTTATACGTATTTGTCTACAGAATTTTAGTTAATAATTATTTTTATTATTATCTAATACAGTCCTAATAAGCCCTTGGAAATGACATCTGGCTCTAGGTGCCACATGTATAATATGTATAATATGCTCAGCAACTACAAATAAAAGACAATAAATATTTCCAATGCAAACAACAAGAATCTTGCGAGAATCGGGATGTCAATATGCCTCACAGAGAAAAACAAATGGAGATTGACATTTTTGCTGAATCTGGATTTTCCTCATAGTTCCCTTTTTACAAGCAGTGTGTGATTCTCCCTACACCAGTGGTTTTCAACCAGTGGTCCTTGAGATGATTCCAGGTGGTCCCCAGCTAAATGATGGACAGTTGGTAATCAAATGGACCCTTATAGATCTGTAACTCTTGAGATTGTTAAAATGAAACCAAATGGACCCTCACGGGTCCATTTGGTTTCATTTTACGTTCTCAAGAGTTAAATTATATTTAAACATCTGACTTCAGATGACTTCATTTTCAAGAATCTGCCAGTTATCTCTCTCTAAAATGTAGACAAAACCTTCAAAATCCTTAGTTTTGCGTCCAAGAGACTAAACTCAACATCAAATGGTGGTCCATGGCTCAAATGCTGAATAAATAGTGGACCCTGGTATCAAAAAGGTTGAAAAACACTGCCCTACAGGTCTCCTTACCTGGGGCGAGGCGCAGGACGGGTTGTTGTGGGTGGGACCCGGGATGCCCATCAGGCCGTGTCTGTCCATCTGGAAGAAAAGGGGGGAGAAAAAAAAACGAGAAGTGTCACCAAAAAGGTAACCTTTCACTCTGAATCATCCTCGCCTGGCCTGGGGCGGAGGATGGAGGATGGAGGATGGAGGGGGTCCTCCCGAGGTCACATCCATCTGCAGGATGACACTTTGTGATTAATTCATCCAGCGGGAGTGAAGTGACTTCTGCTGTCCTCAGTGTGAATCTGTCTGAGTGGAAGGTCCTTGACCACTTTGGCCACTATACCCACATCTATAAATCATAATGACCTGCAAATGAATGGGTGTCAGTGCGTGCGCTTGTGTGTGTGTGTGTGTGTGTGTGTGTGTGTGTGTGTGTGTGTGTGTGTGTGTGTGTGTGTGTGTGTGTGTGTGTGTGTGTGTGTGTGTGTGTGTGTGTGTGTGTGTGTGTGTGTGTGTGTGTACGTGTGGGGGGAGAGTAGAAAGCAGACACAAAGACAGGCGGGGCGAGCAGACAAGAGAAATGGACAGACAGATTCTTTTTCGCCAAAGAAATACATTTGTGGGTGAGTATGTATGCGGATGGATGTGCCTGTATGTGCATAAACAAATACGTGTTTGTATTGCACATGAACGTGTGTGTGTGTGTGTGTGTGCTTGTAGGAGCGTGCACTCACGGCCATGTGCTGAGCAGAAGCCCCCTGCATGGCGGGGTCGGGCAGGGGGCCCGGCATGGAGGCTGGCAGCGGCTGTCTGGGTCGGTTCCTCATGTGCAGCAGAGACGAGGGCAGAGGCCCTGCCGCGGCCCCTGGCCTGAGAGAGAGACAGAGAGAGAGAGAAAGAGACACACAGAGAGACAGAGAGAGAGAGAGAGAGAGAGAGAGAGAGAGAGAGAGAGAAAGAGAGAGAGAGATGAAGAGAGGGACAGGAGAGTATGTTTGTGAGTACTTTCTGTAATCCAAAGTTTCAGAGCAAGATTACAAATTGAAAGATTCCGCCGGCAGTGCTGCATGGTAATACGCACTACAACTCTGTTGCGCATGTTGTTGTGACATAATGTGACAAATGCAGAAGATAAATAATTGCTCATTTTCTATAATCAAATTATTTATTGACTTCCATGAATTCAAGGATTCATGTCAGCTATGGACAGTTAACACTCTGTGTTTACTGTCCATAGCTGAGTAGGATGAGGTAGGTCTACGCCAGTAGTGTTTTCAGGAGTGACGTTTTGGTCAGGCAAGACGTGTCATCCTGCCTGCAAAGGCTGAAAGGCCTGCATTTGCTTTCTACTAGGTGATTGGGGGTAAATTTACTGTCCACTACTCAGGTCTGGTATTTTTTTCCCAGTCGTAATTTCAAATGTCTTTGGCCAGATAGCCAAGTGGCCTTGCTTTATTGTACAACATAGGTACACCTCTGGTCTACGCAATATTTAATTAATAATGATACTAAATATTTAATTGTATATTTTCAAAAAGCATATGTAATATTAACATTAATATATTACGCTTGCTCAGAGTAACATGAAATGTGAATACATTACTTTAAAATGGAGGTAATAATTAATAAGTAATATATTAGAAAAACAAAGTAATATGCCCAACACAGACCACCAGTCTGATGGTATGATAGCTCAGGACAGTGTAAAAAGAGAGATACACTCGTCTCTCTGCGTGAAATAAACAGAGTAGGCCGTGTGGACATAATCTTGTGCCTCTGTTGGGTTATGCAATATGCATGCAAATCTTTGTTGTAGCTTGTTACTGGTTACAGATTGTTCAATGTTTGATTAATTTCCCTATTAAAAAAACACAAGTCACATTTTAAAATGAGGGGTGTGAAACATGCTTGAAGATTTTTTTTTTCTTTTTTCCTAAGAAAATAACACTTAAATGGTAAAAACAAGGAATTATTTTCTTTTCTGGAAAATCATTTTTTGCAGTGTAGTTTTTTTATTTGTTGACAAAATTGTCAATATACTTAGTTATAGTATTACTCATCATAGCATCATCATTTTTATTTCTTTTCCCCAGTGAAAACAGACAGTCGACGAACATTTTTCGCCATGGTTTTAGTCAATGAAGAGAATCTACATAGGACAGGCAGAGGATTCATTGGAGGAATGTGGAAGAAGTGAGAGGGAGGAGCCAGTAGATGATTAGCGGTGAAGCAACACTAAAAAAACAAACAAAAACAAGGTGAAAACAGAGTGACAATGGAAAGTATGATATAAGATAGGTGGAAATTAAAAGTAACAGCCTGAGAAAGAGAGATAGATAGAGACAGAGAGTGAGAGCGCAGGAGCCCGCGGTGCCGCGGCATGCCGCTGACATAAGGGCCCTCGCTGGCACCCGGCCAATCCGACTATGCTGAGGTCATCGCTGATGATGATGTCACCGGCGAATCTGGAGCACGCGGCCAACTTTAACGACAAGCAGAGTGGGAACAAGACGGAGAGAGACGGAGAGAGAGAAGAGGGAATGGAAGAGAGAGAGAGAAAGAGAGAGAGAGAGAAAAAAGTCGACGGACCAAAACAGCGTTTCTGAACGTAACCACAACAGTCGGACCGGGCCGGCCGCCAGGCTCTCGGATACTGGGTCGCCACGGCAACGGGCGGGTAAACACGAGGGGAAACAGTGGGACACCCGATCCGCGAACTCGACTTATAGCAACACACACATGGGAGTGTTCCACCAGAAACAAGCTGTCCTGTTTCAGCTGGTACTGATTTACTGCATGAGGCCCAAAAACACATGCACGGTGGAGCGCGCTCAGTTACCTCACCGCTGGGGGGGTTGGGGGGTGGGTACTTATTGGTGGGGGTCTCAAGCAAAGGCAATATTAGGCCATTTACTGCATGTACTACCAGTACAAGCAGTATGGACCATTTTGGAAGTAACTTCCTATACTTCCGGGCCTCTCTGATTCCACCAGGTGTAATCAATGATACTAATTAGGGCTCTGTTCCATTCCCATCAAACACAGAGTTATAGTCGGGCAGCCAACAGGCTGCTTTTGTTCAAAATAAGTGGGAAATTGGGTATATAGTCCTTTTTTATTGGCCTAAAATATTGTCTACATATAATCATGATCCGCTTGCTGACTGGCTGTAAGATATTTTTATATTTTATATATATATATTTTTTTAAACTTTCCTTAGGTGGTTTTCATTATTCTGAATCAATTCCAAGCATTAGTTTTGCAAAATAAATAAATAAATATAATAATAAATATAATAATAATAATAATAATAACAACACCTTGGGATAACAGCGGCCATAGACATCAAACTTGATGAGGTCAACACATTTTGAGCTATGGTTGTTTTTTAGCCCAAGGAGTGTGGATTCCAAATCATGAAAAACACCTACTTTGGTATGTCAAATTAATAGTTTTTTTCTGCAATAGTAGGGTCACAAAGAAACCCTTATAAACTGTCCAATTCCGACAGCAGGTCATCAAGTGAATTGTATGTATACTTTAGGCCAATACAAAATACTACCGTATTGGCCCCAATGGAAATATCCCAAAAAATGGAGTCGTCTTATTTTCAGGGGTTATACTATTTGACATTCAATGTTCTTTTTTCTGTAAATGGGTCGTGAAAAATGAGGGTCTTCTTATAAACGAGTCGTCTTATATTCGGGACAATACGGTATATACCAAATTTCCCACCCTATCTCCCACCAAATCTATAAGCTCATAGAGCGGCACAGTGCTCTACTATGAGCTTGTAGGTCTACTATTTTTCATCGGCAAACCATAATAAATGTATTGCCCATTTTATATTCAATAAAGAAATATATTCCATCCATTCATCCTGGGTGAACCCTTTAAATGCAGGGCTGGTAGATATGTTGGTGGAAATGATGTGACATTGATGGGCCTGTGTGAAAAGGGGCATGAGAACACAATTCCTTCCCTCAAAGGGTTGAAAGGTTTCAAGAACCCTTGGTTTATGTGCACAACTCAGACACTCACATTACTGAGTGTTTAGGACGTTTGGAGACACACTGCAAGCTGCTGACACCATTAATGTCTGTCTTGTGGTTATTCCCAAGAAAATCAGCTGCAGTCTAAACAAAGACTTTTCGCTATATTTGTCCGCTCTAGTGATACAACAACGATCCAAAAAGACAACAAATACCCGTTGATAACGACGAAAATATGCTTTTTCCCTGATACCATGTCAACCACCTAATACAACAATAATAAAGAAACAATCGCGGCCGTCTGATGTCAACGGTGAAGCTCGCACAACCCGCATGGCCAAGTGTGATAGGCTTCCAGTACTGAAAAGACACGTACTTAAGTATAGTGTAGTCTACAATTTTGAGGTATTTGTACTTTATTCAAGTATGTGAGCAAAGTACTACTCTGTTCCCTAAACCAGGGGTTTTCAACAGGTGGTCCGGGAAGCACCAGTGGTCCTTGAGAGGATTCCAGGCGGTCCCCAGCTAAATGATGGGCAGTTGGTAACCAAATGTACCCTTATAGATCTGTAACTTGTAAAATGAAGCCAAATGGACCCGTAAGGGTTTCATTTTACGCTCTTAAGAGTTAAACTATATTTAAACACCTGAATTGCTTAATTATCAAGAATGTACGCATCTAGAAAATGTATTGTTATTTTGACAAACATTTTGCCAGTTATCTCCTAAATTGTGGACCAAAACTTCCTTAGTTTTGGGTCAAAGAGACTGAACTCAACATCAAACGGTGGTCCTCCGTAGCTAAAATGCAGAATAAATAGTGGGCCCTGGTATGAAAAAAAGGTTGAAAACCACTGTCCTAAACAAACAAGGGATGACAAGTAACGCGACCCAAAAGCTGAGAAGAAACAAGCGAGACTTGAGAGGCCCAAGTAAAGGAAGTGGGAGCCCAGATGAAAAGTCGTGGGGGAAGGAACAGAGGAGAAGTTCCCATACCAGACCAGACCCCGCCTGTCAAAACCGCGTGATAAACCAAAAGAGAGACTATAGGGGAAGCCACACAACCAGGGGCGGATGTAACATTTCCCAATTGGGGGGGCAGGAGAAAATGGTATGAGGGCGCCTTCATCGCCCGTGGCGCGAAGCGACACGGGCGATGAAGGCTGCCCCCATACCATTTTCGGTTACAGGACTTTTATTAGGCAATTAAGCATCAATAATAACATCAGTTGTTGTTGAAGTTGCAACAGACACGCAGCACGCATAAAGCTAAAGGTATTGCTGGATTAGTGGTGCCACAATAGCAGTTAGTAGCAGTAGTAGGGTTTCAAATGATTTTAAATATGAGCGCTTTCATTTGAAATACCATGGGTTGTTTTGCATGCCATCGTGTTAGGTGGGGCAGTCTGGGCATTTAGGGGGGCATTGCCCCCCCATGCCCATGCCTAGATCCGCCCCTGTACACAACGCAGGGCATGGTGCGCCAGGCCGCCTCCGTTAGGCATATACTGGATTATGTCAAATGGAAAGGCAGAGGGTGGGTGGGAGGGTGTGGGGGAGTGAGAGGAGTGATGGGTGGGTTGGGTAGGAGTCGGGGTGCAGGGCGACTGACTGTGGGCGGAATGTCTGTCTGCCGGTTGGACCGTCTATCCGTCATGTCTGGCCACTTCATACTTACGCTCTTTGCCGTTGCCGCCGCTATCCTTTGACTTTCTCCCACGTACATTTGGCGTTGTTTTTTATTTTTTCCTTCTCCTTCCCCCCTCCTCAGCTCTCTTTCTCTCAATTCATTAGAGCGGTGATAAATTATGTACGGGAGCTGCCAGTCTGCGCCAGACGGAACGAACGACTTGCAGTCCCGCCAAAACAGGCAGTCGCGAGGTGGGACGGGGGGGAGAAGTGAGCGGAAATAGAGAGAGAGTGAGAAAAGGCAACGATTTTCAAAATTTTGTGTGATGAAGCGTGTGGCAGGGGGAGGGGAGGAGGCTCAGACATCTGTGCGTTTTTGGTGTTTGTGTCACGCTGTGCCTTTTAACACAATCTGCGACAAAACCTGGGTTTTCTCAGGTTTATTGCTAAAACTGTCCTCGTTTGACGTCTATTTAATCCAGAATTAAAGGTGTAGTAAGTGATTTTCACTTCATTCAGATATTGTTACCGATAAGGAGTTACTCCCTGTCCCCAGTGAACAGATGGTGTAAACAAAAAAAGCACACTTTACACACTTTCCTTTTTCATTGAAACGATTTTTTTCCCTGAAAATAAGAGTGAACAAGACACTAGTGACGACTGAACAGATTTATTTTGCTGGGGACTTTTGCTGGTTAACCAGATGTAACTCTTTGAGAGCGTAAAAATGAAACCAAATGGACCCTTGCGGGTCCATTTGGGCCAGCATCTAGCGCATTCTAGTGCATTTTGGAAGTGCCACTAGTGCATTTTGGATCTTGTCCAGCAGGCCACTAGGTGACGCAGGCCACCGGGAAAACTCCCTGTACTCCAGATGGCCAATCCGCCCCTGGCTGTGCACTTGCTGACTCCCGATGGGTGACCCTATAGCATCCCGTATAGACCGGGCCTGTACTACTCACCCTGAGTACGTGGAGGAGGCCTGGGTGGTGATGACGGAGCCTGAGGACTGCGAGGCCTGCGGGGCGGCCAGGCTGCAGCTGGGGCCCATCATGGCCTGGCCCTGGGCGTGAGGCAAGCAGGGGTGCAGATGGGGGTGGTGGTGGAGCGAGGGCTGTGGGTGGTGGGCATGCTGCTGGGGCTGGTGGGCCGCGGGGTGCTGGAGCTGCAGCTGCTGGGTGGGGGGTTTGAGCTGGTGGTGCTGCTGCTGCTGCTGCTGCTGGGTCTGGGATGGAGGCTGGTGGTGTGGACGGGACGACCCGTTGTGGGAGAGTGTCTGTATGGGAGGACATTGGAAAGAGCATGGGGAGTTGAGAATTTTTTTTTGGTCTTTTGGTACTATACACCGCCATGTTATCTTCCTGCTTACGGTAAATTGCTCTGGATTAAAGGGATAGTTCAGATTTTTTTTTACTTAATTTGGATGGAATACTACCATTACTACCATTAATATAGTGGTGTCAACTGCAAATAATTGATTAATTCACAAACTGACCAAAGCCACTTAATATTCACCAAAAACAGAGCAGAACTACCGCCACAGGACTCTGGCAAACAAATAATAAAGTTGACACCACTATATAAATGGCAAGTAATTCATACAACTTACTGTAAGTTCCCAAAAATCTGAACTATCCATTTAAAGGGCCATTTCACCCCTTTTACAACCAGAGCTTATTTCAATGATGTTTAGGACACCAGAAACACATTCTTGGGAATTTTATGTGATGTGTTTTTTTTTTTTAATTATTATTATTATTTTAGATACTTTAGGAATTTTAGGTAGGATATTTTAGGAAGGAACTTTTTTTTAGGAAGGAACTTTTTTTTAGGAAGGAACTTGTTTTTTATTTTAGGAAGGAACTTCCGGGAAGTTCATGAGGTCATGAATTTCCTTCCTGGACTAGAAAGTATTCGTTGTGTCCTATACATCAATAAAATAAGCCCTGCTTACAAAAGGGGTAAAGTGGCCCTTTAAATGCCTATAAATTCTAAATTGTACACTGCCTGTGTTGTGTGTTCTCCAATGGTGATGATGATGTTCTGGGCAAGTGTTATCGTGTGTGTGTGTGTGTGTGTGTATGTGTGTGTGTGTGTGTGTGTGTGTGTGTGTGTGTGTGTGTGTGTGTGTGTGTGTGTGTGTGTGTGTGTGCGTGTGTGTGTGTGTGTGTGTGTACGCGTGCATGTGCATGTGTGTATGTGAGCGAGTAGCACACGTGCGTGCGCGTGCAAGCTTTTTCATGCACGCAAAGTCATGACTCCAAAGCATTATTCAAATCCGTGTATGTGTGCAACCGCACAATGTATGTCATGATGTTTGCGTATTGGATGCCACCGCGAGCTGCACGTTCAATTCCCAGCAGGATAATGCGATCGGCCGGTGTGTCTTTCCTGCTGCCAGGTCAGATGTCTGTGGTCGTCTAATTGGCTCTGTCTCCCTTGATCTCTCGTGCACGGAAGTGTCAGTCAAAACAGCAGCCGGGCAGATCTGCACGGTCAGCTATGTG
The DNA here is from genome assembly GCA_039105355.1 of Benthosema pterotum. Taxonomy (NCBI): domain Eukaryota; kingdom Metazoa; phylum Chordata; class Actinopteri; order Myctophiformes; family Myctophidae; genus Benthosema; species Benthosema pterotum. The sequence goes on along the minus strand of CM076970.1, from coordinate 19,683,686 downwards.
TTACGCACTTTATCGTGACCCATCTTTTACAGCAGGGGTGCCCACACTTTTTTGACTTGAGAGCTACTTTCAAAATGACCGGCTCAACAAGATCTACACAAAAAAATCCATTCCAAGGCCCCCAAGAAAGTTTAACTTTGAAATAGTGGTGAAGGTGTTACTTACTGTTATAGTGTTTAAAGAGGGGGTGCCGTGATTTTTGTATTTTTTCCAATTTTGTACATGTTTGAGAGGTGACCGTATGTAAATAGACCCTTTGGTGTGTTTTTTATGTGCAATGATGTCTTCCCTTTGTATTTAGGGTTTCTTCCTGAGGGCTGAGCCTTTCCAATCAAACGTGCCATGAAAAAAACTTCAATATAGTGATATCATGCGCTCAGCCCCTCCCCTAACTCCTCCCCCTTTATCATACAACTAAAGCTGTGGGCGTGGCTTCAGTTCAGGTGGATCTCCACCCATCACCACCCAACAGGCAAACCAGGCATACTTAATGAACTGGTAGAGTGGAATCATAAAAATGACAGTTTAACAAACACTGTACACTTTGGGGGAAAAAAATCTTACTTTTCATATAACATTAATACCTGATGATCATGTTTTAGGGTAGAACAAATTCATGGCACTCCATCTTTAAGAATAATGCGCTTAAAATGAAAAATGGAGGGGGAGAATTGGAAGGTTTTCTTGTATATGCTACTACAAAAGTTTGAAAACTGTATTTGGGGTTTGAGTTGACAGTTCGTGATGTTGAGTTTAGTCTCTTGCACCCAAAGCTAATAACTTTCACGTTTTTGTCCACAACTGAGAAAGAGAAGCGGCAAAATGTTGGTCAAAAATAACAATTATTCTCCATTCTCTAATTGTGTGGGCTCTTGAAATTACGTAATTCAGATGTTTAAAAATACTTTAACTCTTGAGAGTGTAAAATGAAACCAAATGGACCCGTAAGGGTCCATTTGGTTTCATTTTAACGCTCACAAGAGTTACAGATCTATACATTTTAAAGTCATATGATCTACCTGCATGTGATCTACCTGCATGGCCTGTGTGATCTACTGGTAGATCACGATCTACCTTTTGGGCAGCCCTGTTTTACAGCAACCAGTGGTCCCACCGCCACCAGTGGTCCTTAAGGGCAGTGGTTTTCAACTTTTTTCAACCAGGGCCCACTATTTATTCTGCAAAAACATGATTTAACTCTCTCACCCTCATTAGCCTGGCTTCAGCGTACATACAGTACAATGTATATACTGTACTAAATTCAAACTTCATGTTGGTCTGGCCACTGCAAGGCCACAAGTGATCATGGCAATGTTTGTGTGTGCATGCGTGTGTGTGTGTGTGTGTGTGTGTGTGTGTGTGTGTGCGTGTGCGTGTGCGCGTGTGTGTGTGTGTGTGTGTGTGTGTGTGTGTGTGTGTGTGTGTGTGTGTGTGTGTGCATATTTTCTGTTGTTTTACCTTATTCTTTTCCTCTTCTTGTGCCTGCAGAAACTCTTCCTCGATCTCCTTGAACAGGCCCACCTCTTCACAGTTCCGCAAGAAGCGGGTTGGTGTGGGGGTCTGATCTACACACACACACACACACACACACACACACACACACACACACACACACACACACACACACACACACACACACACACACACACACACACACACACGCACATGTCAAACAACCCAAGAGAAGAGGCACGTATAGTCTGGTAGGAAGGTAGGGGTCCCATGCACCCGAAAGATATATTTTTCTAACCTACTTTTTTAGAACCCCTAAAGTGTCTAGTTAATGAATTTTGATGTTAACAATTCCAATTTTTGTCCCACATATGTTTTTTTTAATCATATGTTGCATCCGTCCTGGATTTTCGGCTGTGAAAAAAGAAAACTATAAAGCAGGATATCTCCAGAACTGTACATCTGACAGAAACCATTCACCCCATGTCATGTTCGTTTTTGCATGACAAATTGATTGATATGAAGTTTGCCATGGTTCCATAATGTATAGTGTATACAAACCCAAATTAACACAGAATTTGTTATAATTCGTCTATACTGCAATGACAACAACTCCTCCCCCCTACACCCGGTTGATATATTTTTTCAAACATTTGCATTTTTACAATCTTCAAGATGTATAGTAAACAACTGTTGATGTTACTTATTCACATTTCTGCCCCATATGTGTTTTTTCAAACCATATGTGTATCCATTCCGGATCTCCAGCTGTGAAATATGAAAACTTTAAATCAGTATATCTCCAGAACTGTACATCTGACAGAAACCATTCACCCAATAGTATGTTCGTCTTTGCATGATGAATTGATTGATATGAAGTTTGCCATGGTTCCATCATGCATAGTGTATACAAACCCAAATTAACACAGAATTTGTTATAATTCGTCTATACTGCAATGACAACAACTCCTCCCCCAATACACCTGATTGATATATTTTTTCAAACATTTGCATTTTTACAATCTCCAAGATGTATAGTAAACAACTGTTGATGTTACCCATTCACAGTTCTGCCCCATATGTGTTTTTTCAAACCATATGTGTATCCATTCCGGATCTTCAGCTGTGAAATATGAAACTTTAAATCAGTGTATCTCCAGAACTGTACATCTGACAGAAACCATTCACCCAATAGTATGTTCGTCTTTGCATGATGAATTGATTGATATGACGTTTGCCATGGTTCCATCATGCATAGTGTATACAAACCCAAATTAACACAGAATTTGTTATAATTCGTCTATACTGCAATGACAACAACTCCTCCCCCAATACACCTGATTGATATATTTTTTCAAACATTTGCATTTTTACAATCTCCAAGATGTATAGTAAACAACTGTTGATGTTACCCATTCACAGTTCTGCCCCATATGTGTTTTTTCAAACCATATGTGTATCCATTCCGGATCTTCAGCTGTGAAATATGAAGCTTTAAATCAGTGTATCTCCAGAACTGTACATCTGACAGAAACCATTCACCCCATAGCATGTTCGTCTTTGCATGATGAATTGATTGATATGAAGTTTGGCCATGGTTCCATCATGCATAGTGTATACAAACCCAAATTAACACAGAATTTGTTATAATTCGTCTATACTGCAATGACAACAACTCCTCCCCCAATACACCTGATTGATATATTTTTTCAAACATTTGCATTTTTACAATCTCCAGGATGTATTGTAAACAACTGTTGATGTTACCCATTCACATTTCTGCCCCATATGTGTTTTTTCAAACCATATGTGTATCCATTCCGGATCTTCAGCTGTGAAATATGAAACTTTAAATCACTGTATCTCCAGAACTGTACATCTGACAGAAACCATTCACCCCATAGTATGTTCGTCTTTGGGTGATGAATTGATTGATATGAAGTTTGGCCATGGTTCCATCATGCATAGTGTATACAAACCCAAATTAACACAGAATTTGTTATAATTCGTCTATACTGCAATGACAACAACTCCTCCCCCAATACACCTGATTGATATATTTTTTCAAACATTTGCATTTTTACAATCTCCAAGATGTATAGTAAACAACTGTTGATGTTACCCATTCACATTTCTGCCCCATATGTGATTTTTCAAACCATATGTGTATCCATTCCGGATCTTCAGCTGTGAAATATGAAACTTTAAATCACTGTATCTCCAGAACTGTACATCTGACAGAAACCATTCACCCCATAGTATGTTCGTCTTTGGGTGATGAATTGATTGATATGAAGTTTGGTAGGGGCTTGAGGTGACTGTGAAGCTACTAGAGGATGTCCCACACTAGACCTACTCTGTAAGCGTTTCTGCTTCATTGTAAACTTTTGGAAGCAGGCTTGATGATAACCAGTTGTTGCTAAATTGACACCAGCAAGACTCTCTGGAAGATTACATACATCCTCCATGCAAAAAAGGGAATCAGCAGGTTTGTGGAGACGTATATCACAGATTTTGTAGCTGGGCAAGCTTGTCAGTTGCAGAACCTTTAACTTGACAGAATGGTGTAAAGTTTCGATGCTCAAAGCCAGACACATGTAAAACACACATTTCAGGAGGATGTTGTTGGAATGTTCTGCCATCGTCTCTCTTGGGTTTCTGCTGAAGCATGATACAGGTGCTGATGATTCATTGTGAATATATAGGATACTGTATGTAATTGGCTAGAGTCCCCCCCACAATATCAGCTTGTCCTTATGATGGTAATTGAGCTGGCCATTTTGCATTTGTGGAAATTCACTCGGCCCTATAGCAAAAAATATCCCAGAATAAACACACAACTGTGCCCATATTTGAAGCGGGTAACATCAGCAGTTGTTTACTATACATCTTGAAGATTGTAAAAATGCAAATGCTTAAACTATATCAAAAGGGTGAGGAGTTGTTATAAAGTATAGGTTAATTATAACATTTTGTGCTATATTTGGGTTTGTATGCACTACACATGATGGAACCATGGCACAAACTTCATATCAATCAATTTGTCGTGCAAAGACGAGCATGACATGGGGTGAATGGTTTCTGTCAGATGTACAGTTCTGGAGATATACTGATTTAAAGTTTTCATATTTCACAGCTGAAGATCCGGGATGGATACTCATATGGTTTGAAAAAACACACATATGGGGCAGAAATGTGAATGGTTAACATCAACAGTTGTTTACTATACATCTTGAAGATTGTAAAAATGCAAATGTTTGAAAAAATATATCAATCAGGTGTATTGGGGGAGGAGTTGTCATTGCAGTATAGACGAATTATAACAAATTCTGTGTTAATTTGGGTTTGTATACACTACACATGATGGAACCATGGCAAACTTCATATCAATCAATTTGTCATACAAAAACGAACATGACATGAGGTGAATGGTTTCTGTCAGATGTACAGTTCTGGAGATATCCTGCTTTATAGTTTTCATATTTCACAGCTGGACATCCGGAATGGATACACATATGGTTTGAGAAAACACATATGGGGCAGAAATGTGAATGGGTAACATCAACAGTTGTTTACTATACATCTTGAAGATTGTAAAAATGCAAATGTTTGAAAAAATATATCAACCGGGTGTAGGGGGGAGGAGTTGTTGTCATTGCAGTATAGACGAATTATAACAAATTCTGTGTTAATTTGGGTTTGTATACACTATGCATGATGGAACCATGACAAACTTCATATCAATCAATTTGTCATGCAAAAATGAACATGACATGGGGTGAATGGTTTCTGTCAGATGTACAGTTCTGGAGATATCCTGTTTTATAGTTTTCTTTTTTCACAGCCGAAAATCCAGGACGGATGCAACATATGATTAAAAAAAACATATGTGGGACAAAAATTGAAATTGTTAACATCAAAATTCATTAACTAGACACTTTAGGGATTCTAAAAAAGTAGGTTAGAAAAATATATCTTTCGGGTGCATGGGACCCCTACCTTCCTACCAGACTAGTAGGAGTCACGAACATGTCATAAGCGCCACACGGTGTGCGATTACACATTATCTACGTCATACTGGTCCCTCGCTGCTTCTGCTGTTTCTAAATCAACTGTCTGTCACACATGCTACAGAGACATGCATCGGTCTCCATGGTAACCCATCTCCCTCTCTCTCTCTTTCTGTGTGTGTGTGTGTGTGTGTGTGTGTGTGTGTGTGTGTGTGTGTGTGTGTGTGTGTGTGTGTGTGTGTGTGTGTGTGTGTGTGTGTGTGTGTGTGTGTGTGTGTGTGTGTGTGTGTGTGTGATAAGATCAGAATGGCCTCTCGGCCCACAGTCTAAACAAGCAGGGGTCAAGGGTCAAAATGTCTTTGTTTTGAATTGAGATTTCCTGCAGGAGTCACGCCATATCTAGGCACTGCAGTGGTGGAAAAACTACTCAGATGTTTTACGTAAAAGTGTCTCAAGGTTGCAATAATGCAAGTGCCAAAAGCAAAAGTTAACACAATGTTATATATTAAGTATAAAGGTATTAAAGTAAGTCAAGTAAAAATCTGACTTGCCTAAGCCTGCAGTGTAGACACCTGATGCATGTATTTCTCAGAATGGACACCGTTATATATATTTGAAGACAGATAATGATCATATCGACACCTGTTATCAGCCATAGCACTGATTTATTATATTGGATTTTTTCTCATCGGCTTATGCCTAATCGTGACAAATTCTGAGCCAGTAGATCTGCTATTTTCAAATAATAATCACCATCTACAAAGCTTTAATTTATCATTGGTCAGGGGGAAAAAATGCTGAAATGACTAACCAATCGGGAACTGAACTAAACAGGCAAATCGACCAATGACAAAGCTTCTATAGGAACATCTTTGAGTGCAGATTGTGGTCACAGAAACACATTTCGGTTGTTTATTTTAGAATTTTGATGGCTATAAAAAAGAAAGAAGAGGAAGAAAAAAGGCTAATTCAAATTTTGACATTATTGTTTATAGCTACTTTAAGTAAATATACTCAGCTACTTTCCGCCACTGGGGAGGAGGGACAATGACAGAGAGGAGGAGGAGGAGGACAAGACAGTGAGAGAAAGAGAGACACAGAGGGAGGTCAGAGGTCGCGCTGATGTTTACACTAACACAGACGGCCATTTCTATGGTGACAGACAAACGGTGTCACGTGACTGTGTTGTGACTGTGCAGGGGGACAAAGCAGGCAGCGAGATGCGCATTCTCTCCCTCCGCGTCAACGGCATCCACATACCCAAGGCGGGGTTGGCGAAAGGACCTTTTCTGTGTGGAGTTTGCATGTACTCCCTGGGTAGGTACCCTCAGAAAAACATGCAGTATCCTGGTCTCTATAAACTGCCTCCCCCTGGCCAGCCGTGGCACCTGATGGAGACGGTTGGAATTACGTGTTCCTCCCACGTGCTACGTCCGAACAAGGAAACTCCCTCGTGTTTTGGTTGTGACGGCGCATGCGCACGTCTCCCAGACATTTCTGTCTGGCTTACATAGTAATCTCGCTCACTAAGTTTAAAATAATTGACAATGTGTGTGTGCATGTGTGTGTGTGTGGGGGGGGGGGGTGAATGGGTTGTAGCGGGATGAATTTACAAAACGAAAAAAGACAGTGAGCCGCATCGTGGCGTGTAATATGAGCTGCTACTGCCATTGAAACGACAGGATTCCTGACTACTGCTTCGTCCTTTTGTCAACTCCTCTGTCAAGAGGAAAACCACCCAAATCCATTGTTGAGGTTTTTGATCGATTTCATTTTGTTGCATCAATCAAGTGCTGTTGAAAGAGAGCCCCAAGTTCCAAAATGGCGTGTGTGAACATAGCCCATTTTCGCCTATATGATCATATTCCCCAAAATATGGACCCCATACAGGACAGCAGTGGTTAATCCCATTCCCAGCAGGGTTAGAGGAACTAGAAGCCTGAGCTGCCCTACAAAGCAGCACGTCTCTCTGTTATATCCGGGTAATTCATTATAGGCCTTATTATGTAATAGACAACCAAACAAAGACACAAAGACAACGTGCCGGGTGCCATGCCTGCATGGCGGCGGCTCGGCCACTGGGTGCATGGACCACATGCTAATTGTCAGCCACGACCAGGAGGACCTGAGTTTGAATCCGACTCCCGTTAAGCTTCGCACTCCACAAAACAGTCTAATAAGCTGTGAAAATGTCTAATATGCCTCAAGTCAATACATTATAATTTAGAACAGTGATCCCAAAGTGTTATATGCCGAGGATCCATAAATTGACACTAATTGGCTAATTTTGTAATTTTAGTTATAGAGGGCAAGCTTACTGTTTCAAGACATATTTGCCTTATTAGCGAAATAGACAACTTTATAAGTCGACACGTGCAACAGCGTAGCAGCATTCGACCAAAAAAAAGGAAACGACAAAAACAGTGGGTCTGAGCAGTGGGCGACGATTGCATCTCACAGAACAGTATATGTTTTCTCTAATCTGATGGAGTGTACTGTACATGCTGCAACATGAGCAGATCTGTTTCACCGCACAGTCTGCCTGTGGGACCCGAAGCCTGTATCAAGCTTATCTGATTTCATACTGTATAACCTGCAGTCATCATTTTTTCATCAAGCGCTGATCCTGAAAAAAGGTCATTGCACATAAACACACACTCACGGGCGCGCACGGACGCGCAGACACACAAACACATGCACGCACGCGCGCACGCACGCACATGAACACAAACACGCATTCCTCTGGGCCAAGACAATGTTAAAACTGACTGGCACGCAGCCAGTCCCAAGCGGCGATGAGAATTATGAAGAGAGGATACCGGGAACGAAAGAGGAGGGACGTGTCCCAATAAGGGGACACCGAAAGCCAAAATATTGGCACGGGATCAGAGCAAACCATATATACGAAACAAAAACGCTACGCTATGAGCCCCAGCTGGATGCTGAATATGAGTTGCAGGTGGGGACGGGGAGAGCTCTGCGCCGTGATACAATTGCTGGCCGCCTCCGGGGCTATTGTTCTCTCCCCGGCGTTATTAGCCGTTATTTATTTATCGGTGACAGCCATCGGCGATGATGTATCCAAGGCATTTCAAGTTCGTTCAAGAGTAGACAGTGGACAGAAATGAATTAAGCGGAGAAAGAGATGAGGAAATTATAAGCACGCTTCCAACAAAAAAAAGACTTCTGATGTCGGGAAGGAATTGCTTAACTGCGAAATGTTCATTTGTCAGAAGTGGTTTCCTCTTGACAGCAATGCAAATAATGTCAAATAATGGATTAAATTTTTCAACTGGTTGAAAGAGACACAAAGTACCGTACTGTACCAACAGTAGTGAGATGGAGATTTCAGATTTGTTTGTTCTCTGCAATTGCAAGCTAACTAAAGTTGTGAATATTTAATAGTTACCGGTACTTAGTAGTTTTTGATTATTACAGACATTATGTATGCTATTACAATTATGTATGTTAAAACATACATAATGCTCTAAAGATTTCTAATACTTTAAAAGTATAATTTGATGCCAATACTTTTGTACTTTTACTCATGTGCATTTTGAATTATGAACTTTTACTTGCAATGAGGTCTTTCTATATTATAGTAGCCATACTATTACATCAGTAAAACGACCCAGTACTCTTTTCCCCACAGCACACAGCAAATCAAATACTGAGAGAAAATAACCGATAATCATCCACTTGATTATCACCTCAAGAGAGGATACAGTTATATTATAGATTGATCAAATCAACCATAACGGTCCACTGTGTCCAAATCACCTGTAAAAGTGCTGTCTCCTTTGATGGAGGAGAACTTGAGGGTCATCTCATGTTTGTGTCTGTGGATCACCAGGTGGTCCTCTGAATGGAAGCCCTGAGAGAGAGAGAGAGAGAGAGAGAGAGAGAGAGAGAGAGAGAGAGAGAGAGAGAGAGAGAGAGAGAGAGAGAGAGAGAGAGAGAGGGTCTGCTATGAACACCTGCAAAACCTGAAGGCCAAGAAGACACTGACCTCATCAAACCCTGAAGAGCCATACATACATGGTGAGGACTGGATCATCGTCTCGATCTGCGTACGGAGGCGGCCAGCAACTCTACATCTGACCTCAAACCTCAAGCCCTTAAAGTAGATCTCCATGCTGTATGGAGATGACCTGTTTTGCTGGCGAAAACTACCTGGGCCCTAACTGGACAGGTAGGTCCGAGGCCCCGTCTGGCCTTATTAATTAGCACACATTTTACGCATTCTACTTTTAATTCTTATGTTTAAAAAAGTCCATATTTGGGCATACGCAGCTCAGGGCCCTTGGGGAGTCTTAGTGGTTAAATGACAAGTGAGGAGTCCATGCAATTCATTTAAGGATAACTGCTGAGGATATATATGACACTGTGATTCGCCTGTGAACACACACCCACACGCACGCACACATAAACACACACGCCTGCGCACACTCCTGCACGCACGCACACACATGCATGCACGCAGGCACACACACACACACACACGCACGCACACACGCACGCACACACAAAAGACATAATATCACTGACCTGGGAGCAGCCTGGGGCACTGCAGACATAGGGCCTGTCCTGTTTGTCATTCATGTCACACACAGACCTACACACACACACATACACACACACACACACACACACACACACACACACAAACGCACGCACACGCGCACACACACACACACACACACATACACACGCGCACACACACATACACACACACACAAAGAGAGAAGAACAAAAAAACATCCGCTTAAAGTGTGACATAACCATCATATGATCTGAACTTCCCACTATCGTGCAATTCTTCCCACAGCATGAAGTGACTAAAGTGGTGAAAATAAAATGACCGGTAATGATGATGATGACGACAATGATGATGATGATAAAGAATCATAGAGTTTGTATGTTTCTGAGCAAGGGTTGCAAAATGTTTTTGCAAAGAAATACAATAACTAAAATAAAAATATATAATAAAAACAATGAAACACCACAATGCCAAAATGATGATAATAATTTCACAAAACCATTAGGATGTTTTCGTGTCACATGAACGCAGGGAATCGCAGCCTCAAATCTAAGTGCTTGTTCAGTTTCACCCAGCAGTTTTGGAGGTCTGGCTTATAGAGTACCGTATTTTCCGGACTATAAGGCGCACTTAAAAGCCTTTAATTTTCTCAAAAATCCATAGTGAGCCTTATAATCCAGTGCGCCTTATATATGGATTGGTTGACTGCAGTAGCTTCTATTCTATATTAACTGTAGTAGCTTCTATTCACTGCGCCTTATAATCCGGTGCGCCTTATAGTGCGGAAAATATGGTAATGTCTTGTTTACAAATCGATGTTCGGCTCGGACAATGACTTAAGACATGCTCTAGTACAGGGGTTTTCAACAAGTGGTCCGGGGACCACCAGTGGTCCTTGAGAGGGTTCCAGGTGGTCCCCAGGCTAAATGATGGAAAGTTGGTTAACCAGATGTAACTCTTTGAGAGCGTAAAAATGTTTACACTCTCAAGAGTTAAAATATCCACCATCTGAATTAGTCCAAGTCTACAGAACTAGAGAATGTAGGAGATTAATGGTCATTTTGATCTGTACGTTTGACTGTTTTGTTTCCCTAATCCAGCCTGGAACTGTGGACAAAAGCAAAATAAATCCTTACTTTTTGGGATTTGTGGGGCTAAAATGTCCTCAAATGGTGGCTCAAATTCTGACTAAATAGTGGGCCCTGGTCTCAAAAAGGTTGAAAACCACTGCACTAGTATGTGAAGAGCCTGTCAGTTCAGGATAGGTGTAGGCCAGGGGTTTTCAACAGGTGGTCCGGGGACCACCAGTGGTCCCTGAGAGGGTTCCAGGTGGTCCCCAGCTAAGTTGGTTAACCAGATGTAACTCTTGAGAATGTAAAAATGAAACCAAATGGACCCTTGCGGGTCCATTTGGTTTCATTTTTACACTCTCAAGAGTTAAAATTCATCATCTTAATTAGTCTAAGTCTACACAACAAGAAGATTAATGGTCATTTTTATCTGTATGTTAATTTGACTGTTTTGTTTCCCAAATCCAGCCTGGAATTGTGGACAAAAGCAAGAGATATCTTTAGTTTCGGGGTCTGTGGGGCTAAAAATGTCCTCAAGTGGTGGTCCGTGGCTCAAATTCTGAAAAAATGGTGGTCCCTGCCATCAAAAAGGTTGAAAACCACTGGTGTAGGCTATTCAAAAAGGGCCGCTGGGATCACCAGTCGAACTCCCCAGCACACCGCTGGACTAAATTGCCAGCCAAGGTGCCTGGTACCGCTGTGCCACTACCCAAACATTGGTCATTCATATTGACCTATAAGTGCAGTTCAACTTGTAAAAGTGCACCCGAGGATCTGAGTTTATGAGCGGACACACGAGAGCTTATAAGAGCTTAATGAGGTATTGCTACAGTAGGTGCCAGACCTGTCCAATAATATAATCTTAAAAAGAAACCCTACATCCTACAGCCAGTGAAGCATCGCTAACTAAAGCCTTGCAGCTGCGATTTCTGTACCATCTGCGGCCAATGTGAGGAGCTCTGCTGGAGCCATAGGGTTGTAACGGTCCAAATGAGAAGAGATGAGGTCATTATTATCACAACCGGATGAAAAGGACCAATTATTTCAGAAAGGTTTCTCAACAACAAAACAAAGATTTGAACAAGCCTCCGACCCCACTTGAGAGGTGAAACAAGCCAGGAGCATTGACTATTCCTGGGTTATAAATAAGCGGACGTCGTTTGAAATTATGCTGAAGCGTATCATGTTTAATAATGTGATCGATGTTTGTTAGATCGGGTTATCAATAGGGCAGCAACTATTTTCTTACTTTGTGTCGTCATGATGTGACCTTATAGATCGGCTAATCAAAGATATTTGGACATCTTAAAGAGTTTTTATTTTAAACTTTTTTTTGCCTGTAATGGCATGCCCAAAATAACAGATTAGTAATTAGTAATATTTTGGGGGGTCTTTTTGCCTTTTTTGATAGATTACTGCAGTCTGTCCGGAAGTGTGGAGAGAGGTATGGAGGGGTGACAGGCAGCAAAGGCCATTGGATCGGGACTCAAACCCACTGTGCGCAGGTCATGCCAGGCGACCTCAGTTACACAAGCGACACAGGCCAACAGCCATTTGTATTATTGTCTATTATGTTTTATGATTTATTAAAACAATTATTTGGATTAAATGTTGCACAATTATTAATAACGTTATACTTAAACGGCATAGGCCTATTTCAATTATAGACTCCACTGTTCTTGTTTTTTTTTTTTGTTTTGTTTTTTTACACTTTCCCAGAGATGTATAAGGACCCTATTTTGATTGTCTTAAGTCTTAAATCAGGTGTAAGCTGTTTGGCTATTTTGAGTGGCCAAACAGCGTTTCCACTTTCCACACCTCCAAGTTTTGACTTAAGACCTAATACTTAAGACAATCAAAATAGGGTCCTTTTGTCATTCTGCTTATGTCATTTAGACATTAACATGGTACTTCATCAAGGCATCAGAAAGGAACACATCCTGTTCTTGGTATTGTTCTAAGTTCAAATCCCTGCCAAAGTATCCATCTGATCCTGTATGTAAGCTTGAGCAAGACACTCCACAACCGGTCAGTCATTGTCAAGTCACACACCATTATAAATACTCAGATCAGGATTAATCATTACAATCGGGAGAGCAGCTGCACATTCTATAGTTTTGAACTACTTTAACTATTATTTCGTACTCTGGCTATTCAAAAGTAGCATACAATCTCACAGCGCCTCAGTGTGCGGATATGAATTTGTAGATTTGTAATTGTTTGAATTGTGAAAATATGTGCAAGTCTTTGAATACATAAACATTTTTAAGGATAACATTTTCAACTCAACTCTTTGCTTCTGGGGGTCCCTGAAATTAGCTATTTTGAGATGGGAGTAGAATATATTATACATACATTAGAATATATTATACATATCATACATACAGTGGCCTTGTGGTTAGAGTGTCCGCCCTGGAACTGGGAGGCCGGGGTTCGATTCCCGGTCAGGTCATACCAAAGACTCTAAAAAATGGGACCCAATGCCTCCCTGCTTGGCACTAGGCATCAAAGGGATGGATTGGGGGTCAAAATCAGCTAATGATTCCCGAGCGCGGCAAGCCGCAGCTCACCGCTCCTTGGAGCGGTGAGCTGGGTTAAAAGCGGAGGTCCAATTTCGCTGCGGTAACGTAGTGACAAATCATGCGACTTTGACTTTTGACTTTGATATATATCATACATACATTGTGAGTTTCCTTGACATGAACAAGTATATTACCACTGATTTTTTTTTTTCGTTGGCAGAGGAAGTATACGACTGCAGGATTACATTATATAATTGACACTAAGTGAAGAATTGGGTTGCAAAATCATGGAATAAAATAATAGTGGAACAAGAACAGTGTTTTTGGATTTCGAAGACATTTGTACAATGCTCAATCTAGTTAGTCAGGCCTTGCTGGCTTTAAAAGTGATACCTTCAGCAATACATTGTAACAAGCTAAAACAACACAATGCCTTTGTCTTCTGTGTCACACATGATGGATGTTCCTCTGCTTGAGACAGAACCTTATATCCCGTGGAAAATGATCCAGTCAGGATGGCTCGGAGCGTGACACACGGGGTCTCTGGTTCTCTCACTGTCTGACAGCGCTATTGTGCAACTTATGGCTATTAGTATTATTATTATTGATTATTATTGCGGTCACATATTGGAACCTCATTCCCACCGGGGTGTTTTCGATGTCTGATGTCAGGGAAGGACACGCAGGACTCGACCAAAACAACATGCTGCACGAATGAGAAAGGAGGGTGGAGGGGTGGCGGGGGTCGGCACAAACAGAGACAGATATCCAGAACATGATACAGACAGCAGACACAGAGAGAGAGGGACAAAGACGGCCAGATTAGGTCCGTTACAAGACCTGAGGCAGATTTACTACAAATCGGTAGTTTCAAAACGCTCAAAAATAG
>CM076970.1:19649203-19666703 GCA_039105355.1 Benthosema pterotum | reverse complement strand
AACATCTGCATTACAGAATTTGACACAATTAGAAAATGTAGAATTTCTTACTTTGATCAAGGTTTGCCTGTTATCTCATACAGTACCAACATAGCCTGTATAAAAAAAACAAAATATTCCAAGTTTTGGGACTGAGAGACTACAAATGTCATCAAGGCTTAAATGTCCAAAAGATAATGGAACTTGATTAAAAAAAAAGAGAGAGGGTTGAAAACCCACTGATCAGGTTATTTTGCGATGAAATTGTTTCCCTCCAAAAAACAAAAACAAATGGTATTTAGTGAGTGGGGGTGAAGCATTAGTCCCAGATAAGCCCACTCAGCACATTTCCCCTCTGCGAAACCCTTCTGTCAAAGTGCTTACATCTAACCGGCCTGCAGAATGACGTCAGCCTTAATACACGGACGGTTCCCCCTAAATCCTGCGTTGCCAATACCATGGGGCTGATTAATTCTAACGGCGTCCATGCGTTGAAAAGTTAGAATATGGCTATAGGGCGCCAAATGCGCGCCTGTGCAATGTGCATGGACTATAATTTCACCTGTCACGTCATGGTGATCATCGTTAGTCATATCCTCCACACAGCTATACAGATCCCTCTCACACGCACACACAAAGTTGTACAATAATAATAATAATAATAACAAAAGTTAAAATCACCTGTTGTAGGCAAGGGCCATCCAAATGATCCAAAAATATTCCCCCAAGTTCAAAGTCAGGTCTGTCTCTTCTTCTTGTCACTTAAGTTGAGCTGATCCCATCTTTTGGCCGGCGGACTGTCTTCTTTCTTGGAGCTCGTTCAAAGGAGCGAAGTGGATCCAGTGGGTCGCTGCACCGGAGGAGCTGACAAAACGAATGAATGATTACAGTCAGACCCCCACCGGCCCGGCCGCGGATAATATCATCACGAGAGAAAGAACATGACCCCCCGTTTGTGTAGTACTAGGACTCACTCCATTATAAGCAACCTGTTCAGCTCATAAACAGTCCGCCCGCGACAGACAGCATACAGTCACACCCCCCAAATAGACACACTAACTAACTGGTCCCGGCTGATGACAAGTACGAGATGAGCTACACTAAACGTACGTACGGGCACCGCTAGATCCCCCGGTTAGATCCCCGTAACTAACTTATATTCGGACACGATCGGCAGTCTTTTAAAAGTACAAAATAATAAATCCGACAAGCCGCGGCAAAAAATAAAGCCCCGGTCGCGGTGCTTTTACAAGCTCAGTTATAACTTTTTGTTTTGTTGAATGAAAGTTTTTTTTTTTACCTACCGCCACCACCACCACCGCCGCCGCAAAGTGCAAGGAGACAAACGCCACTGAGTGAAGAGGGAGAAGCGGCGGAGAGAAAGCAAACCCACCACGTTGTGGGACCGACGTACTGAGGCGAGATTACAATACATTCTATTTACAGCAGCATTACATCACCCCCAGGGTGACGTCACGTGGGATTCCTGAACTTCTAAATCATTGCGGTCCCGTTTGGAGAGGAGAGGGGGCGGGGTTAATGACACCACCACCACCACCGCCACCGTCCCGGTCCGGGTCGGGCCGGTCCGGGGGACATCGGCGATTCGGCGGTACAAGAGACGCACGTAACCGGTGATAAGAAAGCAAACACAGATACCACCACCGGGGACCGTGGAGTGCAGAGCGGATCATGGGGGAGTATAGACGAGGCGAGGAGGAGGGCGCGGGACCGGCCGGAGCGGTGGAAAGAGTTTGTTGTCCGAGAAAGAACAGGACGTCCCGCATCATCCATATACATTATATGTAGCCTACACTATAGCCTATATTCCTCGAGCGATTATGATGTATAGAAAGTGCCTTAACTTATGGTTTGATACGTTTTGGCGAGAACATAAAGTTATTCATTTAAAACAATACACAAATAGCCCGAGCCTGACTTGACATACACATACTGTATATTTATTATTGTTATAGGCTAAACATCAGCAAAAGAGAGGCAACTGCATTTATTATTGTTATTATTATTATTATTATTAGTAGTGTTAGTACCCTTATTATTATTATTATTGTTATTATTGTTATTATTATTATTATTATTATTAGTAGTAGTAGTAGTAGTAGTAGTAGTGTTAGTACCCTTATTATTATTATTGTTGTAATATTAAGGGTAATAATAATATCTTATTATATCAATCAATCAGCATTGGCCGTTAATAATAATAATACTAATACTACTAATAAGTATTAGTAGGCCTATTAGTCTTATTAACAGACAATACTGATTGATTGATTGATTGATTGATTGATTGATTGATTGATTGATTGATTGATTGATTGATTGATTGATTGATTGATTGAATTAAATAAACATGAACACGTAAAAAATCCTGGCGACTTGCTTCTAGTATAATGTACCTTTGTCTTAACATCATTAACGGCATCATCTAGGCCTAGTAGCTAGTAATGATAATAATACATTGCATAATAAATTGCTGTGGTGGTATGTGAGGCAGGCATGGCATGGCATAAGGTATGTTAGGTGAAACTCATTCACCTGCCACATGCTGTTATTAACTGAGTGTGCTAGACTACAGCAGTATAAATAAATAGCTCAACATGACACACAACAGAAATGTGTCAGCTCCGAACAGAAGGCGGGGTGAGCACCAAGACAGTAGATTTCCAGCAAATGCTATATTGCAATAATATATGAGTAATGTGATACAAATCGTAGTATCCTGACAATAACTGTAGACCGTCTTGCCTATATCTCAGTCAACAGTATGATCATTCAAGTGATACTTCAAAAGTTTACAACAACATTGGCCATGGAAAATATTAGGAGGGCTGGTGGCATCTCTGCTTTGAACTTGAACTCAGAGGTGGGCCGCGATATGCCATGCCATATTTGGTCAGACTTTCCTGTGCTCTACTGGCAATGCTGGCTGACCAGCAGTGCTGATTTTGACAGAAATTATAATTTTAATTAAGTTTTCATTTCAGTGTTAGTCTAATTTTCCTCAGCTATATATCAAGATTTTAGTCCACTAAATCTACAGTTGATTTAGTTGGATAAAATGCATTATGGTGGGCCTTGATGCCGACATAATGACTGATTTTACAAACAAGTGTAAAATGACAACTCTCTTGTCCACTAATCAGTTCCTAATATTTTAGTCTATTTTTTTTTTCATTTGTTGATGAAATAATCAATATATTTCTTAGTTTTAGTCACCATAGCTTAGTTTTCAGTTGTCAGTGAAAAAAGTTGATGAACATTTGTTAACTTGTCATAGTATATTAGTTGACAAAATCAACAGTGCTGAACTATAGAGGAATCTGGTGTGTTGTGGTGCAAGTGTGAAACTGGACCAAACCCCACTGACTCATCTCCAACCAATCACTAGAGAGAGGCAAATTCTGGTGTCCGTGGCAACAGGAAAAAAACAGGAAGTTGTGATGATGTCATCACAACATTAGCTCTTCCCCATATGGGTCCCATTCATTCATTCGCTCTCTTCAGGGGCAGATGCTGCAGTTGCAGTTGAGCCTACCTGAAGTGGCTTGTCTGTACTGATTAGTTAAAGGGCCACTTCAACACTTTTGAAACCTATCTTTACATAACTGGTCCTCTTAATGTTCTTTTTTTCATTTAAGCCACCGTGAACTACATCTGGACAACAATGCCTTTCTGGTTGTTCGTTTTTATTAAACTTTCGTACAATATTCTATTGGCCTACATATCAAATATTTGAGACTGTGCAAACAGATTATAAAAATGTTATCACCAAAGGCACAATTTTTACAAGTCTGTATCCAGCTATCAGGCAAAGCAATGAACCCAACATTATTACCGGTACCATTGGTGTTTATTGCAATCCTGAACTGCAATTTCTGAACTGCCCACAGCCGTCCTATGAAGATAGGATGAAAAGTAGTGAAGTGGTCCTTTATGTGTGTAGTATTCACATCCACATGTGATAAATCTAAATGTAAACTATAAAAAATAAACAAAAAAAGGAAACAACAACCCATGTTGCCGTCATTTTCACCATGGCTTACATTCTTCATGCTTTTTTGGAACCTTTTTAGGTGTTTCTGGCACTGGTGGAAAATAACTAAGGGTTTTACATTGCAGTATCGATACGTATAAGTAAGACAATAGAGTATTATTTCCACCTTTTTTTTTTGTTCTTGTCAAAACTAATTCGACTGATGTAAAATTTGACACTCTTGGACACCATTTTACATAATGGATGAATCACATGGCAAAGCTGTTCTTTTTGCGAGCTATTCCTGACCTAGGTCAGAGGAGGCATATAAGTCAGTGTGTGTGTGTGTGTGTGTGTGTGTGTGTGTGTGTGTGTGTGTGTGTGTGTGTGTGTGTGTGTGTGTGTGTGTGTGTGTGTGTGTGTGTGTGTGTGTGTGTCTTTGGTGTTGGACTGACTGATTGAATACTTCAATGACAGTTTGCAAACAGTACAGTGGTACGGTTATACAATAATGCTAAAAGGATAACACAAAAAGCCCAAAGCCAGGGCTTGTTTCCACTGTTGCCCCTATTTTGTTATCCCATTATTTTTGTAACCCGGTGCCAATTGCCAAAGCTCTAATCCTGGCCACTACTCTCTCTCCCTGTCAAACTTGGGAGAGCCCTGAACTGTGTTTATGTTTCCTTTAATACTGTGAGGAGTAAGTCCTATATGGAAGGAGCCTGTTATAGAGGGTGTGCAATAAAGTGAAAGGGAAATCGAGTGGCAAACAAAGTGGCAAAGTGACAGGGGAAAGTAAGTGCCATAAGTGTCATTTAATCAGAGAAGACTTTTCTGTTTGGATGTAGGGACTATCAAGGCAAGAAAAGTTTGCCACACAGTAGGCATTCCCACATTATAACTCCCGGGTATGATGATATCGTCAGGCGCATTTACCCTCTATTTCCAGATGCTTCAACATCGGGGCCCCACTGACCAGGGGGAGGCAGCATAGAGTGACGGGTATATCTACGTGTATACCCTAGCCTAGCATGGCACACTGAGAGAACATGCAAACTCCAACCAGAAAGGCCCTGCCTCCTACCCCCAACTTGGGCATACCGTATGGGCACTGACACTGAGTAGTGTCTCTTTCTATATGTATTCACTTCATCAAGACATGGCCACCACGTACTACGATCTTAGCATGATCTACACTGAAGTACATCTCAGTTGTGCCTCGGTCACTGAAGCCAGAAATACGCCCCTACTGGTGGGACGCTGCCCACGAGCAAACACAGCCATGAAACCTATCCGAGATAATCAGATTATCCATACTACTTTGAAATCTATCCTGCAGGCTAATCTGGCCCGCCATCCGTAGACTTTGGCCTATTAGATCAGATGATGTCATGCACCATAAACCCCCTTACCCACTCTCCCAAGTCTGTATCCCTCCCTTTAAACAACAGATGCTAGCGTTTCTCATTTACGTAAGGGTGTTACGAACTGCGTCACTGACAGTTTCTAGTGCAACATGTGTGCGTAATGAGTGTGTTTGTGTGTTGAGTGTGGTGTGCACGCACGTTGGTTCGGTGTGTAAGAAAGAACATCTGTGTTAGAATGATGTCACAAATCTCTACACTACCGTGTACAGTGTGTATTAGGATATGTAGACAGGTATGTTTGCGGGGTGTGTGTGTGTGTACACAACTGTACATACAGTACATGTTTCTCTTTTCTTTATGTCTCCGTGTATAGCAGTGTCTATTGGGACTACTAGGGGTCTGTGAGAGAGTTCAGGAGGTCCCAGCGAAATGATAACCCATATGAAAAAACATTATGAATAAAAATCTGGGCACCTTTCATACAAGCCACTTCACAAGAAAAATACTATGGATCTTATATCTGTTTTGAATGTCATTCTTATAAATTACAAAATTATATGTTTCACTTTACAAAAAAATACTATGGATCTTGCATCTTTTTTGAATGTCATATATAATTCTTATGAATCACAAAATGATAGGCTATATGTTTTATTTTATTTTTTACTTTACCAAGAAATACTACAGAAAATACTACTCTTATATTGACTTTATCCTGTTATATGAAAGAGTCTCCATATGTTTTTTCCATATGGGAATTAGGAACCAAATGGGCCCTTGTGGGTCTATAACAGCATACACATGGAACAGGTCCATGTTGTCCCATTTACATTGATGTCCCAGTGATAAACCTGCCATTACATTGGGGACCGTGGCATAATTTGGGTCAAACTGTGGGTCCTTGAAAGTTGAAATGCAAAATGGTTGGCATATCAGCATTCTAATGGGGTTCCGCAGGCTCATATGTGTCAGTTTGAGGTTCCTTTACCATGAAATGTTTGTAGATGTAACTTTATGTGTAGAGTACTATTGTATCGTAGGCTAAACCTTACTTGTTGCAGTGTGAGTTTTGGAAGTCCGTGTGTCTGTCCATGTGTTTCTTCATGCTTGGGTGGGTAAAGAGGAGCTGGAAAAAGAGAGAATGACGTTGCTGTCGGGCAGAAAGCTCGTATCTCCATGTTAACAGTTTTTATGTTTTTTTTTTCACTGATTAGAACAAAGAGCACTAGAATTTAATCTGGCCTGTATAAGAAAGAATGATACTGTATAAGTTACTTTATGGAGAGTCCTGCATGAGCTTTTGTGACTCTGCCAACCTCCCCTGGATGTGCGTGTTTCTTCTCTAGAGCAGTGGTTTTCAACCCTTTTCATATCAAGGCCCATTATTTATTCTGCATGGGCCATGGACCATCATTTGATGACATTTGGCCAAAACTAAAGGATATTTTGTTGTCCTTGGATAGGATTTACTCACACAATAAAGATAAAAAAAATTATTCTACATGAAAGCGCAACACGAAACAGTTCAACATCTAGTTCCAGATAAGGGTCCATTTGGTTACAAACTCCCTATTTAGAAAAGAACCAGCTGGAACCACTGCTCTAGATCAGCATACAAGAGTATCACACAAAAATGAGCCTACAAGCAGATCCACAAGTCCACAATCTGTCGTGAACTTGTAAATGTCATTATTTTAAAAATGTTTTCTTAAATGTTTTCACTTTAAAGAAATGGTTTTGGACATACAGGGATTCCATCCGACAGCGGCGATGCGTTCCCGGGTCCACTGCAGGTTGTTTGCTGAAGTTACTTGCTGGCCAGTGAGTGGTTTATGACAGCCATTTTAACGCTCGATTAAGAACTCCGACACAAGCCAACTGGACCCTGGTTAGCCAGTGATTTAGAGACATTCTCCTCTCTCTCTGGGAGCCACTGCCACACACACACACACACACACACACACACACACACACACACACACACACACACACACACACACACACACACACACACACACACACACACACACACACACACACACACACACACAGAGAGAGAGAGAGAGAGAGAGAAAGAGACAGATGTCAAAAAGCTGCACCACTTCGACACATGCGACTACAAACGTACCTGCATACGATTTGCACAGTGAGATCTGAGATTACACCTGTGATTTGATTTCCATTCACATTGTGGGTTGGGTCAAAACATGCAGCACTTCAAGCTTCAAGCACCTTCACAGTGAGCTCACAGTGACGTGAGATTAAAATCACAGCAGTGCGCGCACGCACGCGCACACACACACACACACACACACACACACACACACACACACACACACACACACACACACACACACACAAAGCTCCTGTCTTCTCTTCTGTATTCTATTCATCTATTCAGCCACCCGCAGTCCCTCTCAGGGCCACTGATAAAAAAGCACCAACAGGTACATAATATGTACCTGTTGGTGCTTTTTTTTTTATCAGTGGCGTGTGACACACACACACACACACACACATACACACACACACGCATATTATGCGTGTGTGTGTGTGTGTGTGTGTGTGTCATCACCACCGGTGGGGGTAGGTACTGTACTGTCACTACTGTACTTAGTTACCCTACACTTTTGAGGTATTTTTTCTTTACCTGATTATTTCCAATTTCCAGTAGCCTATAATTTTACTTCTCCTCCACTATATCCTGGAGGCAAATGTCCACTGTACATAATATTTGAAAAATGTAGTTAATACTTACTTTGGAGATTTTCATTTTGATTAAAAAACATACATTGAGCACTTCAACCTCATTCAGACTTTTGAAAACAGAGCAGAGCTACAAGATCAGCAAATTAAGATTTTGTACACACAAAGTGCAGCCATCCAACAGCACACGTGCCAAGGCCCACCTCGCTCAATCTTGATTGGAGGAAGCCTTTGCCAACCAAAGCCCAAAATGAAACTAGGATATTTTGGCAACCTGCAGTTCCCTGGGGACAGGCGTAAATGATTATATGGTGGGCACAGATAGTAGGAAAATAAATACACAAACAAATAAATAAGGTGACATTCGAAAGTAAAATCACTTAAGCCAGGGATTTTCAACCAGTGGTCCAGGGACCACCAGTGGTCCCTGAGAGGATTCCAGGTGGTCCCCAGCTAAATGATGGACAATTGGTAACCAAATGATCCCTTATAGATCTGTAACTCTAAAGAGTGTAAAATGAAACCAAAATGGGCCTGTAAGGGTTCCATTTGGTGGTGAGGGTTTCATTTTATACTCTCCAGAGTTCATTTTTATTTAAAGATCTGAATTTTTCAAGAACCTACACAATTAGAAAATGTAGACGAATTGTTATTTTAACCAATGCTTTGCCAGTTATCTCTCTATTGTGGACACAAGCTTGAAAATCTTTAGTTTTGATGGTCCGTGGCTAGAATGCAGAATGAATAGTGGACCCTGGTATCAAAAAAGGTTGAAAAACACTGACTTAGGCTTATATAGCCTACCTTTAAGTAATAAAAACATTTGAGTACTTTTACTTTTACCACTGCTCCCATCACCCACCCACTCACTCACTCACTCACCCACCCACCTCCTACCAGCCAGAGCCAGCCATCCCCACCCCCAGCCTGCGTCCCTCCCCATCCCTCCCTCTGCCTCCAGCTGCGTCCGCCGCTGCTCCCTGTCTAGCCGCCCCGGTGTGTGTGTGTTGCTCCGCCGCTGCTCCCCCTGCCCTGCTCTGCCCCGCTCCCACCACCACCACCACCAGCACCACCTCCCCCGGTACCCGAAGCCCTCCTGCCCTGCCTCCCTTCTCCCTCCTCTTATCTCTCCCCCCGGGGACGAACCCGTCTTTTTTGGGGGGTTGTATTTTTTTTTAGTGGATGCACACACACGTCTACCACCACCGCGAGCTGCTTCTTCTTCTTCTTTTGCAAACAACATGACGACTGGCATCGCCGCGGCGTCGTTCTTCTCCAATTCCTGCAGGTTCGGGGGTTGCGGTCTCCAGTTCGAGTCCCTGGCCGAGCTCATCGTCCACATCGAGGACAATCACATCGGTGAGCGGCTCGGGGAGAGGGGAGAGAGAGAGGGGGAGAGCTAACTCCAGTTAGCTGGGGCTATATAGCTAATGTAGCCACACACACACACATAGCAAACATAGCGGAATGCAAAGCTCGGCTTTCGTTTGCATTGCATTCCGCTATCTGTGTGTGTTACTGCTGGGCTTGTGCGCTTCATTCGCGTCGTAACAACTTGTCGACTCGTGTGGTCGAGACGCGCGAATGTGGCTTATGTGCTTGTTTGGCCGTGCATTGGAGTTATTAAATATTTATTATTATTTTGTATGTGTGCAACTATAATGTTCCCCATGCAGGGCCGCCTCCTCGGTCGGTCTTCCATAAACTAGCCATCCATCCATCCAGGCTGGCTCCTGTCTGGATCCCATAGCCTGGAGACAACGCTCTGCTCTGTGACTGGTTGCTTTTGTTGTCAGGCAACCTGCGAGCTGATTGATTGATTTGACATTTTTTATTTATTTCACAGTATGCGCTGCGCTGTGCCATGTGTTTCGAAAAGTGTGGTTCGGCGACCCCCAGGGACAGGGGTCCTTGTGGTTTTCAACCTTTTTGATACCATTTGATGACATGTTAGCCCCACAGACCCAAAATTAAAGATTCATTTTAATTTTCTCCACTTTTGTTTACACTCTCAGAGTTCAATTAATATGAATTGGGAGTCCCAGAGATAGAAATGCCATTAATTGGAGGTCTGTAAACTAATGCATCAAACTGGGGGTACTTGAGTTTAAACAGGTTGAGAATCACTCATTCCACAGGGTAATTCGTGTTAATTTGGGGGGTCATTGACATGAAACAGTTTTGGGAACCACTGCAATATGCACGGCAGAGTGGGTGCAAATTTCAAAAAGAGTTCCACATTTTGGTACCATAAGAGCGAATTTAGTTTAATCCCTTGTTTGAGCTGAATCTGGGTTGCACGTGGTTTGTAGAACTCCCTCTGGTGTTGTGGAGGTGGTCTTCGTTGACATTCTGGAAGTATTTAGACAGGTACAGGGTGTCTTGGTGGTGTAGTGAGTCTTGTGGACCAGACCTATTGCCAGATGCTGAACTTTGTTATTAACCCTCCCTAAGCCTTTCCAGCCTATCAAAATGGGCAGGGGTGAGGTGGGAGTTTGGCAAAGTAGTAGAAATGTAACATGAACTTTCCAATTTAAAGCGTTTACTTTCAACATTTCCAATTTCCTTTTTGCTGGTAATGGATTAGAGCAATGGTTTTCAGTCATTTTCATATCAAGTCCTATTCTGAGCCGCACAGATCACCGTTTGATGACATTTAGCCCCTTAGACCCAAACTAATTAATATTGTTGTTGCTGGATATGATTTCCGCAATTCCATTCTTTATTGATGTTGGTATCATTAGGAATCTTGCCAAAACACATTGTGGATGCAGTTGTGTCCCTGGTGACAACCAAGTGGCCAATTGTAGTGAGACAAACCCATCTGGGCGCCTGGGGTATCAACTTTATCAAGAGTGTGTGTGTGTGTGTGTGTGTGTGCGTGCCTTTGCATGTGTGGGGGTGTGTATGGGTGGGTGTGTGCGAGACGCGTGCATGCATGTGTGTGCAGGCCTCTAACACAGCATTGTGCATAACAGCAGGCATCCAGTGTTGATTTGGACAGCAAATTTAGATCTGAGTTATATAGTCTTTAGTCTTGAATAGTTTTAGTCACATTTGAATCCCCTGGATTGTTTTTATCGTTGATCTAGTTTTAGTCGACTACATCTACAGTTGATTCAGTCTACTGAAATGTGTTTTGGTGTGTCTGCTCTTGATGTCATTGTAATGAATTATTTTACCTTTGCTGGAAATAGACAATCTTCTACTAGCTTGAGTTAAAAGTTTGTAGATCTGCTATTTTCACCATTCAACCAGGGGTAAAATGATTTATACTGGATCTATTGTCCACCACTCCCTTCTTTTGCTCTAGTTTTTCTTTTTCTGACATAATTGTCAATATACTTTATTTAGTCTTGATTTAAGTCATCATAGCTTGTGTCTCTTGAGAGATGGTTTCATTGTAATTCCAGTTAGTTTTCATAATGTATTTGGCTCACTCACTGAAGTTCTGCATCTTGCAATGACGCAAATAGCCCGCTGTTACTTTTGTTTGTGTGTGTGTTAGATGATAAAAGCTTCTCTGTATCTACCAGATATGCCCAAACCACCTAAGCTGGCACCTTTCCAGTACTCTACTCGGAGTTTCTCTCATGTTGGCGGAACTTCTCACCCTATCTCTAAGGGAGATGCCAGCTACCCGTCATAGAGAACTCATTTCAGCTGCTTGTATTCGCGACCTTATTCTATCGGTCATGACCCACACTTCATGATCGTACACACGGAGTCCCTGGCTGATCTCCGTCTCTGTCCTTCCCTCATTCGTGAACAACACCCCGGAGAACTCTTTCACCTGTCCTGGGTCCTTACTTGGACTGCGCAATGCATTGGTTTACCCGCCATTTCCTTCTAATGTTAAAAACACTGTTTCCGTTGTCCCCATCTTATAAGCACATACAGTAGGCCTATCTCTGAGATTTATTCGTAGTGGCCTGCTCTGCGACTGAGCGGTCCAGTTTGATGGTGTGTCGCGGGTTTGTGCCCCCAGCCTCTCCCCCCGTCTGATTATCAATAAAGGCAAAAACGGTAACCAAACAACACAATCTTTATACTGATTGTAGCCTACTGTATATATTTTGCTCTCCACTGTCTGAAGCACAGCTCAACCTCTCCCTTTTAAAACTTACTGTGAAATCCTCTCACGGCAGTGGATCATTAGCCTATCATCCGCCCTATGGCCTAATGCATTTAGCCAGTATACTGTAGATGATAACCAGTAACGGCAGTAACGGATCAGGGGTAGAGTCACCGGATGTTAACCACAAGGTTGCCGGTTCAACCCCATGTGCCCCCGGTGCTAGTGTCGAAGTGTCCTCGAGCAACATTGAACCCCTAATTGCTCCTCATGTGCTAATAGGTGCCTTGCATGGTTTCCTCTGCCATCAGTGTGTGAAGGCGTGAATGTGATGCACAATCTATGTAAGCGCCTTGGATAAAGGTGCTATATACTGTAGATGCACCATTTACCAATTGAAACAAACTAGCAGTCAGACAGCTCAACTGATTTACCAAGTAGCCCTGAGCTAATCATTATTAGTGGCATGCGTCCATGTTCAGTAGACGAGGACAGCAAAGCAGGCAGGCAGGGAGGGAGACGGGTAAATGGATGCTCTCCACTAAGCCAGTTTCCATGGCAACCTGGGGTCCAGGGCAGTTTATTGGCCGAGGAGGAATAGCACACCTGCTGCCCCATTAACAAAGCCTCCCCCCCTGCCCCCACCCCCCTCAACCAATCCGCTATGGCGGTGGCGATGACAGCCAATCACGCTGTCATCACATCAGGACAGGAAGGAGTGTGCCGCTGGGTTTCTTTAGGTGAATGTGCCGCGCTGCGAGTCTGACTGCGGAAACACGCTGATTAGCACGCCATATGCTCCGTGGACCGCTTCCAAATTAATAGCCGGGAAGAAGTGAAATGTACACTGTCCTCCGCCTGCCCCCGTGTATGTACAGTGCAGCCATGAAGTCACTGTGCTTTACATGAGACTTGGTAGCCTGGGATGTACACTGTATGTGTGTATGATTGAGCAACAGAATGAACGAACACATGTGTATTTATTTTCCGCTTTTGTTAACAGCAGTTCTCTTCTCACACTCTTCCAGATTTTCTTCAAACAAAGTGACAGGCTGTACATCTGCTATATTTCGAATAGTAGGGGTGTAATGATATAGTAACTGCATCGAAAAATCTATTTTAATCTCAAAATTGAAGTGGAAATGAAGACACAATCTATTGTATCGTTTGATACAGTCAATAACTATTGAATCCTTATCATATCGCCAAAATGAACTACTATCGTCCATGTATCGTATTGTCAACCAAGTATTGTATGATATTGCTGTTAAAAACAGCCAACACAAAATATCTAAAATGGAACACAAGTGCTTTTAAGTAACTCTTGGGACTGTACAAAATAGCACATTCTAAAAAAAACGCATCCTAAACACTGAAGATGCCGTTTATCATGGGAATAATGACACATATAGCCCATTTTCACTGCGCGCCAAACACCACGCACACACCCCCATCGTGCACCCATCTGGCTCTTAGATTGACCTTTGACCCCGGGCAGCCAGCTGAGCAGAACGGAGGTCACTGCATGCCAGACCCAGAAGGCCTAATGAGATGAGACCCCTCCCCTCCTCACTGATCAGCTGAAAGCATCAGACATTACACTAGCCAATCAATAACATACAGCACCCCCAACTTACCCACAGAGAGAGAGAGAGAGAGAGAGAGAGAGAGAGAGGGGTGACAGATGTGGGG
Source organism: Benthosema pterotum (assembly GCA_039105355.1). Classification (NCBI taxonomy): domain Eukaryota; kingdom Metazoa; phylum Chordata; class Actinopteri; order Myctophiformes; family Myctophidae; genus Benthosema; species Benthosema pterotum. The sequence goes on along the minus strand of CM076970.1, from coordinate 19,652,890 downwards.
GTGGGGAGGTCGCTGTCTGCAATCGGCTCTTGTCTGTCTGTCTCCCTGGTTTTGATTTAAGTGGCATTGTGTCCTGGAGGAAATCTATTGTGTGTGCACGTGTGCCTGCATTGCTGTGTGCGAGACACTGCCACTGGCTAGGTGATTTTGTAGTACTCACAGTGACCCTATAGCAGGGGTCGGCAACCCAAGATGTTGAAAGAGCCATTTTCGACCCAAAATTAAATTCAACATCTGTCTGGAGCCGCATTTTATTTTTACTTTTTTCCTGAGAGTGTGCAAATGTGAACCAAGAAAAATCATTAACATGGTGAAACACAACCTTTCTTCAGAAATGGAGTTTCTAAAAAAAATAAAGGAGTTTTACAGAACTCCATTTCTAGTCCACACAACATCTCTAAGGTACATTTACATTAATGACATAGTAAACTGAGTAAAAATGGGTGGTTCAGATTGAAAGCTCCACCTCTGATAACTGCTGGGCTTTTTTGACATGGCCAAGTGCTACTTTAACTGGCAACTGTCAGACAGTGCAACGCGTTTTGGGTGACTGAAATGTTTATATTATTTTGGTGTGGATCACCACAGTGTGTGTATGTAATAATGTTACAGCCACTGAGCCACTAGGGCTGTGTTCTGGAGCCGCATGCGGCTCCTGAGCCGCAGGTTGCTGACCCCTGCCCTATAGGATGTTGTGGTGTATCATTTGGGCCAGCAGTTTTCAGCCTTTTTGATCCCACTATTTATTCAGCATTTGAGCCACAAACCATCATTTGAGGACATTTTTGGCCCCACAGACCCCACAACTAAAGATTTATTTTGGTTTTGTCCACAATTTCTCCACAATTCCAGGATGGATTTTTGTCCATTGATCTTCTAGTTGTGTAGACTAATTCAGATGTTGAATATTTTAACTCTTGAGAGTGTAAACATGAAACCATCCATTTGGTTTCATTTTTATGCTCTCAAAGAGTTACAACTGGTTAACCAACTTTCCATCATTTAGCTGGGGACCAAGTCGGGGCCACCTGTTGAAAACCCCTGATTTAGACTTGTTTCATCCAGTTTTCATCCAGGTGGTCTCTATTATTAGGCCCCATTTACACCGGAAGACAAATCTAGCCTGAATCAAATCCGTGCCACGTCCAGATTGAAATCTGAGTTGTTTAGATTTGTCTAAATGCAGGCAGATCGCATACAAACCACATGGAATCTTTTTTGTGATTGTTTAAACTAAAGTCTGTTTTCAACCCGTCTCAGTCTGAATGCAGCTGATCTAAATCTGGTTCCTTGTGACTTGTTTGCATTTATACTAGATTAAAAACAAGATCCCAATCTGAATGTGGCACAGATCTGAATGATTCAGACTACTGTAGATTTGGCCTTCCAGTCTGAATGCACGCAGATCTGTGACAGAGTGAAAGACCAGTTTTGAATGAGACTTGACCAGATATGATTGCATTCTAAACGGGGCCTAATATTGCTGGTTGTCATAGTGCACCGTTATATTACCAGAAACAACACTGCCCTCTAGTGGTAGAGTGTACTCCGTGCGACCTGAAAACATTCCTGCACTTGTGTAGGCAGAAGGAACGGTTTACTGCAGACATGCCAACATGAGTCATCTTTCCTTGATTCCCCTCATCCTTTTATTTACTTCTTCTTTAATAACAACTTGTCATTGCTAGCAGCAAGGCCAAACAATGCTTAATTCTACGTTGTTTTTAGAACATAATTGAACCCTTTCGAACGAAAACGAGGATTTCTGCATTGAAACATGTTACGGCTGAAGGTTGGAAGGGGGTGTTGGATGGGGGGGCAAACCATGATGACCTCAGTAAACCGGTTGTTTGTTGTTGTGCGTTTCCGTGTTGACACTGTAAGTCCCTGCAGGAGGAGGTGAGGTGACTGGTGTAGGTAAGCTCAGAGGAATGCGGTGATCTCACACACACACGCCGTCTCCGCGGAGCGGCAGCAGCAGCCAGAGCAGCCAGAGCAGCGGCAGCAGCGGCAGCGGCGGCGGCCTTGTGTCGGTCGGTCCCTCCCGTGCAAGCACATACCTGCCTCTTACCTCAGCTCACAGACACGACAGGGAGGGAGGAAGGGAGGGCCGTAGATTAGAACCGTGCATGCGGACGAGATTGAAAGCAGCCCTGAAGATGAGAGAGGATGAGGGCAGATCACAGGGTTTCCCCCCACCCACCCACAACTCTCAGAACCAGCGGCATGGGAGGGAGGAGGAGACCTGGTTTTATTCAACTTGTCCGGGCTGATATCATAATTAGGAGATTTGTTGCCCCCGTCGGCTGGCATCAACCCCCATTCTTTCTGACTTTTTACCAGTGTTTTTTAAGAGATGTTGTTAAAGGCTATACATCATTCCCCCCTTAGTGTCTTACCAGAAGGTGTCAGGCTAGCACTGTGGTTCAGGATGTATAGTATAGAGCAGTGGTTTTCAACCTTTTTGCAAACAAAACAGGCAAACATACAGATCGAAATGACCATTAATCTGCTACATTCTCTAATTGTGTACACTTAATTAAGTGGGTTAATTCACATGATTAATATTTTAACTCTTGATAGTGTAAACATGAAACCAAATACACCCGCAGGGGACCATTTGGTTTCACGTTTACGCTGTCAAGAGTTACATCTGGCTAACCAACATTCCATCATTTAGCCTGGGGACCATCTGGAGCCCTCTCAAGGACCACTGGTGGTCCCCGGACCACTGGTTAAAAAACACTGGGCTGTGTGCTTTTCAACTCTTTTCATATCAAGGCCCATTATTAATTCTGCATCTGATTCTGAGTGATGGATTTGATGGCATTTAGCTTCTCATACCCAAAAAGAGTTTGTCCACAATTCCAGGCTGCAATGATGAGCTGTCATATTAAAGATAACAGGCAAACAACGTCGATGAAAACGTCTTTCTGTAACTGTGTGTAGACCTCTTGTAAAATAAGTAATGTAGGCGTTTAACAATGATTTAACTCAGACTTTAATTCAGAGGGTAATTTTACACTCCATTTGGTGTCATTTTACGATTATAGTCAAAATTATAGTCAGTTAAAAAGCTGACTATAATCGTCAATAATTGTACCCATGTTGAAACCTTTTATGCCATTTGTAGGTTCTAAAAATTGCAGAAATAATGTTTGATCTACAAGGTCACAACTCAAGTTTATAGCGATTAAATATTTCAGTCATACCATAATAGCCAATATTTCAAGTTCTTTGTCCTGTGCAAGTTCAGTTTACAAAGCTGAAAAGCCCAACAGAACTGATGTTCAGTATATAGGACCAGTGCAAAAGGACATAATTACGTGTTGTACACTCAGATATCTGATATACAAGCTCACTGTCTTGTACATCTGCTATTTGAACATTTTATATTTTACTGAAAATATTGAAAGTGTGAGTGATTTAGATGGCATTTCTGTGTAGAATAAGCCTCAGGTCTATTAAGCAATTTAGACCTTGTTGTGAGTGCCACGCTACGCGTTTGTAGATTGGCTGTTTTTGAAAAAAAAAAAAAAAAAATCACATGGGGGTTCGGTGACCAAATATACATATCATTTTGGTGTTGTGAGATGAAATAGTTTGAGCACCGCAAATATAGAAGAAACATGTTTTCTTGGATTCCAACTGGTCCCCAGGCTAAATGACGGAAAGTTGGTTAACCAG
>CM076970.1:19644203-19646703 GCA_039105355.1 Benthosema pterotum | reverse complement strand
GAGAGACTAAACTCAACATCAAACGGTAGTCCTCCGTGGCTAAAATGCAGAATAAATATTGAGCCATGGTATGAAAATGGTTGAAAACCACTGATATAGAATATATGCAACTAAATATGCTGCACCAGTACTTGTTTTTATCGACACTGTGGTTAATTTACACTGACACGACATGTCAATGAAGTTACAACTGACTTTTTTTTGCCACCCGTGGCACCTTCCTAAAATCACCACTGCTCACGCTTAAGAGACATGCGTGTCTTCTCTGTGTTTCTGTGTGTTAGACAGCTCACAATTTATTTTCAGTGGGACTCTCTTGGCTTGACAAGACAACCTTGTTTGCTGCATGCAATTAATGCACACAAAAGTGCCGAATAAATGTTTTGTGAACGCATAATAGTGATTATTATGTCAGTTATGCTTACATAATCATGTCCTTTGGCATAATCAGGTAGTTTTTAAGGGGGCAGCCATGACAGACATGGTAGGAAATAAGATATATTTCGATGCATCCCTAGTCTATATGCATTGAATTTCCTGTACTATAGAACACAGCTGTGCACAGCGACAACAGCAACCTTTTTTCCCCAACTCTGTGTTAATTTGTCTGGTTTCCAACCATCTCCCCTGTGTGTGTGTGTGTGTGTGTGTGTGTGTGTGTGTGTGTGTGTGTGTGTGTGTGTGTGTGTGTGTGTGTGTGTGTGTGTGTGTGTGTGTGTGTGTGTGTGTGTGTGTGTGTGTGTGTGTGTGTGTGTGTGTGTGTGTGTGTGTGCTCGCTCTTGCGTGTGTGTGTGTGTGTGTGTGAGGGAAAGAGAGAGCTGGTCTCTACATCTCAGCAGCAGGTAGGATGATTAAAGCAGGGCTGTAAAAGGCCGCTGTGGACCACCGCAGTGGACCACCACAGGCGTGTGTGTGTGTGTGTGCTGGTGTTTCAGGGGTAAAGGAGACCATGGCAAGCAGGGGCGGATTGGCACATATTTTCCCACCGGGACAATTTTGCCTTTGCCAGGCCACCCTGGGGGGGCAGCTGGTTAACCAGATGTAACTCTTTGAGAGCGTAAAAATGAAACCAAATGGACCCATGCGGGTCCATTTGGTTTCATTTTTACACCCTCAATAGTTAAAATATTCATCATGTGAATTAGCCCAACTTAGTCTACACAACTAGAGAATGTAGAAGATTAATGGTCATTTTGATCTGTATGTTCCAGGCGAGCATCTAGCGCATTCCAGTGCATTTTGGATCTTGGCAGTTGGCAACACTGCCTCCAGCAGCGTGAGCGCCCTGGCGCACGGGGTGAACGGGAATATGCCAACTCTCCTACTTGAAGACTCTGGTGTAGGACACCTTTTCTTTTTTGAAGGATAGAAACACTAGTTTGCCTGGCCTGGGCCTGGCGCCCTGGCCTGCCCTAGACTTAAAAAAAAAAAAGAAAAAACCTGTCCAGGCCACTAGGTGGCGCAGGCCACCGGGAAAACTCCCTGTACTCCAGATGTCCAATCCGCCCCTGATGGCAAGTGTGTAATGCATGGTGCAATGCAGGAGTGCTCAGTGCGCGCACGTGCAAACATGCGTGTTGCAGTGTACATTTATTTAAGGGGGTGGGGAGGGGGAACAGCAGAGCCATGCAGTGTGTTTTGTGTTTGCTGGGTCTCCTTGGTTCTCTCCTGCGTGGTGGGAAGTCTGCATTCTTTCTTAATTATGAGGTGTGAAAGTCTGAAAACCAAAGTCCTAAGAGGGCCAACGTGCACTCGCACGCGCGCAGTGCACACACATGCACGCACATACACTAAAAGCTGAGACCCTCGGGTCTGCCCATGCACTGCCCAGTAGTTGTGTTGTTTATTGATGCACAAAGTTAATCCAGCTCTTAGCCATATAATGGTTTGCGTTGTACTATGCCCCGTACATGTGATAGCTATTATATGCACAGCTATAATTAGACCTACACACACACCCATGTGTGTGTTTGTGTGTGTGAAACAACACAAAACACACAAGCTCTTTATGAATCCTCTGTGTATATTCCTCTTTTGAACACTTGATGGCACTGGTAGCTCGCAAACCAAGCGTACCTTGCCTCCCTCCCTCACACACACACACGCACACACACACACACACACACACACACACACACACACTCCTGTTTTTCAGGTAGGGGGCCTTTTGAAGTCATGCTCCGTTCCCTCAGGCAGTGGAAGTTGCCTACTGTAGTGTTACTGATTTAGCAAGACTAACTGCGGGGAGGAAGCGCATGCACACACACACACACACACACACACACACACACACACACACACACACACACACACACACACACACACACACACACACACACACACACACACAGTGTTTCATTCACATTCATCACACGCCTCTTCCTCCCAGCTCTCTCTCTTTACCTTCCCTTTGCTTTACTTAGTGGAACTTTAAAGGGGAATTCCATCCATTTTCAACAATTTACTCTGTCATTAATATGCTTAAGAGATGTTATGTGGA
>CM076970.1:19601703-19636703 GCA_039105355.1 Benthosema pterotum | reverse complement strand
ATTATTATTATTTTATATATTATCTATATCACTTTGTACTTTTGGATGAACGTTTATCTTTGTAGTTTTTCAACGTTGTTGTACATTTGCACATTCGTATATGCTATCACACACTTTTTTTTTCTTTTCTTTTTTTTTTTTTTTCATTTTACTCGCGTAAAGTAAAGGTGCTAACTGTAAAAAACAAAACAACAAGAGAGAAAAAAGACAAAAAACAAAAAAGAAGCGAGAAACGCAAAGCGAGCGGGCAGGCGGGAGGAAGAAGAAGAAATGCAACTATAAGCCCTGCCCCCTCTTTTTTCTGATTGGTCGCCAGTAGAAGGAAGTCAACGCCCACTGCGTGTGAGAGGGAGGGAGGGAGGGCGGCAGGGTTACAGTGGGCTTAAGCCCATAAGGAGTTAACTTATACAGGATATAAGAAATAGATATATCAATATATATAAAACATAGATATGTATCTGTACAGTATATACAAAAAAAAGAAATATAAGTATTCATGAGCATATACATAAATAGTTACACTTTATTTCCAAGCTTTATTTTATATATTTTTTCATGTGTTTTAGGTTTTAGTGCGTGTATTTTCTCTTTATGTTTTCATTATCGGTCAAAAGTGTTCCTTTTCCATTCCTTATCAACTGAGATGTGTGGCCTGTAAGGGCAGAGCCTCAGTCCGACACTACAGCAGCATTCTTCCCTCAGTATTTCCCCCCGTAATGTCAAGACCCAGACCGTTACATGACACGATATGAATACCCAAATCTCTGCCAGTTTTAGCTCTTGAATGGGGCCACCTTACCTAACGTATCAAGTGTCTTGGGCTCCAACCTGCCCAAAGAAGCCAGTGCTACGCGACTGTCTTTTATTAGAAATGGTCCATTTTGGATTCAACAATTTCTGAACGTTGGCAGAAATTCAGAAAGGGGACGAAATTCAGGACGAAGACGTCCTCCTTCTGTTGGAAGGAGACGGCTTGCTATTCTCAGCCTTCCCAGGGTTAGTCTTTGGGGTGTTAAAAGATCGCGGATTGAGAAACTAAAGCCCAAATCATCAGTTGAACATTTCTGGCGTGCAGCGTTGTTGTGATTATCAACTGTCTCGCAGGTGAGGGGGTGTGCCATTAGGGCTCACTGCCCCTACTTATGAGTATGTGGCAAATACAAGTATTCATCTATCCGGGGGGTGAATCGTATCGCAAGACTATTTCATCCACGAACCAGGGAAGGATGCTCATTTCAAAGCTACTTTGTCACTAAAAGAGTCTCTCTTTATTTTTATATGTCCTTCACAGATGACAATTCATCTGCGCGTTTCCATAACGTTCTACCTTTCGCTATATTTTTCCACACACATCCAGGATTTATTCCTGGTTCGTGTGGGTATCCCCCCAACCCAGTGCTGCGTTCATTCGTTCGTTTGTTCATCAGAGTTTTGGCCTTGAGACGCGGGGGCTAAGCGTCATGCTGTGTCGCTCCAGTTTGCCAAGAGTTGTTGTTGTTTTTCTAATTGTTCTCATTTTTCTTTTCCATGATTGTTGCCAACAGCTCATCACTGCCAAACACTGACCATACCATGTGCCTGAGTGGGGAGGGAGGGAGGGAACTTTAAGGAGACACTTTGTCTTCATCCAGGAGGCTGAAAAATGTATGTTGCCGTTTTTTTCCCCCCTTTTGCTACGGCGCCTCCCAAAATGTCTTGATCGATGGACGGAATGTTTTTTTTTTTTTTTCCTTTTTCTTGTCTTGCATGCTTTCTGTGTTCAAGGGATTGTATCATGTACTGTATGTGCGAGGAGGAGGAGAGGCAAGTTTGATTCGTATTTTTTCCAAGAGATTACCATCTACAACCTTTCATTGTAGATCACAGCATTCCAGTACTGTGTGTGTGTACGAGTGTGTGCGTGTGCACACTCTACGCACATGGCGTGAGTGTATCCTTATACATTGCTTTAGTTGCTCAGTGGTTCTCAAAGAGGAGTTGTGGAGTGGCTCACAAATTCTGAGTGTTATAATGGCCTTATAATGGCCTTATAATCCTGGTTCATGTAATTGATCGACGGCCAAATACTGTGTCAATACGTTACTTTTGAGAATCACTGTTGTAGCCAAGTCATTTTTTTTTGCAGTATCATGGGCAGTCCTGTTGTTATTGCTCTCTTGTGTTTCCGCAGTGCTACTACCTGCATACAGTAGTTGTTCTGTTCTGGCTATCGTGTAGTTTCCTGTGCCATTCTGGAGTTCCTGCAGTGCAGGGGAGTGAGCTAGAATCGTGTCAACAACACTGTGTTACAGTGGCCAATGTTTGCATCGAGTGCTGCCTCCAGAAGAAAAACAAAAAAGAATGCACAGTGCCCGTACCAAGACCCATTCATGATGTCATTAACCTAAACCCCAGTCTCACCCAAACACTGTGAAATGGCAACGGAATTGCAATTCCATGCATACAAGGCCCCCCTGTTCTCCCCATAGACAATGACTGGGGGTAAAAGTTCGGTAGAGCTGATGTCAAACCCAAACCCTCAACCCAGAAATTGTACTGTACATCCTTCTCGCCCCCCAGCCACGGTGAAATAGCACTTCAGTACTAGTAAAAGCCACACCTCGGCCGTGGTCACAACAGCAGTCGTGTCATAGTAGTGCTCAGATTTTTTTCCCTCATGCGCGTATGTATGAAGTCACAATTCCGTGCCATTTCACCGCATTTTTGTGAGACGGGGTTGCATTTCCCCATCATGGACTCTCTTTTGTTCTTCTTTGTTTAAATTACTTTCCAGTGGTTCAGTGCCGGAGAACATTTCTATATTCTGTAATGTTGTCGAGGGGTATTGTGCAGTGGCCTCCTACATGCGCGCACACAACCCTCCACTCCCTCCACAGGTCCGCTGTTGTCATGGGCTAGCGTTAGCGATAGGTAGGTAGCGCATGGCCTTATAGGTGGTATACACTCACACTTTCCAAGCACAAAGTTTACGTATAATTTATCACCGTGTCAGATAAGCAAGCTCAAAGTTCCAGTGTTAAGAGCCCGACCGATGTTATTGGCCGTTATTTCTTGCCTTTTGTTATGACTTTGTCGCTGTAGAGACTCCTCGTAGTCCACCTCTTCCTCGTCATACTCACTGCCTGGGGATCCCGGGGAGGGTCCGCCATTTTGTTTTGTTTTTTAGCAATTATGCAGCCGACAGAATTAAAAAGAGGTTCAAGTTTAGTTTGTGTTTGTTTTGTTGCGGTCAAATAGACTTTTTTTTAGATTAAAAACATTAGCACTTTTTTGTTCAAAAATATCACTCTTGTCTCTGCTGACTAATGACTATACGTGATAAATTTCCCGTTCTGTGCATGATAACGCTAGCATTTGAATGGCATAATGCATTCGAATGGCATAATGCATGATAACACTAGCATCGGTCGGACTCTACTCATGCATATCTGTGCATATTGGCCCCTTCTAGACCCTCAGTCACCTATTTTGTTTTAGGGACGTCCCAAATGACAGAAAAGGGCCCAGGAAGGGGGATATCCTCTGCATACCAACCAGAGGAACTGCCCAGAAGGAGATAGTAGTAGTTGTGAGCCAAAGCGGTGTGTGTTTTTTGCGTACAACAGACAAACCTTTTTTCTTATCCTCTGGTGTCCTTGCCATACCTCACAGCCGCCAAGGGAGTGAGTTTGCGTGTCGGGGAGAGGAGGGGGATTAAAGTGGAGACAAAGAGTCGGAGGGGGTCTGTCAAACACTCGTAAAAAACAAAAAACACACATCCCCTCACTCTCTCTCTCCCACCGGAGACCACTGCCGCCATGGCAACAGCGAGGACACAACTAGTAACGAGGGCCAGTCGCAGTATTATGACAAGTTGGGGGAGGGAGGGAGGGTTTGTGTGTGTGCATGAAAGCGAGGGAGGACTTCTTCATACTGTGTACAGTGAATGTATTGTAACGTTGTGTCTGTCAAGTGCTTTTAAATTATATATTTTCGTATGTCAACGTTGGAGACCGATGTTTCCTTTTTTTAGTACGGGGGAAGTGGGGAGGGGTTGGGTGGGTGGGGGGAGTGGAGTGTGTTACACGAGGAGAGTGACTTGTTATACGTGATGTCTTTCTATCCACAAGAGAAGCTGCTTCGTACGTTGTGTAATCAGGAAACATTTGAGGAAAGAATAAAATAAATAAAAACAGGAAAATAAACCAAAAAGGTGTTTTATATTGGTGTCGTTATTTCTTCCAGTGGGTTGTTTTTTGATATCCTTGTGAAATGGCCGATAACGTGACCAGGCCTGACGCCACTCTTTGGGGTTTAGTCACTGTCCAATAGTCTAGCAACGGTTGATGTGTAGGTCAATGACAGATAGACTAAAGAAGCAGGGTAGCTTTCACTTTCCTGGGGGTATTTTTTTACATTTTAGCAGTGAGCCCAGTGTCTCTGATGTCACCGACACTGTACAATTCCAGAGGCCATGCTCAACAGTATTTCGCATGTATTGCACCGCCTTGTTGATAGGCTTTTACTGAGACAACATGATATCAGAAACACTGGGCTCACTGCTAAAATGTAAAATATCTAAAACCACATATTACACACACAAAACCAGGTGTTCTAAATATTCTAATTGTCATTAACATATATATATAATTTATATATATATATATATATATATACATATTTGTTTGAAAAAAAAGGTTGTGTCCCTTTAATTAAGTGTTGGCAAGAAATTTACCTACATGACACAAACTTGTCGAGAAACACTGACGTACAGTTTAAACGAAGCATACTTTATTCATCATAAAGACCGTTTGCAATAGACGTTAAAACCTCCAGTTGCATTCTCACAACAACAGCTCGACTGGGACTTGACACACACACTCGCACACACTCACACTTGACTAAGCTGTACTGTATGGTGCGTGTGGAACTTTTGAAGCCTGGATACGACACGGTCAGTGGTCACCTTGACATGGCAGTACGGTCTGATACGAGCCGTTAGATGAAGAATAATCTGCTAGTTGAGATTGAACAGGTTCAGTGTGTGTGCATTCTGCACATACACACAAACTCACACCATGCACACAGGGACGGAAAGAGAATATGGGGTTAAAAAAAAAGAAAATAAAACAAATCACATTTATAGGGTCAACATAAATATCAAAAGTACTATCATAAAAGTGCCTGTCACATTGCATCCTGCCCATAGCTTCCGGGGTCTGCCCAAGGCATGGGTGAAAAAACCTCCATAGTAAATCAAAAACATACAGTGTGAGCATATGACAAATAAAATGTAAATTGCTGGCATTACTATGCAACAGTGGTTTTCAACCAGTGGTCCTTGAGGGGGTTCCTACTTCCAGCTGGTCCCCAGCTAAATTACGAATAAATGGAAATCAAAACGGACCGTTATTTATAAACCCTTGAGAGCATTTTGTTTCATTTTTCACTCTCAAAAGTATCATTATTAAAGTTTCATTGTTAAAGTCTAGGCTACACAGAATGTAAAGACAAGGACTGAATGTTTGATCAATGTGTGCCTGTTACCTCTCCTAGCGGACTCACCACCAATGCAGCATGGAATTGTGGACAACATCTTAAATAAAATCTTAAAAGACAACAAAAATGTGCAAAGTTTTGGGCCTGGAAGGCTATATAATGGGTCAAACATACTGTGTATATAATGGGTCCTCCTATGGAAAGAGTTGAAAACCACTGCTCTGCACACACCAGGTGGAGGCTGGGGTGGTCACAAGAGCTCACACAGGACTCTCCATACAGTATCTTATAATTCTTTCATATACATATATATACTATACAATAGTACATTCAGAATAAAGCCTTATTCAGTGCAGATAAATTAAAATGTAGTGCTGTTTGTTCTCTCTCTTTTTTTTTAAACGTTTTGACGTCTTTGCTTGTAGAGTATTGTATTGTACACAGTAGTAGTTGTAGTAGTACGTACGCACACACACATGCACGCGCACACACACACTTACATGGTGCTTCCATACACAAATACAGAATCAGACTGTTAAAAACATGACACATTCGATTGTATCCAATGCTGATTTGTGCTTAGAAGCAACTTTTGTTAATTCCAACCCGCCCTACTACTACGTCCAGTGGCGTTTCTAAGCAATTTGGAGCCTCAGGCTAGATTTTCCAGGGAAAATCTCCTGTAACGTCATACCTAGGATAGGCACAGTAAAATTGTGCCTCCCAAGGGATAAAATTATGAACTATTTTTAAACTAAAGAACATATGTGTTTTAAGTGTTCAATTCTAGTTATAGAGGACAAGAATTGAACACTATACTTGTCTAGAGGACAAGTATAATGTATTTATCCAGATGTGGCTTATTAGCCTGGGATCCTTTTAAAGCATTTCTGGTGGTCGCCCCGGTGCCCCCCTAACCCCCCGCCCAATGGCGCCCCATGCAACTGCCTAGTCTGCCTAATGGCAAAAACGCCCCTGACTACCCCCTTCTAGGCTTGTCAGTGTCAAAGTGCCAAAATATGAAGCAACGCGTCTCGGCTAATGATTGACTAATGGTGGCTGCTTTTCGCTGGCAAACCCATATATACGTTATTGTGTAAGGATGAAGCGACTGGAGCTAACGCCAATGCACCTTCACAACAGTTTGCTGTTGTTCTAAAGGTGGAAACGTTGTTAGCTCCGTATGAGCTATATATTATGCATGTAGTGATGATGGAATGCCTTGAAACAGAGTGAGATGTTCACATAGAGACAAAACAAGAGGGTGCCATGACCAGGGTTGGGGATGGTTTCTTTCTGTTGTTACTGGCACCGTATTCGATAGTCTATGACATTTAGAGATCATATTTTGTTATAGAATTCAGAATTCATTCAGACAACTCCAGGCTCTCCAAATGCTCTTCGATCAAACAGAAGGCAAGTGACACAAATTGCTAAATACTGATTGTTTTTTGTATGACTTCGGGCTTCGGCATAACATCTAGTCTCTCTTTTGGGTCTCAGCCTGAAATGTTTGGGAACCGCTGTCTTGGACACTGGGAGGTGTTATTTTCTGATAAAAAAAAGCTGTCATTTTCACTAGGTGTGTGAGGTCCTTTTCTACTCTGTCAGGATTGCCATGTTAATGATTGAATATGAACAGAGCAAACAGATCACTCAACAAAAAAACAGTCTACATTACATTCTGTTCTTTTAGATTGTCCATTCGGTTGTCCAAAACGACACCCAACCGATCCTGGGCAACATTCCATTTCGGGTTTATGATCCGGCCGGGAGCCAATGGTAATGGAGCATTACGCCGGAAGCAGGGATTAAACCCGGACCTCCCACTTGCCAGACCCAACATGCAACGCGTCGTGCCAATAGGGCTGAGCCCAATTGGCAGGACTGTTGCAGGCTGGGGGCTACAATCACCAGTCTTTGGAATGCGTCCACACACTTCACACTAAACACTGTGGACCGCCAGACCAACACACAACCCGTCGTGCCAATAGGGCCGAGCCCGATTGGCAGGGCTGTTGCGGGTTGGGTCTTGGCTGGGTCTTACAGTAACTACAGCGTCATGTAGTAGTCAAATGATTTCTAGTCATCTCTCAGAAAATCACATGGCGGAATCAGTATTATGAATCGGTAATTCCGCCTTGTGGTTTTCCTACTTGATGACTCCAAATCAGCGACTACAACATGGCGTAAATTACCATCCGCTCCAGACCGGTTCACAAGGCGGCTATTAGAGCACAGGCCAGGCTTTCCTCCGAGGTGGGAAGCCTGGTGACGTGAGGTTAAACCCTAACCCGGCCTCCAGCCCCCTAAGCCCCCTCCCTCTCTCCCCTACCGATCCTGGAGCGGTGGTAGTGGTAGTGGAGTTACGGACCGGGTGGGGGGTGGGGTGAGGGTGAGGGTGAGGGCTACTCGATCTGGTCGAAGTTGAGCACGTGGCCGTCAAAGTGCGTGAGGACGTGCCTCTCGAAGAGCTGCTGCTGGCAGTTGAGGGGGAACTGCTCGGAGCAGACGGGGCACACCTTCCAGTGGCTCTCCACGTGCTGCTCGAAGCTGCGCTGCTCAAAGTGCGGCGGGAAGATCACCTCGCACAGCGGGCAGCGGCGGTGCACGTCGTTGCTGCGGGCGGAGGGGGGGGGGATTATAGCATTACTTTGTACAATCAGTGTTGATTTCCACTGACGAAAACAAACTGGAAACTAAATTAAGCTATGGTTGGACCCATTCTGTAACTGTACTTGTGTTGTTGTTGTTGTTGTTGTGTTTATTGTTCATTGCAAAATAGCAGTTGATCATGGCTCATAGCGCGCCGCAGAGGGCGCACTATCAGCCGTGAACACCTGCTATTTTTGGGGAGAATGCAGCACAAATCTCTCAGTATGTTCTTTCAGGGCGAATGTTTTGAAGAATCTACAATGTCATGACAAAATCAGAGGAGGTCTCTGTAGGATTATAGCCAAAATGTGTGTGTGTGTGTGTGTGTGTGTGTGTGTGTGTGTGTGTGTGTGTGTGTGTGTGTGTGTGTGTGTGTGTTAGTTACCTGGAATCAAAACAGAAGCTGCGGCGGGCATCGGGGCGTCTGCTGGACAAGTGGTGATCGCAGGGTGGCTGGGCTGCCCCCGCCGGTGCATCCACCACCTACGAACCACACACACACACGCACATTAAGCCCCAGAAAATGTACAATGTAGGCAGAAATATCAGGCTCTTATTAATCCAGAACAAATTACAGTAAGCAAGGTAAACGCGGTAACAGATACCCAGGGGCGGATTGGCCATCTGGAGTACAGGGAGTTTTCCTGGTGGCCTGCGCCACCTTGTGGCCTGGACAGGTTTTTTTTTATTTTTATTTTATTTTTTTGAAAAGTCCAGGGCAGGCCAGGGCGCCAGGCCCAGGCCAGGCAAACTAGTGTTTCTATCCTTCAAAAAAGAAAAGGTGTCCAACACCAGAGCCTTCAAGTAGGAGAGTTGCCAACAGTGTTGCCAACTGCCAAGATCCAAAATGCACTAGTGGCACTTCCAAAATGCACTAGAATGCGCTAGATGCTCACCTGGAACATACAGATCAAAATGACCATTAATCTTCTACATTCTCTAGTTGTGTAGACTAAGTTGGGCTAATTCACATGATGAATATTTTAACTCTTGAGGGTGTAAAAATGAAACCAAATGGACCCGCAAGGGTCCATTTGGTTTCATTTTCACGCTCTCAAAGAGTTACATCTGGTTAACCAGCTGCCCCCCCACCAGGGTGGCCTGGCAAAGGCAAAATTGTCCCGGTGGGAAAATATGTGCCAATCCGCCCCTGATGATACCTCAAATTCATAGAGATGGTGATCTATATTGCCATCAAACAACACTGGGCGGCGTGTGATGACACACCGTGAAACACGATTGTTATACACTTATCGCACAGTGTTTTATATTTTTTTTAAAACCCAGTCTCATTGAAATTGAACTAGAGTCGCGTTTTATCAATCCCCGTGTGAAACGCCCTTTATCTGCATAATTTGCTGCTGAGCATTTAGAAAAAAGCTGCATGTTTTCCAGTGCACACATCTTGCTCTAGAGCCTGATTACAGATCCAGGGCCTTTAATTTCTCCCAATTAGCCCCTACTAGCACCTCGTTATGGGAGCGCAGGCTCACGGAGAGTGACGCTAATTAGAACTTGATGTAAATGAGCTGGGATGCTACAACTCTCTGGTGGTGGTGGTGGTGGTGGTGGGGGGTGGGGGGGGGGGGGTGAAGCAACCCCTTCAGCAGGAAGACCAAGAGAGACAACGGACTGAAGGGAAAGACAGCAAACATTGGCTATAGAGGTGAGCGGTCCCGACCGTATCATGATGTGGTCCAGAAATGATTTCCCCCTTCAATTTCCTCATTTTTTCGAAACAAAGCCAACTTGGGTCGTGGCAAACAACACAAACACACAATGTTTTGGGACAATAAAAAAAATCTTAAAGAAGAAGAGGATATTGTGGGATTTGTCACGACCCGAGTTGTTTGCCACGTAATTGTCTTCATATACAGTAGATCATTTTCGAAAAGCTTATGAGGAGAATTAATGCGGATATCATTTCTGGACCACGTAATGAAAGGGAAGGGACTGCTCAGCTCATTACTGTATATCTGTGTCCCTTTTATGCCATGGAGTTCTTTGTCAGGCAAGGGCCAAATATGGATCTTATCTGTCAGAACAATCATTGTTATGTCAGAACAGGCTGGCCCCGATATATGGAGATATAGTGTACGTGTGACAGGTCCAGAGCCTGGCATTTATGCTGGTTCTGGAGTAAACCTGCTATCCGAGGGATAGTGCAAAACCTGACATCTAGGTGCACCAAAACACATTTTTTAGATTCAGTCGGATGAAATCAGCGTCCGTGCTGGCGGACTCACGGTAGGAGGCGGCGGCTCGTCCGGCGGGTGCTCCAGCCCGTCGGGGGGGCTCATGCTGCGGGACGGCTGGATGCGGACCACCCCCCGGGGGTCCCAGGCTCCCCCTGCTGCCACTCCGGGAGGAGCGCCGGCCCCGTCGGGGGGGCTGGGGAGGGGGTTTATGGGGGGAGCGCAGGGCTGCGTGGTGCAGGACGACGACACTGACGGGGCCTCCGGGGGAGGGCGGGACGTCTGGTCAGGGGACAGCGCTCCGTCGCCCCCGTCTGGGTGGAAGAATGACACACAAACAAACACTCAAAGTTTAAAAAGAATAAAGCCCCGACACTGCCCGTTGTCCATTCCTCCTTACTTCTGTGAGAGATGTTTATATTTACCCATCCTCCTTCTACACATCCTGTAAGCTCACTTAAAAAATAAAAGTAGTGTTTAGCTAGTGCTGGTGTCTAGTAGTGAAGCTTTTATTTTGAAGAGGAGGAAAGAGGAAGTATGCTTCGGTTGTGCCATGCTAGCCTGGTTGTACTAGCCTAAAACACTAGCCTACTACATGCATTTTGGGATTAGTGTAAACAACTTTTGGAATTACTTATACATAGTAGCTCGTCTGTGGTTACATCTTTAGGTGAGTACTGATTAATTCATTGTATAAGTTTCATGCTGTTCATCTTCAAAACAGCTACTCCCAAAATAACGTTTAAATTGCAAGTTTAAATTATTCTCATTCTACACTACTAGTCTGTTTCTGTCATTACCTGCGAGGATGGCCGCCGTGCCTTGTTTTATATACTGTCTAATTCATATGTGGGTGACGAGGGTCCACAGTTGTAAACCCACATACACAAACTGCTGTTGTTGTTGTTGCTGCTGCTCACATGTGCATGTTGCACAGTGTGCACAATGTCTCTGACATAGTTTCTAGTAACCTTGTTCATATGTGAGTGATGTGGTATCATGTGGTGTGATGTGGTGTCACTGTATCACTCAAGATAACCAACTTGTACATACATTAAAAACAAAAAGGAGAAAAAAATGTTGGGTAATGGAAAATATCAGAAAATAATCTACTATTGTTACTTTTTATAGAAAGTAATTTGTAACATACAGTACATTCATCACTATACACACAGTACATCCAGTACATGGAGGATTCATACGTACCGCGGGTGTTGTCGCTGGAGTAAGGGTTTCCGTACTGCAGCTCGGCAGGTCTGTGCGGGACGAGGGGCGGTGGGGAGGGGTCCTGGGGGTAGGGCAGCGGGTAGCGCAGCACCACCGTGTGCTGCTGGGCCTCGGCTCCGTGGGGGACCCCCCCTGCCTCCCTCTGTCTGCACCTCTGGAGCTCCTGACACACACAGAGACATTTTTAGAACTTTAGCGGAGGCTTAACTCCGGCCTGACGGCGGGGATCAAATCATCGTGCCAATACAGTAAGTGAAAACCTGGTCGTAGTGTTGAAACATATTCCAAAGTGGTGATCACGACAACAGAGCAGAGAAGGACAGCTGTCTACCGCTGCTGCCGTTGTAACTGCATTGAGACTCAATTTCCCAGAACCCTTTGCGTGCCAGCAAGAAAAAAAAGTCTTAAAACGCATCAAAAGTGCAAATGATAATAAAAAGCTAACTTGTGTTACTTGTTATTGGTTGGGAAGCTGTTCTTCAGTCTATAGCAGTGGTTTTCAACCGGTGTGTAAACATGAAACCAAATGGACCTTCGGGTCCATTTGGACAAAAGCAAAAGAAATGTTTAGTTTTGGGGGTCTGTGGTGCTAAAATGTGGTCCGTGGCTCAAATGCTGAAGAAATAGTGCACCCTGAGGTCAAAAAGGTTGAAAACCACTGGTCTATAGGAATAAAGCAATACAGGAATAACCCAGAGTGATTTACAGTAATGAGGACCAACACAAGGTAACGGCAGACCAAGATGCAGACAGATGGACTACATCGAGGACTCACTGGCCCATGAAAGCCTCAAGGTCTTTTTATATATATACAGTATAACTGCATATACTCAATCCATACATACTCTTGCTTTAACTAAATTACTGCCACAGAAAGAGAGTGAGAGTGAACAAGAGACAGAGAGGTTCACTCGAATACGGAAACCGAAAGCTGACGCGCACAATATTTCCCAAGAACGGCGGCGTACAGTGATATGTGTACATGGCATCCCCCCATCAAGTATAAAGTAAACAAATGTGCATCGGCTCAAGCTCAAGAGCTTTCTCTGCGTGAGAGAGAGAGCTCTCAGGAGAGAGTAGGGGGGACGGTTGAGGAAAGAAAGTTTTTTTTTTCCTGAGGCATTTATGGCATTACATTACGTTACCTTGCGGCAGTATAACGAACTGCCCTTTTGCAAGCGAGGTTCCGAAGGCAAAGGCATTAGGCAAAAGCATTACCCTACTCATTACCGCGTAATGAGTGTCAAACTGCCGACGCCTGACGTGAGAACTAGAGCTCCATCATGACTCCTCTCTCCTCACCCCCCTCCCTCCCTCGGCCAGCCTCCATACATCCTACTCTTCCTCACCCAATACATGGACTTACTCACATAAAAGTATGTATATCATTATGCAAGAACTAATCTGTTACAAGTACAAAAAGAAGTATTGGAGAAGGAGAAAGTACTGTATACTCGATAATGCAGAATGTCCCATTTTGAGTATTCAAATCCATGAATTCTTTTTTCCTTAAATTTTTATCCCACGATTTTGTGACCCATTTTTCACCCAGTGCCAATTCCTAAATGTGATCCTAGACTCTACACACCCTACCCAACCTGGGGAGGGAGCGGACTTGCCTTATGCTTCCTTCAATGCATGAGGAGTCCAAGCTGCCTTCTTTTCACCTGACAGAGGGGAGTTTCCCTGGTTGGATATAGCACGTGGAAGGAACACGTTATTCCAACCAGTTCCTGTCCCCTCCATCAGGTGCCCCGGCTGGCCAGGGGGAGGCAGTTTAGAGTCCAGGATTACTGCATGTTTTTGTGAGGGTATCTACCCTATAGGGGACACGGGGAGAACAACTTCACACAGAAAGGCCCTTTTGCCGACCCCGACTTGGGCACTGATGACGCAGAGGATCCTTGTAATCAAGGACCAATCATATGGTGTGTGATAATGTGTGTGTGATCTAATTTTCCCAGGAAACAGTAGCCCCATCATCACTTTTCACCCCCATCATCACAAATATGCCAGTCATGATGGATATCAAATGTAAGCTTTGTTTTTATAAGAAAATCAGTATTGCAGTGGTTTTCAAACTTTTTTATTCCAGGGCCCACTATTTATTCAGAATTTGAGCCACGGTCCACCATTTGATGACATTTTCACCCCACAGACTCTAAACTAAAGATTTCTTTTGGTTCTGTCCACAATACCAGGATGGATTTCACATACAAACCGAATATTTTAACTCTTGAGAGTGTAAACATGAAACCAAATGGAACCGCAAGGGTCCATTTGGTTAAAGAGTTACATCTAGTTAACCAACTTTCCATCATTTAGTCTGGGGAACACCTGGAACCCTCTCAAGGACCACTGGTGGTCCCGGGACCACTGGTTGAAAACGACTGTAGTTAAGTAAATCAACTCGGTTACTTTCCAAAAAAAGCTCTGCGCTCCCCCTTCGCCTCCTTTTGTCTCCATCCTACATCCTTCCTTCCCTGACCATGTCCTCCTCCTCTTCCTCCTCCTGAGGACTTCATTAGCGCGCTCCTTTGCGGTTTAACATTTAAACCGAGGTTGGGAGGGTCGAAACAAGACACGCCGCATGGCATTTGCACTTGTCTTAATGGCACCGTGGCACGGCGGTGACAGAGGCAGGTATGGGTGTATTCATTAGGGAGGAGAGGAGAAGGAGTAGAAGTACAGGCCGGTTTGAGATGAGGACTGAACACACGAAGCACATATACTACCTATACCCACATACATACTGCATGTACTGGATGCGTTTTCTGACGCTGTCGTGTGGCTATATACTGTATATATGTATGTGTATTGGTGATATTAGGCGTTTAAATAAGTTCTGTAAATTGTCAAATCCCAGATGAGGGTTTGCACCAGTGTGGCTTTGTATTAGCTTTGCCTATAACAGTGGTTTTCAACATTTTTGGCACCAGGGCCCACTGTTTCTTCAGCATTTGAGCCACAGGACACCATTTGAGGACATTTTAGCCCCACAGACCCCAAAACTTAAAGACAGGGTATCATGCTAATATCAACTTTTTCTCATTTTAACTATGACAAAGTTGTGATAACATTCGAAAATGCAAACATATGGCTATATAAAGCCGTTTCTATGCTGTATCGGGTCGGAGGACACTCTTCTGAAAAACCCCTCCCACCAGCTCGGAAATGCCCGAGCCAAAACAGCGCGTCACCAGTAGAACACGCTGACGTCACACCTCTAGGAACACATAGGAACACATGTTAAAAACTCCTCGGAATTCCATTATTTTAGCGTCATGTTAATGAAGTAAATAAAAATCTTTTTTGGTTAGCATGACCAGGGACCGCTATACTATGCACTCGAGATTTTTTGTAAATAATCCGCCAGCCGTTTTTGCATTATCTACGGGGAAACACGGCTGTGCACGGCTCGCATTTCTCCACAGGCTTGGGGGGCGTGTCTTTCTTGAGTCACTGTATCCAACCTCCAGGCTGGTTCCAGCGGGCCACGCTCGCTAGCCTGCCCATGAAGAGATTACGTCTCTTGGGCAGGCTAGTGAGGTTTACTCGGTGTCGGTATGGGGGGAAATAGACAGAGTTGCGATATTGAGGGGGCAGAAAATAGTCTGGTTACGTGGTTCATGTACTTGCGCGAGCCCATAGACTCTAATGTATGTAGTAACTTCTTCCTGTTCTCTCCCCAGCTAGTTATCTATATAACGTAATATAGGCTATAATATAAAAAAATAGCTCTTTAATGTGAGCAAGGCGGGGAGTTATAATCAGTAATATTGTTATAACCAGAATTATTTCGACCAGATGTAAACCATATGGCATAATGACGGTCGTATTGCAGTATAAATAAAGCCTCTGTATAGCCTGGCTCAGCCCTGAATCAGCACCGTAAAAATACTACCTTATTTTTTCTTTGTGATTCAAGTAAATAATGAAGTGAGACGAGTGAAACAGAATGGCAGTCCGTTTCACTTCATTGAGGTATAGCCTCTGTATTCAACAATGAGAACAATCAACCATTATTATTGAGCGTCATTCGGAATCTGAATATTAGAAGAACATTAGCTCCGTCGGAACCCCACTCTCTGCTCCGTCCCTCCGCTCCCATCTCTAGTTCAACTTCTTAGATACAAGAAATAATAATCACACCGCTGCCGTGGGATCGTCCAGTAATAATACTAGTAATAATAACAGAAAATAACTTTAACGCCAAACACATGGGTTTGGTCATTGCATCCACTGCTGCTGGACTGCCGTTATACATGTACCCGGGTATGATGTAGCATTTTAGCTATCCCCCCATATGCCAACACACATTTTCACTAAATATCCCCGGTAATTCACATCGATAATTAAAAATAATACTCTCTATGTTGGCCCGGGGGGCTAGAATTGTCCACGTTGCCGGGAGAAGACCAAAAACAGTTTCAAAAAGGAAAAGAATAGATGCAATGATTCAGCCCGGTTGGAAGTCAAAGCTAGTTAGCTAGCTTCCTTGGGCTAATGCAACCAGCCCCGCAATGCCTGTGCTGGATAGCATAGCATAGCATAGTAGGCTATCCTACTACTATGCTATGCTATGCTACTGTGGATAACTTTAGCCGGAAGCTGAGCTGCAAGTTGGCCGAGCGTACCACTGCAGACGTCACGCAATGGCACGTTCGGCTCTTTTCCCGAATGCAACACCTTTTCAGGGAAGCAGGGGGGGCGCTCAACTTCTTTCTTCAACTCTGCCTATATATTGTATTTTTTCTGAAACGACATTTTTTCTGGACATCTTTAGGGGGTCATTGATAGATATGCGTCATTAGTTTTTAAAGGAAATATCCGTGATACCTACTCTTTAAAGATTTCCACAATAACAGGCTGGATTTGGGAAACAAAACAGGCAAACATACTGTAGATCAAACCATGACCATTAATCTTCTATACCTTCTCTAGTTGTGTAGACTTGGGCTAAATCAGATGATGAATGTTTTAACTCTTGAGAGTGTAAATATAAAAGCAAATGGTTTCATGTTTACACTCTGTGGGCGCTGCACTGTTACGCTCTGGGCGTTGTTCTGGCGCACATATGGCGCTCGCACACACCACACAAGTTGGGTTTGCGTGTGTTCAAGAGCCTGAGGAAGAGCCTGCCTGGCTCGAAACGTTGCCAGTAAACTTTTGCACCAAGGGCCTCAATCCGTGCAGAGTGATGAGATAAAAGTAGAGCTGCACACCAAGAGTGACACTGTTACTATTTATCTGTACCATCATTAGGCCCAGGCAGGCATGAAACGACATCCCCCTTTGGACTACTAATAGGATTAATGAACGCACGGTGATGGTTTGTTTTTTGTTATTATTTTTCCCCGCTGTCGATTGAGTCCATACATTAATATGCGGCCGTAAAAATGTATTTCTCATCATAAACACTAGGGTCCAGAGCGCAGGAATCGTCTCGGGACGTCCACCCAAGCGAGCAGAGCCGCCATAGCGCATTGAAATTGGATAATATGTTCTTATAATGGGTTCTAATAACTCAACGGCGGCCTATTTAATTATAGCTGAATCTGATTGTAATGTATACTGCAGTGGTTTTCAACCAGTGGTCCAGGGACCACCAGTGGTCCTTGAGGGTGTTCCAGGTGGTCCCCCAAATGATGAAGTTGGTTAACCAGGTGTAACTCTTTGAGAGTGTAACAATGAAACCGAATGGACCCTTGCAGGTCCAAATATTCATCATCCGAATTAGCCTAAGTCTACACAACTAAATGTAGAAGATTAATGGTCATTTTGATCTATATGTTTGACTGTTTTTTCCCCAAATACAGCCTGGAATGGTGGATAAAAGCTAAATACATCTTTAGTTTGGGGTATGTGGGGTTAAAATGTCATCTGTGACTCAAATTCTGAATAAATAGTGGGCCCTGGAAGCAGAAAACGTTGAAAACAACTGGTCTATAGCCATCCATTGTGTGGAAGTGGAGGCACATCAGGGGCGGATGTAACATGTCCCATTTGGGGGGGCAAGAGAACATGTTGGAGGGGCAAGAGAAAATGGTATGGGGGCGGCTTCATCGACTGTGCCGCTTCGCGCCACGGGCGATGAAGTCACACCCATACCATTTTCAGTTACAGGACTTTTATTGGGCAAGTAAAGCATTAATAATAACATCAGTTGTTGTTGAAGTTGCAACAGACACGCAGCATGCATAAAGCTAAAGGTCTGACTCAGAGAGTTTTCTGTTTTCAATGATGAAATGCCGTTGGTTTAGTGGTGACACAGCTGTAGTTAGTTAGTAGCAGTAGTAGTAGTGTTTCAAATCAAATATAAACCCCTTTAATTTGAAATATCTTGGGTTGTTTTGCATGGCATCGTGTTTGGGGGGGGGCAGGCTGGGTATTTAGGGAGGCATTGTCCCCCCCCATGCCCATGTCTAGATCCGCCCCTGAGGCACATGGTGGTGCATACTGTAAGTGGTGCGTTGAAGACTTGTATCTCGTATCTTACCTCCTGCAAATTCTGCTTGTCTTGCAGAGCCTGAGCCAGGCTACGTTTCAGCTCTGTCACCTCACTGGCTCTCTCCGCCATCTGCACCTACACATAGCATGGAAGAGTGAGAAACGTCATCCAACACACACAGCACCAACAATACAAGAGGCACAACTTAATTTGTCTGATGGATTTCCATTTCATCCGAAAGGCCCGGCCTCTAAACGTGTGGCACGCAAACGGTTCGAATTTACACCGACCGTGAAATCCCCTCGTGTTTATTTATGCAACGTGTGACGTGTGAGATTTAAATCAGCGAGTTCACATACATGTGTGTACACGATCCGAGCCACGGAAATATAGGTTTGCAGAGGCAGAGAGAGAGAGAGAGAGAGAGAGAGAGAGAGAGAGAGAGAGAGAGAGAGAGAGACCAGGGGATGGTAGTAAATCTCTCCCTCTGTCTCTCTGAAGCAGGCCTGAGTCAGTGGGATAGTTTACATGGCTGGCTGGCTGCACTCCCAGCCTCTCATCTCCTCTCATCTCATCCCGTTACAAAGCCTCCGGCTCCCACACTGAAAACCATGTTTCTCTCTCTCTCTCTCTCTCTCTCTCTGTCTCTCTAGCCATCAGAAGCGTCTGTCCATCTGTCCATAACCCCATTTATACTCTCGCTCCTTTTAATAAAAATATATATCTCCGCTATTGTTATCTATGATCGGTCTATCTCTCTCTCTCTCTCTCTGTCTAGTTTCTTTATCTCTCCATCTGACTGGCTCTTGCTCTCTCTGTCTCTCTCTCTCACTGGGTTCTCAGTGGATTTACGGCCCCTCTTTAATGGGTTAAGTTCAGGTGAGAGGAGTCTGTGAGAGTCAATGTCCGTTCTCTGTCTCTCTCTGGTCCTCCTGGGTGGCTGGCGTAAACAGCCATAAAGCATGGTGTTCTTTGCGGCCGACTGTGTGTCAGCTCGTCGGGGCCATTAGTGAGGTCTGGGCGGGCCTCAGGGGTCACTCACCCCAACAGACTGGAGTCTCTATCAAAGACGACGGCGCAGCTCTTATTTACGGCGCCGATAAACATTCGTCATCCCCGCTCCCCGC
Organism: Benthosema pterotum; assembly: GCA_039105355.1. Classification (NCBI taxonomy): domain Eukaryota; kingdom Metazoa; phylum Chordata; class Actinopteri; order Myctophiformes; family Myctophidae; genus Benthosema; species Benthosema pterotum. The sequence continues at coordinate 19,617,570 of CM076970.1, read as the reverse complement.
CGCCCCTCGGCCAGATCAAACATACCGAACTGAGTGAGCTAAGATAGCGTGACGTCAATTGACTAGTGACATGACGAAAACCGTTCGTCGTAGACTGTCCCTTTTTTCACATTCTTGATGATCGGGAGTTTCGGGACCATGCCGTTCTCGATCATCAGCAACCATCGGCGACCTGTGACCGACACAAGCAGGTCAGAGGGGCTACGATTGGATCATTTATACACTCATACCAAACGATAATTTCCAGTGCAATAATCGAGCAGCAAAAATGCCTGATTATTAGCAAGTGTGCAGTACCCCCACCTTAAATAAAACAAACAAGTAATTGCAAGCAGTTCGCAACTCATCGCGCTGTGATGTGTTGCAAGCTTGTAGACTGGCTTGTAGAAGTGTCAACTGTGTGTGTGTTAAATTATCTGCATTACTTTTAATTTATTTAAAAAATTAAATAAATTTTAAATTAAGAGAATGTAGAAAACTTGTTATTCTGGCCAACGTTTGCTCGTTATCTCTCCTAATGGTACCAATACAGCGAGTTTTGGATGTCATCTAATATGAGAAAGCAGGCTTGAAGAGTTCACTTTTGTGTTCCCTAAACATTGCACCTACTAGAGTGCCGTGAATTTTTTCTACCCTAAAACATGATCATCAGGTATTAATGTTATATGAAAAGTAAGATTTTTTCCCAAAAAGTGTACAGTGTTTGTTAAACTGTCATTTTTATGGTTCCACCCTACCAGTTCATTAAGTATGCCTGGTTTGCCTGGTGGGTGGTGATGGGTGGAGATCCACCTGAACTGAAGCCACACCCACAGCTTTAGTTGCATGATAAAGGGGGAGGAGTTAGGGGAGGGGCTGAGCACATGATGTCACTATATTGAAGTTTTTTTCATTGGCTTGTTTGACTGGAAAGGTTCAGCCCCCAGGAAGAAACCCTAAATACAAAGGGAAGACATCATTGCACATAAAAAACACACCAATGGGTCTATTTACATACTGCCACCTCTTAAACATGTACAAAATTGATAAAAATACAAAAATCGCGGCACCCCCACTTTAAGCATTTATTTCATATTTGCATGTCAATTTCAGATCTGGCGCCTTTATTTTAGACATGCTGTAGTTTGACTGACTTTTGTATAGAATAAATTACTGTCTCATCTCTATAGTGTATCAAAAAGATACAGAAACAGTGGTTCAAATTGATATGACAAGGGTTGAAAACCACTGTTCTAGCCCTGTGTGTCTGTGTGATTGGGTGGGTGCCTGTATAGGTGGGGGGTGCTGCGTTCAAGTGCCATGCTCAAGAGCCACTGTTGGCAGTATAATGATAGCGGCTTCATTTCAGTGATATTCTTATTAACCCCAGCTGGTGAGAGCGTAGGGACCTGGCCGGCGTCCAGTGAGTAGGGTTACAGTGGACCAGAGCACGGTGGGCTGGTCCTGTATGAGTTGTTATTATGGCCTGATGATAGCGTCGGAGCCGTCCAGCAGTGGAGAGCATGGAGCGGCCACGGCCGTAACTCAACGCGCATAAGAACGTCAGTTGCGAATGCCGCAAATGTAAATAGTAATAAAAAGCCGCAAACTGCAAGGAAACGTGGTCCGCTGCACTACATGGGGAACTGGCCGTTTTTCAGTCTTTGGGGTCATGACCCATACGTAGGTCACTTTAATGTAAAGCATTTAAAGTACAATTTCACAGACCGTTTGTGATAACAGACGTTCAGGGCACTTTATTATGAATGGACTTTTAGCTAAGCCCCTCCCAAACTGCTATTGTCCAATAGAAGTTTAGATAATCCCCTCCCCAAACTACTATATTCCAAACACAGCTAAGAATAACATGTGATAGACAAACCTTTCCACCAATAGCTTTCCTGTCTGATAAAACATTGTTTTAAAAAATAAATGCACAAAAAACACATTTTTCCACTGCATTAGGCATGCCTTGTTGATGGATTTGGAAGAGATTTTAAAGGTCTGGTTCCAAAAATGAACCAGTATTTATTGTGTAAAGTCCATGATATTTACATTGTAATGAATGAGCCCGGCTTGAAAGTGTGCTACAGGGGTAGACATTAAGGGAAATTTGCCACTGGCCCTTCGGGCCAGTGGCTTTTAAGAATCACTGGCCCCACAACTGTAACCACTGGCCCAGGTAATGGGGATCAAAACCGATACCGATACCTTTCTTTCAGTAGTCATCCGATTCCCGATACCTATTACCGATACCAAGATTTTTTTTAGTAACCACTTATTTTACTCCATTTTCCTCCAACTTGATTACAATGTCATAACTACTACTTGTAAAGATAATGCAATGATTATTTACAATAACAGGAGTCAAGACTTGTGAATCATTGTCAAGTAGTACTGTAGTGTTTATTGTAGACACAGAAACAAACAGCTTCTTTAACTTTTTTTTCTGCCCCCCCCCCCCCCAAAAAAAAAAAAAAATAATAATAATAATCTGCTTCTGAGATTTTATGTTCCTTCTTCTGCGTATTGTTCTGACTCCTTATTGCTGCTTGCTTGGTCACGTTTTATTGCTGCTTGCAGCTATATTTTTACTATATTATTGTACTGGAGAATAATACAATCGAATGACATGCATTTGCATTATTGAATTCTTATAATCAAAGCAAAGTAGGCCTAGGCAATAAAAACAATCACCCCTGCCATGGGGTGGCATTATTATTAATTAGTTATTATTATTATTATTATTATTATTATTATTATTATTATTATTATTATTATTATTATTATTATTATTATTATTATTATTATTATTATTGATTGCATTTGTATTGGGCTTATATGCTATAAACTCAATGCTATATGCTCAGTTAATTCAATGCATAAGTAGCTATAATATGTTCTAGACACACAAAAGTAGGAACTAAGTTCCTAATCAGACAAGACAACTTGTCGTGTTGTATGTCACATCATAAAGGTGACCTATAGAAACCTGCACCTTAGCACCACAAAAGGATAGTGGTAACAGTTTTTAACGGGTCACGGCTCCTCATATAACCGCGGGACGCGACGTGTGTCGTGTTTTGAGTGCAGCAGCAGACTGCTTTTAACTGTCTGCCAGTACAATGCAACGTGCAAGCTGGCAATATAGGCCTTCTAAATGCAAAGGATTACGGGCCCACTTGTGGATTATACATTATACATAGCCTTTTGCAGTAGCAAGCAACAAGTGGATATAATGACACTAAGGTAGGCTAACTTTGCGCTTGCTAGCTCTCTCTCTCTCTGTCTCTCTCTCTCTGTGCCCCTCTCTCTCTGTCTCTCTCTCTGTCTCTCTGTCTCTCTCTCTCTGTCTCTCTCTGTCTCTGTCTCTCTCTCTCTGTCTCTCTCTGTCTCTGTCTCTCTCTCTCTGTCTCTCTCTCTCTCTCTCTCTCTCTCTGCTGCTGTTATACATGGGTGTGTGCGCTGGTGTTCCATCACGTGTGTGTGTGCTGCAATAGCGTCTCGTTTTGTTTTGTTTATTTGTACATCGGATTAATGATCGGACCCTTTCCCCGATCCCGAGTACGAGTACTTTAGGCTAAAATCGGATGACTATCCGATGTTTGGTATCTAATACAATATGTATATCAGGGGTGCACCAACAGTTTGTACAACAAATGTGGGTGCCAACGGTGGCATTTCACCACTGGCCCCATCGGGCCAGTATAGGGCACCAAATGGTGGCCCGCACGTGTTTTCAAACCTGTTTCGGGCCATCGGGCCAATTATAATGTCGACCCCTGGTCCTATATGGACAGCTAAAGGTCCATTTGCCCGGGACACGAACAAGTGAAAATAGCTGATCTACAGGTTTAGTTAACACAAGATTTCTGTCCAAACATATGAATGTGGCCAGGATGTTCTGTCTTCGGGTCTAACAAATGTGTAAGAGCCATACATTATGACACACAGAGCTGGCACTGATGACCCAATGTCTTCCTGATTGATTGATTGATTGATTAATCAGTGCATGGTAAAGGCCAGGTATTTAAGCAGGTTGCTAATCAGCCATCAGGGGTTGTCAGTGGCAGAGGCCAACAGTTTTCCACTGTCTTCGCCTGTGTTTGTTATTGTTTCTTTTGTATTATGTTAGTATTATGCTAGGTACATCATATACTGAAGGAAAATGACAGCGGAGAATAAAGCAAAGTTAAACATAATGGACACGTTTGGTAGATCAGTTTAAAAAACTTCCACCTGGCCTTCGGCAACCAGTAGTGCTTAACATAGGACTTTTAGGCACTACAGAATGTAAAATAAGAACACCAATTACAAGTGATATGCACTTTTCACTGTTGTTAGCTATGTACAGGTATTTTTTTAAATTGCTAACATAAATGGTAATTTACGTAATGGTAATTCAAAATTTCTAACCTTTTTGCCCGATGGGCAAGTGCTTAAGAGACCTTAGTGGGTCCCAAAGTGAGGTCCTTGAGGGAGTCCCAGGGAGTCTCCTGGCTAAATAGTTTGGAAACAAATGGACCCCTTACTGGTTCGTAACTCTGAGCGTGTAAACAAATGGACCATATAAAATATAATTTGGGGGTCTCAGTCAGAGATAGAAAAGCCGTTAAACAAGGGACCATAAAAATCAGGTCAAACTTGAAGTGAAAAGGGTTGAAACCTCAGGCTTCCGTGCATATATTTTCCAACATACCACACAGTGTGTACTGTGGGTAACAGGAAGGCTCGGCTCAATAATAATACTCGGCTCTGAGTATAGACAGAGTTACGTTGTCGTCAACTCATGTCGTTCACTTCATGGGACCAGTCCAATGGCAGCCCTATCAAGTTGTGTTTCACCATGTTAATGATTCTTCTTTTAGCTCCTTTTTTCTGAGGAAAAAGATAGGAAATGTCCCTCCTTTTGTCCCTCTTTCAGACAGCAACAGCCCTCCCGAGAGCTCAGTTTTCTGACCCCTCAATGTCGCAACATTTCGTTGTTGTATTATTTGAGCCAAGCCTTCATGTATCTGTGTGTGTTTTCCCTCTCCACTCACTCTGAAGCGCTCCTCCTCGTCGGCCAGACGCCGCTTGAGCGTCTCGTTGATGGCGCACTGCTCCCTCCACTTCTCCTCCATCTGGGCCAGCTCTTCCTCCACCACCCAGCAGGTGGTCCTGGGGGTCTGCTCCTCCTTCTCCTCCTTCTCCTCCTTCTCCTCCTCGCTCTCCCGCCCGTCCACCACCGCCGCATCGGTCTCCCCCACACTGCTTTCCTCTCCTTCCCCTTCTTCTTCTTCATCCTCCTCCTCTCCTGAGCTCTCTTCCTCCTCCTCGTCCTCCTCCTCCTAAATGGTAAATGGTGTGGTTTATATCCAAGGCGCTTTACATTAGATTGTGCATCACATTTATCCATGCATACACACATAGGTGATTTTAGGCTCTCCCAGCAGGGGGGGACACTTTTTAAGGCTTTTTTGGCAGCTGCAGGCTGCATCCAGCATCCCATGGCTCAGAGGTCAGAGAACAATTCTGCAGAGATAATACAAAGCAGCTGCCAATTACCAATGTGTCAAAATCTTGTTTTAGACCTTTAACTCTTGAGAGTGTTTAAGAAAAAACAAAAACAAATGGACCCTTACAGGTTTATTTGCATACATTTGGTCCATATGCATACATGCATGGGGACACACATAGCTACGTGATGGGAGTGGAGGCACCGCTCCAAAACTACTACTGCTGCTACCTACCTCTTCCTCCTCCTCCTCCTCCTCTTCATTCTCCTCGGCGCTCCGCCTCTCGTTCTCCACCTCCACCCAGCTGGTCATCCTCAGGGGGCTCTCCCTGCCCTCCTCCTCCTCCTCCTCCTCCTCTTCTTCCTCCTCCTCTTCCCCTACGCTTTCCCCCTCCCCCTCGGCCCCTTCCTCCTCCTTCCTGGCCTCCCCCTGCCTCTCCTCCTCCTCTTCTCCTGCCCCTGTGGCGCGCTGTGCGTCCCTGTGCTGTACCATGTCACAGAGTCGCAGAGTAGCAGAGTCACACGACGGCTCTGCGTTGTCGCCGAGCAGCGGCGGCCGCGGTGGCGGGGTTGACGCTGGTCCTCGCAGCACCGTGGCGGAGATGGTTTCTGTAAGGCGCGAGAGCAGATGAGCACATTTATCCCTATGGCCAAGCGTTTCTATGGGCGCCCTGTTGCCAGGCGAAAACTGAACAAGTGCAGAAAGCAAACCCCTGTGAGTGACGCTACTCTGCTGGCATCCTAATATCAGGTCTCACCTGATCTGTGCAAAGTTTTTGCCCACTATAGCTACCGCTAAAATTACAAAATAATAACACAGTATCTTTCACAGTATCTTTCATGAACACAGAACCTTTCACTCAATAAGAACTTGTCCAGTCAAGTTGATGATCTCACATTATGTATGTGTCTGTGTGTGTGTGTGTGTGTGTGTGTGTGTGTGTGTGTGTGCGTGTGTGTGTGTGTGTGTGTGTGGTAACCTTCAGTGGGTGACTCTGGACTGGGGAGCTCCTGCATCGTCTCAGTAGCAGCATTCCTCTTTGACTCCTGCAGCAAAAACAACAACATCAGTCAATCAACAGCAATACCTGTAACACAGATGTTTCAGAATGAACGAAATGCTATACTGTATATAGAGAGAAAGAGAGTTTACAGCTGGTAACCAAGTGGGCCCTTATAACTCTTGAGAGTGTTAAAATGTCCATTTGGTTCATTTTATTCTCTCAAGAGTTAAATTATATCTGAATTACCTAATTTTCAAGAATCTACACAATTAGAAAATGTAGAAGAATTGTTATTTTGACCAACGTTTTGACAGTTATCTTTCCTAAACTTGAAAATCCTTGGTTTTGGTCCAAGAGATTAAACTCAGCATCAAAGGTGATCTGTGGCTAAAATGCTGAAGAAATGGTGGGCCCTGGTATGAAAAAGGTTGAAAACTACTGTCATAGACCAATAAGTTGCTAAGTCTAACTCAACAGGAGTTTTGGACCTGGTCTGGCCCTAGCCTGTACCTGTGAGGTCTCAGAGGAGCCGGTCATCTTGGCCACCTGTCGGCGGAGGCGCTGACACTCGCGGTACTTCTCCTTGTAGTGCTCAGCGGCCATGTGGAGACGCAGCTTCAGCTCCTCCACCTCCCTCTGCAGCTCTGCCTCCGCCTCCGACACCACCGCCGCCTCCCCCGTTCCCCCTGCCGGTGGACCCCCCTCGCCGTCACCGCTGGTCCCCACGGCCTGCCATGCAGGGAGCAAGGAGGAGGAGGAGGTGGTCAGTGGCGCTGGGAAACGTAACTCACATTTGGCTTCTGCCGGTATTGTGTGTTTGTCCATCCTAGTGACGTCATGAGGGGTCGTCAATAGGTCTGTACACACGGTCAAATGGCTTTGTTGGTTTTTATTGCTAAATGAGTTAATATCACAGGCAGGCTCTTCACATACCAGAGCGTGTCTAAAATAAATGTCAAAGCTGAAAGTAAATACTGTATGTAGCTAGGTGTAGGGCTAATGTTAGAGACCACAGAAGTGGGCTGTTTTCTCAACTTGCTGTTTTAGAGACATTACTCTATAAGCCATATCTCCAAAACTGCAGAGTAAACTGAACAACCAATATGTCAATTTGAAGCTAGCTGATTCCCTGCTTTCACAAGAACGGAAAATAGATTTGTTTGACTTTTTGTTTTTTGTTTGCATTGGTCAGAAACTGTCACAAATCTATGACAAATGAGGAGTCAATCTAGTGTTTTTTCAAATTTATTATTATTTGACCCCCTAAAAATGGAACCAAATGGACCGGTGGTAAGGGTTATCCTCTCATTTTCTGTGGCAAAAAATACATTTTGGCAGTAATGTCCGCCATGCACAAGCCAGCATCTCCATGCCCCTTGGATGTTATCAAACGGTCATGAAAATGCATTGATTTAGAATAAGGTACTCGTTGACTTCCAGAGTACTTTTCCACCCCTGGTACAGTATATATAGTCACCCCCCAAAGGCCAGCCTGTGAGCCTGGAAGAAGCAGCAGCAGCAGCCTGGTAACAACCGTAATACATCACAACATAACATCGTAACAACCCCCAATGACATCATGATATGGTCATGAAACGGCGGCAGCCAGCCAGCCCCAGGGTCCCAGCGGCGACTCACCGCCTCCTTGTGCGTTGTTGTTGCTGTTGCGGCGGCGGTGGCGGCAGCGCTGCTCCTGACGCGCTCCAGCCGTCCCTCCATGCGCCGGCACTCATCCTGGGCGTCGGCCAGGCCGGCGCGCAGCCGGTCGGCCTCCAGCCGCGCGCGGTACAGCTCAGCCACACCGCGGTCGCGGGCGCCGGCCGCCTCACGCAGCTCCGCCGCCAGCAGGGACGCCTGCTGCCGCGACGCCTGCAGCTCGCCGTCCGTCTGCCGCAGCTGCTCGCGCACGCGCGCCAGCTCCGCCTGGGAGGGGTGTGTGTGTGTGGAGAGAGAGGTGTTTGTTAAAGGGGAATTGCTCCCATTTTCAATATTTTACTATGTCATTAATATACCTTAGAGATGTTCTGTGGACATGATAAAAGGTCCCCCCCCCCATTCTGTGTTTCCTAGAAATGGAGGTCTGAAAAAAAAATCATTAACATGGTGAAAGACAACTTGATGACGTCACCAAGTTGTCTTTCACCATGTTAATGTTTTTCTTTTGTGACCTTTTTTTCCTGAGAGGGTACGAACACATTTGTACACTCTCAGGAAAACGTTGAAAATGGGTGGAATTCCCCTTTAAATAGTGTTCCTTAATCCAGAATACAGAATATTTTATCTACCGTCCGTTAGCTGTTTTTAGCACCCAGCGCTAATCATAGACGGGTCCCATGTTGCGGCATCATCGAATATCCCAAATCTCACTACACCCGTGCGTGCACACGCAAACTTTAGCATATTTAGGGCTACAACTGAGGTATGATGTTTATAGCCTGATAAAGCTTTCTTAAGTAATACATTGATTTACATTGGTTTACATTGGCAGATCATAGCCCGAAGTGAAGCTATGAAATGTCACTTCTGGTTACGGCTTTCTAAAGACTCTTTTCTGAGCTGCAGGTTCCAGTGGAACCTGCAGCTCAGAGGTACCAATGGAAATTATGAAAAAAAATACTTTAGGCAAAAACTCTTCACTCCATTGGACCTCAAATATTCTGCTCAAGTAGCACACTCCATCACCTCTCATCCAACTCATTGATGAGAGCGATATCATAAAGTCACAACTTTGATGAGACAGTATTGCTTTGTATATAAAATATACAGTATAAATATAAGGTTAGCAGAGATATAATGGAAACTTCCACCTCTTTTCCTCTCCTCCTCTCACCTTGTCTTGCTGGTACTGCAGCAGCTCCTTTTCCAGGCTGTCTCTCTGTGCCACACAGCCTCGCAGCCTGTCCAGCTCCTCCTGGAACTGCGCAATGGTCACCTCACGGTTCAGCTCCACCGCCTTCAGCATCTGCAGCTCCGCACTCAGCTTGGTGTTCTCCAGCTCCGTGCTGCGCAGGTGGGCCTGTATGCGCACGCAGGCGGGCGCGCCGTGCGCACATATGCGCACAGATGACACATGTTAAACTTTGCAAATTTGCAAATACAGATACAGGCTCACACACAGCTCCAACTACTGTCTGTTTAGCCACCAGGGTGTGGACTCACCTTGTAGAGGTCTCGCTCGTCCTTCTCGTTCTTCACGTGGCTCTCCAGGATGTCCCTCTCTGCCGTCATGGCCTTCAGGCGGTCCCGCAGACTGATGGAGACAAACAGCACCACCACCACCAGCCACATTTGTTATTAGGGCCCGAGCACTGCAAAGCAAGTGCGAAGCCCTATTGATTCCGCAATGTTTATTAGGGCCCGAGCACTGCAACGCATGTGCGAAGCCCTATTGAAACCGTCCTGGTTATTCTTTCTTTCTTCTTATTCCCCGAAATAAATCGCGTTTTTCGGCCGCATAACCTACACGAAAAGTTGCGAAAGTTGGCACGCACGTTACTAGTGGCGAAAAATTTCGTATTTTAAAATTGTTAAAAGTGGGCGTGGCCTAATTGTGCAACAGCGCCCCCTAGAAAACTTCGTGCCTCAAGCCCCACCATACGGTTTGACGTACATCCACGAAAATCGGCACGCACCTGTATCATGTCGCAACTTAAAAAAAAGTCTCTTGGTGCCGCGTCCGAAACCGAACAGGAAGTCAGTTATTTCAAAATAAAGGCTGCGTTTTGGTGCAATTCAGGCCATTTCCACATGTCGCATTTTGGCCAACTCGTCGGAGCGGGGGGGTCCGTTCGGAAAAAAAAATCGTCGGGCAAGCAGAAAAGACGTTGACGATGAAAAGTTATGGAAATCGTGAGTTTTCGTAAAACGGCGCCACCGTGGCGGAGCGCAAAACTTCGCCGCCAAACAGGAAGTGGTACTTGCACCTGATTGGTCGATACTATTTTCTGCCATAACTCCTCAACGCTATGTCATAGAGACATATGGCGGGCATCATGGGACCCGGTAATGAATCCCTGACGTCCTGATTGGTATTGACCAATCAGAAGAGGGGCCCCGCCCCCTGTACTTGCACCTGATTGGTCGATACTATTTTCTGCCATAACTCCACAATGCTATGTCATAGAGACATATGGCTGGCAGCATTGAACTGGGTAATGAGTCCCTGACGCGTCCCTGACGTTGATTGGTGTAACTTAGCCCCGCCCCCTCCTCTGATTGGTCGATACTATTTCCTGCCATAACTCCACAATGCTATGTCATAGAGACATATGGGTGGTAGCAATGGACTCGGCAATGAGTCCCTGACGCGTCCCTGACGTTGATTGGTGTAACCTAGCCCCGCCCCCTCCTCTGATTGGTCGATACTATTTCCTGCCATAACTCCTCAATGCTATGTCATAGAGACATATGGGTGACATCATTGGACTATGTATTGGCTCCTTGTGACTTAGCCGCGTCCCCTTTTCTGATTGGCCGATATTTGCCCGAAACTTGCACGATCGAGGGCCCGTAAATCGCTGCTTGCAGCTTTAATTATTCTTCTTCTTTATTATTCTTTAACCGAAGTAAATCGCGTTTTTCGGCCGCATAACGTACGCGAAAAGTTGCGAAAATTGGCACGCACGTTCCTAGTGGCGTAAATTTACGTATGGTAAAATTGTTAAAAGTGGGCGTGGCCTAATTGTGCAACAGCGCCCCCTAGAAAACTTCGTGCCTCAAGCCCCACCATACGGTTCGACGTACATCCACGAAAATCGGCACGCACCTGTATCATGTCGCAACTTAAAAAAAAGTCTCTTGGTGCCGCGTCCGAAACCGAACAGGAAGTCGGTTATTTCAAAATAAAGGCTGCGTTTTGGTGCAATTTAGGCCATTTCCACATGTCGCATTTTGGCCAACTCGTCGGAGCAGGGGGTCCGTTCGGAAAAAAAAATCGCTCGGCAAGCAGAAAAGACGTTGACGATGAAAAGTTATGGAAATCGTGAGTTTTCGTAAAACGGCGCCACCGTGGCGGACCGCCAAACTTCGCCGCCAAACAGGAAGTGGTACTTGCACCTGATTGGTCGATACTATTTTCTCCATAACTCCTCAATGCTATGTCATAGAGACATATGGGTGGTAGCATTAGACTCGGTATGGCGTCCCTGACCCGTCCCTGACGTGATTGGTGTAACTTAGCCCCGCCCCCTATTCTGATTGGTCGATACTACTTCCTGCCATAACTCCTCAATGCTATGTCATAGAGACATATGGGTGGTAGCAATGGACTGGGTGACGAGTCCCTGACGCGTCCCTGACGTTGATTGGTGTAACTTAGCCCCGCCCCCTCCTCTGATTGGTCGATACTATTTCCTGCCATAACTCCTCAATGCTATGTCATAGAGACATATGGGTGGTAGCATTAGACTCGGTATGGCGTCCCTGATCCGTCCCTGACGTTGATTGGTGTAACTTAGCCCCGCCCCCTCTTCTGATTGGTCGATACTATTTCCTGCCATAACTCCTCAATGCTATGTCATAGAGACATATGGGTGGCAGCAATGAACTCGGTAAGGAGTCCTTGACGCGTCCCTGACGTTGATTGGTGTAACTTAGCCCCGCCCCCTCCTCTGATTGGCTGATACTATTTTCTGCCATAACTCCTCAATGCTATGTCATAGAGACATATGGGTGGTAGCATTAGACTCGGTACGGCGTCCCTGACCCGTCCCTGACTTTGATTGGTGTAACTTAGCCCCGCCCTCTCTTCTGATTGGTCGATACTATTTCCTGCCATAACTCCTCAATGCTATGTCATAGAGACATATGGCTGGCATCATAGGACCCGGTAATGAGTCCCTGACGTTCTGATTGGTATCGACCAATCATAAGAGGGGCCCCACCCCCTGTACTTGCACCTGATTGGCCGATACTATTTTCTGCCATAACTCCTCAATGCTAAGTCATAGAGACATATGGGTGGTAGCAATGGACTGGGTAATGAGTCCCTGACGCGTCCCTGACGTTGATTGGTGTAACTTAGCCCCGCCCCCTCGCCTGATTGGTCAATACTATTTCCTGCCATAACTCCTCAATGCTATGTCATAGAGACATATGGGTGGTATCATTGGACTATGTTTTGGCTCCTTGTGACTTAGCCGCGTCCCCTTTTCTGATTGGCCGATATTTTCCCGAAACTTGCACGATCGAGGGCCCGTAAATCGCTGCTTGCAGCTTTAATTAATACTGCTTTTACCAGGGTATCTTTAAGAATAGAGGCGCTGCATTTTACCCTGAAACTAATACATGCACTAATACATGGCTCACAGCCATGTGTATGGCCCACAGCCATACACAGCATGGCTGTGGGCAGTTCAGAAACCTGTCTTCCAGTGACATCAGCGATGGGGAATCCAATCTAAGAAGCTATTTCTGAAAACGTGCAATGCAAAAATGGAAGCCATCATTCTTCCGATAGCAAAAATATAAATACTTTATCCAAAAAAATATTGTGTAAAAAATAAAAATCTGACAAATGATGATGTCACTGCAAGACAGGTTTCAACTCTGAACTGCCCTGAACAGTCCTCCTGTGAGACACAGACCGAGAGAAAAAAATAGTGGTATTTTATCGTGTACATTAGTGAGGACCTATTATATGAAGATATGTGGTGAATGTTCGAAACTAAAAGAAGTCCTAAATTATGACAAAGTCACAGAGAGTGCCGTAAATTTAGAGAGAATAACAAACGTAGTCAAGAAAATCAACACAAGTTCAGCACAAAATCAAAAACACAGTCAATCAACACAGTCGGTACTGCCCTGTCAGTCCTCTACTCACCGGTCCAACTCAGTCTCTTTCTGCCCTGTGCTGTGGTCAGTTCTCTACTCACCGGTCCAACTCAGTCTCTTTCTGCCCTGTGCTGTGGTCAGTTCTCTACTCACCGGTCCAACTCAGTCTCTTTCTGCCCTGTGCTGTGGTCAGTCTACTCACCGGTCCAACTCAGTCTCTTTCTGCCCTGTGCTGTGGTCAGTTCTCTACTCACCGGTCCAACTCAGTCTCTTTCTGCCCTGTGCTGTGGTCAGTTCTCTACTCACCGGTCCAACTCAGTCTCTTTCTGCAGGCCTCTCTGTGTGACTCCCAGCAGGTCCTCCTCCAGCTGCCTGAGGCGGTCTGTAGCCTCCGTCAGCCTCCTCCTGGCCTCCTCCCGTTCCTCTGACAGACCCTGGGAGGAGCGCAGCAGCTCCTGACATGGAGGGGAACACAAACACGCATTCTGTCAGCTGTTTAGCCTGACCTCAGTCTGAATTGTTGTTTCATTACACTTCATTATTCAGACTGAAGTCCCTCTCCACCACAGCAGTTTCTGGGATGGGTGTTATCATGGTGGCCTTCATCGTGGTGATTTGTTAATGCCAACCCATAAGAATATTGGGAAATCAGACAATGTGTTATCCTGGTTGCTAACCAATCAAACACAGCCGACGAGCCTTACTAGCATGTGAACAAAAAGCAGTAAAATATGTTGGATGACGATGTTTATAAAACCCGAAGAAGCATTGGAGGAGCCGACAGACACTGTTGAGTGACAGGGAAGTCAGCCAATCAGCTGCTGTAGTTGGATTTTCAACTAATACTAACTACACCGGAGCGAGGGACACCAGTCCTCGAATCCCAGGGGGAAAAATTAGGTAGTATTTCTTAAGGCTATCAACTGTTCATTCTGTCGACTGAGACCTCGTAGACCTGCTGTTTTTCAACCCGCTTCATGTCTACGGAGCGTTATTTATTCTGTATTTGAGCCACAAACCACCATTTGCTGACATTTAGCCTAAGGTGTAAAGTGAGTACTGCATCATATTGATTTGCACACGATCCATTTCCCTTTTACTTAAATCTTTTAAACCCTTTGTCACACCCACTGTCAATGTAATCTACAGTTTATGTAAGCTCTCTGCCAACCTGGGAAAGAGCTTCAGACGGACCTCATGCTTCCTCCAAAGCATGAGGAATCAAAGCCTTTTCCCTGATTGGATGTACAGTGCATGGAAGGAACACGTTATTCCAAACAGTTCCTTTCGCCTCCTAGATCAGGTGCCATGGCTGGCCAGGGGGAGGCAGTCTAGAGACCAGGATTACTGCATGTTTTTGTGAGGGTATGCCTACCCTATAGGGCAGTGGTTTTCAACCTTTTTGATACCAGGGCCCACTATTTATTCAGCATTTGAGCCACCATTTGAGGACATTTTATCCCCACAGACCCCAAAACTAAGGTTTTCTTTTGCTTTTGTCCACAATACCAGGCTGGATTTCAGAAACAAAACAGTCAAACATACAGATCAAAATGAACATTAATCTTCTACATTCTCTATAGTTGTGTAGACTTGGGCTAATTCAGATGATGAATATATTAACTCTTGAGCAGTGTTGGGAATATTACTTTACCTTGTTAATATATTACTTATTAATTATTACCTTCATTTTAAAGCAATATATTATATTACAATATTACTGTCTGAGCAAGTGTAATATATTAATATTACATATTACATATTACTTTAAAAAGAAAAATACAAAATATATAATGAAATATTTGAAATCACTATTAATCAAATATTGCGTAGGCCAGTGGCATACCTACAATAAAGCAAGCACACTTGGCTATCTGGACAAATCCATATGAAATCAACTTGAAAAAAACGTCACTCCTGAATGAATAATTTGATGACAAATGATAGAAAATAAGTAATTATTTAACTTCTGCAGTTGTCAATATAATTTCACAAGAACATTTTCAATGAGACAGGTTGACAGAAAGTAATATTGAAAGTAATGCAGTAATGCAGAAAGAAAAGTATAATATATTAGATTGGTTTAGTTAAGTAATATGTTTATATTACAAGTTACTGCATTTTGGTAATATATTATGTAATATATTAAGTTACGTAGTGCACATGTCCCAACACTGCTCTTGAGAGTGTAAAAATGAATATATTAACTCTTGTGAGACTCTTGAGAGTGATGAATATATTAACTCTTGAGAGTGATGAATATATTAACTCTTGAGAGTGATGAATATATTAACTCTTGAGAGTACCTCTCAAAGAGTTACATCTGGTAAACCTGCGGACCACCTGGAACCCTCTCAAGGACCACTGGTCCTTGAGAGAACCCAAGACGTTCTAGCTGAGACACCCCCCCAAAAGAAAATAATAAATAAATATATATATATATATATATATATATATATATATATATATATATATATATATATATATATATATATATATATATATATATATATATATATATATACACAGTACATATACTGTAAATCCATTTCAAACATGGTTTTGTCTGCCTCCCATGTGTCCTTGTTAGAACTTGCTATACAGATTATGAGCGCA
>CM076970.1:19316703-19596703 GCA_039105355.1 Benthosema pterotum | reverse complement strand
TTGTGTGTCCTCAGCAGGGTGCAGGTCTCTCTCTCCTGCTCTCTCTCTCTGCTCAGCCTCCTCTGCTCCTCCTGCAGCTGCTGCTTCTCTGCCTGCAGGAGGCGCAGGCTGGCTGCCAGCTCCCTGCGCTCCGCACGCACCTCCTCCTTCTCCTCCGCCGCCCGCTGCTGCACCCGGAGAGACAGAATATGTTGATAATATGGTACTTTCACTTCTATTTCAGAGGCAAATATTGTACTTTTTTTTAGAGCACTACAATTATTTGCACACTTTAGTTTAATAGTGTTTACTAGAAGGAGATTTTCATTAATAATTACAAAACATACACCAACCATGGCCATTTCGGCCATTTGACTTAGCCGATCTACCTGTACAAGCTCATAACTTACAGTAGATCTTCTACTATTTTCAAACAACGTATTGTACACATGAAAACTAAAATGGGACATTGTCACTCAAGTAAAGTGAGCATTTCTAACATTGCTGTATTGATGCCTTTGCACCGTCTTGGTGTATACTGAATTACTCTACACCAGTGGTTCCCAAACTTTTTCATGTCAAGGACCCACAAATTGACACTGTAGTGTCAATTTGAGGGTCAGTGATTCTCAATAGTAAACGGGAAGTGTACAAAATGAATGACGCATTAGCGGGTCCGTTTGGTTCCATTTGTACATTCTCAGAACTTACAAACTATAATTAGCTGGGTAACCCCCGGAAACTCCTCGGACCCCCACTTTAGGAACCACTGCACTATGAGAACATCAGCATGTGCAGGTGGGTGCATGGGCGGCGTAGCGTACCTCCATCAGGCCGGCGGTCTTGCTGCTGGTGGTCTTGGCGCTGGCCGTGGTGACCACCAGGATGTCAGAGTTGCTCTCGTCCTCGGTGACGGTCAGCAGCTCCTCCTCGCTGGGTGTGGCCGGACGGAACATGAAGGGCGTGCTGGCGCCGCGGATGTCGCCGGCGTGCGTCACGTAGCAGAACTGGTAGAACTCCCCGTCCGACTTGGGCACGTAGTAGCCTGGGTGTGGGTGTGTGTGTGTGTGTGTGTGTGTGTGTGTGTGTGTGTGTGTGTGTGTGTGTGTGTGTGTGAGGGAGGGAGAGAGAGAGAGGAGAGAGAGACAAAGAGAGAGAGAGACAGAGAAGAAGATGAGTGACAGATGTGTTTCAAATGAAACCATGGTGTCCTATACTCTCTCATTAAAATGTATATAGGTTAGGAATTCTAACCACATACAAGCAACTGTGCTTCCAATATGTGCTGCTATTTATCGACTATATGAATTAAAACTAATTAAAAACGTGGATTAATCTGTGAAAACTTGTGTATCTCGTTATCGCTATAGGGAAGCTTTCTGGGTGGCTGTGGCTCAGGAGGTAGAGCAGGTCAACCAATGGCCCAAGGGTCAGCGGTTCGAATCCCGGCTCCTCCTGTCTACATGTCGAAGTGTCCTTGGGCAAGACACCAATGTGGGAAGTGAGAACGCTGGCGTTGACTGTTTGCCGCTTCACCTCCCAATGTATGAATGAATGGATGATTGTAAGCGCTTCGAGTATACACGTAGTGCATAGAAAAGTGCTATAAAAATGCAATCCATAGTTATTAATTAACTCGGGTAAGTCGTTTTTAGAAGTTAATTGCTAGTATGCTGCACCTCATGTATATCGACGTTGCTTATGTTTTCGGGATATTAGGAATATCTGACGTGTGTATGACTCGTTTCACTTGTTCATTTATCTTGTTGCCGGCCTGGGAGCTTATGGTATATGACAGGGATATTTTGCACCTGTAAAAACACCTGTGGCGTGACACATGTGCGCATATTGTAATCCTCCACTCACAATAGTCTTTGTTTTAGCACTACTACTTTAGGAATTTGCGAGAATTTTCTGGACGGTGCAATTCTCTCTTCCTGCCTCCTGGGAGGCGGCAATTCCCACGATCCATCCAGTTGTTGGTGCCCTTTGCTTCACAAACTTACACCATATGATATATGGATTCAACGCACCATACTATATATTTGCTGTGTAGACATCTATGTGCTTGGCAATAAAGCCGCATGACAAAGTGCTGTGGAGGACTGAAGTCATTTTTTCCCAGCAGCTGTGGGGTGCATGCAACAACCTGGGAGAAAAAAAAAACGCACACACAGTAGCGGTAAGAATGTTTGATCAAGAAATCTCTGTTGTATATCTACAAAATGTGCTACTGTACTTGTCGCAATCGAGGCGACCGCCACCGTTGATGATCCCATGGCCACAGTAGCAGGTGATAAGGCCGAGGTCAGATTCCAACTGGTGACTCGTCATTTCAGACAGAGTTGCACTCTGAGCTATAGAGGAGCTGGGAGGGAGGGGTGTTGTATGTCAGATGTTAGGCTATTACCGGTAGATTATTTTTATGATGATTTTTATGATGATTTATTTATGTATTTGATGGATTAGTGCCATGTGTTATTCAGGTCACTCTGGCTTAAAGAGGAATTCCACCCATTTTCAACATTTTAGAACCCCTTTAAGAACGTCCACTAAATGCCTAAATTGTAGTTGTTATGCTATCAAGAATCCTTGTTAGTGATGTTGCATGTGTTCGCACTCAGTGTGTGGTAAAGT
The DNA here is from genome assembly GCA_039105355.1 of Benthosema pterotum. Classification (NCBI taxonomy): domain Eukaryota; kingdom Metazoa; phylum Chordata; class Actinopteri; order Myctophiformes; family Myctophidae; genus Benthosema; species Benthosema pterotum. Next base: position 19,594,087 of record CM076970.1, on the reverse strand, counting down.
CATCATAATTTTTGTTCTTTTTTAATGTTTATTTTTAATTGTAAGTATTGCAGCTTATTTGTTTGTATATCTTTGTTTTTCAATTCCTGTACTGTGTTGTTTGCAGTATAATACTTTATTTTTGAAAGGCTTGATACCACTGTGGGAGCGTGCAAACCGACGCTAAGTATAAACCCGGCTTTTAGACGTGGAGTCAGGCCCGATGGAGAAGCGTGTGTGTGTGTATATCCACTACTACAGTACGGCAGCAGCGTATCCCACTAAGCAAGCCGGCCGTTTTTTTTTTTTTTTTTACTGACGCGAGCCACAGAGTGCTCTCATATTTTCACTGTGTAATATCTGACCGTTTCAAGCCCAGTAAAACCAGTTCAAGGGCCCTCGTCGTCGAACGTGTGTGTGTGTGTGTGTGTGTGTGTGTGTGTGTGTGTGTGTGTGTGTGTGTGTGTGTGTGTGTGTGTGTGTGTGTGTGTGTGTGTGTGTGTGTGTGTGTGTGTGTGTGTGTGTGTGTGTGTGGTGGTTATAGAGGTGTTCTTGCTCCCGGGGCCGCGGTTGCGGTTGTGTTCCTTTTAATAAAATAAAAGGGTTGGTTTTTATATGCACTGTTAAAAAACGGAGGAGTTACCTTGGAATACCCTGGGTCTTTACACCGAGTGGTTTACATAGCGAGGGGTGTGTGTGTGTGTGTGTGTGTGTGTGTGTGTGTGTGTGTGTGTGTGTGTGTGTGTGTGTGTGTGTGTGTGTGTGTGTGTGTGTGTGTGTGTGTGTGTGCGTGTGTGTGTGTGTGTGTGTGTGTGTGTGTGTACTTTACCCTGGAACACCACGGTCCTGTGCACAGTGCTTCCCGGTTCATAGTTTTCGGGCATGGGGGACCACAGGAAGGTGTAGTAATCGCGGGCCGTGCTCCATCCCACCTGTGGACACACACATAATGATACTATGAGAGGTTCGTCCATTTCAAAACATTCTAGGGCAAGGAAGAGTCACAATGTTGACAAGTGAAATGTTAATACAGATGGACATTGTTGGGAGGAAAGCTTAAGTAAAGTCCAAAACTGTTACTTTTCAAGAAGTGGAATGAAATATTCTCAACAGGTAGTTGTTATTATATCATTTTGTTATAAAGACATCAATAATAATGTTATATAACATTTCTCAAGTAACATTCTATGTCCACAGGTTTTTATAGTATAATGTTTTACACAGGGACAAGACAACAACAAGTACACTGAAAACAGGCCATCTACCTACAAGCTGGTACAGTGCTGGCATTCTCACTAGTTTGTGTCTCACAAATTCCCCCTTTTTTGGGTCACAGGCCAACACAACATTTGGGGAACTGCTGCTGCGTACACACACCATGAGTTGTGTCCATGTATTGATATATAAGGGGATGTTGTTGTGAACGTAAATTAGTGGCGCAACAAGGCGGGATTGTGCAAAGCGGGTTAGAGGCAAGAGTGGAACTATTTAAGACCCTACATACCCCCTCCTCCTCCTCTTCCCTTCCGTCGGTTCCTGCCCCCCTTTTTTAGGCTCAGAAAGAGTGTGTGTGTGTGTGTGTGTGTGTGTGTGTGTGTGTGTGTGTGTGTGTGTGTGTGTGTGTGTTTGTACACGTGCGCACGCACATGCGCAGTTTTAATACCAGCGCAGTCGGGAAACAGCCCCCTGACAAAGAGAAGGGGGTGGGGAACCCGCGGAGCTAAGTTTGTTTTTTTTCCTTCTTCTTCTTTTTTTTCAAAAAAGTACGAAAAAAGAGGTGAAAATTTTACGCAGAATCGCGGGGGGAGATGTAATTATATGAATTTCATGTGTTGTTAAGTGACAGATGATGAAAGCAGACTTGCGAACATCATAACTCCAGTCCTGTGTCGTAAAGCTGTCGCACACAATCACACTCCCTCTCTGTCTAGACCGCTAAAACACGCACGCCGCACGCGGGCAAACACACACACACACACACACACACACACACACACACACACACACACACACACACACACGTGTGCGCACACACAGCCGCCTACATGTGCGTTACATGCATGTGATATTACATAACTGGGCTGCCTGGATGCATGGGTGGCTTTGACACACCACTGGGACCTGTGCATGGAACTCCTTGCCTCCATTTTGGAAAGTTATAAGTACCAGAGAAAGTTTCACCATCCAGACCTAGGAAGACAGATCTGTACAGTATAACGATGTTAGTCGATGTTCAGTTGACACCTCTCACTAGGGTGAGAAGTCACACATGCACGGTTTGTGTACTGTATGTGTTGTACATCATGCATATTGCTGATATCATAGCTAATATGATTATTAGTCAGTCATGGAAAAGGTACGCACAAGTCTCACATGTTTTGCTTAATTCCACCCAGTTTCAACATTGATCTAAAGAAATACATCAGCATGATGAAGTACATCTTAATGATGTCTTCAAGATTTGTTAATGATTTTTTTTCAGACCTCCATTTCTAGGAAACACAGGATGGTTGGGGGGGCTTTATTATTATTTTCACACAACATCTATTAGGTATATTGATGACACAGTAAAATGTTGAAAATGGGTGGAAATCCCCTTTAATTAAGTATGCTGACACTGCAATGTTAGTAAAAAAGTTTTGGAAAATTGACTATCAACAAGATGTAGAACATGCTATTTTCGAATAGATAATATATATGGCAATGGATATTATAAAAGAATAGAAAATTGGAAATCCTCCAGTAAAGTCGCTGAGTCACTGACAAGCACATGACACTACGTTGAGTACTTAGTTGCTTCACACCACTGCTATTAGTATTATTTTCTTTTTTTTACAAGATCGATCCCAGTGAAGTTGTCAAAACACAAAACAGGCAAGCAAATCATGTAAGAAGAGAAAGGAGAGGGTTTGACAATCAGTGTGTGTAACAGAATGTTCAGAGTTAATAGCACAGCTCTATGCAACTACGTAAAAGCGCGTCGTAAATCAGCTCCGATTCAAATGGGTCTGATAATTATGTAATTATAGTTCCCCACTTATCCAACACCATTACAGTGAGCTCAATAATAGCACCACACCAATCATATGGGAACTGTCAGCGTTCGACATCTAGCCAAGGCAACATTCTTTCCGACAGAGTCATTCTAGTTAACACTCTATCTTTACTACCTACCTATACATCAGAGAGTACCGTATATTCTATACCGGTGGTCCCCAAAGTATGGTCTGGGGACCACCAGCGGGTCCAACGCTAAATGATAGTTTGGACCCAAATGAACCTTACTCTGAGAGCATACAAATGGAACCAAATGCACCCGTTCATTTGGTTCCATTTGTACACACTTTGACCTTGATTTAATTGGATGGTCCTAGAAATAGAAATGCCATTGAATGGGCATTTCTAATTCATGCAAGTCAAACTGTGAGGCCGTATGTTTTGAATCCTGGCACAGCACTGATTTAGAACACTTCTCTACAATTTACAGTGTCGGCATTTAGCAGAAAGCTCTTCATCCAGAGCCACTTACACTAAGCGAGAACAAAGGAAAAAGCATGGCGATACAATACATACAAAGTAAATGGTTTATATCAGGGCTGTACACAAGTTAAGATGTCTCGTTGGTGTTGCTACTGCTCAGTCAGGGGCCACTCAGCAAAATTTAAAAAGTCCAAAGGGCCGCAAAGCTAAAAACGAGACGTTTGCAAATGAATTTTGTAACAGACCACAGGTCACAACGGGTGCAGTAGTTAGGTTAGACTAGTCATTGGTTAGCCCAGCCATTAGTCCCATAGCACTTGCTGCATAGTTTATGTGATTTTGATAGCGTGTAATGCATCACAAGTCAAACATAGCTTACATTGACTCATGATAAGTACTCCTTATGTATACGGTGTATCACCGTGTCTTTGTCTTTGCCGGCCATTCTTTCGGCATGTTGGTCGCGACTATTTTAAAAATCAAGGCCATTTCCATCTATGAGGCCAGAACTCAATGAACAACACTTAACAAAACGGAAAGAGGCCATACATACAATAAACATCACAGGTGAATAAATAAGTAAACAGGTGAATAAGTGGGTAAACAAACAACAGAATACTAATTAGCATGCAGATACTAATGGGCTGCAGCTACAGGGCTTTGCGAGTTGACAGTATCACTGTTCCACGTTATATTTTATGTTTGGTGGTGATGCTACGGCTTTGCTTTCTTTTATATCTACTAACACGTTTTATATCTATGAACACGTTCCTTCGGGGAGAGACCGAGAAGATTTGTCATATCTTATTCACACAATTCCATTCAAGTCTGCTTGGGGTGCACGCACGTGCACACACCCGCCATCTCGGCGAAGAGGCAGACATAAATAATTTTGCTAATTGCAGAGTCAGGTTGACTGACGTTAGCTTAGGTATGGGCACGGCGTTCTCTCCCAGGCATGAGTGATGGTATAAAATAATCACAGGCAAGACAGCAGCTATCAATCAGTCCTGCTTCGAGCACCGCGATGACACGTTAATTACACACCCCGAACGACGGGTTTCTCCCTGCCAACCCCAACAACATGCCACGACCAAAAGACTCCCAAATCAGGGGCTTTCTGTGTGCATGTGTGTGTGTGCGTGTGTGTCTAGGTTGATTTATCAACTAATAGCCTATGAGTAAAAATGGTTTGTCGACTACCTGTTTTCACTGGTGAAAACTACTGTAAATGGGAACTGGAGGCTATGATGACTAAAGCTGAGACTAAATAGATTCGCAACTTCATCAACAAATAAAGAAACTAGACTAAAATGTTAGGAAGGGGCAATAGAGGACAAGAGAGCCAGGATAAGTCGATTACACTAGATCAGAGGTTTTAACCAGTGGTCCAGTCCTTGAGAGGATTCCAGGTGGTCCCCAGGCTAAATGATGGAAAGTTGGTCAACCAGATGTAATTCTTTGAGAGCATAAACATGAAACCAAATGGACCCTTGCGGGTCCATTTGGTTTCATGTTTACACTCTCAAGAGTTAAAATATTCACGATCTAAATTAGCCCAAGTCTACCCAAAATGCGAAATGTAGAAGATTAATAGTCATTTTGATCTGTATGATTTCTTGTTTTGTTTACTCTGAAATCCAGCCTGGAATTGTGGACAAAAGCAAAATAAATCTTTAGTTTTGGGGTCTATGGGGCTAAGATGTCATCAAATGGTGGTCCGTGGCTCAAATTCTGAATAAATAGTGGGCCCTGGTATCAAAAAGGTTGAAAATCACTGCACTAGATTGTAGTTTAAAATCCACCGGCATGACAGCATCAAGGCCCGCTGAAATACATTTTATTCGACTAAATCAACTGCAGATTTAATCGACTAATATCTTATGATACTTATTCGGCTAAAACTTTGACTGAGACTAAAACTGTGTGTGTGCATGCATGCATGATCTCGTGACAACATATCAACACTCCACATTACACACACATACAAATTAGTCACAAATATCTCAACAATAGCCTATTGAGTCCTGAGCAATTTAGCTTACACACTGGAAAATAGAAAGGACATGTTTGCTTAGGGTGTGCAGAATGTACACTGTCAGTGTTTGTATTGTATACATTGATTGTCGTGCACAGATACTGTATACACCTACGTTTAGCACACATGTTTAGAAAAAAAGAAAAAAAAGTCTTGTCCTAAAGGTGATATGAGCCGTTTGAGCCACTAGGGGGTGTCTGTGTACAACAACTGAACTCGAGAGGGCCTGGTTTTGTAATTGAGAGGGTCTGACTGTTGAGTCACAGAGTGGCAGTGAGTCGGATGTCTCAGTTACTGTACTCAGTCACTCTTTCAGGTTGTGTGCAATATAAGTCACTCTTTCAGGTTGTGTGCAATATACGTGAAAAAGGTGAGAGACGCAATATGCCGAGTCATCTCTGCAATATTTGTGCTTGCTTGTTGGAAAGCAGTATGTGAAAACCTCACTAGAATCGCTGCACATTAATCGCTGGAAATTAATGTCAAAACGTTCCAGGAGAGTATATAATAATGAGGGGTGCTAGGCCCTGGTTTGCCTCATATGAGCAGCTTTGAGGGTTTGTGCAAACCCAAACATTGTCCTGACACAAACACTGAATGCCATTGACAATAAATGAGTAAGTTTTCAAACAAACACAAACATTGAAGACAAAACTGAGGAGGCATGTTGTGATCGTGTGGAATGAAAAAACATACGATGATGGGGATGATTCTGAAGAGTATATGAGTGCCCCTCACTTCACACGGGTGTGATTCTTTTGAGAGCTACAGCTCTGAACACAGATAGGCTGAGGTTCACTAATCCCTTAGAGGTGTTGCTTCATACTCCATCTCCCTAATGATTACAAGTTTAAAGATTTTCCTGTAATTAAAAATAAAATCTTCCAACACAGATTTAATTGCTGACATCCCGCCTCTGGCAGATAAAATGTATGAATGTTTCACTCAGTGGCCATACAGTGCAACGCAGCACAGCAGCCTCACCCAGATGACAACCAGATTAAAGCAACCCGGGGTGAGCTTGTTACGCCAGATGAAGAGCTACCATCAAACAGGTTTCATTAGCAGTGGCTTAACCAGTTACATTTTCCAATTGATTTTCTTTTCCAAATAAACGCGCCTCGCTTTATTCTTTTTTAATTGAGCCGGCGGAGGATTTTGAAGTCGAGTAAAAAGCGGGAGGATAAAACTGTTTGTCTTTTGACTTTACGAGACATTAAGTTCCTCTCGTTCACATTTCCTCTTAATTACGTGTGAGATTTGATGGCCTTGATAAAAGAGTGGCGGAAGAAGGGGGGTAGGGGGGGAGGAAGAAGAGATGGAAAGACAGAGAGGAGGGAGAGATGATGAGGTCCTAATAAGAATCAACGTGGCCGATGAAGACCACCAAAACGTTTTGCCCCCCAGCAAAGGCCCCATATTGCGTCTATAGCCCACCTCACACACCAGCGTTCCTTCTTCCTCTTCCTGCATGTCGTAGTGTAAACCACACCAAAGCTTTGCACTCGCACAACTGAAGAGCCAAGCTGTGATGCTGCTGCTGGAGTCACACGTGTTAATACCCACTGCCAGCCGAGAGCATATTAAGAAACCCTGATGCCTGCTCTTGCTCCCCTTCAATGTGACCTGCACCAAGGCTTCTATATCTGTATGCAAACTTAATACACTGGTTGCAAAAGACGTCCACAGACACTGTCTTATCAAATAAAACCATGGACAGGGGGCTTTTTGATGGCCTCTCTAAAATATTCACCCGCTTCGACCTCTATCCATGGATTGAATAGAGCATAATCACGAGTAATCACACGATCGAATACAACGAGTAGACGCAGATAACAGATACCCGCCGGGCAAGTAGATATTTTGTATTCATTGCATCGGTGGATCACGGCTACTACTAGTAGGGCGGGGCGAAGGAAGTTTTACTGAGGTTATGGTTAGGGTTAGGTTAGGTTTAGGCATAAGTTTACTGAGGTTAAGTTTAGGGTTGGGGTTAGGTGTAGGCATAGCCTAGTTTTACTGGGGTTATGTTTAGGGTTTAGGATTAGGCTAGGGTTAGGGTTAGACGGTGCTTTATGCGGTTACTAACCCTAAACATAACTTCAGTAAAACTATGCTTCGCCCCGCCCTACTAGTAGTAGCCGTGATCCACCGATGCAATGAATACAAAATATCTACTTGCCCGGCGGGTATCTGTTATCTGCGTCTACTCGTTGTATTCGATCGTGTGATTACTCGTGATTATGCTCTATTCAATCCATGGATAGAGGTCGAAGCGGCTGAAATATTTGTGGGGGGGAAACAGACCAGTTGCAAGGCAATGCCTTACTCAGTTTTGTGTGCACACTGACCATTCACTTCCTCTCCTTAAAAGCCTTTGTACTCAGAATCTATACTGCAGCTGCGCAGCGGATCAAACCTGGGTGCTATGGGCTACTTTCTGACTAATTTCTAATTGCTATGCTGCAATTGAGGATGGTTACAATATGTTTGTGTTTCTCTATTTGATGATGGACATATCAGTTACATTGCTCGTTTACAGTGTGTTAGGACTGTAAAGTGCTAGTTTTCGCCAGTAGTCGCTAGTTGTCAATAGTAATGCATCTATAGAAAAATAACTTTACTGTAGATTTTGCTTCCAACTTTTTGGGAAACGGAAAGGTGAAAGTGCTTCAAAATAAATAAAGGACATCTAGCTGGCACTCTAGTGCCATTATTCTGAAGGATTCAGTGGCACCAGGAGTTTTTTTTTGTATGCAGTTGCACCGCTCCAGTTGTAATAACTTGAGGACCAACAACTATATATAACAAAGATAGCATTAGAACGGTATATGTATGCATACCTTGAAGATGCCCACCCAGTCCTTGGGGTGGGGGGTGATGTAAGGGGTGAGGGTGTAGCGGCACTCCAGCGGCGCCTGGGGCAGGAAGCTCTTGCCCACGTTCTGGAAGATGACGTGGGCGAAGTTGGACGTCTCCATGACGCTGACACTGCTGCCGGGCGACGAGTCCACCACCTGGAACGACGACATCATGTCCTGTAGTGTGGTCGTGTGGTCACTTCATTGGTCTGACCTGCGGGGAAACGGATGAGGCAAGTCCTATGAGTTGAGATAGTTCAGTGTTTTTCAACCTTTTTGGCACCAGGGCCCATTATTTCTTCAGCATTTGAGAACATTTTAGCCCCACAGACCCTAAAACTAAAGATTTATTTTGCTTTTGTCCACAATTCCAGGCTGGATTTGGGAAACAAAAACAGTCAAACATACAGATCATAATGACCATTAATCTTCTACATTCTCTAGTTGTGTAGACTTGGGCTAATTCAGATGATGAATATTTTAACTCTTGAGAGTGTAAACATGGGTCCATTTGGTTTCATGTTTACGCTCTCAAAAAGTTACATCTGGTTAACCAACTGTCCATCATTTAGCCTGGCGACCACCTAGAACCCTCTCAAGGAGCGCTGGTGGTCCCCGGACCACAGGTTGAAAACCGCATGCAACAGTTCGTCATTATAATAAGATAAAAGCCAATGTACTGTATTCCTCCCTTCAACTCAGCCAGGGTTAATCCCCTCTGTCTGTCTGTGGTGTAAAAAGACAACACCCCACCTAACTATGTCTATCACAAGCATCATCGATGAGTCATGTTGCCACAGACTAACCATGCTGTAATAACTATGTCATGCACTGGATATACCGGTAGGTAACAGTGATGTAGCTATACAGTAGCTAACAGTCAGCAGGTCATGCCATCAGGTCATGTCATCTAAGTCAGTGGTTTTCAACCACTGAGGGGGTTCCAGGTGGTCCCCAGCTAAATGATGGAGAGCTGGTAAACAAATGGACACTTACACTGTAGATATCTAAGTATTAATGGTTTCATTTTGTGCTCTCAAGAGTTAAACATCTGCATAAGAGGTCTACACAATTAGAGGATGTATTGTAGAATTGTTATTTTGGTCAACGTTTGCCTGTTGGTAACTGAAGGACCCTTAAAGATTGTAACTCCTGAGATCATTTTACTCTCTCAAGAGTTAAATTATATTGAAACATCTGAATTACTTAATTTTCAAGAATCTACACAATTAGAAGAATGTAGAAGAACTGTTATTTTGTCCAAGGTTTTACCAGTTTATCTCTCCTAAATTGTGGGCACAAACTTGAAAATCCCTAAACTCAACATCAAATGGTGCTCTGTGGTCTAACATGCAGGATAAATATAGTGGGCCCTGGTATGAAAAAGGTTGAAAACCACTGGTCGAATCAAATGGTATGACACAAACAACACAGGCATAGGCCTACTGTACGCCTGACATATAAACAGTGAATTAGCCATGCTGGCACACTAGCCACACAGATTAACCATGTTGTGAAGTCGTACTGCGCTGGATGGGTACCACTGTTCCACGTATAGCTATAGCTAACATTAGCCAGTGAGCAGGCCATGTCATCGTGTCATGTCATCTCAGCTCTTATAACCGCTAGCCAGCTATATAGCCCACACGGACACCACTCTATGCGCCAAAACGACACGATCCACATTGGTTAGTGTGTTGAAATCGAAACGCTACCCGTTCTGACAGTGTCCTTCCAGACAGTTGCACCAAAAAACAATCAACTTCTCCCTTCGGCCCGAATGACGATGCTGATGCGACTAGCCTGTCCGTCCGTGCGTTGTTGTCAATGCACTGTAACAGCAGCGATGCATGCATGGAGGAGAGGAGGAGGATGAGGATGATGCGGTCACTTCCTGGATGATTTGCAGGCTGCTGATTGGTTCTCCCAAGGATGCTGAGTGAGTGAGGATGCTGAGAGGACGCTGGAACCGCTGGAGAAGGGATGTTTCATGTGCACTCTTTCATCTCAATGTAGTGCATATTTTTCTTTACCTCCTGGATATACAGAAGCGAATAGAATAGTTAGTTAGGGCATTTTATCATATATTTGACTGATCTGGGGACTGAATCGTTACCAAGACATTTCTTCACCAATGTGTTTCTAATGGTGTCTAATAACACATGCAGGCCTACTAAAAGATTGAAATTCAACAGTCATGGTAGTCACTGCAAAACATGCAAAATTTTATTTGCATATGTTTTGTGTAGAATGCTATATTAAGAGGATTTCATGGTGCTGAATCAATTTCAACCATTAGGGCTCATTGGGCTGAAAATGTCCAAATGTGCTGACTAAGCACATTTATGATGATGGTATGCCTGTTTTTGGCTCAAGGAGTGTTTTCCATTCGAAGCAGCATTTACACTTGGAGTACATTCAGCATCATGAAAAACACCTAGTTATAGCCCTGCCCCATCACATGCATTATTAGACATAATTACAAACACATTGGTGAAGAAATTTATTTTCTTGGTAACAATTTAGTTCCCAGATTTTCATAACTTGTCCTAGCTATTTATGGTGTCGTCCACATTCTTGTAGGCTATTTGAGTTGTATGCTTTTCGAAATGTAGACCTACTGTAAATTTATGTATAAAAAGACAATCAATCAATTAATCAATCAATTGATCGTTCTTGATATCAACAACAAGTGCATATTGGGCTATATTATTATGAACCATTATTGACACATTATTGTTGGCATTTTGTGTGAAGTAGAAAAGCAGTGGTTCTCTACTTGTGGGGTCATTCGAGGACCCACTCCATGGGATACCCAGCTAGAATGAATAGGAACCAAATGGAACATCCATTTCTACACTCTCAGAGTTAAATGAATATTTATTTTACGATATAAATTGGGGTCTCAGCCAGAAATAGATATGACAATTAAATGGGGGTCCGCAATCACTGCCGTCCAGTTTCTTATGGGAGTCCCTGATATACCTTATCTCTTCACACAGACACACCCCCACTACAGTTGGACAATCCAACACAGGATGTCCCGCCTTTGGGAAGCAGCGAGAGTGAACTTGATCCTATCGCCCGAAGCGACATATCACGCTGCGATTGGCTACTTGGTCGTCTGACAACCAAGCCAGCCAATCACAGCGCGGCAGCGTCCTTCCAGGCTATGAGCTCCATTCCACACAACAACAGAGCGTCTAGTATTTGGGTATTTTTTACTTCCAGGCCTTGACACAGCTGTCACAGACAGACAGTACGCCGAGGTCAAGGGGAAAAAGAAGCATGGCTGCCTTGTTCAGGGGCTCTCGGAATATATTGCAAAGGTGGAACAAACATGTCGACCTTGTCCGCGGTAAAGTATTCACGTCTCTGTATGCCCACACACGCCATTGTTGTTTTGCGTAATGAAATGCGAAATGCCAAAGAAACGGTCTCTCTCAGCCACTGTTTAGAGGGGGTGTGTGAGCCAGAGCCATCTAGTAGAAGAGTTGCGACATTGACAGGTCAGAAACTGAGCGCTCGAGCGCTGTTCATTTAGCTTGAAAGAGGGACAAACTGGAATAGATACATTACTTTCAACGAGGGCGGCGTAAATACGAGCGTGTGCAGCGTGTCAGTCATTCAGAGTATTATACAGTAATAGCTAATGTATCTAACGTTTATGTTGTACTATTACTACAAAACTATCTAAAATAAAGGGAGTCAAGACCACTTCCGCCCAGGTCTTGTCCCTACTTGTTGTCCCCATTCCCAATAGAATTCTAGGTAGAAGAGCCGCCATTGGGCTGGCCCAATGACGTGAGCGGAGTTTGCGTAACTTGTCTATGCTTTAAATCTGGTCTCAGCTAGCTGTTTAGCCTCCTGCAGATCAACACAGACACGGACACACAGTTTCCTCAGTCTGATACCTGCTGCTGCACAATACTCATTCTTTAGATTTTACACAGGGTGCTTAATAGGCTAAATGGAAGCCAAACGACGACAATAATAGGCGTTAAAAACGTTGCACATTTGTCTATAATTGCTGCAGTGCAGTCTGCAGAGTACAGACAATTTGGAGTCCAGTGGCTCCCAAAATGGGTTCAGGGGACCCTAAGGGCAGGGGTCCATGAGGAAGCTCCAGGGAGGTCCCCACTCACCAGCTACATGATAGTTTGGGACCAGGGTCTGTTAACTATGATTTTTACAATATGCATTGAAGTCCCAGGGATAGAAATGACATGAAATGCTGGTTAGTAGATAATGCAGGTCAAACTGGCAGGGTCCTTGAAATTAAATTCTGTTAAAAATCACGGCTATAGGGCAGTCTCTTATGGGGAGTTTCGGAATATCTTTTCAAATGGGTGTCTGCAGGAAAATGGTGTCAATTTGGGAGTCCTTGACATGAAAATATTTGAGAGCCAGCGAAATCCATTTGAGCCCTCGCCCGCGGGCGCCCGTTTTCAAAAACCGGGCGCCCGTTTTCACAAAAACGGGCGCCCGTTTCACAAAAACGGGCGCCCGTTTTCAAAAGCGTTTTCACAAACTAGGCTATGCCTAAACCTAACTCTAACCCTAAACTTAACCTCAGTAAACCTATGCCTAAACCTAACCTAACCCTAACCATAACCTTTTGAAAAGGGCGCCCGTTTGTGAAAACGGGCGCCCGCTTTTGAAAACGGGCGCCCGTTTTTGTGAAACCGGGCGCCCGTTTTTGTGAAAGCGGGCGCCCGCTTTTGAAAACGGGCGCCCGCGGGCGAGGTCGCTTTTGGATTTCGCCCTTGCCATGAAAATATTTGGCACCACTGCCATATGCACCAATGCACCCACCAACTACCAACCAGCTTTACCACTTTTCAGTCATCATATTATGTTAATGTGTTGCTCTTTTTAGAACTGTGATATGTTGTTAATACATTTTATCAACAGGATAGCTGCATTACACACACCCTCCAAGACCTGTATGCCCCTTTCCACCAATTGAATTGTACATTTAGCTTTTCTCACAATTGGCAAGGAGTATTATTGACATTTGAGATAAAGATGGGTAACATCACGAAATGCGAGTCCAGCCTGCTATTAATTATTACTACAGAATGTCAGACGATCAACGATCAAGAATGCAAACATTGATAGAGTATAAGCGCTTCAACACATTAGCAAAATATTACTTAGATCTATTAGTTTTTTATTATTAATACATGGAGAATGTCTAGATCCCCCTCTAAAACAAGCCTGTCGTTGACAGTGTTGATGTTTAACAGTACAGGTCTCTGTACAAGCAGATGATCTTTGGACATGTTGATATTGTTCAGACTGTTGTGCACAGTGTGTTCTGTGAGGGGACTGATACTGATCAGAGTACATGAGGCAAATTATAGGCTCTGTGACGAGGAAATTACACTGGAATAATGACTAGAGCAGTGGTTCTCAATCAATAATAATAATAATAATTAGTAGTAGTAAATAAAAAATAATAATTAATCATAATTTGAATAGGGGCTCTCAGTTGAGACAATACATTTACTTTTAGTCGATTACATCTTGGGAAAACACTGAGGCATTGTGAGCATGTAGATCTGTCGCTTCAAAATGTTCGACTCATATTTTGCCGACCTTTGTCATTGTATATATGGTTAGTCCTATGTTAATTAAATTTGATGCAGAAAATCTTCTTATTCCCTAAATCGTAACTTTCAAAAACTATATATACAGTTAGTATATTTCTAATACTAATACTATATTTCTACTACTTTGGGGGACCACCTGGTGCTGAGAACCACTGACTGGACTACTGAGGCTTGTAGTTCACAGCAGTTTTGAAGGCAATAGAGAAAACATATTCGGGTCGCAGCCAAATGGGTTATAATATGCACAAGTGCACACCATTTTGGAGACAAGTTGGGCCCTTCCCAACTTCCTTCACAGGTATTACCAGATTTACCACTGATACTAAGGAAAGTTCTGTTTGTTCCATTCTGGTTAAACACAGTCAGGGGGCTGCTACTGTGTGTGTGTTGGCTTTCTGTTACACTCTGCTACACCAGTGGGTCTCAGTGTCCTCGAGTGGGTTTTAAATGGCTCCATCCTGGTGTGTAAGCGTTATGGGGGTGTCCATTAGTTGAAAGTATAGTTCTTTGAAAGTATTTCAGAGCCTATTAACTGGATATACAGGACACAATAGCTTTTGCAATTAATGCATTCAATAGTGCTGAATAAATGTTTTTTAAATTGTCCCCATAAGCCTAATGGTAATTATTATTATGTTTTGCCATAATCATATTTTTGAAGTTTGGACATAATCAATCATCATCATCAATGCATCAAGGTGCAGCCATGACAGCAATGGTAGGAAAAAATAGATATGACTCATATTCGGCTTTTTGGCCAATTGTTTCCTGTATTCGTTTTTTCATGCAAAAATGTCCCTTTGGGCGCATTTCTAGTATCATTGGTAATGCCTGTGAAGGAAGTAGGGAAGCAATCCTGGAAGTAGGACATGTAATTCTGTGTGCATGTACAGTAACACATTGTCAGTGAATTAAACATAGAAAAAACAAACCAACCTGTCAAGTTCTCCTCATTGGCCAGGCATAAGGCTATGTTGTCTGTTACGATTACAATCTACTGTGTCTGGATTCTTCAAGACGTGAAAAACTATCTAATGAAAATAACGTTCAGATGAGATTTAAAGGGATATTCCACTTTCAACAAAACTTGAATGTGAGCCCCCCAGACATTTTCTTTTACGATGCTTGATTCAGTATTTAGATATTTGACATTAATTTTAGCTGCCCCGCCCCCTTCAAATATACAAACCCTTTTATAATTTAAAACTCCTTTTTAACCATGATACATTATTAGAAACCACAATCCTTTCTTTTTTTTCTGGTGGCTGACATTGTCCTCATACTTTTCATTTACGGTTTTCAAATGAACATATCTAAATATTGACTTGAATACATTTTAAACTGTCTGGTTAGCGTTAGTGTTTTATTTATCTCTGGATATTACAATGTGGCCTAAATCTCTGCCTCACTCCTTCTGTTTTCTTCATTTCAGTGTCGAGTCGATCAATGGCCTCGAAGACGCCCGTGGGCTTCATTGGGTTGGGAAACATGGGCACTCCCATGGCCACAAACCTCCTGAAAAATGGCTACCCCGTCATTGCTACTGACGTTTTCCCCGAGTCCTGTAAGGAACTGCAAGATATAGGTGCACAGGTGGGCTACCTGGTTTATTATAGTAATATATAGTAACTTATTTCATGTCTACCAGTTTAGTGACAGGGAGGTTGCAGATATGGGAGGACTATGCATATTTAGACGAGGTTGTGTATTTGATGGGTCAAATCAAGGGCTCTGTGGTAAGCAGAGCACTTTGTGTGTGAACGATGTAAATATTGTTTGTGAATGGGTTTAGCGGTCTAAAAGAAATACAAATAGAAATGCAAAAGAACTTTGCATTGGGAAGTAACAAATTGTTTGTTTATAAAAATCACATTGTGATGCGTACATCACAAAAGGGACAGACACGCACACACACCTTTTTTGCAGGCTATGCGCTAAAATGTATAACTACAGTAGTTATACAGGTACTGTAGGCTATAACTACAGTAGTTATACAGTACCTACATAGCAATGATTATGACTAGTGTTCATGATTTTATTTATATTAATTAAGTGTAGCAATGGTAAAAATAGCACATTGTAGATACAATCTTTTTGTTTCACATTTCACCCAGACCAAAAGACTTCAGGCAAACAGTCATAGGTAATTGTGTCTCCTGTCAATTAAGCAACCTGAAGAAAAACTTCACTTACCCAGATGTTGTATTTGCATGCCATAAACAGGTGGACAAAACTGTATCGACTGTCAACCCTGGGGACTCGCTCATCAGTAAGGGTCATTGAAGGGGTAGTGTGGATGTCCTGCGTCCCTGGGCAAATGCTTTCCTTCCACTTGGATCATCGGCACGATGTAGCGCCAGCCGTTTGACAACCCTGTCACACTCTTCATCTCCTCGGCCTCCAGTGCGAAGTCAAACACCTGTATGTTCTCTCTGATGCGGGACTCGGTCACGCTTTTGGGTATGGTCACAATCCCTCGCTGCGTCAGCCACCTCAGGATGATCTGCGCGGGTGACTTGCTGTACTTGTTCGCCAGCGCGGCTAGGACCGGCTCGTTGAGCAGGACGGGCTCGTCCGGATGCTTCCACGCCCTGTCAGGAGAGCCCAGGGGGCTGTACGCCGTCACCACCAAGCCCCTGTCCCGGCAGTGAGCCTGCAGCTCCACCTGGGCCAGGTACGGATGGCCCTCCACCTGAAGGACCGCGGGTTTGATGCTGGCCGTGGAGAGGACCTCGTCTATCTGCCGGCTGTTGAAGTTGGACAGGCCGATGGCTCTGACGAGACCCTTCCCCACCAGCTTCTCCATGGCGGCCCAGGTCTCCTTGTAGTCGACTTTGTCGTACAGCATCGTGCCGTCCTCCTTCCTCGGGAAAGGGGATTCTCCACGCTGGAAGGCGTAGGGCCAGTGGATGAGGTAGAGGTCCAGATACTCCAGCCTCAGGTCCTTCAGGGTTTTTCGGAGTGCCGGCTCCACGTCTTCCGGGTGATGGTGCGTGTTCCACAGCTTGGACGTGACGAAAACGTCCTCTCGTCTCAGCGGCTTGCCGGGGCCTAGCGCCTCCTCCAGTGCCTCTCCGATCTCGGCCTCGTTGGCGTAGACGGCGGCGCAGTCGATGTGGCGGTATCCGGCCTGCAGCGCCCAGGCGACCGCTTGCTTCACCATCCCCGGATCACTTTTCCACGTCCCGAGGCCAATGAGCGGCATCTTCTGCCCCGTGTTGAGAACCGCGAAGTCATTCATGTCTGTAGAGAACAACGGTTTTGAATTTCTAAAAGTCTTTATTTCTTTTTTCCTTCAAGTGCAAAGCCTGAGACCTCTGTTTACGCTGGGAATAGGAACGAAAACCTTTCAACCTATAATGTTGAACTTTGTGCATACGTGTGAGTCTGCGTGTCCAGGTTATGCCCAAATATGGGTCAGTGTCGTGCCTAACGTCACGGCACAGGCCATCTTCTCTACATTCTATATTGTGTTACCGACACTGTGCTTATTTTAAGTTGCTCAGTCTAAATGAGAACGCCTGGCGAATGCCCAGGAAATTGACAGTAGTGATGCCAGCCACGTTTTCAAAATATTTGGCTTACTAACTCTGGCAATAACTCACACACATACACGCACGCAGGGCTTGACACTAACACTTGCCTGCTTGCCCGGGCAAGTAAAAAAATGGTGGGGCAAGTGAAGACTGCTACCTGGTTGCCCGATCGGGCAAGTGTGCAACTTAGTGCACTATAACACAACACAAGATAAATTTGTCTTGAAGGCAGTCATTGCGTTCTGCCTCTGTGTCTTTCCCTGCTTTCTAGATATCCACAATTCCAGGCTGGATTTGGGAAACAAAACAGGCAAATTAACATACACATCAAAATGACCTAATCTTCTACATTCTCTAGTTGTGTAGACCTCGGCTAATTAAGATGAAAACCTTAGTGTCAATCCCTGGCGCGCACACACACACACACACACACACACACACACACACACACACACACACACACACACACACACACACACACACACACGCACACACACACAGTGTGCCAACCTCGGCCTGGCAACGATTGCTGATCTACGAGCACAGCGTATTGTGAAGTGACACCAAGCTCATGATGCTTAACGTTGTGATGCGATGTTTGTCATGTTGCCGTTTATTTTCCATTGGAGAAGCTCATGTACTGTATGAGCAGCATGCCGATTATGGCCATACATAGGCATACAGTTATTACAGTAATCTCCTCTCAGGGGAGTCCCTGGCATAGGTCTTCAAATGTTGACATGAAAATGTTTGGGAACCACTCCTGGTTCACATGGGTGTGATGTTTCTCTTGTTTCTCTTCCCATCCATACTCACTGTATGTTTTCTTGGTTCTGTAACAATGCCCAGGTTATGGACTCCCCAGCAGAGGTAGCAGAGAAGGCAGACCGCATCATCACCATGCTCCCCTCCAGTCCCAACGTCATCGAGGCTTACACAGGCCCCAACGGCATCCTCAAGTAAGCCAATAAGTTCACCTCAATATTATCCCCCATTATTTTTAATGGGGGGGTGAATAAAACTGGAATATTCCTACAAAACTTCACAGGTTGATCAATGATATAAATGCGAATGGGTTTTTTGTATTGCATGTTATGAAATCCAATCCAATCAACAATATTTTTACTTTACTTTTACTTTATCAGATGAGCTCATCTGCATCTAGAAACTAGAAACTTTATTCATGGTTTCTGGCCACGAATAGAATACCTATCAGGGCTTGACACTAACACTTGCCCGCTTGCCCGGGGCAAGTAAAAAAAAATGGTCGGGCAAGTGAAGACTGCTACCTGGTTGCCCGATCGGGCAAGTGTGCAACTTAGTGCACTATAACACAATACAAGATAAATTTCTCTTGAAGGCAGTCATTGCACTCTGCCTCTGTCTCTTTCCTTGCTTTCTAGCTATCTCTACCTATCTCTCTCCCAGGTCCATTTGGTTCCAAACTATCATTTTGCTGGGGTCAGGGACCACTGGGTCTGTGACCACTATGGGCTAACAGGGCTTGACACTAACACTTGCCCGCTTGCCCGGGGCAAGTAAAAAAAAAATGGTGGGGCAAGTGAAGACTGCTATCTGGTTGCCCGATCGGGCAAGTGTGCAACTTGGTGCACTATAACACAACACAAGATAAATTCTAGCTGTCCACAATTCCAGGCTGGATTTGGGAAACAAAATGGGCAAATTAACATAGACATCAAAATGACCTTCTACATTCTCTAGTTGTGTAGACCTGGGCTAATTAAGATGATGAATTTTAACTCTTGAGAGTGTAAAAATGAAACCAAATGGACCCGCAAGGGTCCATTTGGTTTCATTTTTACGTTCTCATGAGTTACATCTGCAAAATTTTGAATATATTTTTGGGGGGCAAGTGACTATGAGCTGAGGGCAAGTAGAACCTGACTTGCACTTGCCCGATGGGCAAGTGCCTCCGAGACCTTAGTGTCAACCCCTGGCTAATTAAGATGATCAATTTTAACTCTTGAGAGTGTAAAAATGAAACCAAATGGACCCGCAAGGGTCCATTTGGTTGGTTAACCGCAAGGGTCTGGTTAACCAACTTAGCTGGGGACCACCTGGAACCCTCTCAGGGACCACTGGTTGAAAACTCTTGGTTTAAAGCACCCAAGTAGGAAGTAAACTTAAATGCAAAATTTACAATATATTTTTGGGGGGCAAGTGACCATGACCTGAGGGCAAGTAGAACCTGACTTGCACTTGACCATGACCCTATGCGCAAGTGCCTCGGAGACCTTAGTGTCAACCCCTGCCTATTCCTAAGTATTGGAGCACCTATTATTATTGGGTGTGTCTGAACCCTTATTGTGCATATTTACAAGTTGGTGGCTACCTGAAATTGTGCTATGCTTGTTCACTGTTTTGGCAAGCGCGAGCCATATTAATCCATTGGCTAAGATGTCTATGACCCAATTGAATCACAACCTATATGGACACCGGAAGTGCATGTGTTGCTTCGGAGACAGGCGATGATACTATGCCATTGACTGGCAGCGTTAGTTGTTGTTTTTGTCTGGCTGTCGCCTCGGCTGTTAAAATGTACTGTGAGGGGCGTAGCACCCGCTGGCCTAGTGGTCCTGGCGCATGTCAGGCTCTGGCCTGGCAGCGTGTTGGGTGTTCAAGTCCGTTCATGATGACCTTTGTTGTGTCTCTACCTGTTTTCCAGTTTATCTTCACTAGAAACTATCAATAAAGTCAATAAGGCAAAAACAAATATTAACCCATTACGACCTGACACTGTATAGATTCTACAAAACATTCACTCTGACAGAACATACTGAAAGATTTGTGCTGCATTCTCACATTCTCCCCCAAAATAGCAGGTTGTTTACAGCTCATAGCCGCTATGAGCCGTGAACTCCTGCTATTTTTCAATGAAAGTTAAGACACCACAAGTACAGTACAGAATGTGTTTTTTTTTTTTTTTTTTTTTTTAAGAAAAAGTACTATGAGAATGATGATGGCCGATGAAGACTAGGTAGACTAGGACGCTATTAAAAAACGGGCCTGTTGTATGTCAGGTTTTCACCTGGCAAAAAAGTCCCAGCACATCGTCTGATAAACATCCCGTTGCTGACTTTCATTTGGAACAGAATTGTCGCGACTTTTTTTGTTTGTTCCGTTCGCACCCATTCAATCCAATGCATTCAAACGCCTCTCCTGAGAATCTGCCCCTGAATGTCGTTTGCGTATGGGTAAATCAACTAGGGCTAGACGTCACTTCCTGACTTTTGCTCAGATCGTGAGAGAACAGGTTAGTCAAGACACCAGAAACAGCATGAAGTCATCGCACATGCTGTTTAGGGGATCTGGAACTTCAAAATAAGGGTTTTTACTGAATCCACTGGCTTTAGCCGTGGCATAGGGCAGAAAAGGACGCACACACGAACACGGTCTATGTGTTAACATTCAGCGTTTGATGGTGTGATCTCTGTCCTCCTCAGGAAGGTAAAGAAGGGAACGCTTCTCATCGACTCCTCCACCATTGACCCCGCCGTTTCCAGGGAGATGGCCCTCGCTGCTGAGAAGATGGGAGCTGTGTTCATGGACGCTCCTGTGTCAGGAGGTAAGCTCTCAGTCCAAAAAAATACTAATGTTCTGTTGGATAGCGTTGGGATCCTTCAGGGTTTTAACGTCTCCCTCTTAACGGTCAGATTCCTTAACCATTGTTCCCTTTAAAGGGGAACTCCACCTGTTTTCAACATTCTAATATGTCATTAGTATACCTTAGAGATGCTGGGTGGACATGATAAAAAAAATTCCCCCATTCTGTGTTCCCAAGAAATGGAGGTCTGAAGAAACTACTAACATGGTGAAACATCTTGATGACATCATCAAGATGTATTTTCACCATGTTAATGGATTTCTTTAGATGCTGCTTTTTTTCTGAGAGCGTGCAAATGGAACCAAATCCGTTAGGGTTCATTTGGTTGCATTTGTAGGCTCTCGGGAAAAAATGTTGAAAATGGGTGGAATTCCCCTTTAACAATACTATAATTGAAGAATCTGCATGATTTTTGGCCTTCATCATAATGTCTGAACACACATTCAAAGTAAGGTACACCAAGGAAGCCTCTGGGTTCCTTGAGGGGCGGAGTTCCATTTGGAACCTTTCAGAGTGGAAACTCTCAGAGTTTCCGAATGTGAAATCTTTTTTTTACTTGCACGAGCGGTTGTCTTCTGTCCCTTGTGGGCTCCGATTGGCTGGTTTAGGTGATGACGTAATTTAGAGGTCTTTATAAGCATTGTCCTGGGGGTGTTGGGGTACTTGCTCTGCTTGCGCACAGGTAGACCTACTTGTGTGCAAGTGTGCGCACAAGTTGGCACTCTACTGAGTGCAGTTCTAGTTTGTGTCTGTGACACTGACATAGAAACAGGTTTTTCAGAAAACTGTCAGGATTTAGAAGACATTTTTAGATTAGAATCGACCTCACACAGGTCTAAACGGGTTTAATGTACTCATTTTTATTTTCCCTGCTTGTTCTAAAACCATCCAAAACATTTAATAGCAGTTTGTTGGGTACACTACTACCCATCTATCTAGCTGACATCAACAGGGAACGATGCCATATACTTTACTGTATGTGCTGTATGTGTTTTTTTTATACTCTGGCTATATTTATATCTCATTGCTCAGTAACTCAGTTTTGGCTATAGGTGAGTAGCTGCTCTCTCTGCAGTGCTGTTGTGGTTGTAATAAATCACTGTGAGTACTTAGTGATAACTGCAGATGTAGGCTAAGTCTGTGGAGAAAACATTACAGTTTGGCCACTGGCCACAAGTTGCTCTGGTAGGTGGTCATTAATATGTGAAAGAGCACTGTGTTGATTTAAACAGCAGGTTTTAGTTTTAGTCATTGTCTTTTGAATACTCTTATTTTTCCTTTAGCTTTGGTCACATTTTGGTCATCTGGAGTGCTTTGGTCTCGTTTCAGTTGACTAAATCTAAAATTGATCTAGTGGACTAAAATATATTTTGGCGGACCTTGGTGCCACCGTATTTCTTTTCTTCACCTGCTGAAACAGAAGATTGGCTATTTTCGGCCTGCAGCCGAGTGTAAAATGACCTGCCGTCTCTATGGGTCACTTGTCCACTGTAGTCCCTTCCTGACGTTTCTGCTTTTTATGTGTTGGCGATTTTGTATATTTAGTCTTAATTGTAGTAATCATAGATTTGTTTTCAAACTTTTCATTCAGTTTCGGTCAGTGAAAATAGTAGTTTTCGTCTCGGAATTAGACGATGTGAGGGAGATGAGCGGTAACTAGGTAGCACCTCCGTCGATGGAGACTTGACTACCCCCGGCGACCTCGACCTCCATGCTTCTTGGCTGCCCTTACACTCCTCTTCCATGCATCTAAAAACTCTAAGGCCGATAGCGATTGGCACTCGGCAGGACGTGAGGTCGTAATTAAGCCGGCTAGGACCCCGTCTAGTAGGTGCCTGCTCCAGTCCGGGGGCTTCTCTTTATTGCCGTTTTCTCTGACCGGGGGTCTTTAGACAATGTTAAGGCTTTAAGTCCTCATTATGTCGGACGCTGTCTGTGCAGTGACGGCCACTTTGACAGAGCACAGGGATCACCCTGTCGCCCTTTTTAATGGGCCTCCGAGTTCCGTATGCAGGCAGAAGAAACCCTCCGTGTCAGGGACTTTTTTTTTTCTCCATGTTGATGGAGCCCTAATGGCGGGGTATCCCGTGTCAGTGTCCTTTCATGTTAGATAAAGAGTCATAAAGAGGAGAGGAACTGCCCTCACATTGAGTGGAGGGGAAGGGGCAGACAGAGAGAGGGGTAGATAAGACAGAGAGGGAGATGTGTCACAGTAAACCTCTCTCTGTCTCTCTCTATCGCCCGGCTGAGGCAAACCCAAGGGTGCAACGCTGTAGATCAGTGGTTTTCGACCTTTTTTGATACCAGGGCCCACTATTCGTTCAGCATTTGAGCCACGGACCACCATTTGAGGACATTTTAGCCCCACAGACCCCAAAACTAAAGATTTCTTTTGCTTTTGTCCACAATACCCGGCTGGATTTGGGAAATAAAACAGTCTTCTACATCTTTTCTAGTTGTATAGACTTGGGGGCTAATTCAGATGATGAATATTTTAACTCTTGAGAGTGTAAACATGAAACCAAATGGACCCGCAAGGGTCCATTTGGTTTCATGTTTACGTTCTCAAGAGTTACATCTGGTTAACCAATTTACCTGCTGTAGGTGGATTTAAAACTAAGCTCCATCCAAATGCAGACATAGGGCTCCATTTTCGTTACATGCTAAACCCCTTATCCCAAACTTTTTGGAATATTTCAACATGTCAACCTATTAACACGTTATGAGCTTGTAGACTGGCCATTTGAACTACTGAAAAATGTTTTTTATAGTTTAAAAAGCCAAAGAAGTTAAGTGATAAGGGGTTTAGCGGTAACGAAAATTGACCCCTGAGAAAATCGTACAGTAAGGCCTGTTTGTTCTCTTGTTGCAACTACGTTTGAAAATCGCATGCATTCGGAGACCACCACCACCACTGCCTCCCTACGACTTGTAGCAGGCGCCTAGATTTGGCCCTTATTTTTACAGACCCGCCGTGTTTACTGGCTGGCGTCTGCAGCACGGTTCTGTGTGTGTGTAGTCTGTGAGATCAGAGACCTGAACTTAGCCTGTAACTCCCCTGGTCGGACGGACACACACACACACACACACACACACACACACACACACACACGTGTTTACATACTGTAGACGGTGCGTAGTTAGTGTGTGCAGTCCCGTGTGAAGGCTCTTCCTTCCCCAGCTCTTAGCTAAGCCCTCTTTTACTATCCCGAGATGACCAATGATTTACCCGCTACCTCTGGCCCTGTATGACTACTACTAGCCCTGCAGACGCCCAAACAGAGCACACAACGGCACCACAGTCTTTCTGTCTCTGTATTGACACACACACACACGCCCAATGCATTTTGGGCCCACCCCAAACACCCCCCTATCCGGCACGGTGGATGAAAGTGGTCCAGCCCCTTCTATAATCTTAGCTCAACGGAGAGGTCAAGGGAGTCGTTTTCGGGTGTTGTACACAGGTCAGCTCCATGGGCAATTAACAAACGACTATTAGAATCTCACTTGCTTAGTTTCCGTTTGCTTTTCCACCAACACCACCACCAAAATGCACACACGTGGTCTTAGTATAGAGAGTATAGATTCAGGTTCTGCCTGGCGTTTCTTCCTTGGGGGAGGTTTTCGTTACCACTGTTGCAACCTCTGCTTGCTCTGGGTGGATCTTTGTCGGTTCCCCTCTCTTCTTCTCTTTTTCTCCTTTGTAAAGTGTCTTGAGACAACTTGTTGTGATTTGACACTCAATAAAATTGAATTGAATTGAGTATGACAATTCAGCAGTGGCTCAGGCCACATGGCTGAAGTGTGGGGAAATGTACGAAAAGTAATGTGCAGCTCTTTTCTGTCAAAGTAAGTGTCCATGACTACTGTCCTGTCCCACCAACTGCCCACTGCTGCTCCTATAGTCTCATTTAGTTAGGACCAGGGTCACATGAAGAGTTTTTTTTTTCTTTGTTTGTTTTTAGGCATTTCTTCCTTTTATTGATGGATACAAGTGAAAATTTACAGTAAATGGAGAGGGAGACGAGGAGAGACGTGCAGCAAAGGTCGTCATGTACCGTACAGGACTGGAACACGCAATATTCTGTCAGGCCAGAGCTTGTTATGTGTCATTTTAGGGACTGCTAGACCAGTGGTTGGCCCACATGCAGAGAATTAATTTGCTCCTGGGGATCAATAGAGGGGGGAAAAACTGTTCCCACCAGGAGATGGCACTCTACCCAAATAGGGCTCTGTCAGAGTTTGTGTGTGTGTGTGTGTGTGTGTGTGTGTGTGTGTGTGTGTGTGTGTGTGTGTGTGTGTGTGTGTGTGTGTGTGTGTGTGTGTGTGTGTGTGTGTGTGTTGTGTGTGTGTGGTGTGTGTGTGTGTGTGTGTGTGTGTGTGTGTGTGTGTGTGTGTGTGTGTGTGTGTGTGTGTGTGTGTGTGTGTGTGTGTGTGTGTGTGTGTGTGTGTGTGTGTGTGTGTGCGCGCGCGCGCGCGCTGCGCGCGCGCGCGCGCGCGCGCGCGCGCGCGCTGCGCGCATGTCGGTGTGCACTTGCAAGAAGAGTACACATATGGGTCACCTCAGTACAGCCTTTCTGACTGACACAGCTTTTGACTTTGACCACAAACGTTCCAAATGGCTATTAGCTCAATAAGTGTAACTTTGTAAAAGCTTAATACACACTAAAGTTCCTTTGTGACTTGCATGCCACTGTCAAGCACTAAAAAGTAGATCTACAAGCTGACAACACGTCAAATCCACCATAATGTTTCACCTTTTTATAAGGAGCATGTGAGTCGACACATACAGTAAACGTATAATGCTGTGGTTTTCTACCAGTGGTCCTTCAGGAGGTTATCGGTTATTACATAATATAACAGATAATAACCTAATAGGTTATTAGGTTGTTACATCTGCATTAATTAATTTACAAGAAATATTAGAGAATGTAGAATAAGTGTTATTTTGAACATCACTTACTTGTTATCTCTCCTGATTTTAGTGTAGCATGATATTAATACTGCAACGCAAATCTTTTCTTTTGTGTCTGAAGGGCTAAATGTCATCAATTTTTAATCTGTGGCTCAAATGCCAAGCATCACTGATGTAATGATGTGTTTGACTGTAGTCTCTGTTTTCAAGGAGACATTCCCATTATTACTTCTGTTAGCGTGTCCAAGCTTTACTTGATCATGGCAGCAGATTAAAAAGAAAAACAGAACAGAATGTGTACATGAATTTGGCTAAATAACCCCAGCCAACAAACTAAAGGAGACACCTTTAGTATTAGCAGGCGCAGGGCACATTGGCTGTTAGTAGTGCCACACACAGCATGTTCTTTTTAGTGCAGGGCACCATCATTGTTTTAATTTTGAATTCATACATCATCCTCTGATATAACCACGTATTCTTGTCTGATGTGTGGTGCATGGTGAGATGGCGCGCTAGCGCTTCTCACAGAAGTGTGTGTGTGTGTGTGTGTGTATCATGTGCGTCACTAGGGGTTTGGCAGTCTCCCCTGGGGTCTGAGTCGTGGCATAATAACCCTGTTAAAGCGACAATCAAAAAAAAAGTCTCTCTTTCATCCATGTTCCTCTCCCTCTGCCCATAGAGAGGCTGAATCCTGCTCAGGGTTTCTCCCTTACACTGACCAGCGTCTTGGCTGTCGCCCTGCATGACCCAGATGTGTCCTGTACACACACACACACACACACACACACACACACACACACACAGTTTGTAAGCTGTTACATTGCGCTCACAGTGACGTACAGAAAGTTACATTCCCATAGACACTTGTTTTTACACACACACACACACACACACACACACTCACTCACTCACTGACATTTGTTCTCACACACACTCGCACCGCTGTCTGGTGTTGTTAAAAGTGTCCGCATGCAACGGCGACCCACAACAAAACGGCCTCTTTACGTCACAGACTCGGGGTGTTGGCACGGCGATGGCAAAAATAGGAGCGCGCTGGCTAACGAGCAGCGGGGTCGTTAGCAGTAATTACCCAGAATGCTTGCGTCTGTGTCTGTCAGCCCGCGGTGGGCTGCCGCAGCGCTAACGGACAACGTTTTCCTTTTTAAACAGCCTTTTTTAAAAGAAAAAGGAAAAGAAACAAAAAAAACCTCAAAACCTTTCATTGTGTTTCCCCCCCAAAGGCTGGGAAAGTTGTGCTATCGGTCTATAGGAATGAGAGAGTGCTGCTGTGACAGTGTGACAGGGCCGCTCTGCGAGGCTCGTGGGAGCACGGAGCTGATGGCGTATGCGCGGTAGTGCGGCTTGTAAATGCGAAGCTAAGTAACCGTTGGGCACGCTCGCAAGACGACCCTAATCATATCCACTCCATAACATCAACCATAGGCCCCATGCAGGACGGGGCCGCCGCTGTGTTATTTGCTGCAGACTGCGTTGGACGTCATTCCTCCACCCCAGAGGGAACTGTTAACACCAAAGTGACAGCTTTCTGAAAAACCCACGTTTTTATGTCAGCAATGCTCCCCAAAACTATTGTCAAGGTTTTCATGAACTTTCAAAAATGTGCAGATGTACCGGCTCTTAACACAGCACTCGGTGCCTCTCTATGAGCTTGTAGATTAAAAGTCTTTGGTCAAAAGGTAATTAATGGGTTGGCTGTTCATCTATGGGAGATTCTCTGTCCATTCGGCTGCAGCCGTTTCACTTAGTTCTGTCTTCTAGGGGGCATTTGCTAAGTTTACTGTTCATAGACGTGTATTCCATTGGCATGACCGGAAATTAACTTTTGTCTTTTTTTTAATGGAGGGGTTTCTGTGGGGTGAACAATCTGGAAGAGAGTCACTTCTGAGCAATCATACATTGAATTTTTTGATTGCTCAATTTGAAATCTTTGACCTTTTTAAAACCTACATTTCCTGGAAAAATATGGAAATTATGGCTGACACCATAGACTGCTAGTCAAAGTTTTCACGTCAAACCCACGACATTATTTAATTAGTCGTTGTTAGGAACCAAATGGACCCTTTATGGGTCTGTCATTTCCATTTCATGATATAAATTGAGGTCCCTGAGATGATGACATTAAATAGGGGGCCTGTAACCTAATCCATGCAAAACTGGGGGACCCTGGTATATCTTTTCAAATTGTGGTCCGCAGTAGGGCCAATAAGTGTCAATTTGTAGTCCTTAAAGATCATGATGGAAAAAGTTCAAGAATCTCTGATTCTAATCACTACTACACCATGAGTCTTTAGCAACTCACCAGTTGTGGCCATGACTCTCTGACATCTAGTTAAGGAATGGGACTGCGAGTGTCAGTATTGGAAGGGGGGTTGGGGGGAGGGGGGTGCAGGCTGTCAACGTTGATGGCTAACCAGAACTAAAGAGACAAGAGAGATGATTCCAAAGTCTAGATTAGCATAACAAGCCCCTTCACTGAGGGGCTCTTGGTGCTGACACATGCGGGGGCAGCAGAGGAGAGGGAGAGAGAGAGAGTCCGATGTGAGTCGGATGGGAGTGAGGGGTGCACTGGGGGTGTGGGAGGTGTGTATGGTGGTGCTGGTAGTGGGAAGGGAAGGGAGGAGAGGGGGGTGGGGGTAGTAGCCTGGACCCCAGATGGAAGCAGGACCCACAGCAGCTGGGTGACTGGCCCTCCCTGCTCTACCCCGTGTCATCTGTGTGTGTGCGTGTGTGTGTGCGTGTGTGTGTGTGTGTGTGTGTGTGTGTGTGTAGCGACAGTCAGCTGGTGTATGAGTCTCACTGAAAGTCTCTGTCCGTCAAACGTAACACCGGCCCCATACACTGTGTCACTCATCTGAAGTGGAATTAGCATTCTGTCTGTATGAGTGACAGTTTCTGCACTTCTTTAGGGCTTGTGTTTGTAACACAAAAAAGAGAACCTGTGTGTGTGTGTCTGCTGTCTTTCTCACTCCAACCGATCTAATTGGAGATCATTATTAGCCTCCTCCATCCAGGATGAGTCTCATTGGGTCAGTGCAGGGATTGATTGTGAAAGGCTGTACTAGTAGCTCCCTCTCTCAGGCCTGCCTCTCTGCCATTGACCAAACCCACCCTACGGGATAGAGCCGTTTACAATGATGGCCACGATGATGACGGCGATAATGATGAGGGTCTGCCTAGTGCCTAGTGGTCAGTGATCAGGCATTGTTATAGCAGCCCAACAGCCATAATGGCTTTAATTTCAAATTGCACGGCATTATGGTGAAAATCGCCCCAAACTGAATGAACTGACTTTTTATTTGGTGTACTTTTCCTTCTCGCTCTCCCACCAAGTGCATTTTGTAGTTTCTCACTTCTTGCCTAGGGTTTCTCAGTGTGTGTGTGTGTGTGTGTGTGTCTGTGTGTGTGTGTGTGTGTGTGTGTGTATATAAGAGTCAGTTCTCATGGCTTTGTGCTCGTAAACCAGAGACATTAGCGAAGTTGGCAGATGAAGTATTTGAAAGTGCTGATTTCTTTTTGTTTTTTCCCCCTCCGTCTCTTTATACGAGTGATTTTGGTTAACGTACGCCCTCTTTACCATTTCACTTATTTACAAAATATCCGTCATGTGCCCTTTCTCTCTCTCTCTCTCTGTCACTGGGGCTTGTTTTGGGGGTTTTAATTTGTTGAGAAAAAGGTCTCTCTGCCCTTGTTGTATGTAATTGTAAACGGTGGACCACATTAGGCTGTGCTGTCGGCCCGTAAACATTCTCGGTCCCCACCAAGTTTTAGTCGTCTCCCATGAAGCCACTTAACTCTTGGTGTTAAGGCTCCATTAGGCTGATTATAGATGCATGTGACCAAACTTAAATGTCACCTATTATTATACATGTCAATATGTGTACCATTTAAGAACAAATGCTTGATAAATGGAATAAAAAGGGCTGACGGGGTCACATTAGGCCCTCAGAAACAAAATATTTGAGTTAAATGCATTTGCTGCGGCACGATATTCCAAGATTTGCACCACATTTTCACAATCCTTCAAAATGCGTAAGTACAACATAATGATTAGAACACCAAAATGGCCCAAGTTAAAAATGTTATATTTCAAAGGGCATTGTTATACGCACCATCATCACAGGAGGAAATACTTTTCAGAGGAGCACTAATAGTGTATATAATCTTGTTTATGCGGCGAGTGTTTTTATTTTGTTTCTCACAGTGTCCCTCGAAGAGGGAGGAGAAAAAAAGTGCAGGGTTGTGGCACACTTTCAAAATGCGTCATTCTCCTTCTAAAAACCATGGGAAACATGCAAAGTGTGTGTGTGTGTATGTGTGTGGGTGTGAGTGAAACTGAGTGTGGGTTGTTTGTTCAGCCTCATATTCACAAATGTAGTTTAATTTAAACCCACCGCCAATAAAAGTGCCTACTGCTTTACACAGGGCTCGTATAACTCCGGGACAAGGCCTCAGAAGCTCCCAACTGACGCCTCTGTGGCAGCCTGCACCGAGAGCCGCACCTGTCCCCCTGCACGCACGCACGCACGCACGCACGCACGCACGCACGCACGCACACACACACCCACACACACAACACCACACATTTGCTTGCAACTGTGGACACACACAAAGTACTGCACATCGCCCAGCAACGTCCTTACATTGATACGAATAACTGCATGTACAATCAAATATACATTCACATTATAAGTCTTATAATCTACACACACCCGCACGCGCACACACGACCAAACAACCACATGTGCAAATTCATAAAAACAACTGCTCTGCCCCTATCTTGTGCACACAAATAACGTGTGCGCACACATACACGGACCGCTTCAAAAAGAGTTGAACTTTTAAAGGTTACGAGGCTTTAATGAATTGCCTCGTTTGAGTCCTCTGCTGCGCACAATGAAAGGCGGCGCTAATTAATCTTAGCGCTCCTCGTCGCTACGACGAGACGAAACCCAAAATTGTTTTCTCTGATCTTTCGCTCGCCCTTGGTTCGCACACAAACATCCAATTTCACCCTCTTCATGTTTATGGTCGGCGGGCTGGGTATGGAAGCGTACGGTTAATGATCTGTCTTAACAGCCTCTGATAGCTCACTTAACTCCAACTCTTGTTTTAAGAGCAGATGAACTGGAGTTAGTTGGCTGTGTGTTGTTGCTGGAAGAGCCGTGGTAAAAATCCTTGTCGTTCATTTGATCCACGTGTAACTCTGAGTGCGGATTCCCCCTGAGTCCGATCGATGCAAACTGTTTACCTGGTCCCCGCTGGCCATGGTTCACATCAGCCGAGATTCACCTGTGTTCCTCAGAGAGGGTGACTTGTAAGAGTCAGCAGCAGTGGTTTTCTTACCAGGGCCTTTTTCATACCAGGGCCCACTATTTATTCAGAATTTTAGCCATGGACCATCATTTGATGATATGTTAGTCCCACAGACCCCAAAACTAAAGATTTATTTTTGCTTTTGTCCACAATTCCGGGCTGGATTTGGCAAACAAAGCAGTCAAACATACAGATCAAAATGACCATTAATCTTCTACATTCTCTAGTTGTGTAGACTTGGGCTAATTCAGTTTAACTCTTCCCAGTTTAACGCTCTCAAAGAGTTAACAACAGGTTAACCAACAACTTTACATCATTTAGCTGGAGAGCACTTGGAACCTGGATCACAGGTTGAAAACCACTTGTTTAGAGCACATGATAAAGTTTTGGATGTATTCCTGACGTTGTCTTCAGTTACAATAATAGCCCAGTGTTGGGCAGTAACTAATTTTAGATTACATATTACTGTAATATTATTACTTTTGCTCCAAAAAGTAAAGTAACGAGATTACTCTGCAAAAATGGGTAATAAGTAACGCATTACTTTGCAAGTAACGCCAAGTTACTTTTTTAAAATGAGCTTGTTGTTGCATGCAAAAATAGAACAGATGTACAAGCTATTGACAGGTACTGTAACAACAGAGATGTGCAGTAGATTGTAGATCCAGTCCACACGCTGCACCCTGCACAGTTATGTACACTACAAATCGCATTGCTGCTTTATTTTGTAATAAACGGATTATGTTGTACTTCTCTAATTTTTCAAAAGCGGTGTTGAGATCTTGGGAAAGTAATAACGTAATATGTAATATATTACTCTTCAAATCCAGTAATAAGTAAAGTAATGATATTACTTTGTCTAAGGGGTAACGAGTAAAGTAAAGAAGTTACTTTCCTAAGTAATATAGACCAACACTGAGCATAACACACAACCAAAGCAGAGTGGGCTGACAGTCTTGGAACAGTGCAAAGTAATCAGACAACCCAGGTAAAAGAATGTACCATTATTAGAAAATGATATGATTATACAACACTCATTTAGTACAGATGGCTATCACATTTACAGCGATCTGAATCTGAGCGTTGATTGTGGTATTCATTGTTCACACGATGAAAACGTCTACAAGGTGGTCTAGAGTGTGCACCCGGAACCATACTGTTAGTGTTCTAACATAAAACCTTAGGTTTTATGTTAGAAATGTGATTATGCGTTGGTATGTTGGGGATTTTTTCTAAATTTCATCATGCTTTAAGTAGCATGTGATGTGTCAAACTAGGGTGAGTCCATTCCAACTTTCCAAGCATTGGTTTTGCACACAAAAAACACCCCTTGGGCTAAAATAAAATGCTATATAGCCACAGCCCAGAAGTGATGAGGTCAGCACATTATCACAGCATTGTATTTAGAACTCCAGAGAGAGCGGATGGCACATTCACATGTTTATATTGGTGTAAGCAAACATCCTTTATGTCGTTAGACTCAAATCTAACTTCTGACACCCATTAAGTATGAAAACCAATAAGATGCCCAATAACAGAGCTTCATAATATGGCACAGTTAAGAAGCAGGAGTTACACTTAATCTGGTGTTTGTGAGGTCAGATATAGAGTTGTGTCCCGGATCAAATTATGCAGATTTTTGTGATGACCCAGTCTTCTCCATGTAAGGCTATCCATGGCTTGACAGCCAACATGATGTGACAGAGTGACTGAGGTTTTCATAGTAAACTGCGACTTATATTGGGTTGCAATGTTGGTGTTCATCAGCATTGACCATTTGCAAATTATTGAATTCCATTACACAATTATGTAGGAAATTAGGATTTGTGTTTCCTCTATGAAAATTATTGTATGACACTGTATTGGCCACCAGAATGCCACCTATACACCAGACCCGAGTGCATTCTTGACATTTAAAGGAGACGAGAGAGAGAGAAAGAGAGAAAGAGAGAGAGAGATCCATCCCTTTGGGATCCAGCCATAAAGGACAACCTGCTGGATGTGTGCTAAGGTTTCATTCTATCCTCTTAGCTATTCCTTTTTAATTCTGCTTTGTTCTAGTTTTTCCTCCTCGTAGTCAAAATGCGATGACAGCAGCTCTGTCTGCATACGGACCAGGGACACATGCATACTGTATCAACTCCCACACCAAACCCTCTCTATTGTATTGTACTCTCGTCATCCAGAAGACCCTCGTCTATCTCCCCTCCATCCTGTATCGTCTCCATGGATACCTCCGCTCCGCCCCAATCGTCCCGCATCATCCCTTCTTACCACCTCCGAGTCTGGGAGTCCACCATGCCCGTCTCCTCCCCTAGGAGGCGCCGCTGTGTAAGAACGCTCGGCAGCGCCTTACACCTTACAATAACGATCCGGGGGAGTGTTGTCATCCCCGCTGGGATGGATGGATGGGGCGGGTGGCGGGCCTCGACGCTTCATGCCCGAAGCCTCATTAGGATTCCTCTCTAATCCGTCTCTGACAGGGCCCCGGCCCCTGCATATGGGATGTCCCCTCACACACACACACACACACACACACACACACACACATAACGTACAGTATATGGGTGTGTGTATGCGCATGTATGTATGTATGTATATTGCCGGTATACGCACATCATGCCACGCAAATTCATGCATGCACGCTCACAATCGAGTGCATTTGCGCGCAACACACACTCAAATACACATGCACACTTCTAGACAGATGCTTGCACACAGACTCCTCTCTGTTTTCGTGCACACATACACTCCTAAACACAGACACACACACACACATGCGCGTGTGCAGGCGTACACTCCCCTTGTGTTATGCTAATGACGTTATTCTTCCAGCAGCAGCATCCTCCATCATCCGGCTGTCCCTGCTTATAGAAATCCACTACAGATCATAAGAG
Source organism: Benthosema pterotum (assembly GCA_039105355.1). Lineage (NCBI taxonomy): Eukaryota > Metazoa > Chordata > Actinopteri > Myctophiformes > Myctophidae > Benthosema > Benthosema pterotum. Next base: position 19,559,807 of record CM076970.1, on the reverse strand, counting down.
CTTATTATGGGTGATTAGTTAATTTCAGGGAGGGAAGGTGGGAGGTAGTAGTGAGCTTTTTCTTTTTTTCCCCCCTCTCCACTGCTCCCTCTCTCTCTTTCGTTCTCTCTCTCTGGCACAGCCCCCTGCTCTATCTTTCTTACTCTTTCCTCCTATAGTTCTCTCTCTCTCAGAGATGTATTGATCAGCGTGTTGACTGTGTTATCAATAATCTCCTCTTTAGTCTTCCCACAAAGAGTGATCTCCACTAATGAACCTGCACAGTTGTCACTTTGTGTGTGTGTGTGTGTGTGTGTGTGTGTGTGTGTGTGTGTGTGTGTGTGTGTGTGTGTGTGTGTGTGTGTGTGTGTGTGTGTGTGTGTGTGTGTGTGTGTGTGTGTGTGTGTGTGTGTGTGTGTGTGTGTGTGTGTGTGTGTGTGTGTGTGTGTGTGTGTGTGTGTGTGTGTGTGTGCATATGTGCGCGTGTGTGCACATACTTCCCTCATCTTTTGAAACGGTACTTTTGTGTGTGTGGGGGTGTGTCTGTGAGTGTGTGTGGGGGTGTGTGTACGTCTATCTGTAAATAGATATTGCACTGGTCAAAGAAAAGTGAAACCACTCGAATGAAAACATGGGTAAATAATTTGTAATACACTTTGATTGTTTATGTGTAGAGAGGACGGAAACACACGCCCTCACCCAATAATCATGCACTACTCTCAATCGTCTTTTTCCTGAAAACAAACATTGGAGATAATGAGAGAATCCATAACTATTCGAGCAAGACTTGTCTTGTTTTAAATCTCCGGGGCCAAACAGACTATTAGACCGGAAGTTTCTCAGGCATTCAGAGAACAGCAGAAACTTTAAAAAGTGTACGTCCGACGTCAGATTCACAAGCGCAAAGATTTTGTGTCCGGAAATCTCATAAATCGCATCTTGGTTAACTAGATGTAACTCTTTGAGAGTGTAAACATGAAACCAAATGGACCCTTGCGGGTTTCATGTTTACGCTCTCAAGAGTTAAAATATTCACCTCATGAGTTACATGTTAAACAAATGTATGTATGTATGTATGTTGACCATATTGGTATGTTTATCTATGTGTGAGTGTTGGCCTTATGCTGAGTGAGTGAGTCTCTGCTGTATGTGGTCCACAGGCAGCTGCCGTGTAGTGAGCCACTGGCTTCATTATGTGGCCCTAATGACCCGCTGACAGCACTCTGTGTGTGTGTGTGTGTGTGTGTGTGTGTGTGTGTGTGTGTGTGTGTGTGTGTGTGTGTGTGTGTGTGTGTGTGTGTGTGTGTGTGTGTGTGTGACACACGTGCACACAGAGCGCACGAGAGAGAGAGAGAGAGAGAGAGAGGAGTGGTACCGTCACATACTTGACAGCAGCACAGCCAATTAAAGAATGGGGGAGGAGGTAAACTGATGTATATTTATGCTTATAGAGTGCAGAAGACACCGCGGCAGGGAGAATAAAGTGGCCTCATCTTATCCCTGGAATCACCACCGAGAAATCCACTGTTCGTTTAAGTGAGAAAGTGTGGAAATTGACCCTTAGTGTGATTATGCTGTAGGGAAGGCTTCTCTTCTCTTCTCTTCTCTTCTCTTCTCTTCTCTTCTCTTCTCTTCTCTTCTCTTCTCTTCTCTTCTCTTCTCTTCTCTTCTCTTCTCTTCTCTTCTCTTCTCTTCTCTTCTCTTCTCTTCTCTTCTCTTCTCTTCTCTTCTCTTCTCTTCTCTTCTCTTCTCTTCTCTTCTCTTCAGGGGTCTGATAATGTGGTTTCAGCTGTTTTCTCACTGCTAATTCCCGTTTAATTATTAACACCAACATTATTAGGCTTTCACCGTTAAGAGGCTTTTCATTAGAGCTACACGGCACCCCATAGAGCGGATTGATCCCCCCTCTTTTGGGAGAACTCAATGATCTGCCCTTTTTTTTTTTTTGCATTGTCACCATGATCGCCCTATTTAGACTTGAGTTAATTCCTGCCCATTACTGCAGCACTCCACAAAATGTATGTGTGTGGTATTTTACCTCCCGTGCTCAAGTGTGTGTGTGTGTGTGTGTGCTGTGCACGTGTGTGCGTGAGTGTAACCGCGCTGAAGTTTCACACAAATCGGTGGAGCATTAAAAGGAGGCGGGGCCGTGGCAGATGAGATTTTCACCGGCAGTGTTCCGCCCCCCGCCCCCCCGTCCCGAACAGGACTATATCCCCGCCGCGCCGTGCTAACAGGACCTCAGCGCCGCCGCCTCCGGGGCAGCAGGGGTGGGCGTGGAGCTGCCTGCTACAACACGGCACGCTCCTTAAGCCATCAGGCATGGGGAGGGACGCCTAATTGAACATGATAAAGTGTAACGTTAATTACCCCTCACGCCTGTCACCGATGCCCCCACGGGCGGCGGGTTTTTTTTTGGGGGGGGGTAGCCCCAGGCACAGCTGTTGACCTGTGTGTGTGTGTGTGTTTGTGTGGGAGAGAGAGGGAGAGGGAGAGAGCGAGAGCAGGGGGATAAGGGGATGAGGGGACAAAAGGGAAAGCCTCCCACGGGAGCGTGCGGCGGATGATGGCAACAATCGGCTTTTAAAGATGCCCTCGTCCCTCTGGTGCGCTAGCCCCTTAACACTCGTGTCCCATTATCACACACACAGCTGACCTTTTTACAAACAGTTGGTAAGTCTTAAACAGTCAAGTGGTTAATGTTCTTTTTGCTCCAAAAACCATTAACTTGACTTCCATCAGATGCTGCCGCCGTGTGCATCAACGGTTACCCGTGTTGAACGCTGTTGTTCTCCTCCTTGCATACTGCCTCATTCTGTAATGGTGTCTGTCGAATACCTTGTTTCACTGATGAGAAAGATAACTAAAGTAAAACTACTCTTTCATGATTCAAACTAATGTTAGGAGGAGACTAGTGAGTGAGCAAGTATAAAATCAGTCACTTGGACGGCATCGACTGTAGATTTAGTCGACTAAAGGCAACAAAATGCCTGACGAAAACTACAACTTAAGATCTAAATTTGCTGTCAAAACCGTGTACAGCCAGCCAGAATACGTGGTAAAGTATATAGCTTAGCCTTACCCTCTCCAAACTGCAATCAATCTAACATCTAAGCATAGTATTCTCTCCACCAATAGTTTTCCTATATGATAAAACATTGTTTTAAAAATTAAATGCACATACTTTTTTCAGCGCATATGACAGGCCTTGTTGATGGATTTGGTAGAGATTTTGAAGGTCTGGTTCCAAGAATGAGACAGTATTTAATATGTAAAACCCATGATATTTACATCGAAATGAATGAGCCAAGTAAAGGCTCAGACATACTCCAGAATGAAGTGAGTTTAGGTGAAGGCCTTTCACTGTGGTGTAGTTTTTTAAGGTTTTCCCTGGCTGATGCATACTCCAGCCTTAGAAAACTACACCACAGTGAAAGCCTTTTACCTAAACTCACTTGTTCATTTCTTCAAGAAAGGAACGGTTTATCAGCTACAGTCTGAAATGCGATAGTGTTATTGAGCAGCGTTTTGTTTGTGTGTCTGTGTCTGTGTTTGTGTGGTGATGGTGTGTACACGTGGACCACTCAGCTCGTGTAGGAGTCTTACTGAAAGTCTCTTTTTGGGGGGGGGGTTACAATTAGAAAATTTAACATTTAGAGGTTGGGTTTAAAGGTCAGGGTTCAGTGTTGTCCCTATTGTCCCTATGTTTTGCTATATCAAGGTTGTATAGCGATGTCACACACCGGAAATCGCCATTCTATGAGCTCACAGTGTGTCTTTTGGCATTTTGTCCGCTGTGTTCAATGCTCTCCTAAAAAGGGTTATGTCTGCACAAGTGTAGTAAGTGATGGAAATGTGTGTGTGTGTGTGTGTGCAGGTGTTGGGGCTGCCAGCCTGGCCAAGCTAACCTTCATGGTGGGAGGGCCAGAGGAGGAGTACCAAGCTGCCCAGGAGCTGCTGACCTGTATGGGAGCCAACGTGGTGTACTGTGGACAGGTCGGCACGGGACAGGTGAGAATGCAATTCTACGCCATTTAACTCGAGTGCCCCTTCTCTCCCGGTACTTCTTCACAGATATTACCGCTGCTACTGAATTGGCCCAGTTTACATATGGAAACCTAACTTTGGGAATTGTTTTCTCCACCTTAACCCTCTTATTGCCCTTGACGCATTTTATGCTTTAAATAATTAATGCCCTTGATGCCCTTGGTGCATTTTTGACGCTTTATTTAATCCCCAATGATTGTAACATTAATTTCAGGTTATTAGCATTTTTTAGCATGATCGGCTAACGGCAGGTTCTACCCACTTAGTAATGGCCAAACTCGTCGGGTGCGCACTTGCACATGCACGTGCATGGTCTGTATGTCCATCGCTGATCATAATCCAACCATCGGTGCGTCATTACAGCTTGATTTGACTTAAAACACGATCGCTCCGACGGAGCTCTAGACGACGATCACAACACCGCACAGTCTGCCTAGCAACAGTGACACGGATAAACAGGAAGTACTCTTACTCCATGACCGGAAATACACTTTATTTCCGGCTACCGTCCGCATTACTGCCACCTACTGGGTGTTATCATATAGCATATGATCAACTCTACAAATGACGAGTATTTGGAATCATATGCTTTATTTGATTGGCATTAATTTGATAAATAAAAAATGTGAAAATTGGGGTAAATTGTTGGCATTATGAGGAATAGTGGCATGGCCAGTAAGAGAGTTAATAATACCGATTGGTACTAAAGATCTCAACGCGCCTGAAAATTAAGGCCCGGCCCTAACAGTTCAGACCCTAGGCCCGGCCCTACTAAATGGAATAGATTTTAGGCCCTACCCGGCCCTAAACTGTCGGGTTTGGCCACAGATTAAAAATGAAATGGCAATCAGCACCATCTTCATAATAGGTAAATACTAGGGGTGTTGAATGATTAAAAATTTTAATCAAATTAATCACACCTTCAAAATTAATTTAATCATGATTAATCACCATTCGGACTATGTCCAAAATATGCCATGTTTTCCTGTGTATTGTTGCGGAAATGGAAAGACAGCAGGGCTATTCAACTAAATTGTTCAGGAGTCCGCAATACCAAAAACCCAAGGGGCCCGAGGGCCAGACTGCCACAGAGACTACTCTCCACCATGACATGTGTACACACACAGACACATTTTTTTTAAATGCTCCATTTATAAGAAAAGTGCAATGTGCATCTGGTCTTTCTAACATGCATCATATTTGAACCAAATCAAAATACACGTTTATAGTGCAGCTTATGAAAAAGGACTTCATATCATATCTGTTATCACAACAGCAGCAAATCACAACATCTAAGGTACACTTATTGTGCTCTCTCTTTAATTCTCAAAAGGCTTGCAACAGGGGACAGGACTAGCCTACACACAGGCAACTAATGACAGTGATGGCACATCTTTGACTGGCCAGTGGCCATTTCATCAAGAGTCCAGACAGACGTACAAATATTCACTAATGCAAAGCCAAAAGCAGCAAATCATAGTGGAGGTAAACAGGGAAAGAAATAGGCTCTACCTCCTGCAGCCAGCATGCACTCGACTCTTCATTATCTCAGCATCTCCGGGTGTTTTTTTTTTCTTCTTGACAATAATCCATGCAACAGTGGCGTCTTTTACGTCTTTATTATTTTGCGACAGCATTGACTTGGTTACAGAGCAAATGCGTCTGCCTGCGCTCCCTATCGAGTTTCAATTTAGCCATTATTTCTCGGTCCACTCGTTATTAAACTGGCGATTTTCTGAATCAACTTTTCTTCTCAGTTTCGATGGCGACGCGGTTAAACAAACACACCATTCATTCATTCATTCACACCACAATAGTTGGGAGTGATCCGAAAGAGCTCCGTGTTTGGTTTGTTTACATCTGACTTCACGTGCAGGAAGTGAAGCTCCTCTGATTCCCCGGAAGGAAGCATAGAGACTAGTGACAGACTAGCGACATTGAGGGGTCACAGAACAGAGCGTGCGCTGCTATTCAGTTAGCTGTACTCATGCTCAGTGGAAATGAAGAGCAGCCGCCATTAGACCATTCCATGGAAGTGAACGGAGATGTCAGGCCACCAGTTTAGTAGCCCTGATATACTTGCTCGAAACCATAGACTCCAATGCATTCCGCAACTTTGTCCCTATTTGTTGTCCCCCTTTAATAGAGTCGCCAGCGAGTGGAATCACATCCGAGACAGAGCATGCGCACGCGCGTGCATGTGCATTAATTGCGTTAGAAAATTTAATGCATAAAACGGGCAAATTTAACTAACGCCGTTAACGCGTTAAAAATCAACAGTCCTGGTAAATACAGAAAAAAATAACTATTATTCTTACTATAGTAAAATAATTCAATATATATTATTTTTTCATGGGGCCCGAGGCCCTACCCGACCCTATTGATTAGGATAGATTTCCGGCCCTACCCGGCCCTAAATGTCGGCTCGGGCCTGTTCGGGTTCGGTCCTGGTCGGGTTCGGGCAGAGTTTGAGATCTCTAATTGGTACAGTATAGGCCTGACAGTCCCGCCCCTTTCATGGCGTCGCCCGTGTTCCAGAAATGGAATCCTCATCCATTTTCCTCATAGACAAGAACTTAGACAAGAACCTAGTTACTGTAGAAATGATCTATATAAAGACGATTACACTGCAGACAAAGACAACTCGGGTCGTGACAAATCAATTGACTCATAACAAACCATATCAAACCAAATCAAACCATAACACACTATCTTTTGGGACAATCAAATAATTTCTACGATTTAACAACAACAAACAACAAAACAAAAAGTGTTGTATCCTGAAGTTTTTTACTTTTTAATTAGATATTGTATGATAATAATATTGTGTGTGTTGTCATGATTTGTCAAGACCCGAGTTGTCTTTGTGCGCGGCGTCATCGTCTTTATAGTATTTTCTAGAGGTCTGAGGAAAATGAATGAGGAATCCATTTCTGGAACAGGGGCGATGTCACAAGAGGGGCGGGACTGCTCAGCTCTATTGTATCTTATTGTTTTAGTCATTGATTAGTCACCTTTACAACAAGCTATGGTGTGTAGAGATTGGACACCCCCAAAAACGGTCATCGAGTGGCAAATTCAACCTTGCTTTGAGGCAGATTCTGAAGACATGGCGAATGGTTATAAATACCACAAACAAAGTCAAGAAACTGACAGGACCCATTCTTATGTGCCTGGCACACACCTGTGGCCGAGTGGCACACACCTGTGACCAGGGCTTTGAACCTGTTCAAAGAACGAAAACCGAAACGAGCAGAATTCTAGGGGATTTTTCAAGGAACGAAAACGGAAACGAAATGGTCTTCAACTGTTCCGGAACAAAACGTTATTCTGAAATCCACAAAACCGGTTAATAACGTTTTTTTTTTTTTTTTTTTTTTTTTTTTTTTTTTCATTCTCAATCAATGATAAATAAAGGTGCTCTTTGTAACGCAACTATCTGATCTACGTCGGATAGTTGCGTTAAAGTTGAGGTGTTTTTTTGTAAACACGCATATCGTTACCTTTATATTTATAAACAATTATATGCAGTTCAGTTCTATGGACATCGCATATTAGTTGTATAGACACGTTCTGTATCAGAAACAAATTAAATTTCGGGGGCGGGTAGAATAAGCAGCCATTATCAAATGCGAGCGTGTGTCACAGCGCACACACTGTGTTCGCTGACCTACGAGCCTCACAACGCAGCGAGCAGTGTGTACATGTGTTCTGAGAGAATCGAAGTTAAATTACTGTCACTGTGTACCTTTTGCAGTATTATCTAAATTATAATCCATCTTGGGTTTCGGGGAAGAGCATCCGTGATCGTCTTCTTTCTTCCGTTCATTTCTGTTTTTGGTCGTGATTACAATCTATTTAGGGTATATATAAGCATGCCCTTACTACAATGAACCTGCCGCATCAAGTTTTCGCCTGCCCCCCCAATTGTAAAATGTTAGAGCCGGGCCTGCCCTGAAGTAAAGCCGTCAGAAAGCGAACAAAACATCAAGTTTGAACACACGCCCGCTCCAAAGACTCAAGCAGATATTCTGTGTAACACAAGAGGATTAATGTTCTACCTGCGTTGCTCGACAATATAGACGGCACATTTAATGACCAAATAGCTCTCTGTGGTGAGTCCAACTCCATATAGCCATGCATGTACGCTGTGTGTGCCGTGATGCAGACAGACAGACAGATAGCGCATGCAATGGCCTTAATCCATAAAATAAAACTATAGACGTAAATACATACAAAGATAGTTTAGTGGAAGCTCAGTGGCTGCTGCAGTGAACACACTCAGCTCCCTGGCTAGTAGGATAATAACGTGGATATAATTGGAATAGTCCAGCGTGCCCCGACAGCCATGTGCGCTTTTATTGTAACTCATAGTGCTGTGAACAAGAATTAAAATGACACGATACCGTTTTTTGTTGTTGTTGTTTGTTTGTTTTAGATGGAGAAAATAATTCAGGAAGTTAGGTTTTCGAACTTATGTGGGCCAATTTATAATGAAGGCTCTGTTCCATACTTCCACTCTGGTTAAACAGAGAGTCAGGGAGCTGATATTGTGTGAGTTGGCTTACTGGTACAGAGGTACACTCTGCTACAGCAGTGGCTCTCAAAGTGTCATTGGTTACGTTCTAAACTTCCAAATGGACCCTGTACGGATGTGTAACTCTTGAACGCAGTAAATGAAACAGAGCCTTAATCATCGGTAACACAGGTGAAGGAAGTAGTGAAGCGTAAAAATGAACAAAGGTAAAAATGAAAGCGTGAAAATGACCCGCAAGGGTCCATTTGTTTTCATTTTCACGCTTTCATTTTTTTAAGGCTTTCATTTTATTTTATTTTTTTACACCCTAAAGAGTTCAAATATTCAATAACTGAATTACCCCAAATCTACACAACTAGAGATCTAGGTTTGCCTGTTATGTTTCCGAAATCCAGCCTGGAATTGTAGTTCAAAACAGAAGAAATCTTTGTGTTTACTTTTGGGTCTGTGGGGCTAAAATGTCATCAAATGGTGGTCTGTGGCTCAAATGATGAATAAATAGTGGGCCCTGATATAAAAAAGGTTGAAAACCACTGGTTTAGATTATAACTGCGGTGTTCTGTCCTAATTTCTGATTCCTTCATGTGTCTTGATTAGAACATGAACTCTGGCATGCACACACACAGAATAATGTTCTGCTCTCTCCCGGTTCCCCCTCCAGGCAGCTAAGATCTGTAACAACATGCTGCTAGCCATCGGGATGATTGGGACCGCAGAGACCATGAACCTCGGCATCAGGTACTGTCAGCCAGCGGCACACACACTGTTGTACACACTGCCCAGGAGCACAAACAAGGAAAAGATTCAACGGAACATATAGATTATATCAAATAAAACCTTTAATAATGCCTGATGGGATATTAAGCCATTCCAGCAGTCTGAAGTTGGGGGAATGAAATGCCAACGTTGTAAATTAACAAATAGGCCCAAACTAAAGAAAAAATCACTAACTCTAACTGTAGTCACTATGAGTACCAGAGAAATCCACAGAATCCTTTCGTCGGAAGCCTAAATCTACTACTATAAGTGGGCAAATGTGTAGTGAAAACCGTTGCAGATATTCAAAATCAATATACTGTATGGCTGATTGATGTGCACTTTAGACATCACTTTACACTATGGCCTTTGGAAAAGAAGTAGATATTAGGGAGTTGGGGAGAAAACACCTCAATTACCAAATGTTTTTATTTTTCAGGTATTTCTCAGATTGTTTTTACTCGAGTAAAAATCACTTTTCAGGTGTCCCCCGAATTGAGACCCTTTTCCACCGTGTGACTGGGCCAGTGTGGCAGACATCAGTGCTAAAATGCCATAATAGTTATTCCCCTAGCAGTTGGCTTTCTAATATATAGCTCTCTCATTGTCTCTTTTTCTTCCTGCAAGATGTGTCTTTTTTTTAATAACTGAGAACTACCTCTAGTAATTCCAAATATGGGAACTTGCCTTCAAAATACTGCCTCCATCATGATAACCTCCAACCCCGGGGCCGGCACAGAGCCGCCTTGGCCAGGGCGAGGCCACAGAGCATGTATTTGAAGTGGTGTTCCTTTACAAATTTAATCTGAAGAGGAAGTCTTTGTCCAGTTGAAGCTGAGGATGATGCTTGACTTTGCGTTTATGAAGTCAAATTGGTTGTGACGTCAAAATTCCTTATGGTCTTGGAAGCCATAATCATTGTATGAAGGACGTTCTGAGATCGGAACATGGTCTTTTTTATGCACTTGGCCTGTTTATAACTAGGTCTTTGTGTGACTTTTGAGAAGACCAACACCGTAGAGCTTTTGTGTCTGTAACGGTTTTACTCTCATGAATTCACTGCCAGCTTCTTTTCCTTCATATCCCCATTGTTTGGTCTGATATGTTGTTGTGGACTGTACGTCTTAGCTGCGTGCGTGCGTGTGTGTGCGCGCACACGCGTGCACTCGTTCCCCACACAGCGCAGCTGTATTAGCAGCAGCTGATTTATCTGTGGTGAGACGGAGAAGGAAAATTGGCATGAGCGCTTGCACATAAATCCCCCCACTAGACCTCTGAAATATGGAGGCATTAAGGCGGCAACACAGATTTACACACCACACGCCACCCTGCTTCGGAGACACACACACACACACACACACACACACACACACACACACACACACACACACACACACACACAGATCCTCACACTCGTACACATCCGTCGGAGACACTTCCCCAGCACCGTTAAAAAGCGTTTCTTTAGTCAACCTACAGCATAAGTTCTTCAGCTAACGCTCGCTGGTGGCTTTGCATGACTACAGATCAGTCTAAGAATAGCTTCCAAAACCACTGTTGTAGACCTAGCTCTGACTTTTTTTATATCGGTGATGTCTTATCTTTGGAGAATATTTGGCCCATATACAACCTCAGGATGGTGTGTGTGTGTGTGTGTGTGTGTGTGTGTGTGTGTGTGTGTGTGTGTGTGTGTGTGTGTGTGTGTGTGTGTGTGTGTGTGTGTGTGTGTGTGTGTGTGTGTGTGTGTGTGTGTGTGTGTGTGTGTGTGTGTGTGTGTGTGTGTGTGTGTGTGTGTGTGTGTGTGTGTGTGTGTGTGTGTGTGTGTGTGTGTGTGTGTGTGTGCGTGCGTGTGTGTGTGTGTGTAGCCCATCTCTGGGGGGCTTTGTTAAAGGGGTTGACAAAGACTGTCATCGTTTAGAGAAGAGAGCCCACCACGCCCGTAAATCTCCCACGCTGCATTGCGGCTCATCCTCCTTTATGCAGAGAGCTTGCGGCGCACATGCGATGCGCGCGCGCACACACACACACATAGAGGGCCGAGCACTCACAGCCAATTTACAGGAAAACGGCAATAACATTTTATCATGCCAGAGTTGGGGCCTGATAGAGCTGCCCTTTCCTCGATACCTGTTTGTGTGTGTGTGTGTGTGTGTGTGTGTGTGTGTGTGTGTGTGTGTGTGTGTGTGTGTGTGTGTGTGTTGTGTGTGTCTGCGTGCGTGCGCATACTAGCACGCTCGCAGACACACACAACACCCACACACATACATAACAACCCACACACATCGGCCGGCCCTGCAGCTCGTGGCACTAATTTGTTGATCTGAGATGGAAGCTTGGGCCGTGTCCGACAGAGCGTGGCGTTCCCTGAGTGGAGGGAATGGCCACGCATGACAATTATAACCAACACTCCGCCTTTCAGTCTGCCTCCCATTTCTCTCCTTTCTCTCTCTCTCTCTTTCTCTCTCTCTCTTCCCTGTTTCCTTCAGCTCCTAATTTAAAAAGAAAAAAAAAAGAAAATTCTTTTGTAAAAATCGAACTCGGTCGTTATTCGCGGAGGTGCATATGGTTCCATTTGTACGCTCGCGAGTTACGCGCGGACAAAGGAACGCGCACGTTTTTTACCGCTTTGTCATACTTGCTCCTCCCTGTGCGATCCGTGTCTTCCCTGCTTTGTGTCAGTTTCAGTAACGCTGCCAGCCAGTCAAAGATGGAGAGAGAAAGAGAGGGATGTGAGCAGTCATGAGATACGAAGACAAGAAAAAGGAAGGAATAAACCAGCAAGGCGAGGTTGCATAAACTGCAGCCTGTGATTTCTAGCGATGCATACAGGCAGATGAAGGGAGCTTGCCGGCCCAAAAGAACCCAGGGAGATTCGTACAGTACACAGGGATGAGAAATGAGGGCTTCACATGGCGGACGGATCTCCTCGCACCACATGTGCATGTGTGGCAAGCACTACTGTGAAATAATAATCACCCATTCATGCACATTCATACACTAGAAGCCATGCAAGGTACCAGCCTGCAATCAGGAGCAAATACCTGCCCCACTGCCACAGACAGACACAACAGACAGATATTCATCTAGCGGTTCAACAGTAAAATGATCAGGTTGATGTATTTGAGACATTACATCAAGCATTAAAAAAATATTGTCTTGAATAAAAGATTAGATTTTCAGAAAACTCTGCAAGAATCGGATCAACAAGCCTCCATGCGTACAGACCCTGTTTCACACGCTCATCTATTAAAAAGTGCACATAATCTCTCTCTCAAAAATTAGGCCACCGGAGCAGATGAAGACGCACAAGGGAAAGGAGGTTTGCTTTTGCAAGACACCCTCCCTCCGTCCCTCCGCCTCCCTCTGCTCTGTTCCACTCTCTCTCCCTTTGCGAATCGAATGGCGAGCATATGTTCCGAATGAAGATGAAAGTTAGCCCCGATAAACGCAACTTGTTGTTACCTCTTTAAAGTGTGACAGTAAACACCGGCGTGTGTGCGTGCGTAAACACCGCTCGTTACCTCTTTAATGCAACTATAAACAGGGGAAGCGGAGCTGAGCTTCCTCTCCTGTGGCACGGAGCAGTGCAGTCACATGAAGAGATTAATCGCCGGCGGAACAACGCGGTGTTACTACCACCCGCCACAAACTCCCATTTCGCCAGGCCAACCCAACCCTTCTTCCTTCACCATCATTGGATAAGATCTTGCTCACAATTCCTTGCTGTGTCTCCGTCCTTTAGCTGGGGACCACCTGGAAACCCCTCAAGGACCACTGGTGGTGGTGGTCCCCTTGGGTTGCGAACCACTGATGTATACCATTAAAGGCGGTGTAACCACACTTTTTTTGTAATGAAAAGGTTTGGGAGCCTGCATGTCTAAAGCTAATTCTGCAAATGAGTTATGCCGCTAGGCCAAGGAATTAACCCCCTGCATATCTTACAATATTGTGTGAATGTATTTGTGTGTGTGTGACCAACATCAACATGATGTCAGAGAGTCTGCTTATTACTCTGCTTAATATAAGCAACTTTGGGCTAGTCGCATGCATGCAAAACTGTAAAATGGTAAAGTGTAGTTGCTTATTTGGACTTTAGCCGGCAAATTGATTGATTGTATTTGACCCAATAGATCCCCATCTGATAAGATTGAATTGTTTTTCCCAAATAGTCATCTTTTTGAAAATAGAATTGGGAATTTTTGCTATATGTATTCCCGGCAGGCTGTGTGGTGCCCTATGGCCATAACCTACTGTACACATAATGCTCACTTCTTTTTGGGGGGTTGTTTTCATAGATGGACCTTGCTGCTCGTTTCTCTTGCAAAACCTGGCAAGACTGATTGAAGCCATGCTGTTATCAGTCTTTTTGTTTTTCTTTTTTCTTCCTCTGTCACATAGGCACCTTTTTATGCTCAGCCTGTAATGTTAGGGTCACGTCTCCTTCACCTGCAGCACCAACACTTGCTGTGTGTGTGTGTGTGTGTGTGTGTGTGTGTGTGTGTGTGTGTGTGTGTGTGTGTGTGTGTGTGTGTGTGTGTGTGTGTGTGTGTGTGTGTGTGTGTGTGTGTGTGTGTGTGTGTGTGTGTGTGTGCGCGCTCGCGCGTTTATCCATGTCAATCTTGTTAAGCGTGACATGTCCTGTTCTCCACGCAAATTAGCAACACTGCCATGTCAGCTAATAACCAGGGATGCGGTGTGCACTGCTGTTTTTTCTGTCTGTATATAAACGCACGTGTGTGTGTGCGTGTGTGCTCATGTGAGATGGGTGGGGACTCCATTGATTTATCGTTAAACAGAGGACAACAGCTCCCCGTCAGCGTCTCCGCGCAGTCGGTATAACAAACGATCTGCGCGCTCGGACGCGCTTTATTGTAGCTCCGCCAGTAACCTTTTCAGCTGCTCACCCAGAACGCAGAGAGGGGCGTGTGCGTGTGTGTGTGTGTGAGCACGAGAGTGTGTGTGTGTGTGAGAGAGAGAGGGAGAGAGAGAGATCGGGGGGGTTGCGATGTCAAACATATGTCCCCTAGAGTCCTCAGACAGGGGGATGAGGAGAGGAGATTGAGTGGAGGGGAAGAGGATGAAAATGCTGTGTGTGTGTGTGTGTAGGGGTGGGGGGGGCACACACTGAAAAAGCCATCATCAGGGAAGACTGTACCGTTTAGAGCGAAAAACAGGTTTATATATACACAACACATACTACACACAATGTGTCACTTATACCGCATTTCCAAAACAGTCTGTAAAAATGAAAGAGGGTGCGGGGAGGGGCTGACATGAGGAAACAAAAGACATAAAGAGAACAAGCGAGAGAGAGAGGGGGGGACTGAGAGAGAGTGTAAATGTAATTCCCATTCTTAATTAGTCGGTAGACAGCTAATAAAAACTGTGGCGGTAATGGCAGAATGAGAGCCAGGTGGAGGGAGGGATAGGAGGGAGAGCCCTGGCTTTAAGGACCTATGATGGTTTAATAGTCATACTGAGGGCAGAATGGAGTTGCAGCCCGGGCCTGTAAGTTACTGTTGGACTGGGGCTTGATGTGGTGTCTTTATGCCGTAGCCTTTTAAAAAAACGAAATAAAGAAATGAAATAAAAACCCGCTAACACACAGTCTGACCCCGTGCAGACGCCGGGGTTACGCCCCTGCCTGCCGCTGCTTGCTCCCTTTTTTGCAGTCCTCTTCGTCTCTTTCTGTCTCTCTTTCTCCCACTTACTACTTTTTCTACCACATTCTCTCTCTCCTTTCCTCCTTACCTCTCTCTCTCTCTCGCAGTCAGGGAGGATGTGTATTTCACCAAGCTACCTCTGCAACGATAACTTGGAGTGTGTGTGTGTGTGTGTGCGCGTGTGCGTGCGTGCGACAGCTAGGGTTTTATAGCCACCGCTTGGTCCTTAAACACTTGGCCTCATCTCTCTCTCTCTCTCTCTCTCTCTCTCTTTAGCTCTCTCTCTTTGTCTCACCCCATCCTCCCCGTCTCTCTCTCTCTCTCTCCTCTACCTCTTCCTCTCTGGTTGAAGGAGGGATGATGAAGGATAGAGGTGCTGTTAAACATCAATAGTGCATTAGCCGGCATTACCAGGTCCCCCACTCGGCCATTAACACTGAGGAATGGTCCTAGGCGAGGGGCCCAGGGTTCAGCATGGGTCAGCGGCATCACCTGCACCCTCCCCACCCGTCCCGTCCCACAACCATCCATCCTTCTTCTTCTTCTGCTGTTTTTCAATAAATTCCATAATCGCAGCCCTCCTCCTCCTTCTCTTTGCTCTTCTTCTATGTTCCCCTCCCTCGTCTACTGTGGCGTGCCGTGGCTGTTCTCTTAACACTTACTCCACTCTGGTATGGTGCTTATCTGCAGTAGAAGAATGGAGAATAGAATAGGGGTGCACTGTGTCTGGTCGAATTACAGTATCTTTCCGGTCTGAGCAGCAGATGGTATTTCCAATACTCAACAGATAACAAACGGTTGCGACCCTTATCGGACGGGACTCATTTGCTATCGGTCGCGACTCATTTACTTTTCAACCGCAACTCTTTTACTATCAGCAGTGGCTGTCTGCCACGGTCGCAAGTTGATTTCGCCCTTCCTGCTTTTCATATCAAGGTACATTTGAGCCATGTCCCAATATGTTGTGGTTTGATAAGATGTGTCCACATTTGTATGTTTTATTGATGTTGGTACAATTTTCCTGCAAGGATCTAAGGGTTCCTTTTTATGCTCTCAACAGTTACTGGTCTATAAGGGTCCATTTACTTCCCAAGATTGGTTGAAAATCACTGTTTTAGTATAATCATACTAGTACCTGAAGGTCATGTTTCTGAAAGCACCATGTTTAATGTTCTGGCTCTGACTTCTGTCTCCCTCTCTCTGTATGTCAGACTGGGTCTGGATCCCAAGCTGCTGGCCCAGATCCTCAACATGTCGTCGGGTCGCTGCTGGTCCAGTGACTCCTACAACCCTGTGCCAGGCGTCATGGAGGGCGTTCCCTCCGGCAACAACTACCAGGGAGGCTTCGGCACGACGTTGATGGCTAAGGTAGGAATCTGATGGTGAAGGCCTGTCTACACACCCAATTCGTTATATTCACATTAAAGAAATGAAAAACCAGGTTCAGGATAGCATGCTCCATTGCTGTCGACAACTTCACCTAGCAGGTTGCAACCCATCGCTAACGAAAGTAATATCACACCTCGATCGATCATGAGCACTATAAAAGACCAGTTAACGCAGATCTACATTATTGGCGGCGATACTAATCTTTAAGCGGGTTAATGTGCAAAGAAAGCCCTTGAGACGCGTCTTCCTCTACTGAATCACAGTGTATTCTCTGTGTATTCAGGGCCCCCCCCTACTATCCTTTCTCCCATGTTTTTGTGTTCGGCTTTTGTTTGTCTTTTGTTGCTTTATTGCCGTTCCTTTGTCTCAGGAGAGTGTCCTCCCTGCTCTTCATTCAGCAGTCCATCTGTGACCTAATGTTGTGTTACTTTATGTTACTGTTACTGCCACTGCTTCCTTCCTGTTGTCTGTCTATGTGCACAAACACATGCATGCGCAAAAAAACATGCAGTGTGTATGTGCACATAGATCTGTGCTACAACAGTGTGTGCATGTTGTGCCAGCTGATATCAACAGAGCATGTTTATCTGGATACATAAAATTTGTACACATGCACATACACACGCACACACACACTCGTACAAATGTAGATATGATGTGGTTAAGTGATGCATGACATCCTAGATGGCTCTTTGAACATAAGATATTTGCGTTAGCAGAATATATAGAGAAAGCCTGAGATTTACGGACGAAGAAAACCCATACCTTGTGTATTTTGTTATTTATTTATTGTACAGTGCTGTACAGTAGATCAAGCCTTCTCTTACCTACAACTGTCACCTGTGGTCCCTGAGAGGGTTCCAGGTGGTCCTCAGATAAATGGTGAAAAGCGACCAAATGGACCCTTGCAGATCTTGGACGACTTCACCACTTTTCATGAGTCTTCATATGATTGATTCTAACTAATTTTCTATTCCTGAAAAGTAAAAAGATGATGCTCATGGAAGATGGATTTCTGAAATGCACACAGCCCTCTTGTGAGACACAGGAGGGCTGAATTTTTTTTTAATCATGTACATTAGTGAGGACCTATTATATGAAGATACGTTGAAAAGTGATGAAGAGGTCATTCAACTCTGGAGAGCGTGAAATGAATTATTGTTCTTTTTTATCACATTTGCCTGTTATATCTCAGACATGTATACGACATTGATAAAGAATGGAATTGTCAGCAAATTCGAATAAATTAGAGACATGCGTTGGTCCGGAATGCTGTACATTCTGCCTGCGGTCAGGGTTATCGGTTGTTAGTATGTCGGAACTCATGCCTGTACCCATCCGTGGCTCAAATACTGAATAAATAACAGGCTCTCCATATGGAAAAAAGGTTGAAAACCCACTGACCTAAAACAAATACATTCATGTTATTCCATCTCTGACCTCAGTCTCCCTCTCTCTCTCTCTCTATCTCTGGGTTTGACGCGCAGGACCTCGGCTTGGCCCAGACCACGGCCACGAACACGCGGACCCCCGTCCCGCTGGGCTCCCTGGCCCACCAGATCTACCGCGTCATGTGCGCCCGCGGCTACGCCAACAAGGACTTTTCCTCCGTGTTTCAGTTCCTCCGCGAGGAGGAGTCGCAGCAGTAAAGGAAGGCTTGTTTTTGTCTCTCACTCTTTTTTTTGGAATGGACCGACGGATGGGGCATGGGCGCTCGGTTTACTGTAAGATACTTTACCCCCACCACGATCCCTTCACCCCTGAGTTGTCTGCCCCGCCCCACCCCTCAACAAACAACCCCACACTATCCCAATTCTGCTCAGTCGAGGCCGAGGGCCCTTTGCCCTCCGGCAAACAGATCCACGGTGTAATTAACATACTGTATACCTAGACGAGCGTGCCTCCCCGTCCCCCTCCTCGTCAAATCGCACGTGTCATATTTCCTGATCCTGGCTCTACCTCCAAAGGGGATGCGAGGGAGGGCGAAATGCTAAAACTGACCTTAGTTGGGTGTCTGGAGGGGGGAGGAAGAACGCATCCTGACTTCCTTCATCCCCATCTGCCTCTCGCCCCGTTCGGATGCCGAAAGAGAGAAGAGGGAGGGCGGAGGTGTTTTATTAAGGGGTTGGGGGAGGAATGGGAGGCTAATAAATTATGTGAGTTGTAATGCAATGCAAACAGCGTTTAGAGGTTGATCATGTAACTTCTTCACTAAGGTGGTGCTGTACCACGCTGTCATTTCCTGTTGTTTGTACAGGTACATTTTTTGTTTGTTTGTTTCATTTTGCTGAATTATCTTCTTTTTGTCGACGAGTGTGAGATGAGAATGTATCCGCTTTCCTTGTGACAAATGGAAGAGGAAAAACAAGATTGATTGGCAAGGTGCTAGAGGCTAATAACCACAAGTGCAGCCTCTCGTAATTATTTGCTCCCATCATTTAACACGCAGGTTTAACTTCCACCAACCAATCATTTTACTGAAAACATGTAGTAGCCATCACGGTGTCAACCGTGCCTTCACTCTGTTCACATTCCATCCATTCATGTTCAGTGCTGCCATTCACTTACAGTCGGATCGCCTTGAACTCAACACGGGATACAAGCAGCGAAACGCCGTGCCAGTATTAAGGTGGTTTCACATATGGAAAAACCCTCTTGGATATTGTTAACAAAAAGATAATGGTTCACCTCAGGAATACTCAACTTGGCTTCGGGTGTATTTGCCACGATACTATGATAGGGATGCACCGATGTGTCGGTCGGAATCTGCAAATAAAACTGACAATCGAATAGCCGGTATTTGATATTCGTAGCGTACATCTTGCGTTGGCTATGTTGGTGACAACCTGAAAACGTATGTCAAGATGTATTGGCTTCCCTGGAAGGGGAAAAAAGGGAAATAAAACAACGAAAACTAAACAAATGTAAACATGCAAACGATAGGCCAAATGGCCAATCACTTTCATATCGGTGCGTCCCTCTTCTACGACCACTGTTCACTTTGACAATGCTGTGAAACTCTTCTGGTTAGGTTTACACTACTATATGTGTGGCACGCCGCCACACAGACCAGCAAAGCTTTTGTTTTCTATCGCAG
Source organism: Benthosema pterotum (assembly GCA_039105355.1). Taxonomy (NCBI): domain Eukaryota; kingdom Metazoa; phylum Chordata; class Actinopteri; order Myctophiformes; family Myctophidae; genus Benthosema; species Benthosema pterotum. The sequence continues at coordinate 19,540,339 of CM076970.1, read as the reverse complement.
TACAGTATATACCTCCTCTTATAACTGTGGCTACAGAACCTGTCGAAACCTTACCTCTCTGCTGTTGTTTCCACACGGGGTTTACCTCTGCACTATCGTTTCTGGCCCAGTACTATACACACAGTCTCAAACTGTTTTTTTCACTGTTCAGCAAAAACTTTCAGTCTCATTCTGTAGCGTACTCTCTTTGCTGCTTAATACACACCATATAACACTTATCACAGAACATTCTATATCTCACTGTATATCTCCCCAAACTGTGGGTCGGGACTCAGGACCCATTTGTGCATCAGGGGACACTTAACACAGACGTTGATCACTTGAAACAAGCACGCGCAAAACAAATTCATGGGACTGCGCTTGCGATGTCGCCTCTCAACTTCTCTGCACTTACAGGAAAAAAAAATCGAGAAAACCCATATAGTGAAAATAGGGTTGCTTCATGCCGCATTGTGAGCTTGTAGATCCCCGTCCTGGTCTAATTTCACTTTTGGGTCACAGGCTAAAAAGTTTGAACTGCTGCTTTTTTGTCTCACATGCCCTCTCAATCTCTATTCCCTTCTCTTCTCCTTCTCTCTCTCTCTATTCTTCCCAGTGCGTACCATTTTGTTTGTAAAGCGCTACAGCAGCAAGGCCCCGCCTAGCTCCGTTTGTAACCTCGCTCCACGCTTTGGCTCAGAGAAGAGGTTGCGTATCAGGATGTCCCTGCAGCTGTCAAACGGGGGCTGAGCCACCCAAAGATTCAGGGATATCCTTCCTGACGCGTAACCTCTTCTCAGAGTAAAGCAGGGATATGAGGTTACCAATGGAGCCAGGACTCACCTTGTCCAGTGAGCAATGTACATAATGTATAATATTTCTTTGTTTTGCTGCATTGAGAGCCATAACATCATCGTGGTTCGTTATTTTTTTGCTGTAAACTGGAATACAGTTAAGTCTGTCTCCATTCTGTGTAAAAATAAATAAAAAAGAAAGGAAAGGAAAGGAAACTGAATTACATTGTAATTCTGAAATAAAAGAAAGTTGTCTATATGACATTAAGTTTTATACTTTGTTTTTTTTATTTGATTCTGTAAATAATTTGATAACACATTCATTGCATACCAGTATGTACTTGAAGCTTGACTAACTGGTGAGTGTCCATGCCTATAATGCACTATAAACACACTTAATACATTATATTTTTATAATTATATGGGTAAGTTTATACAGTATGCAATATACTTGTATTATGACACTATAATTCCAGTTATAAGCACACATAAATCATTTTAAGGACTTGTATTTAAGCAGCACTGTGAAACCATTTCCATTCAACTAATAGATTGATACATTTGAGTGTCTAACGGTTATAAAGCATTACGATACAGAAAATTATAAATTGCTTTGTGATGTGTTATGATTATGAAGTATTAAGTATGATATAATTATACAGTGTTACAAAGCACAGCATAATTCAACATTGTATGTATTATAATGCATTTTAGTCATGTACTCCATATAGAAAGTGTTAGCCTCGCTCTGTAATGAAGCAATGGGGGAACAGTGGCTGTCAGAAAGGGAGACCTGTGACCCGTGACTTTCGGTCCATAATTGGTTCTGGACACTTTTTTTTTCTCCCTCCACAGTGGCTCCAGGAATGACTTCCTCTATATGGAGAGATGTAAAGGCAACATTTCCAGGCAGTGACAAGACAACCGCAGTTGCAGTTGCCAATAATTATATATGCACGTTCCTCGTATATCTTGAGAACCATTCACCCGATCAACATCACGCTTTGCAGGTATATGGTGTCTGTTCTGCACAACTGCAATTGCCTTTTAAAACGGTAGTATCATTAAAGAACAAAGGGTGAAAGGATAATGTACGCCAAATGGCACTGGCAAAAACCATAATGATGATAGACCTAGTCTGTGAAGGCAGTATCATTTATGCTCATTTACCGGAACCTCCTTATGCTCAGAAGGAGAACGTTAATGTTCTTGGAAATTAAAATATCCCAGAAATGCCTGGTGCATTGACAGATTACGTGTTGTGAAAAACATCAGTTGAACTATGTCAGAACTGACCGCATGGTGCAGCAAAATATACTTCAATGTGCAAGGTTGTGCTTCACTGTTACATCTTGTGTTACAGGGACATTGTGAGACAATGACAATAATTTGCAAACTACAAAAAAGTAAGCAAAGTAGCAGATCTAGGGGAGAGTAAACTAAGGGTATATCATAGTGTTGAATGGGTGGGTAGGGGGACCCGGGAGGCCGGAGAGACGTTTGACCCCTGAAGGCTCCCCAGGTGTATTAAGAACACAATACTTGTAGGCATTTAGCAGGCATTCATGTCCAGTGTGTGTACTTCCCCAGTCCCCACTGCTCCTCACAGGATGAGTTCAGTGCAGAGGACAAACTTTCACTTATGTACTGTACAAATCTGTATGTATGCAAAAAGGAAACTACAGTAAATGAGCTTTGAAAGCAAATTGCCTGTTGCCCTTATCCCTTAAGCCATCATATGACGTCATGCACAGTAATTAAGACTGCAAACACAGGACCCCGTCTCCATTGGTAATGACATGCAAGCCGCCAATGGATCATTGTAGCCTGCTTGTCCTTATTTCAACACTGATTTGTTGTTCACAGTATGGCATTCTGAATAGTGCATTTGTATGTTGTTCACAGTATGGTTAATAACACAGGATTGGCTTTCAAGAAAAAGATAATCCACATTGCCATCACTTCTATCAATCTGTTGTCCTTTCAGATCACCATCAGAGAGTATAGGCTACTTGGCCGGGACAAAGTACGCCCTCCATGTACTTCTCAACAGGTGAGCTACCGGTATCTGTTTAATCCCAGCCACTGTTGAACATAAATATTGAAGCGGGGCTGGTTACTTGCTCCAGCAAGCTCTTTATTACACCATTTTGGCATCTAACAGGTTCCACTTTTACCTGCCCTTGGTCCAATTGGTCCACTTTTTAATGCTGCATACTTTGTTTGACGGGATGGCAGGGCATCCGCCCTGTCCTGGGGAGCGATCCACTTGCCTTGCCTGCCATGGCGTGTGCCACCCATCCATCCATCTACCCATCCATCCACCCTGCCACCCTGGCCTGCGGTGGCCTTGTTGTTCCATTGTTCCTCCAAAGCTCTTGAGCAGAAGGCTCGTATAACCTCCCAACGTCAGCCCGAGGAGAAATAGAAGCACTAATCTCAGAATGATGCCCTTATTTCCATCATTACAATGAAACTGGAGGAAAAAAACAAATGCGGTTTGGGTTTTTATTTACACTTTTTTTTTATTCTTTTGTGGCAGGGAGGTTGGTGTTTTTTGCACGTTTTATGGAGCTGCTGTCGTTTTTTTTAAGTGGCAGTCGAACTTGTAGCAGACTGTGGTGAGCCAGGATGGTGGCAGGAGTCGTGTCGCGGCCTCGTGACTCACTCTGTTATTGTTCTCGGTGTTCATCATCACACTTTATTTGCCCCAGTCAACTATGCACTTGTCTCGTTGATGGTCTTTGTCTGTATTAGGAAGTCTAGTTATGCCCAATGGAACCAAAGGGACGCATGGGCCTCTCACTACTGATCTCTTGCAGCAGCATGGCTTTCCTGAGCTTAGGTTGAGGATTAAGTTTAGGTTTAGGCTTATAGTTTTATGAGGTTACTGTACATTTATAGAAATACCTGGGAGCGACCGTTCCAACATCGCCAGAATTGACCCACAGGGCGAGCATGGTTTTGGGGCAAGCATTGGTTTGTGTCGTCTTTTAGCCAGAGTCACCTCTCAGATGAGCTTTGACGTGTGTTGTCTTCTCAGTAAGCCTGTGAATTAGTTGGACCGTTTTTTGTCTCTAGCAGTGATTTCCACCTATTTTAGTTTCAACTGCCCCCCCTAAACCTCTTTGCCTTGCCCCCCATTAAATAGGCGGCCGCCTATTTAATGGCATTTCCATCTCTGTGACCTCCATAATCACTGTTTAATGCTGAGAGTGTACAAATGGAACCAAACCGACCTGGAGTCCATACTCGTTGAGTTACAGATCTGTAAGGGTCCAATGGGTTCCTGTAGTTTAGCTGGGGACCCACTGGAACTCCCTCTAGGACCCCCTTGGGGAATGGGAACCCCTGCCTTAGAGTACAGTAGCCGACCAGTCTGAACCAAAGTCTCGCCAAAGAACACGTTTGTCTTTGTCGCAATACAAGCAGCCCCCCTATCTGAATCATATTTGGGTGTTTTAATTTGCCCTGTTGTGTTTTTTTTATGGGGCGGGCTGCTGCTGAGCCCGGCGGTTTCCTCATTAAAGGACAAACATGAAAGCCCGACCGTAAAAAGGAGACCGCGGTGAAACCGGCCCCAGCGCTGCTGACGTCTGTTGGAGGAGAGAGGAGACACACGGCGGTCACCGAGCCGCTGTGAGCGCCGACGCGCCAGGACGGGACCGGCCCGGGCCGGCCTGGAGGGACCTCACCCTCCAAACCAGTCAACCAGCGACGGGACAGAACACCATGACCAGACCAGACCAGACCAGAACAAGGCTTCTGCATCAGTCTGGTGTGTGTGTGTCAGCAAGAGTTCACTGTTTGATGTCTGACGGCAACTCGTATTTATATATATATTTATTTTTTAATTTATTTTGGCGTTTTGTGCTTCATTTTAGACTGAAAAGAGCCAAGTAGGGAGGGAGGGAGGCAAGGAGTGTGAGAGGCAGAGGCAGGCAGACAGACATACCGACAGGACCAGGGTCGGACTCGAGTACAAACCAGGGTTGTGCATGCTCACTATAAGGTGCTCAGTTGTCTTTGCACTAAACATGTGTCTATACAGGTATGCACTCCATTGTGTATGTTGTTGCACTTGAACGTACAATATGTTGTTTTTGACAGCCCATTGCGAGCCAACAACATTATTTGCGATATCGGATGCGACCCTGCCTTTACAAGGCAAACTATTACCTCTCCATTTTCATTACACTCTAAACCCGTGATCCTTAAACCTCTTTTCCTTAGTTTACTATTTAGAAGACCAATTGAATAGTAAATGGCCAGCATACAAGCTCACAATGTGTTAGTAGATTGGCTAGTTGAACTAGCAAAAACGGCAAAGACATTTAGCAAGGAGGGGTTTAGCAGTGACAAAAATGGAGCCCTCTTAGACTCGTCTGGTCAGGATAAATATTACCAGTCATAGCCGCGCTCATGAATATCCCGATAAATAAGTGACGGCCTCAGCTATACGGTAGCACTCAGACGGGCTATTTTTGTGGCGTCTTTCTGTTTTCCTCGTGCCATCTCCATATAGGTTTGAAATTAATCACCCCCTCCCCCTCCCCTCTCTACCTTGCATCGCTGGATGCAAGAATAAGAGCAGGAGAAGGGCCTGGTTGGTTGCTGTGACAGTCGCCGCCGTGATAAATACATGAGACAACAGCGTTCATTATCTCCCCATTATAAGCGGCGGTGGATCCTCTACTGGGCTGTTTAACGACTTGCTCTTTAAAGCAGCGAGAAGAACGGCAGGGTCACGGAGAGGAGGAGGAGGAGGTGTGTTTGTGTGTGTGTGTGGAGGGGGGGTAGGGGGGCTGGCGGTTCTTCTTTAAGTGCCCTAGTGATTCATATCAGACGCATGTTAAGTGGCGCACTCGCAAATTAGCGGCTGCACGTTTAGCAGGTATAATGTCGTGTGTCTGGTTTGCGGCTAACAAGCCCCTGCACTCTCTCGCCACGGGTTAATATCGTTTTATGTGGAAACCTTCCCCTCCCACCCCAACCACCCCCCAAACACCCCCATATAAATGGCCGCCGGGGCCTCTATACGATACACTCCCGTATATCCACACCCAGTTGTCTGCGCATGGCCGCAACAACAACAACTACAACACCCACGCAAGGAAGCCGAGTTCTTCCTGTTTTTCAAAGACGAGGAGACAAACGTCCCCCCCGCCCCCCCTTTTTCCTTTTTAGTCATTGACTCCGCTTCAGGTTCATTAGTGGGGAGATTATTCCGCTGAAGACAGCAGGTTAGCGTAGCGCGGCACGTCACGTCGTCGCCTGGAGGAGACGGGGAAGCAGCAGCAGCAGCACACGTAGTGGCAGCTAATTATATAACTATGAAGTGCTCATTAGGGTTTTTATATGGGGTGGGGCGGGTGGTGCCGGGGTGGTGGGGGTTGGTGCAGTCAGCCATGGACCTGGACCCCCGCTATACCTGTCCCTCCCGCGAGGTCACATGGCTCAATAACATGAGCAAGCGTCTGTGGTGAAGGAGAGAGAGAGAGAGAGAGAGAGAGACCTCATACTGCCTGGGCTCTTGTCTCCACGTGTTGTCTGACACAGTTTCTCCTCCTGTTCCCTCTCTCCTGTGTCTTGTCCCATCTTTATTCTCTCCCTCTAGCATCCACTCTGCACGCCCCCTCCCCCTTTTTTAAACAGCAGTGTTAAACGTGCAGGTTTGTGGCATGAATTTAATAATCCCTGGGCCATTAGTAACCACGTCGGCATGTTAGCAAGACTGGATCCACCATGAATTTAAGATCCAATTTATTATATAAGTATTGACCTTTAATAGATCTTTACACCTGCACTGAAACCTAAACAACCACTCAAGTCATACATTTTCATCCTCTCTGTCAGGATGCTAAACCAAGCCACACAAATGTCCACACACCTCAGGGGCACCCTCACCCCCTGTTCTCCTCACCACTTCTTGTTCTCCTCACCACTCATTGAACCACATTGCTAGGAGGTGGGGACTGATCCATGCGTGCCAATGAATTAAAGGTCGGTCGGACGGACAATCTGTTGGTTGGTCAGTCGGTCACTAGCCTTGACACCCAGGCTTTCATTTTCGTCCGCTTGGCACAAAAACGGAAGCCATGGTGGCCTAGAAGTGGGAATCAAGCCGTCAGGGTGGGCGTGGCTCCAACTGATGTGACATAGAAGAGCAGTGGATGGTGGCGGCGGTGCCGTCCAAATTGGGATGGGTCCATTTCGCTCCATTGTACACTCTCAGAAAAATAGCTCCTAAAAATCATTAACATGGTGAAACACAACTTGATGACGTCATCAACTTGTCTTTCACCATGTTTTTTTACAGAGCTCCATGTCTAGGAAACACTGAATGGGGGGACCCTTTTTTATTATGTCCCCTGTCCGCACAACATCTCTAAGCTATAACACTTAATGACAGTAAATTAAAATGGGTGGAATTCCCCTTTAAGCTGCGCTCCAGTCTTCCCGTCTCTTGCCTTCATATTTCCCATCCCCTAGTGTTTCTCGTTCTGCCCTTTTCTCTCCTCTCCTCTGAACACTCCTCCTCCTCCTTCCCAGCTCCTCTTCCTCTCGCTGTGTCACCTGTGAGTAACGACGGCGGCCTGCACTCTATTCATCACCGGGCGCCGCACTTGCTCAGTAGCTCCTCATCGTATTAATTACTCTCATTGGAAGAGTGATCATCGGCCCCCGTCAGAATCCATCACGGCCACGCGGTTCCCATGGCGACCCGCACGGGCGGGGTAGCTGCTGGTAAATAATCACTGGTGCCGGTAACGGCCCGGGTCCCCAGGACGGTCCCGACGGGCACACCAGGGGTGGGCTCTAAATACCCAGGGGGTACGCAAGGCGTTCTGGGCAAAGTGGCATCCATCTCTGCCACCGCTGCATGCAGGGGTCTGGTGGTGGTGGAAGAGGATGTTGTTGTATAAGGGCTGATTTAGGTTTTTTTGCTGTGTGTGTTTGTGCTGCATCAGGCTCACCGCCATCGGAGGCCATATGGCTCTTGTGGAGATAGTCTGATGTGGGGTCCACATTGGTCACTGGTCAGTGGGGGGAGATCAATCGGTTCTACGAAAACTACACGGCCGTACACACAAGGAACTGTGCTGTTTATTACTTGCATAATCATTAATTGGGTCATACCGTAATTCCACCCATTTTCAACATTTTGCTATGTCATTAATATACCTTAGAGATATTGTGTGCGCATGATAAAAAGTGTTTCCTATTAATGGAGGTCTGCAAAAAATCATCAACATGGTGAAACACACTTGATGACATCAAGTTGTGTTTCACCATGTTGAATTTTCTTTAGGAGCTTTTTTTCCATTTTCTAGTTGCTAAAAGAATCCAAGGAGGACTGAACCTGGAGCTCCCACCAAAATGTCCGCTCCTGGCACCTAATGCACCCCAACAAACAACCAGAACCGCCTCCACTAATCTTCATAGAATGCAAAGATATTATACAACAAAAGACAAACGGGGGAAGAAAGAATCACCGTCTGATTCATTGTTTAGAAAGAAGTATGAGATCCACTCGAAATGCACAAAGTGGCAGCCTCTTAAGACTCAATTGGCCCGAGCAATAACAACTCCCGTAATGGCTCTCTTCAGTCTTTCGCCGTTTAAAGCTCTCTTCATGGCCAATTGACCTGATGCCTCATCCCTGTCTGTTAATTGAGCAGAGATGGAGGGAAGGAGAGAGAGAGAGAACGAGAGACAATGAAAAGGAAAGAGGAAAGGATGGGGGAGAAGAGCGAGAGCGGATGAGAGAGAGAGAGAGAGGTGCTGTAGCGCACAAGGCCTCATTGATTAGCTGGTGAGCGGTGCGATGTTTCTCTCCTGACGCTCACGCACATTAGAGAGACATAAACACCCATAATTGGTTCGTTTAGAGCAGAGGAGAGCGGAGCAACGCTCTGCCTCCATTGTGTGTGTGTGTTTGTGTTTGTCAGAGACAGAGAGAGAGGGAGAGAGGGAGGGCGAAATGTAGCAAACGAAGATCCTAAAAAAAAACCTTCACCAGTGCTTTGCTTATGCAAAGGTGGGTGTGTGCGCTATATGGTACGTGTGGACAGCCTACAGCTTTGTTTGTGTGCATCTTTCTCGGTGCTGTAGCTACTAAAGCGTCCTCTGAGACCTGCGCCGACAATAACATTCACTTTGGGGAGTATAGTAGGAAAATAGGAGGGACTCCCGTGCTTGACTCTGACAAATTAGCTTTTCGACTATCCAGGTAGCGTATTGGCTGCCGGTGTCAGGAGGGAGGGACACGGTTGACCGGGTGAGCTGATGCATAGTTAGTATGCCAGTCTGATATATACGTTGTAAGAAGCAGCAGAAGCTGAAGAAGTTTTTGCGGCTTCATGCTCTCAGTTCAGTTGCAAAGGAAGGAAGGCTTAGGAAGCTGCAGTACATTTACCGGTATATAGCGCATTTATCCAAGCTTTACATAGTGCATCCACCCATTCACACTCACCTTCATGCACCTTTTGTGGTGGAAACCATGCAAGGCACAACCAGCAATTGGGAAGAATTTGGGATTCAGTGTCTTGCCCAAAGAGACTTTGAGAAGTAGACAGGAGAAGCCGGGATTCAAACCACCAACCCTACTTCTTCTGCACATTTCTGTCAATATCTTGTCAGTGTCGTGTGTATATGGATATATGCATGCGGGTGAAGGTGCGAATCACAAATCCACCACTAGCTGTGAGAGATTTTCCCCATGTAATACCTTTTTTCTACATTCCCGTGCAGCTGCAGAGAAGGCTGTGAGAAAAGAGGCAATATTCGGGGGCTGGGGGTGTTCCCTGTGTCCCTACGTCCTTATGTATATCCATCAGGCCTTATAAGACCACTTGACGGGCTGGAACTGCCCCCTGTCTCCTGCCTCCCCCACCTGCCCCAGAGGGGCCGTGCATGTCAGGGTCCAAATGGAACACTCCCTGCACATGGAATGATGGGGAAACCTCTCTAGGCTGTGTCTATACAGTGTACCAATGATTCTGTGTAATCCAGCACTCAAGCTAAATCTTCACGTCTCAATACACGCTTGTGTCTGTATTTCTCCCTCGTGCCCTCTCTCTCTTCTTCTCCTTTTCTTCTTGTCTTTAGCTCCTTGCGTACTCATTCCTGAAGCCCCTCTTGTCCTCTATCCATCTCTCTCTCTCGCATGCACACTCGTTCTCTCTATACAAACTCACACACGTCTGCAAATAAATTGACGTCCGCTGCCAGTTCTGTTGCTAGATATATCGACTTTGCGGAACCTATACCGCTAAGTCACCATCATGTTTCTATCCAACACACACACACACACACACACACACACACACACACACACACACACACACACACACACACACACACACACACACACACACACACACACACACACACACACACACACAGGCCCTGGCAGGTCGCAGTGGCCCCAGAGCACTGGGCTGTGCTAAGCAGGTAAATATAGCGCTGGACAGCCTTTATTAGAATAGAAAGGCTGTGTTACTGTCAGGGGTAAGCATGACCAATTGGAGCAGCACAGCGTTTCCCTCCCTGAGCCCATGAGGGACGCCCTGGCCTTTCCTCAGCACTACTGCAGGGCTGTCTGCTATCCAGCACACTCCTCCACAATTTATTTTTCAATGTCATATTCCTGTTGTAATGGAAGCCATCAGCCACTTGGTCTCCATATTGTTGCAGAAATCTTAATAAGAATGGGGCTCCATTTTTTTCGTCGCTGCCTGAACCCCTCATCCCTAAACTGCTTTCCATTATTACTATTTTTGAATAGTTAAAATGGCCAGTCTACAAGCTCACAATCTGTCAATGTAGATTGGCAAGTTGAACTATTCAGAAATGTTTGTTTCAAAATAGTAAAAAAAATGGCAAAGAAGTTTAGGAATAATACCAAAATGGAGTCCCTGAGACAGACTGTTTGGCAATGGGTTGACGATGGGTTTGCAGATTTTTTTCCTTTTTGAGTGGCGTGAACTAGCTGTGTGTGTGTGTGTGTGTGTGTGTGTGTGTGTGTGTGTGTGTGTGTGTGTGTGTGTGTGTGTGTGTGTGTGTGTGTGTGTGTGTGTGTGTGTGTGTGTGTGTGTGTGTGTGTGTGTGTGTGTGTGTGTGTGTGTGTGTGTGTGTGTGTGTGTGGCACCCTACGGTATTATTGTTATAGTATGTACAGGGGGTTGTTCCTTTAACAGTAGGGGGATTGTGCCTTTAACAGGGTTGTCAGGCTTAGCGCACGAGTGAGGAGGATTATGCATGTGTTTTGTGTTGTGATGAGGCTCGGTTCTGTTGGAGACAGAATAAGGCAAAATGAAGTAATTCTGCTTTAAAATTATGTAGCATGTGATATGTCTAACTAGGTGGTTTTCATTATGCTGAATCCATTCCAACCATGCTTAAAAAATGACCAGAACCGTCATCACAAATGTGATGAAATGTGATGAGGTCAGCACATTTGCGCACAGTTGGGCAATAGCATAAGGCATTTTTTAGTCTAGGATTGTTTTTGAGCAAAACTAATGCTTGGAATGGATTCAGTATAATGAAAACCATAGGTAGTAGGTAAACGTAACACACTTTTGCCTAATTGTGTCTTACCATGTTATTTGATGGAGGCCATATGGATTTGGGGCTCTCATTAATTTTCCCTGCATTTTTGCAATTTGCATGGTGGCTCAATTTGTTTATTTACCTTCATAGATCACTGAGAAATGGACCTTCGCTCTCTGCAGTCACAGGTGGGTCCGATGCGACCCTACTATCACATTTCTTCCCCAGTTTAGAACACAAAGCCTCAAATCATCATCAACACAGCATGCAACTTATGTGAAATATTTCACACACCTTCCTACCATAAATCCCTTGGCCTGTTAGCGCCACCAAGGTGCGCTATAGAAAAACATGTTATTTTTTAATAAAATGCCTAAAATCATCCAATTAAGTAAACTAAAACATCTTTATATTATACATTATAACATTTTGCAAAAACACTATCACACTATCCTACTGGTAAAGACCTGTGCCCAGAATGTATGTGTATATATATACTACATTGTCCCTCAGGGCTCTGTACTTGACCCTTCACCTTTCCCTCAACAGCATCAGATCTGTCCTAAGAAAATAGCTGATCTGCGATCTGACAAAACTGTGTTGTGAGCTGTGACACATTGTGAATTAGATCTCCTACCGCCGTGGACTGCCTAATGACTATTCTGATGCTATAGGCTTCAACTGGAATGCGTGAGCCCACAAGTGTGTGTGTGTGTGTGTGTGTGTGTGTGTGTGTGTGTGTAATTTACTATAATGTTCCTGGTCCATAAAAGTGCAGAAGGTCTATGTGTCCATCAGGTCTTCTTAATGTAACTGTCCAGTAGATTACTGCCTTATTGCAGTCCAAGTCAATACCTCGGAGTGTGCGGAAAAAATAAGGCAGAGCTTCAACCCCATAACACACACACACACACACACACACACACACACACACACACACACACACACACATGCACATTTTGTCCGGAAACCATGCATGTCCAAAACTGTTATACCATTTCAGGAAATGGGTTTGAAAAGTGTGCGTTCCAATAGAATGTTCATAGTCAGAATTTTCCTACTTTTTCAGGGGCACTCCAGCAGGGGGGCGCTGTGTGTGTTGTGTGTATTCAGTAAAATGTAAATGGTGCATTTTAGCAACTTTATCATAGGCGCTTTACATTGTGTATTACATTCACCCATTCACACACTTCATATACTGATTGCGCTGGAAACCATGCAAGGCACAAATAGTATATCAGGAGCAGTTGCCCAAGGGCACTCCGACAAGTAGGAGAAGCCAGGATTCAGGATTCAAAACTCCGATCCATGGATCATTGGATGACCTGAGCTCCACAGTCGTTGGTTAGGTATTATGAAAACAGGTGATTAATAATAAAAAAATATATAAAATGGAGATACATGTTTTCTGTCCAATCACGATGATATATGACAGGAGCGAGCCAGGCCAACGGAGGAGGCAGAACCCTAAAAGAAAATGAAGGGGGACAAGGGAGGAGTGATCCGTAGAGAGATGGACCGTATGTGGGCCCTGGAGGTGTAATCTGTGTCGCTGTATGGCAGTGAACTCGCAGAACTATCCATTCATCCTCTGAAGCCCATTGATCGTGTCAAAGAGCCACACGTTGAGTAAGGACCCGCCGAACGCACTCTTTCCTTCATGCTCTCATCTCACTCTATCTTCCTCTCTGCCTCACTCTTATTGCCAGATCGATATGGATTATTGTCTCTAAGCGGCCTCTCTCTGGGTCCTGGCTGGAGGAGGTCCTACAATGTATAGGTTTCAGTTAGGTAGGATAGGAGCGGGGAAATGGCAACTTTGCAAGTAAATGTTACAAAAAAAACAAGAAATAACACAAGATTCAATTGGAAGCTGCACATTGTTTTGTAAGTGTTTTATTTTCTGTTTGTTGCAAGGCTGTTTGTTTCATATCAGAGCGACGTGGGAAACTGAGTGCTCCAGCGGTTGTGGAGATGCCAAGACACCAGATAGCCAATCAGATAGCTGGTCCAAAAAAACATCCAAGGCTCAGAGGTCAGCTGGCGCCATAATGCGGAGGTAATCACAGAGCCTTAGAGTATAGACATGCAGTAGTTATGACATCTCCATTCACTTTCATGGAAAGGTGTAATGGCGGGTGCTTGTGCCGCCCTCATGTAAAACAATGCATTTCCAATTCAGTTTCTCACCCCTCAATGTCGCAAAGTTTGGGCAATCCCTTAGACACTGGGATCATGCAATGTCCAAAGTCACCAAGCCTATTTATTAGGCGCTGCCTTGCAGCTGCCAAAAAAAGATTAATTTCCCCCTTTTGGATTATATGAGGTATGCACCTGCATACCCCAGGGTAGGGTATGCACCTGCATAAAGTGAATGTGAAGTCGAGTGGCAAAGAGACTTGGCAAATGAGTTTAATGTTGTTTAATACAGTCAAAGTGAAATTTTCTCTTTGGATGTATGGGCTGTCAAGGTCAAGAAGTAGTTTTTTGCCACGTAGTAGGCATGTCCGCATAACTTCTGGTTTTGGTGATGCATGACCTCTATAACCATCACAGTGAATTGTTCTGACTCTGTATACAATCCTTCCCCTGTTCCTCCCTCTCAGGCTCACAGAAGCCATAGCTTGTCTCTCCCCCCATTGTCCCGACTACAGTACACATACGTACACACACGCGCGCGCGCGCGCGCGCGCACACACACACACACACACACACACACACACATCCCGTCCGATCATCTCGTCAATCTCCCCGCTCTGCCGGTCCCGGTGATCGTCATTGACACTCAAATGATGGAAGTGAATAAAAGTCATTATGAACGGTCAGCGTGAGTCATGGCTGAGCATTAAAAGTTGTGTCCAGTCCTGGACCCTCTCCCATCCCTTAGCCATGTTTTATGAAGGGGGGGAGAGACCCCCGTCCTGCCTCCATCAGTCCGTGACTGAGGAACACAACCCCACCTTACACCCCCCCACTCCCCTTCCCTTTCCCCCCACAGTAATGCATTCGCCTCCACTCACTCCCATACTGTAAGACATGAGAGCCCTGATGTCTGCAACACTGTCCCTGAGATTTGATGATCTGCACACAATCAATGTTTTATTTATTTTGCAACCTTTCGATCTACTGACCTTCAGGCATGATCAAAAAGTGACATATGGCAGAATGCGAATACTAAGTGAATGCCAAAAACACAGAAACACTGTTATCAACCGTCCGGAACAAGTATAAAGCTAACATCTCCTATATGGAACTGTCTCTGCCAGATAATCTTTTTTTTATATAGTTTTTACACCTTTATTATATTCCTATTGATATTCAATATTTATTAGTACCTACATTGTTTTGTCTTGATAGTCTTGTTCCACTTTTGCTGTACATTTTCTCATGCTACTAAAGCTCCTTTGAATTGAACTGGGGAGAGGTAGAGAGAGAGAGAGTAGTGTAAGTTGGGGTGTCTGTTTTCTTTCCAATGTGGTACAGTATGTGGGCTAGTTTTCAGTTTTAATTAAACATGGTTCATTGCCACCCACTGGAAAGTTAAATTAATTATACAGTAGCTCTCATGTCTGAAGCAGCGGTTTGATACAGAAGAGCTCTGGGCCAGGAGTTTGATACTGTATGTGCCTTTCCCAATGTCCTATAGAGAGAAAGGCTTAAGGACATGATGTAAAACTGTAAGACAGTGGTTCTCAACCAGTGGTCTGGGGGCCACCAGTAGTCCTTGGGGAGGTTCCAGGTGGTCCCTAGCTCTGGTCCAGAGCTCCACTGCTTCTATGAGTCTGCCTTGCATTGGAGCTCTGTAACATACAATGCAATCTGCCGATTCTGGCCTCCAAGGGGCCCTAGGCAGGTTTTTTACTAGGGGCCCTGCTTCTCAGGCGCTGATTTTGGCCTTTTTTGTTATTTTAGCCATTTTTTGCGGAGAAATACATTATAGATAACTTAATTGTTATAAACCTATGGACACACACACACACACACACACACACACACACACACACACACACACACACACACACACACACACACACACACACACACACACACACACACACACACACACACTCTCTCTCTCTCTCTCCAATGTTTCCTTTTCAAATGAATGTATTTATTGCTATTTCAATCCTGACCAACAACAAAACTATGAAACTGTCTCTTATGTAGAGATGTAGCAGGTCTAGAATAGGGACAAATAAGAGTTGAAAATATTTGTTCACCGTCAAAGTATTGTAGGCTACAGTAACCAACACATTCTGTGTAGTAGCATAATAGTGCCACATAAACATCAGTCACAGAGACTCTGTGAAGTGACTGGCTTCATGAAGTGAACGGAGTTGACATAACTGTCTATATCCATAATACTCTAATAGTCCAGGCAAAATAGATTTTCAAGTGGAATAAATTGTAACATGGGATTTTTCTTCACAGATCATTTCTTTGAGGTCTCCAGAACAACATATTAAAAGTCCCGAAAAATCCCAGTTGCGCAAATATGTTTAATTTCATAAAGTAATAGAATACATAGGCTCCAATGGAGTGATGGCCCCGCCCCCTTCCTATACAAACCCATTATAACTTAAAACTCCATTTTAACCATGATGGATTATTCAAAAACAACCCATCTTTTTTCTGGTGACTGATATTGTCCTCCTAATACGTGAGAGGACCATGGAATTTCATTCACAAGTTTCAGTTATTTTTAAAATATTGTTTTGGAAAATGTAGCTGCCTCCATATCTGGCTATGCCCATCCAAATGAATATTAAAAAAATAAATAAATGAAACCTGTAAATGAAAGTCCACTGCCCTCACCTTTTTCTGGTGACTGCATATAGTCCTCCTAATATGTGAGAGGGCAGTGGAATTTCATTTACAGGTTTCATTTATTTATTTATTTAATATTCATTTGGGTGGGCATAGCCAGATATGGAGGCAGCTACATTTTCCAAAACAATATTTTAAAAATAACTGAAACCTGTGAATGAAATTCCACGGTCCTCTCACGTATTAAGAGGACAATATCAGTCACCAGAAAAAAGGTGGGTTGTTTTTGAATAATCCATCATGGTTAAAATGGAGTTTTAAGTTATAATGGGTTTGTATAGGAATGGGGCGGGGCCATCACTCCATTGGAGCCTATGTATTCTATTACTTTATGAAATTAAACATATTTGCGCAACTGGGATTTTTCGGGACTTTTAATATGTTGTTCTGGAGACCTCAAAGAAATGATCTGTGAAGAAAAATCCCATGTTACAATTTATTCCAATTTTAGGTAAAACATGATCTAAAATTACTGGCCTATAAGCTTTGGGCATGCCGCATGATAGGAGATATTATTATTGACAAAATACAACAAGCTTGTATCTCTGCCACCAAAAAAAACATTTTGTACAACACAACAACACACTACCGACAACCCAGCATTTAACAGCACAACCGAAATAGCGTTAGCCTGCCAGCCTACCTGACTGCTGCTGCTCCTTTTTTCATATCGTGAAGTAATGATGTTGTTGACCAAACATGCTAAGCAAAAAGGGGGGGCGTTTCTGCGTGGTGTAAAAAACCGCGACAGCGGGCATGATTCAAGTAACGCTGTTTACGGAAGAAGATTTCCCTTCTACGTACAGAACTACCATGCACTAGAGTGGTTACGTTCGCCCGCTGTACGTTATTTGCGTAATGCTCCGCGATTCAATAAACGTACATGCGCCCACTCTACGTTATTTGCGTAAATAACAGTTCTTTCAATTACCGTAGTTATTTACTCAGAGCTGGCGGGGGGGCCTTTGGGGAATCGGGGGCCCTACGCAGAGTGCGTAGTCTGCGTATAGGAAGAATCGGCGCTGTGTAACATACAATGCAATCTGCCATTACTGGAGTGGATACATAAAGAACGTTACATACCCAACAAAACAAACATGGCTTGTGTGGTTAGAAAGCCTAACACTCTGAGCCCCCCAGGGATGGGGGACAGGGATGAAATGGACTTTTTGGCCAGAACGCGACCAGGATTTGCACCCTCTACCGATATTGCCAAGAGAAAGGCTTCATAGGGAATATTTTTCCTCCGGTGAAAACCACAATCACCTTCTGCCCAAAAAGTCAATTTTATCCTTGTTTCCACTAAGGAAAATAGCCTTTCTAATCACAGAAGTCGTGTTTGTTTTGGTGAGTATAGGTCAAACGTTCTTTATATATCCACTCCAGAAGAAAGGCTGGTCGGGTCGAGTAATGGCAGATGGCATACAGAGCTCCAATGCAAGCAGACTAGGTGATCCCCAGCTAAATGATGCAGAGTTGGTCGCCTGAGCTAACCTGAAAGCATCATGGCATAGGGAGCCGGGGACCGACTCAGATAGGCAGATGCCCTGATTGGATCTTGATCTGTCAGTCAGCCCTTTTCTTCTAGGCCACTATGGCCAATGATTTAGTCCAAGCTTTCAGTTTTTATACTGAACGGGTCATAAAATGGTTTCATTTTTACACATCTGTATCAACCTTTGCCTGTTAGTGTATCTCTTCTAGGACCTAACTAAACCAAATCTTTTTAGTTTCGTGATTCAGAGGATAAATGTCAAATATTAAATGTGGTCGGTGGCTAAAATTCTGAATAAATAATGGACCTTTACATGAGAAAGGTTGAAAACCAAGTGATGTAAGAGAAACCTGGAAAACCTGAAACTATACCTAGAACTATACCACACAGGCCTCTTTATGCGCAACATCTCCAATGGTTCTTTGGCGTATTCTGGAAAGGGACACAATTACTGTAGACATATAGTTCTCCATACCACTTCATACCTCATATTTGGTTAAATATATAGTGTGTACCCAAAATAAGTCACTGAAACTTCTAATTGCCTTCTACTAATACTATGCAGTACATGTCAGTTGTCAGAACAGGTTTTGTGTTGACTTGTGCGTTGAAGTTGACATTGCGTTGTCCCCCTCCCTCACACACACACACACACACACACACACACACACACACACACACACACACACACACACACACACACACACACACACACACACACCCTTTACGTTACACAACCCCGTTGGCCATCACATACCGTCCATATGCTCCACCTAACTATGCTAACCATTGCCTAAACAAGTCTTTATACCTAATGTAAACCAAAGCCTGACCGGTGAGTCATCCGGGCTGATGTCTCGGACCTCCTCCATGACTGGCTATGGCCTCGTCCTCATAAACCCAGAGCAGAGAGAGAGGGGGGAGTGTTTACAGAAAGACAGGAGCGGAGCACCTCTGATGTGCCCCGCAATACGGAGAGAGATGAGACGAGAGAGAGACAGAGGGAGAGAGCGCAGAGGAAAGGAGACACCAGGGTTCACATGATTGCAGGACAAACTCATAAAAGTTCCATTAACCCATGAGGAGTTAAAGAGGTCCTGTTTTCATCCAGCAGACAGCCATCACAAACAGAGCATCACCATAAACCTTATCCACTCCTCCACCCCTCCCTGTATAGTCCCTACTACTACCACCACCACCACCTCTCTCCCTCACTCTCTGTTCCCATAGCCTTCCTCATGTCTCTCCCCCTATCTCTCTCTCTCCTTTCAGCTTCCAGCCAACCTGCTATACTTGCCTGCTCTTGCACAGTTGGTTGCAATAATGATGCTCTTAAGGATTCATGATTTCAAATGTAGGCCTGTTTGATCTTTCTTTCATTCTTTCTTTTGTCACACACGCGCGCACACACGCACGCACACGCACACACGGCTATGCTGCTGACTCCACCTCTGTCTTCCCAGGCAGCAGCATAGTTTTATAGGTTTGGGGAGGTCTGCTCCAAGCCAAACAGTTGTGAGTGTTCTTTCAAATCATCCATTAAGGCACTAAGCGCAGACTGTTGGCCTTTCTACTGAAGCCCCTCACTATCTGGTACCACTATCTCCCCCTGCTCCCTTTCCCATAGTGTAACCTTACCTGTGTGTGCATGCGTGCGGGTAGGTGTGTGTTGTGCCTGAAACTATAGCCAAACAAGATCTTTTTGTTAAATAAATAGCTAATAGCCAATCCATACATCTATATATACCAAATTCATTGGGATTGTCCTGTTACGAGTCATGTGCAGAGTTTTGGTTATGTGCAGTTATATCACGGATTGTAAAGGCTCATTGATGCTCCGGTTTTAGGTGATAACGTGGCCACCTTATCACCTAAATCTGGAGTATGATTTGATTTTGATTTGATTTATTTATTAGATCCCCATTAGCTAGCCGTACAAGCCGGCAGCTACTCTTCCTGGGGTCTCACACCTCAACATGTCATATTCACATTACATACAAAATACACCATTCATACAACACTACAAAGACAATACAAGACGAAAACAACACATAACCTCTCATCACATGATACTTTGGTACATGGCTTCATTCTAAACCAGCAATTTATAGCAAAGAAAGTAAGAAATGAAAAAGGGTAAGTCAAATAGCTCTTTCCTTTACATCTCCTGCATGAAAAGAAACAACTTTAACTTTCTCTTGAACGAGGTGTACCCGCTTTCATTAATCAAAAAGATAGGTAAAGAATTCCATACAACCATACCTCTATAGTATACCGTTTTTTGTTTGAGATTTGTCCTACATATAGGCAGCAGGAACCGACCTTCTGATGATTGCCTTGTTGAATAATGATGTATATCTGAGAACATTGATAGATTGTTATAAATTATTACTGGGAATTTGTTTGTGATTATATTTTTGACAAAACATATTAGTGCATACTCAAGCCTCTTCCTTACACTCAACCACCCTAAATTGTTATTCATTATACTAACACTTGTACGATGTGGACACTGAAATACTATACGCGCTGCTTTGTTTTGGGCCACCTGGAGTTTATTTAAATTAATTTCTGATGTATTGGACCAGATTACTGTACAGTAATCCAAATATGACAACACTAGTGCTTGTACCAATTGTTTAGTTAGATGTTTAGGCAAATATTGTTTACAGTGTTTGATGGCACCCATGCCGCAACCCATTCTTTTCACCATTTTGTCAATTTGAGTAGTCCAAGACATTCTGTTATCAACCACAATTCCTAATAGCTTTACCTCAGCTACTTGTTCTATTTCCGTGACTCCTATTGTCAAGTTTAGGGTGGGATTAGACTTAAGCATGTGGTTTGAACCAAGTACAATACATTTTGTCTTTTCTTTATTTAATACCAGTTTATTTGTTCTCATCCATTTCTCTATTTGTTTTAGTTCATTATTTAACAGCGTGGTCAATTCATCAGAGGTCGTGGCAGATGTATATATGGTAGAATCGTCTGCGTAAATCGCAACGGTGGCAGTATTTAGGATTAAAGGCAAATCATTTACAAAAATAGAAAATAAAAGTGGACCTAACGAGCTTCCTTGGGGCACCCCCGAGCTAACAGGCTTTAGTTCAGAGTTACTACCATTAAAATACACAGTGTATTTCCTGTTCATAAGATAACTTTCAATCCATGCAGTAGCCAATGTATCAAAACCATAAGTTCTCAACTTTTCCAGTAGAAGCTTATGATCTAGAACATCAAAAGCAGCACTCAGATCTAATAGTACTGCTCCAACCATCTTTTTATCATCTATTTCAGTCATCCAGTCATCTACCATCTGAGTCAGAGCTGTAGTTGTGGAGTGCCCCTTCCTATATGCATGTTGATATACAGTATTTAAACCATTTTTACAGAAATATTCTTGTATTTGTTCATACACAATTCTTTCCATAATTTTACTCAATACTGGTAATATACTAATTGGTCTACTATTTTTACCCGAAAAGGGTTCTTTACTATCTTTGGGTAATGGAATAATCTTAGCTATTTTCCACTGTTGAGGACAAATTCCATTAATTAGACTCAAATTCATAATGTGCGCTATAGGTATTGCAATCAACTCAGCCACCGGCTTTAGTAATTTCACTTCAAGATGGTCTATACCTGCAGGCTTCTCTGGACTTATTTTCAATAATTTCTCTACTCTTTCTATACTGACGTTCTCAAAACTAAATTTACAAGATTTATTTCTCATTATGTTTTCATTTATAAGTCTATTTGAAAGATAATTTGTGTTTGTACTTGTACCCCCCATCTCACTTCTTAGTCTTGTAATCTTATTTTTAAAATAATCTCCCAAGTAGTTGGCAATGTCTAATGGCCTAGTTAGAAAGTGCCCGTCCGCTTCCAAATAGGAGGGTATTTGGTTTGTTTTCCTACCAGTTAGGTCATTTAATGTACTCACCTGGTTCTTCCATAAGAGGCTGCTGCAGGCAAGGCCTGTCTCACATTCTATTATAATGCAGCTCACGCCAGCCTTTTTTGTTTTGAGTTGGTTGAAGTAAGTTTGTTTGATCATGGATAAACCTGCATACACCACTGACTACCACGCTTACTATTGAGTTTAGAAATTAGAATAAATCAAATAATTTTAAATGTTCCAAGTTTGTGTGGGCTTCCTCCTTGTGACAAACCAAGACATTTGTACCAATATCTTATTGAGTAGCTGTTTGCTTGTCCACAGATGCTATTAGTCTGTTGTTTTGATAGTATGTTATTTAGACCGATGCTGGAGTTGATATTTTCCTGTTATACGAGTCAATTTGCGGCAAATTACTCATTTTCTTGGCACTCTCTTCACTCGACCGCTTGCTGCAGGCTGATTAGATATGTTTTACTTTGGTGTTGTGTCTGCTGAATGCCTAAAATTGTAAAAATTGTTACAGGCACAGAATGTTTTACGAGCGTTGATCATGTCACCCAACCACAGTAACCGGTCAGCAGCCTTGCAGACGGCGTTGTTGGTTGGGACAACTCAGCGATTCCGGACGACCGTGGGCTGGACGAGTGGGGGATGAGGGATCTGTGTGTGTGTGTGTGTGTGTGGTGTGAAGGGTCGAGGCAAATCTGGGAGTCGGAGGAGGAGGAGGTGGGGGTGGATCTTAGGGAAAGCCCGGACACCCCAGTCCCCCAGGAGAGGGTCCGGTGGGGCTGGGTGTGACGGTCACGCCACAGGGACATAATGAGGATACATCACCCTGGCACGGAGGTGCTCCATCACCAACACGACTGCACCTATACGGACACGGTCCTATGTGCAGGCAGGAGTAAGTGGACACTTACACACACATCTGTATCTGTATACCTGTGCATGCACCTAAAGCTATACGATACACAGACACAAAAGTACGCTCATACTGTATATACAAATTATCACTGGCGTGCACAGAGAGTTTCAAGGGCAGGTGCTCAAATGTAACCAGGAGGGCACTCTAGCCGGCCGGCGAAGCCGGGCGGCGGAAAATTGAGTTTTGGGGGGTTAAAAACGCATAGAAAACAGCATTTCAGCATCTTTTTGCTCTTTTAAAAAGGGCATGTTGGTCCAGAGAGGGCCACTAGGGGGTGCTCAAACCCCCCTTGACGTCTATGTATGCACGCCTGTACATGCAAATTATGTACATTATAGCAGAGAAAGACAGGGATGCACGATGCAAGATATTATAGAACAGGAATCATGAGCCCAGCCATTCATGAAGTGTACTCAGCCAGGTAGAAGTAGATGTTCAGTGACTGCACAAAACCTACAGTAAGTATGTACTGTGTTAGCTAAACGATATTCAAAGCAGTGCTTTCATTATCATGCTATATTATGCAAGATGGATTCTATTTTGTCCACACACAGGCATCCAAGGATTTTGTCCTTTCCATTTCTGTTCTATACAGTTCAAACGTCTTATTCTCAACCTTTTCATTTCAAGAGCCCCCTGATTTGACCTGCATTAGGCTAAGAACCCCCATTTACTGGCATTTCTATCTCTGATGCCCCACAATAAATAGCCTTTTGTAGAATCAAAGTTAATTAACTCGTTGAGTGTACCAAATAGAACGAAATGGGCCCGTCACCATGGTTCCATTTGTACACTGTCTAAGTTACAGAGTGATTTGTAGTCTCCATTTGGTTCCTAAACTATCAGTTAGCTGGGGACCCCCTGGAACATCCTCTAGGACCCCTGGAGGTCCCCAGACTCCACTTTGTGAACCACTACTATACATGACCCCCATACCGCATGGCATGGCATTCAAAAGTGTGGGAATAAGCATGTGTTTCTGTTCTCTCTCTCTCTCTTTCCGTCCTAAAGGCAGGCGACTTGATGATTCTCTGGGAAAGAGAGGGGGTACAACTTTTCGCGTCGCCATCAGCCACCGACCACCATTGCCGAAACAGTAAAGTGGGCCAGCCAGCGTTGCTGTAAAATAAAATGAGGTGTGGAGAGAGTTGGACCCGCTCTGCAAAGCCATTGGCTGCCAAGTGGGTCGTAAAATAATAACACTCTGTCGTAAAGCGGCGTGCTTATTAAATCATTTTCAACAATATCTCACGATCTGGAGCGTTCCCCGTGAAACTGGTTCCACAAAACAAAAGATGTCATGGGGAAAACGGCTGAACAATCAAATGATTTTATACAACTTGATCATCATCAGAGTGCTGAATAACACTTTTGGGAGACATTTACTGAGCTGGGCTCCTTCTTGACAGTTATGTAGCCACCGGTCCTAGTACCCGTTCGATTATATGAACACCAAGTTATGTACAGTGTGGCTAATGCGGTTTGATAGATCATATTATTGATGTATGTATTTGGAGATGTACTCGGTCTGGGATGGGGGAGGGAGTTGTTGAGGGATGAGCTTGGGATGGGTGGGATGGGCACAGCATTAATATTAGGCAGGTGGCAGGTGGGATAGCATTCCCTGGGGGTTCTGTGTATTCCTTGGACTTGCGCACATGCGCACACACAGTGCCCTGAGAGTTATATGTTAGGTGCGCATGTGCAGTCACGACACAAACTTTGGTGCTAGTGTGTGAAAGACAATAATAAACATATTAGAAACAAAGGCCTCCATAATGTAATGGGTATCATCTGTGTGCAAATGCAGATCCATTGTGCATGGAGTGAGACAAACAGATAGATAGATTTTTGTTACAGGTATAGAGATTAGGACGTCACGTTGTGACGGCCGGATCATCAGGTCTTCTTGATGTCGATGGAGTGAATATAGTACCGGTATATCGGGGCCACCTGTGTACACGCATATCCATCCACACTCATGTGCATTCACCTGTGTGTACTGTACAGCGTGCATGCAAAGGCTGCAAAACATACCATCCAGGCATAGTCATAATACCGTATAGTGAACAGAAGCTGATAATCTGTTTTGCTCTATCATCTCTTCACAGACACACACACGGACTCACTCTACCTCCAGTCTCAATGTCCTTGTATTTGCAGTTTGCACTTCCAAGCCAGCCAGTGAAATAAAACTCTTGCAGCATCGATCGGCAGGGAACTGATTTCTCCGGCTATCAGTGAAGGGCCAATAAAGGACTGGGACCTTATGAGCATTATCACTCAAACACAAGATTCCATATGGATTTCTGCCTCATTACAAGCGGCAGAGAGGATGGAGAGTGATGCAGGCAGCATAGCATGGTGTGGGAAGGAAGCCCCCACAGTCACCTAAGGAGAGGCTCAGCCTCCACTGCCATGATTTCCAGTGGTGTAAAAGTAACTGTATTCAGTACTGTACTGAATACAGTTACTGTATTTACTGTATTTAAGTACAATTTTGTGGCAATTGTTCTCTACCTAAGTATTTTCCATTTATTTTATTCCACTACAGCTCAAAGACCCCTGGAGGTTCACAGCCATCACACTTGTGTGAAGTGAGGGGGGCTCTTATCATCGTACATCATCACATTCCGGGCAATCACTTTTTAAGCACTCGGACACTAAAATATGGGCTACTCACAGACACACAAAGCTTGTCGCTAGCACACCCCTCAAAATCCTAGATGCCTCATTGGCCACTGCGACCTGTACCGCACTGTAAGGTGGAGGGAGGTTAAGTATAAGTGCGGAAGACACACGGCTATACGTCTTCTATATCAGTGGTTTTTCAACCCAGGGCCCACTATATATTCAGCATTTGAGCCACGGACCACCATTTGATGACATTTTAGCCCCAACGACCCAAAACCATTTGGTTTCATGTTACATCTAGTTAACCAACTGTCCATCATTTAGCCTGCAGGCGGCCACCTGGAACTTTCTCAAGGACCACTGGTGATCCCCGGACCACTGGTTGAAACTGTTTTATTATGTTCTCAAAGGTCACCTCACCTCGATGATTTTAGACCATTGTGTGTCCCAATTCTGTCCCACGTTTGGTTTTTAGCTTCACCCGCTGGTGGCTGCTCAGATGGTTATGATGAGCACTCTTGGGGGATCAGAGGGGTTGTGTCTTATGCAGAGACACTTCAACACAGACAGGGGCTGGGATGAACTGGTGACCTTTGTTTGATCACTGCTTGTCTTTCCTCTTCCTTGAGGGAGGGAAGGTCAGCTCTCACTAGAGTATGTTGACTATAAGATATTGTAGAAATGAGAATGCATTATTTACTATTCTTTGCTTATCTGCAACTCAAAGGTGCTGAGTAGGCAGCATTGGACATTGCGCTTCTCTGTGCAGCCATGCTCTCACTTGGGAGAATCTATCAGGACTCAGTCAACCCCCCTGGTAGTGTGCCTGCCTTGTAACATATGATGCATAGTATCAATGGTTTGCAGAAACATACATTGGTAATGTGTTTTTCTATGGCAATTGTGTTGGCAATGGATATTGAATGTCACATTCAGGATGTGTGTCCTAAAAACACAAATGTTTAGCGTAAAAATGCAGACTGCCAGCTCAAGATAGCTCACCTCAAAAAAGGAAACCAGATTTAACTTACAATTCCCAGTTTGAAGATGCTATGGGTGGGAGGAAACTATGTTGACACATAGTTTCCTCCAGTCCATGGCAATTAGTGAATGGACACATATAAATATGAAGCCGCTTCTATCTTTATCGTTTTTTTATTTAGCCTGACTAAAAAGTTCCCAAGTTGGGATATTAAAATATAATTGAGGCATTGGTCTATGCAAAGTCACCCACATGTTTAGGCTACTATACTTAAAACTATTATGTCAACAAAATAAGCAAGGTTTAATTGTGTCACTAGAGGAAATTACACTGTTATTCTGTAGGAAAATTGTCTGATTCTGTTTTTCCTTGATTTTGTTTTTGCTTTGATATATTTCAGGCAGCCTTTCCTTTTGCTCCTTTGATAATTCTGTAATTTTGTTTTAACATGGGTATTCATTGCACTGTCCATGAATAAAATAAATCTGAGAAACATAACATGAAATGAATGAATTAGTAAATGGCTAACCTATTATTCCATGGCTTTGTCAAATGAAGTATGTCCTCTTGCAGTTGCCATTGAAAATGCCAGCCTAGCCACGCCCATAACATGACCTACGTCATGTTAGGACATGATTTTTTCATAATGTTGTCTACAAAAAGGTAAACAAAAAAGACAGGGCCACATTTATTTCACTTTATTTTACTATTTCCTTATCAAGTCGAAAATGTAGCAATTGTGTATCAACAAATCGCTTACTTTGACAAAAGCTACTGACAAGCAAACTATAGTTGTGGGCGTGGCCAGTGTTTTTATAGATCAGAAACCCTCCAATCACGTTTCATTTCCGCCAGTGCGATGAACCTGTGACCGGAAGGCACGATTCTTGAAAGCCGATTTGAAATGTGCCAGGTAGTTTAAAATCCGTGTAATTTGAAACACCTAGCCTATGAAGAACTTATTTTTATGATATAGCCTACCGTCCGGCGTCCGACACTGCTGGACGGCCAGCTGGATGGTCCACTTTAGTTCTACGTGTCTGTCACTGAAGAATGTGTCGGTGATGCACCTGGTGGTCAGCTCTGCTCTCACCACCACAACGCCTCCCGAGTCCCTGCATGTTTGCACATCAACGGATCGGGTGCGTATAGATTACAGGCCTACATACTGCCATATATTAGCCTGACTCATAAGGGCACTGGTGATGACAGGCAAACATTTTTGCCCAACAGCTGATTCGGTCTGGTTTATTAGCCAGTGCCAGGCTATATAGGCATACATGTCTATGAAACAAAACAAAACACAGCCAGTATAGCACAGACAGTATTATGCCAGCTTCATTTGTAAATTTGGTGAGCAATATTCGCATTTATATTCCATAGCCATGTTTGGCTGACACTTGAACATACAACCAGAACCAGTCTTGTTTCATCAGGCTATGGATGTTAGGATTTTTGTTTATATTTGTTTGGTTCCATGAAAAATTTCACTGATATGTTTGACCGCGCATGGCTCCGAAGAAAAACTATGGCGTAGCCTAAACGAGCATTTGAGCCCCCACTTAGAAACAAAATTGCAGCCTCACCACAAAAATCAATAAAATGTGACTCGAGACATTTTTCATTTTTAGAAATTGATTGACGAAGCCCCTTTTTACGAGACTGAAATAATTACACTCTGAAGGTTTTATGTCTGCATTGTTTGTAAACGTTGGACACAAAAGAGCAATTTAAATGTGAATGGAAAGTAGCCTAAATCATTTTGCAACCCATTTTGTTCAGAGCTGCACATAGTCCACATCTTTGAAATGTGGGTGATCTTTGGGAACCGCATAGTTTATGTTAATGGCCTACATCTACTATTTTTTGAACATCATTAACAGTTTTTTATACATTCCACAATACTCTGCACAATTTGGATGCAAAATATGTCAGTAATCATGAGGGACAACAGCATGCATAACTAGCATATACTGTATGTTTCTAATGATGTGTCCTTATGACAGAATCGACTAATTCCCCAAACACCTAACTATATGAATGTCTCTTGGTGGGAATGCCTCATAACATGTAGGCTTAATTCTAAAGTGAATAATGTAATTTATTTGTGCATATATTTAGTAAGACTAATTGTTACACATTAAAACAAAGGAAAAATGGAAAGCAAAAGGTGGACCTTAGATATGTTGGATAAAAAATACAAATAGAAAATGAGTCCGTACAAAATATTTAAACAATTCACCCCAAGTCTGATCGTTTATATTTTTCTCTACATCTACATCTACGAAAATCGCGATGGGATGACAGAGAACTCTGTAAGACAATCGGACCACGACGTTGACAGTTTGAATATAATGGTAAATGTCACACAGCTGACAGCAGCGTTGACACACCCTGGAATATGAACGAATCAGTGGTGGAAACTCCAATGATTAGGCTACTACAAAGTAAAAGTAGCAGTGCTGTAACATAGAAACAACATAAGTATCCGGAATACAGTGCTTTGTAATAATAATAATAATAATCAATATCTATAATGTAGGCTAAAGTGGAGTAAAATTACAAAAATTGGACCATAGGGGGGAAGTAATAGGAAATGCAAGCCACTCAACATTTGCATATTTGGGATTTGCATATGCTGGAAACTAACATGCATGCACTACACATTTAAGTAGGCTACATGGCAAAGTGCGTGTTAGTTCGTTTCCAGCATATCATATGCAACTGAAGATATAATACATTATAGTCCAGACAGTCACTGAACGAGCTTCCCCCCTTTTTGTACTAACAAATGGCGTACTGATCTCTTTGAAATGCCTGACAGACTGCATGGTCTTGACCCAAGGAAGGCTCTCGCCCAGTTCTCTGTCAGCATACTGATGTATGGTCAAGTATATTTAGCATTTTCACGTTAAAATGGACCATTGTTCCAAAATACATACAGTGTTCACTACAATATGTCTCTTTAACCTTGCAGTCCACATCAGAGGTTAAACACAAGTTAGCGTCTATAAACAGGGCCAAATAATAGTAGGTCTTACATTAAATATAGGTCTGTTCAACTTAACAATTTAACAACTCAAGTGTGGACCCCATGTAGCTCTTTTTTGAATGAAAGCGGTTCAGGTTGAAGTCGAGGAGGAATAATGTGTCCACTTGCCATTGTGGCACTTGATTTAAACGACCGAACTAAAGAGGATTGAAGAGGGGGCTTCATATAGCCCAGTTCTCCCTGCCTTTTTTGTGGCTCTTGTATGTGACATAAGCACGTACAGCCTATACCAGTCGGGCCATTTTCTCAACAGGCCCGGCCGGGGCTGCGCGCATAGCTGTCTCCCGTGCACCGTAAATAATGTTGATAAAGACGCCACCGCAAAACGACTTTCACGCGTCCCCCCCGATTGATTTAACGTGACCTCCGTTTCCAAATGATATTGGAAGCCTATTTAAACAGATGAAGGCTTAAATTGTCTTGCTTGTATGCGCATTAATCTCCCATTCATCATCATTACGCCGTGATTGGTCCGTCCACGCCTTCGCCAGCTCTGCGTTACGACAAGTGCCTGTAAATTAGATTGTAATACAATTTAAACAGCGGTAGCAGCAGCCGCGGATCCAATTTGCGCGCGCGCGCGCGCACACACACACACACACACACACACACACACACACACACACACACACACACACACACACACACACACACACACACACACACACACACGCACACCGCGCACCGGTGGACAGCTGCACTGCACCGCCCCTATCAAAACGCTTTGTGTGACTGGGGGGAGCTGGGGAGCTCCTGAGCCAATTCTCACTAATAGGATCTTATAAGGCTGCGGTAATTGCTGTTATGGGCACAGTCTATGAAGCCATCATATAACGTATGTGCCTCGGTCATACCACTGTCTTCCAGCGTCTAAATGGCGTGTTGATGTTGGATTAGGCAATTGAGGATTCGTGCTGTATTATAGAAAGGAAAGGAAAGGGAGCCGAGGATCCATATGCGTACGTGGGGTAATTTGCCCCACTTGCATGCATGTGTCATCCTGGCACTGCACGGCGGGAATTTAGAAGAATATCGTGTGTTGCTGAGAGGCTGCAATGCCGTAATCAAACTCAGGACCATGCAGCACCCTGCATGGCCCTGGTTAAGGAAAACGCATAATGGGAACGCCAAATCACAACAACAACTTTGCTTCGCCTGCATGCATGCATGCATGCACGCACGCTTTAATATTCAAGGCCGGATTCGTTCATCTTTATTTTATGTTATCGTTTGATTATGCACAACACACTGCGGGACAAAAAAAAAAAATAAAAAAACAGTTTCCTGCGTCGTGTCCTGCCCCCCGTATCCATATCAGACTAAAGACATCGCCTGATAGCTTACATAAATCTGCCTCGTATAGTTTTCACCCCGACCCGCCGCGGCTTAAACGGTGTATTATTCCAAACATATGCATTTTAATCAGCTCGGTCACACTTACAAGAACTCCAGTTAATAAGGCCATCAATCAAACGAGTGTGGGGCGGGGGGAGGGGTGGTGGTGGTGGTGGGGGGTCTCTGAGGAGCGGTGTGTGTGCATTGGGGGCCTGTCTGATTAGGATGAACCTTTATACCTATAGTCGCTGTACAAGCACCCGCGAGGAAGCTGCGAGCATCCCCACCGACGCTGACTCAAAGGACGTTTTGTTCTGTCACCTCTCTCGCGTTGCATATTTGAAAATAAATAAGAATGCATAGCCTAAACAGTTTAGGCTATAAAACTATACACAGAGCGGTGCTGTAATGAGATAACTCTGTATTTATTCGTCACTGTACTGGAAAGTGTACATAATTCGATTCATAAAAGTGTGCCTTATAAGAACATGGTGTCGAAATATGTCGTATTCGCTCGTTTATTGCAAAGCTAGTGGTTTGGGCTGCTTAAAATCCCTGCATACAATATAGATATACAACCATAGCTTTCACTTCATATTTCTTGAAATAACTGAAATATCATCTTTGGATATTCTTTCTCAGAAAATGGAAGCATGCGTTTAAATTGCCTATATTTTCGCCCTCCCACTTGCGTGCGTCATGTTCATTGCTGCACACCTTATATTACCCATGCAGCCATCCTATTATGGCCAGAGAGCTCTAATTTGCGCATGCATTGCGCGTGCCACAGTCAAACGCGGCCAATTAGGACCTCGCTGATTGTTGGTGTCTGTATATCATTGATCTTTTCACGTTTCAGTATATTCATACAACCAATGCTGTTTTGTCTATTAAGTATAGTGGGAGAAAAAACGAGTGAGTTTTAAAGAGCACGACGACGAGTTTTCTCCCCAAAATGGCTGTGTCCATGTGATACTCAATCCACTGCATATATCTAGCTGCAGGTGCATGAAGGCATCGAGGGAAATGACATGAAACAAACGATATATAGATACTGTACGTTATTTTCAGGTTTATTTCATTGTTTTGACACCAATGCCAATCCTGGAATATAAATTGGTTTGTTTTAGGCGTTCCCCCTGCCTATAGCATATAATCAAGTTTTGTTTTTGTTTTTTAAGGACAAGACTCCATGGATGATTTGACAGTGTCATTTATTGCAAATAGACGTTGAGAACAATCCAGCGAAAAATAATAATAATAAAACAATCAGCGCATAAATATCAGTCACTTGTGAATCCGCTCTCTCCACGAGATATGCCAATAGAGCAGTGCAAAGCGAAATTAGAACAAACAAAAATAAAACATAAAATATAATGAATAATATGACATGAACACTGGACTTTAAATTGACTTATAAAATTAGAACTCGGGTGAGCACACACAAGTAAACTAAAGGGTGTAGTGTGTTGGAGGTCTGCATGGAAGAGAGGGGTTTATATTAACTGACAAGCTTGCCAAAGCTTTGCATGATTGTCCAGTGTCTTGTCTTGTCTGTCTGTCTATCTGCGTCTCTCTCTCTCTCTCTCTCTCTCTCTCTCTCTCTCTCTCTCTCTCTCTCTCTCTCTCTCTCTCTCTCTCTCTCTCTCTCTCTCTCTCTCTCTCCATCCTCTCTTCTGAGGCCCGTCGCCTCCTCATCTCATCTTCTTTCTCTCTCTTCCCCCGCCGTCAAGCCGTTGCAAGCTAATCCGTTCCCCTGGCGCCTTGTTACCGTTTGGCAGAAACCGATCCCTTCCCGGCCAGGCAGCGGGAAAGGCCCGGGCATTATCATTAATTCAACACTCAAAATTCATCCGCAACGTACATATACATCATTTACTAATTTTTCACCAGCATCTGCACATTTCGGCCCGAGGAGGCCCGTCAGGGCCCGGTGGAGAATGGAAGGCTATAATGAGGCGCAGCAGTCTGTTAACAAATCCCCTTGTTAAAAAAGAGAGAGAAAGAGAGATGGAAGGCATCATTCTCATAACAATACATGTAGGTCAATTTGGACGCAGAGAGAAGACTACAAATAAATGATAAAACGTTAACGCCATCCATCAAAGAGATTTAAACGTTTTCTTCTGTATCTTCTCACTATAGTCCGCCCATGCGCGGCTCCTTGCATGGCTGCGCCATATTAATCTTCTATATATGAATCAAATCTGCTTTCGTCTCATGGTCCTCATATTTCAGGCCTATATGCTGCCATCTCGTTCTATGCTGGCGTTGTGTTTTCTTCTTCTTCACTGGACTGTACTGTAGCCTATAGTGGGATCCATTGTGCGTCAAAGCTGAAGATGTGGATAATGATCTTGCCCCAAGTTAATCATCTCCTTGGGTGCATGACAACGTGTGCCCAGAAGTGACTTTCAAACTGTTCCTTCTGACATTATAGGCTAGTATAGTTCTGCAAGAGCCAGATGTCTCTGCATGCTGATGTCCCGATAATGTTTTTTATTTTATTTTTTCTTCATTATCTTAAACGCTTATGGCAAAAGCTTATGGTATGCCACTCGATACGTATACTGGTATGTTCATCGATCCAGCTACAGTCTAATAGCCTATTAATAGACTCGCTCTTGATCGTTTTATCTGGTCAGAGGCACCTCTTCTCTCTGGTCTAATGTCACCGGCGAGGACTTGCTGAGCACCGACGGGGTGAACGTCAGAAAGGCCTCAGTCCTGCTGGTGGGAGAGCAACCGAAGTCCGAGGCGCCGACCGACGGCCTCGTCGCAATGCCGTTCGACTGGCCCGAGGAGTGACAGGCGAGACAGGAGCAGGGGCTGCCCCCGGGACCGAGGCCATGGTGGGCCGCCGCCGCCGGGCTCGGGGTGTAGAGCGAGGGGTGTCTGAAGGCGCAGAGCAGCTCCGGCCTCTGGTACGGATGGGACAGCATCCGAAAGCTGTCCAGGGACCTCTGGAGCGGGTTGGAGAATGGCGCGGCGGCGCTCGGTGCCGTGGCCGCCCCGTGCACGCCCAGGTGGGAGTAGTATGGCAGGGGCAGGTGCGTGGGGAAGGGGTAGGGCAGGTTCCCCGTGGCGGCGGCGTGGCTCATCATGTAGGTGTAGAAGGCGGGGTCGGCCGGGTGAGGCCACGTCATGGCCAGACGCTGGCGCTTGTCCTTCATCCTGCGGTTCTGGAACCACACCTGTAGACAGGAGACACGCCGGGTCAAATATTAAACCACAAATAATAAGCTCTCTCTCTTTGAAACCCGTACAACAACAAAAGGAGGTGCGTTGAGGGACGTTGTGAGATTTAACAGCATCATAATGAAATGCTATGAATTTGGTGGAATTTATATTATAGCTATAGCCTAGGCCTACTTATAGGCCTATAAACTGTTTTTCATTTGGTCGTGGAAAATCGAAAGGAAATTATGAAGAGTATATTATTTCCAGATTTAAAAGGTTTAGAAGTAGGAATGTATTTGAATTTAGGACAAGGCCTCTGACTAGAATTTGCCCTCAAAATCATGTAGCTATAGCGTCGTCGATGCTGTATATCATAATCTTTCTACATGTTTTAGTTTGTTATAGTTCAACGAATCCAGTTATCTTACTTTGATGGTGGTCTCGGGCAGGTTCAGGGCAGCGGCCAGCTCACATCTCCGCGGTCTCGAGACATAATTCTCCCGATAAAATTCCTTCTCCAGCCGCCCGATCTGCTCCCGCGTGAACGCCGTCCGGTACCGTCGCATCTGGTCCGCCGCGTAGGACAGCGAGCCCGGAGGGCCCGGCGCGGACTTCCCCGTGTCTGCACTGCTCTCGCTTGGGTGGCTCGGAGAATCACCTCTTAGACCTGGAATTATGTACGATATATGAATGAATTATTATTATTATTATGAATTAAGACTTTAAAACACGTGCACCTAAGGTCGCCCCATGAAAGACGACACAAATGATGCTACATCTGGGCCCTTTATGTGTTAAGATGGTCACAATTTATCGTTTATGCATTTTATTTGTAACAATTTTAATATATATAGCCGGTTTTAAATGGGATATATTGTTTTGATTAAAAAACGCATTGCGTGACTTTGATCAAATCGAGTAGGCCTATCTCAATTTAACGTTAAACGTTAAACGTTAAAGATAAGTGTCAAATATGGATTAGTATTAAGTTATTATATAGTTATAATTATTGTAATAATATTTGTTTTCGTGGGGGGAATAAATCTGAAGTGAGCACATATAGCATATATTGCTGGAATTTAGTAGATTCCTTCAATGTTTGCTTTATGACAATATGAAGTAATGTTTATTATAGCCTAAAATGAATTTGTCTGCGATTGAGACCATGTCTTACTTTTAAAAGAAAGGTATTTTATGATCAATATATATAGGCCTATATTAGTCTCTTTGCTCCTCGGATAAGCTAGCTATACTCCCAACTCAACCCACTAAAGAATTCCTCTGGCGGTTGCCCTTTTCCTTCCTTTTTCACTGTGGTTCTTATAAAAAAAATCCTACATTCTTCCACGAGGAGTAAATATAAATATAGGGTGATTTGTGTGAGGGGTCTCTGAGGAAGTGGCGCCGAGGTGACTCGTTTTAAAGCTGGCTGGGTAATAACGTGTGGGTGTCACCGCAGCATGGATCCAGCCACACTTGACACAACAGCTGTGCAGTGGTTCCATGCAAGTAGCATTTTTTTCTCTGTTGCAGTGCAGAGACAAATTTCACTTGGTCATATAGATATATATTCCGCGATGGATTCCGATGTTTTAAAACGAAAATAGTATATATAATCATCAAACAGATGGAGGCAGTCTTGTATAATTGGCTCAAAGCATGTTGTAGCCAGTTGCATTCAATCAAGCTTATAAAACATAGTCGATATATGACTTCATGCAACACGAGCAGACAAGGAAAAGCATATTTCAAGCATTTTTGCCTGTACCTTTAGCTGTCGGGTAATCCATGCTTTCTGGGGTGCAGCTGACATCGATTTCCTCGTAGAAGTCAGACTCCGTGTCTGAACTGCTGCCGTCTTTATGGGGGTGATGATCAGACCGGTGTCTCTCGGCGGGGGCGCTGGACACACCGACCGGCCTCATGTCGGGATACATGCCCCGTCGTGCACCCTCGTCCGCCTCCTCCGCTCTCCTGTCCCGGGAGTAAGGCACCGCAGAGCCGGGGCTCGCGCAGCTCCTCTGCAGCGCCGCCTTCCCCTGCTGCGGTTCCCGCACGGGGCTCGCTCCGATCGCCTCGGATAAGTTGGCGCCGTTCTTGATGCCTGACGCGTGATGAAGCTGACCTGCCTCCGCGAGCATCAGCATCTCCTTTCTGCTTTCCATCACCGACCCCGAGCGCGCAGCGAGAACGGCAACGAGCGAACCGGTTATAGGCGAAGAGCACTCCCTTCTAAACCTCGAGCGTAATACGGCGACTATGCTGTGGGCAAGGCGACGATTTTGTGAAGGGGGGCTCGCGTGTCGAAGGGAAAAGGGGAGAGGCGCGCGACACAAGAAGAGGGGATGCAGTCCGTTCTGACCCTGAGTGGCGAGCGCTCCAGAGTGCGGCACGAGCTCTGGGAGGGATCACCATTTGCCCTGTCTGTCTCTCTCTCTCCTCTCTCTCTCCCTTTCTCGAGCTGTCATTCTTAATAGTGTAGTCGTCATGATGGTACCCCCTGATGACGACACGCATTGATTGGATGTGGATAAACAGAAGGAGCAATCACAGTGGCGAGATGAAGGGTGGGTGGGTGGCTGATATATAGGAAAACAAGGGACATGATGAGTACATATAGGCATGCTGCGTGGAGGATGGATCAGGGCATTATATGTTGGCTCCACGACCACTGTCTGGCCTATATAAAGGATGTCTGATTTCAGACATCCTTGCAATCAGTGTGCAATATTGGTTCATATATTGTAGTAACACGTGGTCGGTTCTAAACCATATGTTTCCAATACGCCATATGTTTCGTCATGTGAAAAGCATGTCATGCATATTTAGCAAAATTATTATCGTTATTTCTGTAGGTATACATGGGGAAATGCATGTGGGCTTTCATACATTTTTTTCTATAAACGTGGAAAAAACGGAAAAACGTAAATGATTTCTATTCAGGCTATAGCCACGCACTTTGCAAAGTTGAAATGATATAAAATGCACGTTTATACTTCATGATACATACCCTTGCTTGGTGCATATTTTGACTTGACAACGATTTGCCCTATACTAGGAAAAAGCAGGCGTGTAGGTGACACATTATTCCCCCTTTTCGCCACCGTTGCATGTTCATTTCAGCAGAGTCCCCGTCCTGCCCTGCTCCTCCCATCATTCTCATCCTCCTAAAGTGGTGTCAAACAGAGCACTCTAAGGTCAAACCGTGTGGTCAGAGTTAAGATAACAGACCATTTGACATCAGTCTAAGAGCAACAAGGACCACGGGACAACAGGACTTTAACTACTTCCCCACTGTAGGCTATATATTTCGTCATATATTGACGAATATATTAGTCATATGAAACTATAGCTAATGTAGCTGAGCTCGATGTGGTATATTCTCTGAAGTTATGACATAGCCCAAAATTGGACGGTAGGGAGAAAACCGAGTCTCATCAAATTCTACTGTAGGCCTACATTTAGCCTATAAATCCGTGTTACATGAATGATTGAATGTTAGGAAAAACAACCATTTCGACCCCCTAACGCGCACGTCCCGCACGATATTCCAATCGGCACGCCGCTGACGCCAGTGTCCTGACATATGCGCGGTGATAGACGGCTCTTTGCATGCTTTCAGGGTGGGGGCCGTTTTAAGAAGATCTCTTTGATGTAGGGATGTGCTCTCGTGCAGTAAAAAGCCACTAACCAGCAATAAATGAGAAAGGCTTTTAACCCTGGGTTTGAACTTGATATAAGATTCTAACGTTATTCATTTTCATGTCGCGCTTATATCGGGTGCACATGCACGGAACAATTGTCTGAGACATGGATATGATAGTTTGATTCTTATCTATGGGCATATAAGGTCTATATACAATTGCATTGGATCATGGATCCCAAGGCTGGCATGTGTGGATTCTGTGATCATTCATCATTTTGAGCTCATTCAATCTCACATATAGGCCTATAGGCCTATTCAGACGAAATATTGGCAAACCAAACAACACAGAGAAACAAATAGAAATAACTCTCATAAACTACATTTCAATACGTGACTTTAGCCCTATATACAGTATGTACTTCACGAGTTGCAGTGCGCAAAACTGTGCATGCTATCATACCTGCACCAATCACATTTGCGTGTATGTGCTGTATACCATCAAGGGGAGCACTTGTCGTATTTCCATAATGCACTGACTTTTATTTATGCCTGGTGCAGGTTACGCTCGCACAGAGGGGATGGCAGTGGCAGTGATGATTGAGGGTGACGTCACGTGCTTGTGGAAAGAGAAGTGCGTGACGCAGGGGACTGTCAACTGCAGGAGCCTCGGTGTTCTCAGCTGTCCTTGTGCGCCCTCGCCTGTTGAAAAGAGGGACGACGCCCCTGTTCCCACCGCAGCCCCCCTCCCCCAGCTGAGCAAGCACAGTGAGTGAAACATTCCTTCGCGCACTCTCCGGTGTGTGCATGTGGAAAATCTCTCTCTCTCTCTCTCTCTCTCTCTCTCTCTCTGTCTCTCTGTCTCTGTCTCTCTCTCTCTCTGTCTCTCTGTCTCTGTGTGTGTCTCTCTCTCTGTTTCTCTGTGTGTCTGTCTGCCTGTCTGTCTGTCTGCCTGTCTGTCTGTCTGCCTGTCTGTCTGTCGCCAAAGCAGAAGTGGAACAAGATAAAACGATGTAGGCTATTTACAAATAAATATAGGACATAAATAGGGGAAGAGCTGTGTTCCATTAACACTTTGGTTATAACATGTTAAACTAAAATGAGTGTGGTTCTTTCTGTCAGAGATGGTTATATATTAGCTTTATATTATAGTTGACAGCAGTATTTCTATGTTTTTGCTTAAACAATACACTGTCTTGTATACTTGCTTGTGTTCCATTTGACATCCTTTTCATGTCACAGCAGCTCACAAATATCTGTGGTGTTTGCAGTGATGGGCAAGTTACTGGGAAAGTGTAGTAAGCACTACTACTCTGCTCTCAAAACAAGTAGTGTAGCTACACTACAAGCTATCCCCAGAAAGATTGTAGCAAGCTACACTACAAGCTACACAACAAAAGTAGCTTGCTACATCAACACTGCATATATATAAATATCTTAACTTTCTAAACATAATATTGTTTGTTTTGCTTTTTTTCCACTTTTTTATCACTGGTCTGTAAAGCACTTTGAGCTGCATTTTGTCATGACAGGCGGTTTACAACCAAAGATGTATTGTTTAGTTTAGTGTACACGCAGCATCAAGTGTGAGGGTTTGGGGAAAGGATGGTAGGAGCTAACATTACGACTAAATTGAATTCTACCCATTTTCAATGGGTAGAATTCAAAAATGTGGGTGAGAAAATGTAGTAAGCTGCACTAGTTACTTGAAACAAGTAGTGTAGCTTCACTCCAAGCTATTGCCCGAAAAATTCTAAAGCTACACTACAAGCTACCCCCAGAAAAGTTGTAGTAAGCTGCTATCCCCAGAAAAAATGTAGTACGCTACACTACAAGCTACAGGAAAATGTAGTTAAGCTATGCAGTTTAGGTTCAAGGTTTTTTATTTGTCACTCCAGTGTATGTCAGGACATATACAGGTATGAAATAATGTTTCCATTGTTCCACAGTGCAATAAGACAGTAGACAGTGCAATAAGAGAAAGGACAAATACAAACAATACAAGAAACAACAAGTGACGTAGTGCAACAGACTAGAGCAGTAAAGTGCAACTGTAACAGCATAAAGTGAGGTGATGGTGCTAAGCTACAACCAGGTACAATATAACTATAAAGTGGCAAGTAGTGAAAGTTTAGCAGACATCTAGACAGGACATATAGTACAACTAAACTATCAGCTAAAACTAAACATACTACAACGAAGCAGCTAAAAAGACACAACACACTACAACTATAGAATACTACAACTAAAACTATACATTTAACATACTATAACATACTACAACTAAGCACTACTGTAATTACAGCTAAGCTATGACAACTATGACAGAGTAGGGGTATTACTGTACATGTACAGGTGCAAGCTACTTAGCTACTTAGTAACAAGTTACTGGCCATTACCGTGTGTTTGCACACACATTGTAGCCTACACCAAACAGATTTGGGAATTGTCATGTTTTCAAAGTCTCCTATGATTTCTTATAGTACAGTGGACAGATGGTGAAGTGCAGCTCAGTCTCTATCGTTTTGTGTCTCTGTCTGTCTCTGTGTCTCACTCACTCTGGCTGTCTGTCTATCTCTGTTCATTTCAATTCAAAGGAGCTTTATTGGCTTGGGAATTGCCACATTATCAAAGAAAAGTGTAACAATTAAGATATTAAAGCATTAAGATAACACTTTGGACCCCAGGAAGAGTAGTCTTCACTGTGGTGACGACTAATGGGGATCCGTAATAAACATAAACATAGCTTTATACTTTTGAAAGTTGACAGTAGTATGTTTTGCGTTCACTTAACATCTGCAACAATATCAGCAATTTATTCAAATGTATTATAAGGTTAACAAGGGTATCGTAATACATAATGTTACACCACATAGTACATTAGTGTGTTTTACACTCCTGGGTCAAACAGTCCTGAAAGACTCATTATGATTCCACTCTTTGCCAGTCCTTTCATTCTTATAGTCCTTATTCAAAAGAATTAAAAATAACAGGTCAGTCAGGAAGTGAGCACACAAACAGAAACAGAAAACACCAGAGCACTGATATTATTAATGAACAGAGACATTCCCTAATGTCAAAAGAACTTTTACATGAATATCCTCATGTGTATCATCCACTTCAGCCAGTATTTGTAGAATTTGTCTGTACATATCCTGATGGGAATAGTAAGTTTAAGTACAATCCATTCTCCACTCGTGGGTGCGTTTATATTTAGCTGAGTTTTGGTTATTGCCTTTTGCTATCTGCTGTATGTTTGTGAATTTGTGTTCAATCTCGAAACCCATTATTGTGATAATTTGGGATAGTATCTCCAGCCAGAATGTTTATTAGACAGTCCCACAGCAGTTAACATAATTTCTATGTACTGAGGACGCCATTTTCTGCAAGCAGGCTATAAATAATGTACACACAATGCTTTGTAGATCTTAAGGTACTTATTTGACATCCTTCTCCTTCACAGCAGCTCACAAAGCGTGCTGCTGTTTGCACATTGTCTGTCTGTCTGTCTGTCTGTCTGTCTGTCTGTCTGTCTGTCTGTCTGTCTGTCTGTCTGTCTGTCTGTCTGTCTGTCTGTCTGTCCAGTGCTCTTTACACACACACACACACACACACACACACACACACACACACACACACACACACACACACACACACACACACACACACACACACACACACACACACACACACACACACACACTGTATCTAGTATTTACACTGTATCTAGATTGCTGCTGCCTATACCCTCATGGGATTACTACGTTCTGTCTAGTATATGGCAGTTTTTTTTTATTGCAATTGCAATTATATAAACAATCTATTGACATGCGTGCAAATAATTCTGTTAACAATATTATAACATGTTTCTTCTCAGACATCAAACGGCCTATATGTTCAACCAACAGTTGAATATATAGGCCACGTTCTTGTCAAAGATTTCAAGGTGACGACTTAAATGTTGCCTAAAGTCTATTACCAAATGCACTGCATGTTTGGGTTGTTGTGTACTGAGCACTGAAAGAGATCCAATTTTGTGAGTGAGTATGGCCATGTCATGCCAGCCCCTCCATTGCATACTGTATGGGTATCAAATATCTATAGGGCTGCATGGACCTTAATTTTTTTGTTGTCAGTAAATCATAATGTATATAGCCTTATTTTGCCATGCCTATGGACTTTCGTGGCTGTTTATGGCACTGACAATAATGTTAAATGTTATGAGTGGCTGTCATCTCGATGCCCTAACTGTTTTTCGTCCTGTTATATATCAATATTTGCCTGTGTGTATTTGATCTCCTATGAAATTAGGCTAAAATGTATTACCATATATGGCCACGGGGATCCATGCAGGCTATACAATCAGGAAGGCAGTCTAATTCAATAATGTAAGGACCAGCATTTGAATGAAAGATCCATATAACTTCTTTTCAGAGATGCATGATATGACCGCAAAGAGTGAGTATGTGAATGCTGTACACAAATAAATAAATAAATAAATAAATAACAATAACAACACGGTAGGCACATCGGCCTATAGCAGATGTTTCAACTTGAAACATTTACTGAATGTGCTATAGCCACGTCTATAATTATTTCGATTTTTCCCAGAAAGGTGTGATATTCAAATGAGAAAGTACACCGGTGCTATGGGGAAGGCCGCCGAAGAACGTTTTCAGATTGTGTTGATCGCAGCATGTTGACAATAGCCAGGGGTTATGCAACGGGTCGCGGCCATCACGGATAGTATCTTGTGATCTGTCCAGAGATAACGCTTACAATCTCTTTTTGCGCAATCCAGAAATGACCTTGTTCGTTTACAGTAGTGTCACTTATATGGTGTGTATTTTAGATAGTGAAGGACACCGGATGGGATTGGAAAGCTTGCTTTGCCTTTTCTTCTCTTCTTATAGGGTGATGTTTGCTAAACCAAGTGCATCCCTATCATAGTGCATGGTTTCTTGTTCATAAAATGCACAATACACGCCAGAAGTTTAAAGCTCGATGCACTACACAAAGCACTCCCCTGTTAGGCTGTCCTGTAAGGAAAAATATGGGCTCCCAAAACGCGGACTTCAACGTGTTGCAGTGGGCTTCGCTCTGGTGTCTCTACATGGCGGACATCAAAGAAGGGAGCTCCCCCCACGGCAGACATTGCAGAATGCGCCCCTCAGTTTTACTAGCGAGTCCAACTTGAACTTGACCATGGAGTCTGCGCAGTACGCATGTAATCCAACCCCATGGTCCTTGCAGTGGGCTATTGGAATATTTGTTTTGTGG
Organism: Benthosema pterotum; assembly: GCA_039105355.1. Classification (NCBI taxonomy): domain Eukaryota; kingdom Metazoa; phylum Chordata; class Actinopteri; order Myctophiformes; family Myctophidae; genus Benthosema; species Benthosema pterotum. The sequence continues at coordinate 19,497,752 of CM076970.1, read as the reverse complement.
GAGTAGAAAATACTAAACCCGACTAAAAGAATACAATCCGTGTTGGCTATTGTTTTATTTCCCACGCATGCATTCCATTGATTTATTCCAGCATGTGTGTTCTGACTTGGGTTGGTCGAAGAGAAATTAGCCTCCATTATATCCTGCCCCTCCCCGTCTCCTCATGCTTCAACTTGGCCTTGAAACGGGATGACACTACCAGAACGTTAAGTCGTTGACCTTGGGACCACAGCATATATGTCTTGAGAATGCATGTTTGTTGACTATGGAAATCTGCCCTGTTTTATCGCCATTCGCAGCTCACTCATTCTGCACAATCCCGGTATAACACGAACGGCTTAGGAAGGCTACTGAGATCAGGGCTATATTACCCTATTAAAGTGCACACATCACGGGGTATATGGCTTACCACTTACTACCAATCCCACAGTAGCAAAGCAACGCTAGGAGTAGAGGCGAGTGCAGACGAAAGATCTAACGTATCCACAGTTTGTAGGCCTATTTATTTCATTTGTCTTAGCTTCTCGTCTATTTTGAGGTGAGACTACGTATTTCGTCTTGCGGTGCTTTCCCTGCATGGACTGTGCTCTTTCGCTTTATTCTACATTCCGTTATTCTTTAACTTAATTCGATAATTGTCTCTCTTATTGGTGCACATTGCCTTGGCATTTTGTCTATTCAACTATATCCCCACTGCCATAGGGCAGGGTTTGACTGCCGTATCTCGTGATCCGCCATAGGCCAATCACTGTTATTCACGGTGCAGAAGTAAATATTGACATAGGCTACCCTCAATACTAAAAACTACCATATAGTCTACCGCTTCAACAAACTGCTGGCTTAATTTGTGATAGGGCCCATGCAGGACATAGAGGGTGAATGTTTTGGACGTTTTTCTCAGAGCTATGTCGTGCTTTACATATAGGGCAGGCCTGTTAATACCATCGTGATTTTCACGTGCACTTTCCTGAAACGTTTTTTGTCGTTAGAGAAAAGACCTTTCAGTCTGCGTAAAATGGCGATCGAGGCCTTTACGTTTTCAAGCACAAAATCAGGCTACCCTATCCTATTTATAGTTACATAGCCTGCAGCCATAGAGCCACGGCCTTTTTATATAGCCTATCTTAATTTTGAGATACGATCATCAGCGTACGCTGTGAGTGGAGCAAGCTTGTTATTATTGTTATAATATTATTAAAATTATTAATAATATTAATATTATTGTTATTTGACACTCATGGACATGAAAAGGGGCTTGTGTTTAGGTAAAGTAGGTTTGTGTTTAAGTAAATTAAAAGTCTACATCAAGTAAAGCCTTCATCAAACCATGAATTATTTTAATGAACGAAATCAAATAAATGTTCACTGCATTTCAACCAACTTGAAAGTAAACTGGTGAATCTAAATATTTGGGAGTCTTGGGACTTTTCTGCGTCGTCTATCGTGTGCGGCATGCAGAAGCCACATTATTTATGGTAAAACAAAAGCGCGTGCATGTGTCGATGACTTTGTTTTGCTTTTTTTTAATTATTATTATTAAGTACGTTTTCATAACGAATTGGAGACGCCATTGGCCCAATCGGCTTGTAGCCCATGCCAATACCAACACACTGCATCGAACAATATAGCCTAGGCCTATAATGATTTCATATTCGATGCAAGCAAACGTGTCGAATGTCGATGCGCTTGGAAAGAAAATCTGATTTCTATACGATTGTAGCTCTTTCTTGGTGAATCATACATATAGGCCTACTCCTTCCTAATCGCGCGGGCCTTATAATCAACTGTATCCTAAAATGGAAAAATGTTCAAGGTCCAAATCATTCCAAGACTTGAGAAATCTATATGTCATCATCCTAGTTAGACTAAATGGTATGAAATTACGACGACTAGCTTCCACTCACATCCACAAGAGTCTTTTTTGCAGCCAATTGATCCAGTAGCGTTAAGATGCCGGGCGGTGGTTGAAATTTCATTGAAATTAACTGTAGACCTATAACGGTTATTCCTTTGTGCCAATAAATGCTCGCACGTGCGGCTTAGCCTTCCATAGTTTAGCACACCATTAACGCAATATTTAAGAGATACACTTCGGCACAAGACCGACACCTACAAAGAAACTACTGGTCATATAGGCAGACATCAAGTTCACCTTGTGATTGTAAATGCCCGCCTGCTCTCGGGGCCTACAAGTGGCTTCCAATGCTGCATTTCCTTCGGGCGAAAAAATGAAGAGACTTTGAGCTCCTCTGTGTAGTAGCATACTTTATACATTTGACTTGAGCTAACATGGAAATGTTCACTTTGACCGCCCTGACCGCAGAAACATATTGGCCGTTAAGGCTTTGGCAACTTGTTTGACAGCCATCCACTTTATCTCCCTAAAACAGCACGTCGGCGAGCGGGTGGAAATTTATATGGACCCTGTTCTGCAGTTCGTAAGGTCTTATGGCAGCACATTATACATCACAACTAACGCTATTAAGTATAGACTACACAGTTATTGCAAAGCATAACTTTATACAGCTTTCCTCGAGTTTCTGAATGCCCCTTTTGGGTATTTTATGTGTTGTGTCGTTATGTTCAAGCTGGGGGGGGATTGTTTCTGAAAGCGTTCTGCACGTAATTTGAATGTCCGTCAGTGCTGGCATAAATGACTCAGAAGCGGGCGGATTCGGAATGTCTGGCCATTGTTTTGATGCTCGGCGGTGGTCTGTGGTGGTCTACAGTGTCTGGACTGACCACTCGCCTCAACACATCGCATGCATGACGGCTCTCTTGTGTTGTGAACTTGATGATAATGACAAGGTGTATACTTATGGGGGGAAATGTCATCTGGACAGAACAACGTGAAAATTATGTGGTTTTTGTCCAAAAAAGCATGGCTTAAGAACAGTAGGGCACAAGACGCGTTGAATAAATCATAAAATTATATTTATCCTTTTATGATTATATCATCAGCCTATATCATCACCGAATCATATAATCTCCAGGTTATACCCAATTTAAGAATCAGAAACTAAAAGCACTTCAGGCTAAATGCAATCAATTTGTATTGCAAACGCCATAGCATAGTTGATATAATCTGAATACGGCAATGTATCTCTTTAAAATAAAATATAAACAATCCAATGTATTCTAATTAAATAAAAAACAACTTGCCGTAAGCCTGTATGCAGTGGTAAAATGGCCACAACAGGTATCACATGCGTCATGGTCTGACTTCAATCTGTTTCCATTGTGTTTAGGGTATTGTTGAAAATAAAAAATGTTTTGAAAGTCGCGGCTGATTTGATGCCTATTGGCGTTTTGCTGATACAGATTTTAGAAGTTAATCAGATGTTTGGAGCATTATACAGTGGCGTGAAATAATATGCATTGATTTATGGCTGCGTGTAAGGCATGATTCCATCCTTTTGTCATGTGCTCACATGGCATAGACATTTAGTCAGGGCACAGTTCCCAAAATGCAGACAAAAATATAAACACCACTACCCTGCAATTTTCACGAATATTCCTGTAACTGTTCTTGTATATTCTTGTATACACATGTGTGTATACAAGAATATAGACAGAGACTCCTGTCTGTTGAATCAATAGCTAAAGGATCCCAAGCTAGCTATAGCATGTGAACTAAAGGGCTTTAACGCATGAAATGGTGTTGAGAATAGCATGTACATGAATAGCCTACCACCTGTCAGCATATAGCTGTATAGCTATAGGGTTTGTTAATTAACACAGGCCCACTCTCCAAAGAGGTTATCATTGATCACTGCGTATTTGTTCGTGCAGCTTAAAGGTACACAAAGTAAACTCATCCTGCAAGCAATGTTCTAGAATGTGGATATCTAAACTGTCATTATAAGAGCATATCTTTTTATAGATGGGGAAATAACTGGCTTTGCCATTTGCGTATTGGTATTCTCGTCGCGTCATAGTTAAACCTCGCACCACAGATTTGTGAAAATGTATCTGGCATCTGAGCAAGACCAATCCCATGTGACAAGGTTGATCACAGTCAAAGATATAGGCTATACCAGTTCCCGTTTTCGTCAACACGGCGCGGTCAACACAGCCACTGGTCGTAAACACCAACACGCACCAGACAGCCACACAACGACGCGTCTATCCGCTCCTTCTCTTCACAGATCACATCATTTTCACACGTATTCGCCAAACCTCCTCTAAAAGCCTGCAAATGCAAAATATAAAAGAAGAAAAAGAAAAAACATCCCGGTTATACATGAACGCGGAGACACAAAAGTGTGCACCACCACCCAAGTGCAAGGTTAGCCTGGTTTGTGAGAATAAAACGGCCATAGGAGAAAACAAAATGCCTGTAAAATTTAATGTCTTCCAAAGCAGGAATTCTCACCCTTCTTCCGTCCTTTTCAAGCACTCAGACGGTCTCTTCAAAGACTGAATAGCCCAACAGGCTTGATGGCGAGACAGCAACTTTCAACTTGACCTTGGCCTCTAGCCGCGACTACCTCGTACGTAAAACCCTGCATGCAGTGCCAAGCTCTGGGCTGTTTTCTGTCTGTACATATTGTAAACATGTCGGAAGCTGCTGGGCGTCTGGAATATTCACTAAACGATGACGTTATATCCGAATTCACTAATTTTACTCAAGATATAGTCTGCCAGGTGAAAGTGTGTGTGTATATAGGACCTTTTTTTACTACGAATGTTTACTTTGTTACATTTCCCAGGTTATAAGGAAAGCAACGGTTAATGCGCAAACATTATAGACACTGCAATACCAATACATTAGTTTTTAGTCTTTTGGTATATAGGAATACATCTGCTGCGCGCAAACATGGTTACACATATACATTAGTTTTTAAAGAAAGCACCAGTTTATTTTGTACTGCGTCTATAGACCTATTCTTGGCACAAAATTAACATTTGCACGATGATATGCTTTGGGCAATGTGTGGAAAAATATCATGGACGGGGTAGAATATGCTTTGTAAACAATGCATTGTCAATTTGTCATACTGCAGGCAACAGAAATCGCGCATAAGAAATGCCCGCAGGCTATATTGATTTGTGAATAGCAGAGTCGACCATTTTGGGTGAATTGTAGGCTATTGTCTGCATTTCAATGACTATGAATAGTCCCAACATTCAGTCCTGAATCATTATGATCTTATGGATATGTTGATGTTCAATAATTACCTTTTTCCTCTCCTCAAATACACACGGTATGTCATTTGACATGCACAAGGAAAACTAATTGCCTTGATAGGTATGTTCACCTTACTACGCCGCATTTTTCTACATTTAATTATCTGCTGTGGGAGATGTTTATCGTCCTCTTTGCATAGCCCTGTCACGTGGCAAAGCCTCGTCCAATAAGGACGCAATCTTTGGTGCTCCCGTGCGCGTCAGAGTCGCTTACTCTCTCAGAATCGGTATCTCCTTTTTTCAGTCTCTGGGCTTTTTAAAAAAGAGCCAGAAGCCTCAATGTTGGATGTCGTGCTATGACAACGTCACTGCTCCTCCGTCCTCGCTGGGTCGACCCGTCGGTGATGTTCCTCTACGACAACGGCGGCGGTTCCGATGAAGTGAGCAAGAACATGGAGGGCTTCGCTGGCGGCAACTTTGCGGCGAACCAGTGCAGGAATCTGATGGCGCACCCTGCCTCCTTGGCACCGAGCACCGCGTACTCGTCCGGCGACGTGCCCACCTCTGGCATGGGCGAGCCGGTGAAGCAGTGCAGCCCGTGCTCGGCGGCCCAGAGCTCGTCGAGCGCCTCTCTGCCCTACGGATACTTTGGCAGCGGCTATTACCCGTGCAGAATGTCGCATCACAGCAGCATAAAGTCGTGCGGAACGCAGCCCCCCTCCGCGTACGGGGAGAAATACATGGACACGTCCGCCGCCTCGGGGGACGATTTCACGTCTCGGGCAAAGGAGTTCGCCTTCTATCCGACCTACCCCTCGGGCCCATACCAACCTGTGCCGAGTTACCTGGACGTCCCCGTGGTGCCGACCATAAGTGGGCCGGCGGAGGCCAGACACGAGCCGCTGCTGCCCATGGAAAGCTATCAGCCGTGGACTCTCACCACAAACGGATGGAACAGCCAGGTCTATTGCGCCAAGGAGCAGCCCCAGCCGAGCCACATGTGGAAGACCTCGATACCAGGTAGGCTACATAATAACAATACAAGCTTTTGTCTGTTTGTTACTACATATAATAATGGCAAATAAAAAATATTTTAAATAAACAAATATAGTGTGTGTGTGTATATATACATACAAAATTACATTGTTCGGTAAATATGTAGAGATACCATATGTTAAGTTAAATTAGGCATTTATTTTTGGAAGATGTATTTTTTATTTATTTATTTATTGTTCTTATTGCCATCTTGTCGTTTACCCATTCAGACACGGTGTCTCACGTCGGAGGGGACGCGGGCTCGTACCGACGTGGGAGGAAGAAGCGCGTGCCATACACCAAGGTGCAACTGAAGGAACTTGAGCGCGAGTACGCCGCCAATAAATTTATCACGAAGGACAAACGGAGGAGGATATCGGCTCAGACCAACCTGTCCGAGAGGCAGGTTACGATATGGTTTCAAAACAGACGCGTAAAGGAGAAGAAAGTTGTCCAGAAAGTGAAAACGATCAGCTAGTTTCTTTTTCTTTTTTCTTTTTTTAAAGGACAACATTGGTGGAAAATAAACAATTTCACACACACACACACACACACACACACACACACACACACACACACACACACACACACACACACACACACACACACACACACACACACACACACACACACACACACACACACACACACACGCCAATAATAATACTTCTGGATTGAAACAACGATTTGTTTCCTGAATCCTGACTGAACATGATTCATATGTGTATGTTGCCAATTTTGCCAAATGAGTTCCCGGAGCTTTTGGAACAAAGTGTTGAGACTGTAAATGCTTGCGAGGAGCCCACCATTTCACCCATTGTTGTAAAAATATTGTTCACGGAGTTCTCATCAAGTGGGGGGGAGACAAAGAGAAAAAAAAAAATTTTGTGACTGTTTTTTCCTTTTTGCATGCTCACTATCAGCTCAGGAAAAAAGAAATCTGAAAAGGAGATTCAAAAGAAGTAACGAGAAGAGAGTGTATTGGAGTTGTTAAATATTAAACCATCCCACTTTCTTTTTAAGAGCTAATCACATGATGCTTTTATGAAGTTTAGACTCATCGGATCCATATTCTTCTCAGCCATACCAAATCCCATGGTGCAATTCGTATTATAACGCTTAGATAATCGTCCTGGATATGTGTGTTCATATCAATCATAGCTTCTTTTTTATGTGTGCGTATTAATGTGGTTGTATATAGAGTAAAATTTCCGGCATGATATCAAGACCATTTGTGTGTCACTTAATATGTCGGTGTTGATGCCCGTCCCTTAATAAAAAATATGGACTTGGTTGACTCTAATCTGTATAGCCTATATAGTCTACTATTGCTATATAAATTGTCAATTTATTTCACATTTTACATTTAATCGGGCAATTTAGCCTATATGTTTGCCTTTGCGACAGAAGTAGGCTAACAATGGGACGTTAATGTTGGCTTTCACTCTTGCAGCAGGCCTAAGTATAGGCCTAAAACGTGCAGTCGAAGTAATAACAGCCTGTAGATGCATTGTTTTGATACACAACATATTGTTAGGGATTGTGGTTCTGAATTATTAATACGAAATGTGATGTTGCCTTACATTGCAGTGAAGTGTTAGTCAGCGCAAGGCTGACTAAGGAGTTGTTGGAAATGTAAGCTGACATCGCCATCTAGCGACGAGTTTGTGTCAAGCACGAGAACAGGCTCGAACATTCCATACTATAATAATGGAACAATAATACAATAATAATAATCCACACTTGTCAATATTCTACAAATGATGAAATTATGATGTGGGATGATTGATGAGGGGAGTAGTCCTGTTTGTAGAATGTATCATATATATTTTAGCCTGGCCCTATATGGAATGGACAAATCATCTATATGAAAATCAAATTGAGGGAATAAGTGTGTGCAAATTCAAAACAATTCTCTCTTTCAACATTCATTTTTATACCAATTGTGTTCCTTTTATTCAAAGGAATATGCAATTACTATATGTTCTGCAGGTCTGAGCTATATCTTTTCCCTTTTCTTGTTTAGGTCAAAGTCAAAGTTTTGGCGAATTATGTTATATGACTTAAGGCCAAGTTGGCTGCTATTTGTTTGACTTCTATAGGCCACCGGGTCACAATTAAATAGTTTATGTCTACAATCGAAAACGAAATAATATGAATGCCCTATAAAAAAAATAAACAATTTCAAAAGAGCAAAATGAAATCAGCAGCACTTCTATTCTATCAAAAAGAGCTCGAATGTATAGCAAAATTAATGCCAATAAACGCACTACTGGCGTAACATGTATGCTACTAAAACATACGCTATATATTTTAATGGGCTACTTAATAACATTTCAAAGTTCACAGAGCCAATTGAATACATTTTATATAGGCATGTACTGTAAACTGTCCAGAATTTGAACCGAGACTGCATTACTTTCAAACATTGAAAGAAATAATCATAAATTGTATTACAGCTGTTGCATATGCATATCCGCGTGGACGAGATTAAAATGCCTATTGCTGCAGACCAACATGGAAGCCTGTGCACTCTTAAAATGTGGGGAAAAATAGAACGCCTAAATGCACACATCTTGAGCCTAATGTGCCCTCTAAATCGAGCAGGTAATTTTAAAACGATTTCCAGTATAATTTAACAACTTTTCTTCGACTTCTTCCGAAATAAATACATATATATATATATATATATATATATATATATATATATATATATATATATATATATATATATATATATATATATATATATATATATATATATATATATATATTTTTTTTTTTGCTTTTTAATTTGCTTTGAAATCGACCAGTCCATATTATATTATACTCCGGAATCTAATCTATATGATTAAATGGGACCAATTAGGACACACACACACACACACACACACACACACACACACACACACACACACACACACACACACACACACACACACACACACACACACACACACACCCACCCCTATGTTGCCAAAAGAGTTCCAGCGAAATTTCCAGGAGATTTGGTTGTGTCGAGAGACCATTGTTGTAAGATATTGTTCACGGGAAAAAAGATAATTATTCAACTGTTTATTCCCCCATTTTGCATGCTAACTTAGCTGATAGCTACGTTATCACAAACATAATTCTGTTGGAACCTCGTGGAATATTATAAGGTTGACGGTAGTATTACAATTAGACTATACTAAATAATTAAGCAAAAAATATACATATAAATTGCCGGATGCATTCAAAAGACCACTAGCCTGCACTAGAATAGCATTTTTGACAATGAATTTCTTATAATCTAAATCAATTTGCATGATGGTCTGTGTTGAAAAAGAACAAACTTGCCATCCAGTCACCCTACTATCTGTGCTGGACATGGACTTGGTTGAGGCCCATATCGTTTTGTCTTGTTCGTAGTTAAATCCTATAGCGTTATGTCTATGTTGCACTGTTGCACTTGTGCAGTGATATTCTACATTCAAACCCAACAGCAGCTTGGGTGTGGGTTCTTTGGATCCAGTCTTCCTTCCAGCCTTAAAAATCTTCACGCCTAATATAAATGGTCCGTTTATGCTGCATGCAGCTCAAATCCGGTGCTCATTATGTTAACCATGACACAGGTACAGCCGTTCGACTTTAGATATTCCTGCATTTTCACATGGTTCAAACAGCCTAATCTCAAAGTCACAACTAGCTTACTTAACTGTCTATTTCATGCTAACAGCAAGGCCTTGTCCAGCGCCCGGCGGATAGCCAAATGAAAGTGCTTCCCAACATTGATTTGATTGAATATTTTATTGGTTAAAATGTGAACAGTAACACAAAAAACGGTCCCGGGGTCTTGTAGTTCTAAAGTCCTATATGTACCGCGTTTTACATGAGTAGGCCTAATAAGCCCATTTGACATGGACACAGGAACACAAAATCGCAATACATTTATTAGCCCTGCACAAGGGCAACATACACTTTAAAACCAACGTGTTCTTTAGATGGGTTATGGGGGGGGGGGTATATTTAAGCAATGGCTAATTGCAATAGCAGCTGTAGTTGACTATTGTGGGAGGATATTATATAGTATAATACTTTCACAAAAATGTTTTCAATATCCGCATCTTAGCTGTTGCTTCATGTCCACTATGCTTAAGAGCATGAACCTGCATAGAAGAATGCAATATTTACGTAAATCAGGTGAGGGGGAAAATATAAACACGCTACTCAACTGCCTGAAATCAACCTATACACAAAAAAACAGCAATACGCCTGAAATAGTTCTGCACTAAATCACAGCTATAAACTTCGGATTTGTAAATGTATAGTTTTCATTATGCCAGGAATGGATGTCCGTCTGTAGCCTACATGATATCGCTCAGATTCTGACCATGTAAATGGCAGACTGTGACCAATTTAAGCCATCCACAAGTGATATCCGAGACATTTCCTATACGTAGGCGGGTGGGTGGGTGTGCGCAACGTCGCTGCGTAATCTGACGCGTGAGCCGCGGCGGCGCGCGCGTGTTGTAGAATGCAGACACGATAAGTTGGGTGACCTGATGTCCCCCACAGCTGCGTGGGACAGTCCCCTCATTTCAAATACTTGGTCCCACAACCCACATATTGAGACCCTATCCCACAATGTGACGTGCAGCAGGCATCAGCGTTCAAATGCCAGTGGTCCCATAAAGGTTAGCTTGAATTGTATGCCATCACGCTTTTGCAACCCATTGTTTTTTATGCCACACCCATTCTTTTTTCCACACGGTGTCAATAATGTAATCCTTACACTCACTTCTTTTGCCAACCTGGGGCGTTGCGGACTGACCTCATGCCTACTCCTTGAGGAGTCCAAGCTGCATCTTATCACCTGGCAGGAGGAGATACTGTAGACCAGGATTACTGCCTGTTTTGTGAGGGTATACTTACCCATACAGATAGATAACATGCAAACTGCACAGAAAGGCCCTTTTAACCGCCTCGGGTATGGGCACTGATGACACGGGTATGGGCACTGATGACACGGGTATGGGCACTGATGACATGGGTATGGGCACTGATGACACGAGGAGGGCCCCCATGCTAAACATATTTGTATGTAACATGGGAAATATTTCCTATAGTGGTGCTGGGCAACTTTTGAGAGGGAGAGGGTCTGAGGGGCCATTATATTTCCACACTTAATTACCCCCAGAGGGCCAGATTGCATCATGTAGCCTATGTGTTATATCAAAAAATGGCCAATCTGCTATTTTTTGCTAATTATTTATTTGTTTGTTTAATATCACATCAATATATCAATACATATTCGGCCCATTTCCCCACTTTCCACTTGTTAAGAACCGATTCAGTTCAGAACCATTTTAGTCCATGAGTTAGACCTAAAATATTGGAAAATTTAACACCTATATTCAATTGTTTATATGATCAATATACTGTAAGTAAATTACTATATCATCGTCCGAATTCCGGGCAACTTTTTAATATTTTACATTTTATGTATAATATATAATATATTATATATATATACTATATATATACTATATATTATACTATTTATATATATTTATTTTTTAGATTTGTTATAGGCCTATAGTAAATCACTGTCCTTGTGTAAGTAATCAACTGGGGAAGTTTATTGGTGTTAACAATTTAACATAGTTATTTTTTTGCAGATTAACGTCCAAATTTTGGAGGTCTGGCTCACGGACTATAAACCAAAAGGAACTGAACCGGTTCCCGTGGTAAAGGGGCCATATACGTTGCAGTACTTCTGTCCCTCAAATGAACAGTTTGGATCTGGTCACCCTAGCGAGAAGGGAGATTGGCAACCGCACTTCCTGTAATCCGAACGGCCTGACCTTGTTGGCGTGCATAGTGAAAGGGCTCGCAGCCCATTGGCTGCGTGAAAGCCAAGCTGCGCGTCGTTGGCTTGCTGCAGACCAAAACAAACCTGAAAAGGCCGCCCCCTCCTCTATGGGCTGTACAATGACCATGGCCATAGCCATTGTACAAGGGCTGTAATGCGGACAATAACATTCCCCCGCCCAGCCGACGGTCTTCGCCCAAAAAAATACAATCTTTGTCTATAGATCGGCTTTCAAGCCTCCGATTGGTAGTTTACTGTCGTAGGTTGGATAAGAAGTCATTATGTTTACCTCTTTGGCAGATAAGGTTTTGCTGCCACCTTAAGGCAAAATATGGAACGACGGTCTTTCAAATGCTGCTCCGATGATGAATGAAGTTGTAAAATTATAATTATAATTATTTATTTCGCACTTCCCTTATACACGAAAAGAAAGAAGGACCCACGTACACCCAGGGAGCTCCGTATGTATTACTTGCGGGCTTGCTGAAGTGAAGTTAATGGAAAATGGGGAAATGAAGGAGGAAGGAAGTATAGTACATGTTCACTTGTGAATCTTTTTTGCTGCACTGTCAAATCATCCTGACATTTTTAAAGGGCTGGGCCATTTCACGATTCCATTTAATTTCATAACTCGAATGAAATTGGCCAGATTTGATTAAACCTCCCATGGAAAGGTCATTGTTTTATGCAATTTGTTTGAATGCCTTTTTGCCTTCTCACACCTATACTCCCCACAACAACAACGCTTTGCTCCTATGTGAGGTGCAGAAACTTTACCATGACATATTTTTAATCCGCCCTTCTGATCTTGAACATGGCTTAAATAACCAAAAGCTGCGGCCCATCGGGTCCATCTCCCAGTGACCCAGTCTGCCATGTGCATGCATAAATAAACCCCGCGGCCAATACCATGCTGTTTAGGCTACTTTGACCTTCGCTGTTTCTTAGGCTATAGGCTTCTGAGTGACAGCCTTTAGTCAGTAACCAAACACTTTCTGATCAGAGCACTTAGTGTGTAGACATCATCTTAAAGGGGGATTCCACCCATTTTCAAAAAATTCCCGAGAGGATACAAATGTGAACCAAATGGACCTTAGCAGGTCCATTTGGTTCCATTTGTACCCTCTCAGGAAAAAGGGCTCTGAAAGAAAAATAATTAACATGGTGAAATACACCTTGATGTCATCAGATGTATTTCACGATGTTAATGATTTTTTTCAGACCTCCATTTTTAGAAAATACAGAATTGGGGGAACTTTTTTTTTATCATGCCCACACAACATCTCTAAGGTATATTAATGACATATTAAAATGTTGAAAATGGGTGGACTTCCCCTTTAATACATGCACCAGAAAGACCTTCAGCGGAATCTAATCCAAGGTCCTAAATAGCGGTCAAATAGAAGCACTTGACCGAGATTACATGAAAGCCGCCTCCGCGTAGTTGATGACATACCTTTGTCTATAAGCAGTTAATTGAGCCATGCAGTTTGACTTGAAACTAGGCTATACAGGCCTACAGCCTAACTTAGATTTTTGATGTATTGTAATATTGATATTAGCCTATAACGCCACGCAAGCATGTGTTGTTAAGATTATAGTATTATCTAAAAAAAAAAAACAAAAAAAACAAAAACAAACGAAATGTATGTGACGATAGCCGCAAACTAATTAAACAATAACGGGCATATAGCCTAAACTGCCATTGTTGATCCATGTACGCACATTTCTGCTTAGGAGGTTTTGTCCCTAAAAATGACGAGGGAAACAATATGGCATTTCAAATCGTCCCTCATTTACCATTCATGCGAATCAAGTTTAAAAGTAATATTCTGTATTGTCGAGGAGGATAAGGAATGCTCCAGGCTGAATATAAATTAGTAACATTAGGTTGTACAGATACGGTGCTAAATACGAGACCGCACGAAACCTGCACAGGAAAAGGTTATATTCATTATTTTCTTATTGCCTTCCTGTTATATCGGCACGGTCTAATACTGTGTCGTATACTCGCCAGAATCACCTTCGACTATAGGTTTTAATGATGGTATATGCTTGAATCAAGTGATTATTTGTCCGTGCAGTCAATATTTAGCCACTTTGCTTTTCTAATTCATTGTATACAGACACGTAGCGCACTTCGTACCAAATGTGTAGGTGATTGTTGGCCTTAAAACCAGGACGTAAAGACTGTTCTATTATTGGAAGCCCTACGCGGATTTCTTACAGAATACTTTATTACGCATATATCAAAATCAATAATCTCTATACAATCTCTCTATAGGTGTAGGGCCTATACTAATGTAGATTGTTTTAGACAATATACTGGCTATGCACAAACCCAAAACAAAATTGGCTTCGTGCTGAAATGGCTGATATCAAATTATTAGAAAATGAAGGCTAATGACTTTTCTCGAGTTACATTTGATTGAAAAGGTGTAGTTTGAAATGCCAATTCATTAAAAATATATATGAACCCCTAGATATTAAACCCAGTAGCGTAATTGATAAATATCGTTCTATGCATCATCTTCTTTGCTTTTCTTCGCCGTGTAGCCTGTAAAGCGACTCTGAGCATATATAGAAGAGCGCGGTATAAATCTGAAGTATTATTATTGTCTTTTGTAAGCTCATATAGTCACATTCAGCACAATCGCCTAAGCTTTAAAATCCCGAGATAGACAGTATTATATCTTTTTTGTTTGTCCACATTGGCCTAATGCCATCCTCAAACAAAAACACATTGAGAAAACAGATAAAGTGCATCACTTGAAAGGCTTTTATTTACACAAATATTCTACTGGAATTTCCTTTCTTTAATACAATTGCACATAAGAGGGTGGAAGTTGTTGGAGCACTGATTTAGCCTTTTAAATTAGGCCACCAACGCACGGCTCGCAAATCCTCACTTAATATAGCAAATATTCACCGTTCTTGATGAGATTATAGTCTCTAAATACGGCTATTTGCCTTTCTCTCTTTTTTACTATTTTAAAACTTTTTAAAATAGCCCTAGTTCAAATTGCTAGGGCCTATACAACTTCAGAACGTGTCAATTGAACGGCTAGTTGAGCCATTGTTTTACATGCACGTAAAAAAGCAAATAAGTTTAGGGGGTATGTAGACGGCGCTAGATAATGCCCATAGAGCAAGGGTTTTCAACAGGGGTCCCTGAGAGGATCCCAGGTGGTCCCCAGCTAAATGATGGACAGTTGGTAACCAAATGAACCCTTATGGATCTGTAACTCTTGAGAGTGTTAAAATGAACCAAATGGACCCTCACTGGACCAGTGAGGGTCCATTTGATGAACGTCTAAATTACTTAATTTCCATGAATCTACACATTTAGAAAATGTAGCAGAATTGTTATTTTGACCTACGTTTTGCCAGTTAGATCTCATAAATTGCGAACAAAACCTTGAAAATCCTTGCTTTTGGGTCCGAGAGATTAAACTCAACATCAAATGTGGTCCGTGGCTAAAATGCTGAGTAAATGGTGGGCCCTGCTATGAAAAGAGGTTGAAAAACACTGCCATAGAGTCTTAAAACGAATAAACTATTCTGTTCTCTGGGCTCTTTTTCCTTCCTAAAAGTAATATTTTCCTCGTTATTAGCGGGGCTTCGGCTATATAGCGAATCTGCCCAATCCACCAACCGCGTGTCTATACGCATTAATCCTCGGGTCGTATTTCTCACATAAGTTGACAATTTGGCAGGTAACAATAATTTGGACTTTATCCATTGGTTTGTCAAAGGTCCTCCCGTTGACCATGGAGTTGATCTGTCCGGCGCCGCACTGTCGTCCCTGTGTGGTCCCTCCTCTGGCCTTCTGTCGTCGCCATCGCACTCGCCCCACATTTCTGTCACCTGTGGATAAATCAACATATTTTTTTCACCAATTTAAACAGGTCAATGCCCATGGATGTATTCTCGCCCATACCTATAATTTACCAACTTATTTGCGATTATTTGCACGTTTGAAGTTTAGCTCGGGGTAATTTTAGCTGTGGGCCACAATCCCCTCCTCAATGCTCTAGTCATATACCCCAGCCCAATAACCGCCTATACGTCTCATCAGCCAACTTGAATCTTGGCTCAAGTCGGCTGAGCCGAGATTCAAGTTCAAAAGCAAATTTCTCAAACATCATCATGCTTATAATGGCGACTGTGGGACAACTGCAGGATAGAACTTGTGTGGCATATGTACAATGGAAAATTGGCCAGATGTGGCTAGCCGCTATAGTGTACCCTATATATGCCTTGTTATGCCTATGTGTGGGCAGTAATGCGCTCATCACATCACTTAGTATAGCTCACTAGGCCCACAAGCCAGCACTAAGCTCCATTATATCACTCCATTATATTATATTAAGTTACTTTCATAATCTTTTCATATTCTTTTTGTATTGGAGTGTTGCTCTGATTATATTCTTGTTAAACTATTGATATATTACGCTATTATTATAGCATATTGTTTTTAATCTTAAGCTACCATGTCGATGAGTATAGGCCTATAGGCTATTCGTCTTTAAATTACCAAGTGGCCGAGAAAGGGCGCATACACCGTTATTCCATCTTTAAAGTTTTAAACAGCAAAAACATTGTTTGCAAGAAAGCTAAAGGTCTTTAACTGTCTTTTAGAAGCTGCCAGACACAGTTGTCGTCTTACAAGGTTTTATGGTTGGCTGCACGGGTAGTCTAAACGTTGTAGCTTAGTCATTGTCATAAACGTTAAGCTTTCCCTGCTCGCCAAGGCAGCATTTCCTAATTCACTTGTAGCAAGCCTAATAGTTTTAGCTCCATTGTTATTATTTTTTGTCGTGTAGTCCAGCCTTTCATAAGAACGTGCACATCGCAATGAATACAAGGATGTTGGGCCAAAAGTGTCACTACAGAAATAATATTTTGCTTTCCCCCTTTTTTGGCAAAGCTCTTTCATAAAAACATTCATGCAGCACATGTCGCCACGTCGCTTTCATTTCAGTCACATAAAAAACTGATCTTGTGAAATGTTGAACGCAGATGTTATTGTGCAACAGAGAACACTATAAATGCGGTGTTTAATCATAACAAGTCTCCGATGAAACGCGATATTGTGCTGTATCACTCTGTTTTACTGATAAAGGAGGAGGGTTGAGACCAATATACACATCCTGAATATTAGGTTATACTTAGAATTGGAAAGTTGAAATTCATTAAACTGGACCGTCGCCTATAAGTTTATTTTTTCTTTATTTTATTGTTTCTCTTTTCCTTTTGGTACAGTATCGATCCATCTAACCTAAAGCCATGCACACTAGTCTTTCTTCCCAGTTAATTGTTATATTACCGCATGCATATAGGGCTATAGGCTATACTGCACGCGGTCATGCTGGAGCAAGGAGCAGTATAAAGGCAAAAGCAATCGCACTAACTCCATCCGGGGCACACTGTGCCCTTAAATGGTCAGAGACTCTTCAGTACAAGGCCCTCCGCCGCGGGCGACGACCCTCTCCCTCCCCCGAACTTGAAGTCGACCGCACAGACAAACCGCTTTGGCGTTGAGAGCGTATACGTTGCGTCATACTGTCTGTTTTAACCTATACAAAACTGTGTCGCCTGTGGAATGGTGCAGCAAATCCTAAACAGAATACAGTCATATTACAAAATGCTATTTTGCAACTCTTGTATGTATATGGTCAAACTTGAACTATGTCTCATGAGTTTTAAACAAATTTAAATGGTAAACAGGCACTATCCCATGTAGGTTCATCTTAAATGTTAAAAGTATAAGTATAAGTTCATCTCTTACCTTATGGTTCGATTTAGTGTAGCATTTGTGTTTTTCTTTCGTCGCAGGGAAATCTCGGCTGCTGACTTTGAGTCCGTATAGGTGGCGACTTCCTATCACGCCTGGCCAGTTTTGTGGTGTCTGGCCGAGGAGGAAAAAAAGACGCTTTAGAACACTATAGGAGCTATAAAAACGCAGGTCTGTGCAGAGCTGGCTTTGGTTTTCCAGGGCACCCTGTGCTCAATTACAGCTTAAAAGCTCCAACACAAGTCGTAGAATTTGTCTGGATTGACTGAGAGGCGGAGCGTGTGGTCGCATAGACTGCAGTTGTTTGTGACCCTACAATTTATCCAAATAAATTGGCCTATCAAAGAGACGATGGATCGGATGGATGACACAAATTGCGTGGTAGTTCCCCGCCGTTCTGATACAGTCACCGGTTTTTAATTTGTACCTATAGGGCTTCTTAGCAGATGGGATATTTTTAAGGTTATGTTACATAGCCTTTGTGCCATCAGGCGCAACTTGCTGCCCCATGTGTACAACCGGCCGGATTTGGGTAAAGCGCGGTGGGGGCACAGAGAGTCCCGGCGGTCCTAATCCGTGCTCAGGTCTCTCATTCACAGCACATTAGCGTCAGGTTGCATGGCTTTCCCAAACTAGCTCGACGGTGGCCTCTCTGACTGAGGTGTTCATGCGTAAAGTGATACGTTAATGGGCTATTTCTGCAAATATTGCATTCTAAACAGTATAGGCTTTTTTTAAGTATAGAAACAAATCCGAGGCGTTTTTAATATAATAAGGTAGGTTCCAAATAGCCTACAGTACTGTGTGTTTTTCTTTTTCAGTTAACGTCTGCTTATTTATTTTTGCTGCCCTGAAACCTCAAATACTAACGCCCTGTATAGCATAATACCCATAGCCGCATATTTCAAGTAATGACATTACAGATTAAAAATTGATTTTAAAATGGCACACTGGATGAAATGTTACTAGATTATTTTGCGCAATAACTGTGAGATATAGCAGCGGTCATTTTTAATTTCTGCGCAGCATTGCCCTCTTTGGTAAGATGTCCCGCCTTTGGTCTTTTTCCTATATATCACATGTTTATATCAACAAAACAGGATTAAAGGCATTTTAAACTGCCGGGTACTAGAAGATATACATGACGTGGATGAAAAAAAAATCACTAGATGAAAACCTAGAACATGTCTAGTGATTTCCAGCAGGCTATTTGTTTTTAATAGGCTCCATATTACTCATGCATATTAAAATCTTTGCACCCAAACTGGGTGGAACTGCAGACACTGGTAACTGGTGTATTAGGCCTAGCTGCTTTCGGGGCACTTTAGTGCCCACGTGCGAGTCTAAAAAGCAAAACTGGTTTTAGCTTCATGGAATAGAACACTTTTTTAAATAGTGCGTATAGACACGTAGACGTTTAATTAACCATCAATTCCTATAGATTGAATTAATCTATTCACATTCACCCACGGTTTCGGCATAGGGTAGCCTATGCATCTCGTATTATATTCTTCACCTGTTGTCGTATATAAAGAAATGTGTGCGATTTTTAAATATAATATTTTAGAAGCTGTTAGCAGATCATATTCTATATAAATTAGTATAGTATTTTTTTCCGAAAGTTTTACCGTCCTACAGCAAGGGACGAACATCAAACGTTACTTGAACATGACCATGATAACCAAATGTTCACTAGGCCAAATGCACCGCTGTAAACGGTTAACTAATGATGACGACCAAACATTCTCAAAGGCAGACTTCAAAACCGACCGGATTGTTTGCGACTACGCCCATTGACTCATTTGGTTGCTGTTGTTTTGTTTGATATGTCTCGGACTAATCATTTAGTATTTTGTTTCAAAGTTTGGGTTAAAAAAATATATGAAATGGCAATGAAAGCGTATATTTGTCCATGTTCCGCCGTAAAATACTCCACATGACATTGAATAAAGCACTAATTACAATGCGTTATTAAAGCGCACATCGCTTAAGGGGAATTGACTTTCAATGTAGTTAAACCTTCTATTGCGATTTGTCATAGGATGTACATTTTAACAGCCCGTGCGTTTATTTATATATTTCTCTGACTTGCTGCATGTTGAGGAATTCATTTAGACCTTACATAGCGATAAACCACCAATGTCAAGCTTCAGGACATGCAGTAGTATATGTCTCTTACTCATTCACTCTGCTACACACACACACACACACACACACACACACACACACACACACACACACACACACACACACACACACACACACACACACACACACACACACACACACACACACACACACACACACTAGGCTACACCTTCAATGAATAACTCCATTTAAGAACACACACACACACACACACACACACACACACACACACACACACACACACACACACACACACACACACACACACACACACACTAGCTGAAAATCTGTCAATTTCTGCCGTCGGTCACGTGACCTACGCCTCCCTAGGAATGGATGGAGATGGCCCTCCACGTCAGCTTACGTCTCAAAATTTCTGCCTCGCGAACCTGCTTCAAAGAGGCACGAGTCACGGCGCCTCAGAGCCATGTTAAGGGCGGCTATAGAGGCGAACCCAACATAGAAAAAGTATAGCGTGGAGGAATGATGGATTTTGACGAGAGGGTTCCCGTCGGATCGAACATGTATCTACCCAGTTGCACCTACTACGTGTCGGCGGGGGCCGACTTCTCCGGTCTGCCCTCGTTTTTGTCCCAGACCCCGTCTACCCGCCCCATGACATACTCCTACTCCTCTAACCTGCCGCAGGTCCAGCCCGTGCGAGAGGTGACGTTCAGGGACTATGCAGCCATTGACTCCGCTAAATGGCCGCACCGGGGGAACTTGCCCCAGTGCTACCCCGGCGCGGAGGACATGGTGCACAGGGACTGTCTGTCGGCGCAGTCGGCGGCAGTTGGGGACATGTTCGCCAAAAACAACCCCGCCGCCTATCACCACCACCACCATCACCACCACACGGGCGCGGGCTCTGCCGCTGCTGCCGCTGCCTCCAATTTCTACGGGAATCACGTTGGCAGGAACGGTGTGCTGCCCCAAGCATTCGATCAGTTTTTCGAGACGGCGTACGGCAACACGTCGGAGAGCTCTGCTTCCACGAACGACTACACGGGGGACAAAGCGGCCACCAAGCAGCCGAGCTCTGCAGCCACTGCGCCGGAGAGCGCGCCGTCGTGCCGGGACGCCGAGGGGAAGGAGCCCCGCGAGGAAGCCAGCAGCCCAGAGTCATCTTCCGGCAACAATGAGGAGAAATCGAGCAGCGGCAGTACGTATTAAGTCAGCGCCTTGGTTATGAGAGAAAGTTTGCAATCTAGCGCGCTGCTGTTAAAAATTTTATATGCTGTTTTATAAGCATATAAGGTTTATTGAGGGCCTGTAGATTTCCCCAACAAAACTTTGTTATAAACTGCGGGATCACGTGCTTGGAATTGAAATTGGCCGTGAAAGACATCAGGGCCATGCAGTGATTTTCTTTTTCTAACGTTCCCCAATGTTTGTAGAAAAAAAGAAACTATAGGTATGCGTATGTATCATAATACACCATGGTCTTAATTCCTTGTATCATAAATGTACTAGTTTCACGGTTTCTTAGCGTTAAAGGAGCGCTTGCATGTAATGAGGGTGGTGCCTCTGGTTTAGGGTTTAGCACATATACTAGCCCTTGTGTTAAAGCCATTATGGAGTGTGCATATATTCTACCATCGCACATTTTGCATGTCCTCTTGATTCCTGATATAAACGGAACATTTTTTTTAAATGAAATAAAAATATAAAGCCTATATACAACATATGAATATACCAATGGCGGTGCATGGCCACTAGGTTTCAAGGGGAAGCTTGCTGTTTTGTTTTGTTTTTCTTGATGGGAAAAGGTCAATGCTACAGTGTGTTGTGGGCAACCCACTAATTTGTATTGGTTTTTAGCTTTCAAAGTATAATTATATATTTTTTAAACATATTGTTTCTAAAATATTAAAACAATAGGCTACAAAATAACACTATAAACGTGGTTTTCGTCCATGCGTAATATGGTAACATTAAGGCGCATAATCCTAATCCTTGGCTAATTTGAGCTGTTTATTATTTCTATATGACCGGTATATATACTTTTCTCTTCCCCTCCTGCAGATGGACAGAGGACGCGTAAGAAACGGTGTCCTTATTCCAAATACCAGATCAGAGAACTTGAACGAGAATTTTTTTTCAGTGTGTACATTAACAAGGAGAAACGTCTGCAGCTCTCGCGGATGCTTAACCTCACCGATCGACAAGTGAAGATTTGGTTCCAGAACCGTCGCATGAAGGAGAAGAAACTGAACAGAGACAGATTACAATATTACACGTCAAATCCTCTACTGTAGGGGTGTGTACTGTGTCTGTGGGGGATCAAACAGCCACAGCTGCGATCCTCTGGCGTGAGACTGACGGACTGATTGACGGGCGGTGTCTTTGCCTCCAACAATGGCCGCAACAGCAGCAACAACATGCTCGACGGTTAATTTCAAGTTCGAGGACAGCTGTAAAACATGATTTGAATCATTTAAAGGATGAGCATGAATTGAGGCCCGCTCTAATGACTTTATTTCGCTCCTCAGATTTCATTGAAAAATATTAAGGCGGAATTAGACTTCACTAAAAGGCTATATGCCGCTTATTGTGAAGGCTATAGCCTGTATACTGTTGTGTGACACAGACCGCCCTGTTAATTTTCTTTTCACGCGGGCAACATTACCAGTCTGAAATAGACTGACCCCAGTGTATTTTGTAATCAAAAGACGTATTTTATTTTTTTATGTCTTTAAGTCAGAAGAAGTTGTAACGTGTGGGTTCTTGGTGGTAAATGTGGGACTTAACTGAGACTAAAGACTTTGGTGTGACCAAATAATGCGTCTGTACGTGCGGATGAGAATGTAATGTGTTTTCTGTTTGTGAACTTATTTATTTTGTAGCCACTTGTTTACTATGCCATTTAATGTCACGGCTAACCAAGTTTAAAGTCCATCCAAGCAATAGGGGCAAGAGTCCCTGTTCAGCTTTGGGCAGATCACAAATTGTATTATTGACCTTCAAGTAGACTGACGATGAGGGCTGATATTTCTATTTGTGTATAGCTTTCAACCACCCGTTCCACATTTGTTTTTTCAAATTTGTGGAGTCTATTGATACCAATCATTTGATAATATACAGGCCAAACCAGAGATAAGCTTGTAGTAGTTCCACGGGTCGACTTGCACTGAGATATACACACAGGCCTAACACACTCATACAGGTTATATGCAAAGGCCTTCTCGGTATATGTCGACACATTGATTCAACAGCGACAGAATATTTTTGATCCTTTGGTACGTTATTGTCTAAATACAATACATTAAATACATTTTCAGACGTCTTGTCATTGGTTCAGGGTCATCGCATTGAATCGGTTGCTATGATATGCCCAAAATATTCTGTATTATCCTATATTTCGAAATTAAAAATGAAAAGATTATTGAAACAATTGACATTGTGCCTGGTTGTTGTTTTATAAACCCGCATCCATTTCTTTTAGCATGCAACGCACCGCATTTGTAAAGATAGGCGGTATGCGTTGGCAAATGTGAGGGGAAATTCCGCGCCGCCTTTTACGCACGTAGAATTCGGACAATGAATTCAACTTTTTGCCTATTTCTGTAACATTCAGAGGTTTGTATATGTAGACAACGTGTAAAAACTGTGTAATTACTAGATTCTATTATAGCGCCCAACCTACTGCAATGGTTGAACGTATAGGCTCTGTATAGGCCATACCGTGTGTGTGTGTGTGTGTGTGTGTGTGTGTGTGTGTGTGTGTGTGTGTGTGTGTGTGTGTGTGTGTGTGTGTGTGTGTGTGTGTGTGTGTGTGTGTGTGGATGTGTGTGTACGTGTGTGTGTGTCCATGCCCACCTCCTCACTGTCTATTTTAGTGACATGCTTTCCTAAAATTGTAAACTTAGTCCACACGTAAGTTACATATTGTAATATGATGTTTTTATTTTCTTTTTCTTTTTTAGGAAACAGATTACCATATAGTGAAATTCACTGGCTTTGAACTTCTATATTCCACTCTTAATAACGTCTGTTGTATTTACGCATTTAAAGTATTGCTCTTGTGTGTGTGTGTGTGTGTGTGTGTGTGTGTGTGTGTGTGTGTGTGTGTGTGTGTGTGTGTGTGTGTGTGTGTGTGTGTGTGTGTGTGTGTGTGTGTGTGTGTGTGTGTGTGTGTGTGTGTGTGTTTATAACCTGTCATTCACTCATTGGGGTTTGAAAATACTTTTCTAACAACATTCTCCTTTAGCGCGGACCGCCATATTTGCTGTTGTTATCACTGTGTTTATGGGAGCTAGCCGCAGCGCATTGGCGTTCATATATGACAGTCAAAAGGGCCATAAACGCGGGGAGAGAGGCTGAAGTTTATGGTTGCTTCTCTCTGCCATAGTCCGGCCTTGCCTTCGCGCATCCTTTACTGCGCGCTGGAATTCCGTCCCTAATTACGGGACATCCTCCCCGTTGCCGAGGCAACGCAACCATAAAAGCTGTCTGAGAGTCTGGAGCATTTGTACAATTGGAGTGCAGTGCAATAAACTGTCTGAGACCCAAGGTTATTAACTGTGTTACCAGGGAGGCGAGAGAGAGACAACAGGGAGGGGACGAGGATAGGAAAAGCTCCCGCTTGTCCATCGACTTCATTTGAGAATGTTTTCCCCATTGCGCGGTTTATCCACCTCGATTCAGGGGTGGTGGCGGCGATGACTGGACTGGACTGACGACTACCTGCTCCTTGCCGCCGGGCGGCGCTAATGGGACCAATGTCATGGCCGTGGATCTTTTTTCCGTCTGCTGCAGGCGCTCACAACAAGAATCCCTCAACATTCATCATGCATGCAGGTAAAAGTTGTTTACGCACACAGCCAGGCTGTTATGTGTATTATTCTCTGACTGTGCCATTCAACATGTGTGTGTATGCAATGTATACACAATATCAGAGTCTCTATCAGTGTTGAAATATGTATACTACATGTTACAACACTGACTGAGACTCTGCTTACTGCACGTGGAGGCAATGTGTATGTTTTTTGGCCTGGCCCTGACAATAGCAAACTTAATATTGCTAGTCCGTGCGGTAGGCTATAGTATTACTGGAGGCCCTAATAAGGCAACACATCTGTGCCAAGCCCTCCTCGCTGCATGTGCTATTCATTTTGCTGAGCTCGGGAGTATTTATGGTTGAGGTGTAGCATGGTATACGCGTGTACCTGGCTAAATCCGCAACCCGTACAACCCCAGCAGCCACGCACGCACGGCTGTTATGCGTTTGGTTAACTGTGCCCCTAATTATTTAAAATGGAAGTAGTTAATGTCTGTCTTAACGACAGAGCAGTGAAGCCCATGGTGGATGTTGGATACAAAATCAGGCTAATGATTCCATTTTCTGATGGTCTCCGTGCTAATGCACCCTCCTCTTAAATCACAACAACCGCCTAGCGCGGGGCCTTTTGCCCGTTCATGGTCCACAGGCTTTTCATCAAGAAATCCGTCTCTGCAGCATTTGGTGTCCTTCCAAAACACATCATTCTCCGCGTGTGCCAAGTGTATGAAGGATGTGATTGAGAACGTAGATTCGATTGTGATATGGCAGATCGTGTCTCCCTTTCCTTCCTGTCTTTCAGAGAAACATGTAGTGCCGAGAGGGGGGGGGGGTGTATTCGGTGTCAGTCCAAGGCGTGAGGGGTTATTCTGGACCTACAAGCGTGTGGACCATGAGCCCCCTTTTCCTTTGTCTCTTGTGAAAAATAAATGCTTCCGCTGGATGTAATAAAACGCCGCATTATTGTTCATAACTGCACTCGGGACGAACATGATCCGGCTCAAACGGCCTCTTCGGCCACGATTATATGGGCCTGATCAAAGCCAGTGGTCAGAGTCGAGTGTTTTAAGGAAATAATAGCTGGGCAGCTGTGAAAATGAAGATTTAATAGATGCAATTAATAACTGTAACAGAAAAGATATGGATAGGCCTTGATGCCAATACAGCACCATGAAGTGTGCGGACCAAAACAATTTAACATGGGCGCACATAATTAATTGATGTGGGTATTCAGTTTCCGTAGTGGCTCGTGTGTCTTATAAGAGGGAAGATAGACGTCTAGGAATTTAAACACATATATATCGCGCTTGGTTGGTGCATAGTAGTAGTAGTAGTAGTAGTAGTAGTTTTCCAATTTAGGCGAGGGGAGTTTATTACTAATGCACAAATGGTCAGCGCGGCTTTGACAAAGCCCATCAGCGCCCATCACCACTTTACTAGTATTTTTCTCAATTTCCCCAAATTATGAAACAATACCCTATGGGCTTATTGTGAGCTTGTAACATAAAATACAATATGGACATAGCCTAATATTCAAAATATTAAACAATAATATTTGTTTGGGATTTTTGACGTTTTGTTTTAGAGCAGACGCGTCCATTTCTAGCGCCAACGCGCTAATGCACAAGCCAGTGTACTTTCACTGACAAATGACCTGCCAATTGACAGACTATTTGAAAACTTAAATGAGCCTAATTTACGCATCTCTTCCAAATTTTACCCTATATGGACTCCAGGCTACAAACAAGCCCGGAGGGCTCCCCGCCACCTGGCCCTGGTAATGGCAAAGCTGGGTGAGATTAACTTCAACCTGGAGGGAGCACATGGCCATGAAGGACACCGCGAAATAGTGGGAGAGTTTTATTGTGGTCCTTATTGCACCAAATTGGGACCGGCAGGATGACTTGTATGTGCATTATGTCTGCATTGCTGTGGCACACTGGGCCGCATTTGGTCATTCCAATAGTGCAATGTTTGGCACGCAACCAAATATTATAGTTTCTATAATATTACATTATTTTTGTGCAATTTCTTGTTTGAGCGGTGCGTGGCTCTCCGGTCATATAGGGTAAAGCTTGTGGTCACACGAAATAATATTTACATGTTCTCCAACAGTCTATAAACGAAAGTAAAGACTTTTTACTACTCTTACCACGCTGTGCGTAATGATCAGTTTGGCCCGCAAGGAACCATTATCATTTTTAAATAAACATTGGACTAAACTGACGTAAAATGTAAGGAAATGTCGTGTAACCCGAATTGTACATATATACCTTAAATATAACGTATATACATTTATTTATTTATTTTTAATTTATTGTCATACTGATTTACATTGTCATGTTACTATGTTAAAACTTAGGTGAATCGGCTTCAGCGGCTTGGAATTTCAACGTCAATGTAGCTATTGCGTTTTTTTATTAATGCTTTTAATATTGAATTAAAACAATGCGTTAATTCCTGTGTTTTTAAACTGCTAGCAAAAACTTAATAATTATTTTTGCTTGATATGGTGTCACTCAGGATACTACTGTCATCGGTGTCATTTGCTAGTATTTACTCACGGCCCCCATTTTATTATTATTGCTATGAATATTTGCATACAAATCCTAACCTTGGTGCTAAATTGACACATGAGTAAAACTTTACATGCTTGCTGTTTACTGTTTATAAATTACAAGATAATACAATAACATGGGGAGGTCACCTGAAGACTCGTACAATATTAGCAGGAACTGTCTCTTTGTCTGGAGAAATAGTGTATATTGGGCGCTTGTTATATAAGTCGACCAGGTAAAATGTCAGGGTAATCCGTAACACCACTCCTTTTTACTGCAGAGGGACGCATAGGTACTATCTTTATCTTCAGGCAAGACGATGCACCAATAAAAAGTATCTCTCTAACTCTTTTGCCAAAGGCGAATTTTCTACAATTAAAGCATTTTATCACCATTCACTTCAGTGGCATGTTATTTTATGCCTTTGTTGTTGCGTGGGTTTCAGTAACCCTGGTGCTTTTAATCTCAATTGGCCAGTATAATGGGATGCTTTATTTAACCTCTGCTGGCATTTTTTATGAGTTACAGTCATGTTATAAACGCAAGGATCCCCCCAAACGTGTACATAATTTCCATTCTATTTATTTAAAAATACAAACTCACATACCTATAGTTTTATCATTTAGTTTTATATTTATATATATATATATTTGCATTTACAGCCTGTAATATAGTCTTTATGGTACAATATTTAAACTACAAATAAGAAAACAAAAACTTATTCACTGCTAAACAAAAAAACCTCTGTGCATTCTGCAACCTGCCTGTGTGTATTTCACGTGCTTTGCCCGAGAGTCCATGAGCGCAATTTGAATATGTTCTCAAGTTTATATTGTGGAAGACTTTTCTACTTTTATATATAGGGGTAATGGTGGTGCATTAAACCGAGGTGAGAGAACACACTGATTGCTGTGCTGTCTGCTTTCTCTGCCTCAGCCCCATGATGGATATGACTACGTAGCCTCGGAGTGGGAGGGACTGCCCGGCTCTAAGCCTCTCCATTGGCTTTCCAGTCAGCACGGCAGAGAGGGGGGTACCTCTAATCATATCCAGCATGTTTTGCACAAGAAATGTCAGCCAGAAAGGGCTATCTTCTCCCTTCGCCAAAATACACCACAATAATGTCATGTTCGGACAGTCCGTCAGGAAATGCGTTTTTAGTGGATTCTCTGATCAGTGGCCGCGCCGAGGGCGGCGGAGGGGGGCACTACCCAGGGAGCGCCGTGTGTGTGCCCCATAGCGCCGCTACAGATGTGCCTTACGGACTACACAACTATGGATACTTCCCAGGTATGGGCAAGCGGACCGAGGTCGCCCCCCAAACCATGGTGCCCTCGTCGGGGGCATACATGTCCAGCATGGAGATGTGGATGGACGCGCAGAGGTCATGTCGAATGGAACAAGAGCAGCAGCCCGTGGGTCCCCAGGTCGCGCCCTGCTCCTTCCCGCAGAACATTAAGGAAGAGAGTGCTTACTGTCTGTATGAGCCGCAGAAGTGCCCCAGCAAAGCTTCCACTGCCGAAGACCTCACGTATTCCCGGCTAACTACAGCTGGCGCCGGTTCGGGCTCGTGCACAGTCACGGATGGAGGTGGCGGCGGCGGGGGCTCTGTGCCTGTGCCGGGCTACTTCCGCTTGTCTCAGACGCACGCACATTCTCATAAACTTTACAACGGCCCCCAGCCGAACCCTTCCCATTCTCATTTTGGCCTACACCCACCACCCCCTGCGCCCGCTCGCTTCCACACTCCGCCGATCACGCCGACCTCCGCTGCACCAGCCACGGCGCAGGAGGGGCGAAGCACCGAGGAGCCCGTCTCCTCGGGAAACGGAGCCCTGCAGGCGCACCACGCACGGCAGGCGGAGCTGCTAGACGAGGCACGGGAGTCGTCGGATGCAGAGGCTTCCTCTGCTGACGAGGCAGAAGACGAGGCTGACAAAGAGAAGGCGTCAAAGGCCACCAAAGGTGAGCAGTTGGGGATCATTTAAGGTGTGGTTCTTCACGGTTGTTTTGGATTGCATGCTATGCAGGTATGCGACGCTTGAAGGATTTTCGCGCACCTGTCAGTGAAGCGTTTTGGTAAACTTTATGGCTCCAGCCACAATTCCACTGGCGGTTTTTGAAAGCTATAAACAAGTTGGCTATCATTGCTGCCATTTGACACGAATAATTGTTATTTTTTTATTTGGTATGCTTTTCTACAAAAGCTGGGATATGGTCTCTTAAATATTGGAAATAATGGCACAAGACAACACCTAATGCGCCTTTACACAAGAATATGAGTCAAAGTGAGAGGGAACGTTTTACCTAATGTTTGTTTAGTCTAAACATCAGCAAAGACAAAATGTGAACCGTTAATATAGGTCACTGCATGAGCTGTATATAAACAACGTGTACTTTGAAAGATATTTTACAGCTGCGTAAAAGTGCATAGCACAGACATAAATAGGACTAAGTCCATGAGCCATGCCCATAATGTCTTTATCTACTACCATTTTCACCCCATGGCGTTGTTGTGATGTTTAAACTTTAACCTTTGTTTGACCACTGGTGTAAACATAACGTGCAATTGACAATCATTCTAAAATTCTGCGCTTGTTAGTATAGGACGTTTGAAGCTTGCACACTATTCAAGCTAGGCTAAAGTCAAGGGAATCAAATTAAATGGTGAGGCCTATATTTTACGCATACCTTCCAACACGCGCGCGCACACACACACACACACACACACACACACACACACACACACACACACACACACACACACACACACACACACACACACACACACACACACACACACACACACACACACACACACACACACACACACACACACACACACACACACAGGGAGGGGGGAAGAGACTACTAGGCTATATGGCTAGTCCTAGACAGTAAAATTGGTGCACAATGTGAATAACTCGTAGTACTAGTAGTGCTTTGACCCAAATTGACCCTTATTTACTCCTATAATTAAATATGCTATGTGACCATAGTCCCCCCAGTCATGTTATACAGCACGAACTACAACTCCTATATTATCATACATGTTATCTCCTATATTTCCCCCTATAGGAGACTCAAAAAGCGAAAGCACGGCCAACTGGCTGACAGCAAAAAGCGGCCGGAAGAAACGTTGCCCTTACACCAAGCACCAGACATTGGAGCTCGAGAAGGAGTTCCTCTTCAACATGTACCTGACTCGCGAGCGTCGCCTAGAGATCAGTAAGAGCGTGCACCTGACCGACAGACAGGTCAAAATCTGGTTCCAGAACCGCAGAATGAAACTCAAGAAAATGACGCGAGAAAACAGGATCCGCGAACTCACGTCCAATTACGGCTTTTCGTGATGAACAGGAGAAAAACAAACAAAAAAACATAACATGAAATATGGTAGAATTGGTGGAAGGTATAATGACTCAAATGACTCATTTCATTCTGTGGACGAGGGAAGAGGGGAGGAGGGGAGTTCTGTTTTCAGGCTAAGCTAAAAGCCAACTCAACGTCCTCTGAAGCTACTGAGAAAAAAACAAAACAAAAGAAAATGAAAGAATCGTGAATGTTATGGGTTCACCCTGTTTTTTTGATGTTGTGTTTTGTATTGTTGATTCCATTCTGTTATATTTCTGTCGTCCAAGTTGGATATTTTGTCGTCAGTGGAATTAAAATGATGCAATTCAAAACAGTCGTTCCTATAGAAAACATGGTTCCCAATAGCCTATACAAATATACCAAAATAGTTTATTTCTAAATTGAGTTATCCAAATGTAAAACATGTATATTTTATTTTAATTGGAATCGCATGGTTAAACTATTACTTTGCATTTTAGCAATTTTGATCACTTTTGAAACATAATAGGCCTAATGCCCATACACACGGGAATGATAATTCACCATTGGTCATTAGTTGTAGGAGGCTAGACCATGCTATCTAGGCCTATATTGTATGTATGAGCTAAATGTATAAATCGGGGGAAAACATAGTTAATTCAAGGGCGTAAACCGAGGAACATGTGCAACGTGGAGGAATGTTTTTATTGTACATTATGGTGTAAATATGACCTTGTGTTTTTTGTGTAATGCTTAATAAATTATCAGTTCGCATTTAATGGAGTAGCACCTTATATTTTCATCATTCATTTGGTATATTAGCGGTATTGTTTATTTGGGGGCTATGTGAAATTCTCATAGCCTACAATACAGCTTTGTCTACAGCGCTGTTCTAAATAGGCTATTAGCCTATATCTTTTTTGTATTAACGATGCATTTGTAACCGAAATAGGTGTGATACAGCTTATTTGCATGTTGTCTTGCTTGGGGGAGTATAAGCTAAACATGTTTTAAGGGCCACTGTATATGGCTATCGGAAATAATGAACGTATTACCCTCCTAGCCAAGGAGGCTATAACGTGTCTAGGTCGTCCAGCTGCATGCCTAGCCGGCTATTGTAGAGTTTTATGACTCGTCTGTATATGACGATTCTCGCTCTCCTCAAAGCCTAGCTTCAGTCGTGAGAGAGCCCTTAAGACGGAGAGGAGGGCCTGCCTCACCGTGCTAGAAATGTGGACCTTATAGAGGGGAAATATGGACAAAATAGTCGTTTCTGGGTTAGTTTGGGGGTGCTTGGATTCACTGTTGGAACAATGGGTAAGTCGTTTTACTATTGTGCATGTGGGATTTTGCGTCTTGCTGCTACTTATAGCATATCACTAGCGTAAACAACGTAATTGCATTTTTTCTGTGCCCACAATATTGACTGTTTTGTGCACTTGATGGTGGGACCCCACGACGTCGATGGCGCATTGGGACATGTCTGGTGTGTGTTTTACGCGAGGCCATGGATCGACTGTCGAGTGGTTTAGGTAGTTTCATGTTGTTGGGATCCATTTGAAACCCCCCTGCAACACGAAACTGTCTTAATTGCCCCAGTTATATGCACCGAAGTCCTCATGTCAGGCGAGCAAATCTGGAACATAAATGTGATGGGGAGTTGTTGAAAAGTGGAGGAAAGGTAGGCCTATTTTGTCACCATGCTTATAAAAGCCCTGGGCTTAGGTCGGAGAGAGTGGTTGCATGCTGTGGATTTCTAACCTGTCTCCTCTAATGTTCTCTCTTGTCCTTTCCACTCGGGTTTTCCCCACTCCTTTACATTAAGCCTCGGTACATAGACGTTAATCCTATATTTAACTTGGTCGAAGCTATAGCTATAATGCGTCGTGGGTTTGGAATTAGGCTAAAAGCTAAGACGTTTTTCTCCCCCTTCTTTCTCTCCTTTCCTTTTTTTCCATGTCAGTCGTGACGCAGACACGTCAGACAAGGCCTCGGTTACGACCACTGCAGTGGAGGGGAAGGGGAAGTTGAGTGGGCAACAGCGACCTCAGTGGCGCGCCAGAGGGTTAATCCTACCGGATGCTTCCACTGCGCAATATAGTGTGGCCAACACAAAAGAGGGGAAGGGCTTTATGGCGATATTTAGATCCGCCAGACAGGCTGTTATCTGCGGGCAAAAGAAGTGAATAGCCCCTGTGGTAAACTGGGTCCGTGTTTAAAACACCCTTTGCTTTTACTGCCTGGGAGAGCCATTGGACTGTGCCTCCATTTCCCCCCCTTTCGAAGGTGTTTGTCTATACGTTTAGTGCGCATAGTGTCTCTGTGTGCAGACTCTTTACCTATTTGAAAATCTCCCATGTGTTTTGATGTCTGTGCAATGGGATAGCTAGCTTCATATCAACCGGGTGATAGAACTGTATTGGCCCGACATGGCGCACCTTGTTTGTATTTGCCCTTAAATCTTAAAGGCAAAGCCAGTGAACAGGATTCCTTCGAGTTGAATTGCCTGTGGCCTTGTGGGGTGTTGGCCATGCAACTCCCTGTTTAGTTGCTGGTAATAAACATAGCACACACATGACAATGTGCGAGAACTCATTGGTGGTTGTTTAGTAGTATACCACATTAGCTTTGATCCAGTTAGCTTTAGTGAACATGTAACTCGATAATTCTTTCTCATCCTCGTTTACGCACACAGTTACGGACACCTTGAGTGCATGGGGGCTATTCTAGTCTATTGGCTTTATTTTATTTTTCATTTTTTAAACCATGTATCCAGGCATTGTGGAAAAAACTAACGCTGTTTGATATGCATATAGGCTTTATTTAGGTTTTTTTGGTTCCCATATTTCATGGAGAGTTAAATGTTATTTTCTTTGCAGCTGCACTTGAAATTAAAATGATAAATAGCATTAAATAATCAAAATAGCACAATGGACGCGCTGCTCTTTCATTATTATGATTATTAATAATATTATCATTATTAGTTTTCGTTGAATTTTAGGCTATAAGGCTATCCCACTTTGGATATTTTTTCCGTGTGCGAATCCGCCGCACTTCGATTAAAAAAAATATATATAGGCAACCACGCACGCACATTAAATATATATTATGATTTAATTGCCACGTTAAATTGTGTAACTTGACTGCCTATCGTACTATAATAGTAGAGTATAGCTTTCTACTGTTATTATCTACCCTAGACAAGGTTAATATACAAATATTAAACAATTGTCTACATTACAACGCCAACGGGGAAATTCACACACATCTATAGATCTATTTACAACTTTACACTGTTTATTAGCATTCTCCCGTGAGTCCCGTAGCCAAAACTATAGGCCTATATGGATAACTATGCCTTTCTATACCATATTTTACGATGAGTATTTATAGGCTATTTTGTATATATCTTGCCTGAACGCAGAGGGCGTTTTCTTAATATAGAATAGTGTGTTCTCTTGCATAATTGCGTACGCCAATTTAGGTTTATGTTATTGTATTGTATTAGTTATTTTTGGCACAATTGGCTGTATGCCCGTGGAGTGGAGATGCGAATATCTAAATGACGCAATCTCAATTTCAAGTATCAAACACACACACACACACACACACACACACACACACACACACACACACACACACACACACACACACACACACACACACACACACACACACATATATATATATATATATATATATATATATATATATATATATATATATATATATATATATATATATATATATATATATATATATATACGTATGTGTGGGTGTGTTTAATCCTTTAACCAACACATAACACATGCTTTAATGTCAAATGCTGCTGTACGAGATGTTGTATGATAGCCTATATTGTAGCCTATTGTAGCCTATATGTAGTCTATATTCTCCCACAGAAAAAATAAACTATATGCGTATTGGTTTATGTTTGCACTACAGTCCATATTCTGAGAAAATATAAATTGCATAATGGCAGTCAAGCATAATACGTATATAGAACCAGTAGTTTGGAATATGCTCCATATGCTATAGGAAATGGCCCGGGTAGCCTGTACAAACTACAATTTATAAATAATTTAAACCCCAGGGCGCCTGCTTCATCATTGCACATGCACCATTTGTGTTTTGCGTTTCTCCAATATGGCGGTGTAAAAAAAAAGGGGGGAAAAAAGAGGGGAGGAAAAAACATCCATGTGTTTTGTGTGAGCAACGTTGGTAGGGTGCTTACGTGTCTTATAAAATACCTCATAAAATATGCCTTCCAAAAGCATACTGTTTCATTTTGGATAGATACGTCTGCAATTTAACACCAACACTGATTGAAAAAGGGGTATTTCCCAATCTGTGCTTTGGTACATCTTAATTATATGCTGTGTTTACGTGTATCTCCTGGATTTCTCTGTCAGATGTTAGTCGTATATGTTAATTCTTTGCTTTAAAACTAGGGGTTGTTATAGGAGAGCCCCGCGAGCGTTTAATGGCCAGAGGGATTGATTTATCCTTTATTGTTCAGCCTTTATGATCACGTGCGCACCGTGGCCCAATGGCATGGCAGCCTTCGTCCCCACTACTAGTCGACTGTAGTTCTTTGAGGAGCCAAGTTGCTACTTGATTTCTTCACATTGTTATTTTGTAAGGTCCGGTTTAGTGCGTGTGTGTATGTGGTGTGTGTGTGTATGTGGGTGTGTGCACGCGTTTGTTTTTGCATGTATCTGTGTATGAGTGGGTAGATGTGAGTGTTTTGCTTTTTTTTTTCTTCCATTTTGCCATGTCGACATCCGGAACACTGACTAGTTACTACGTCGATTCCCTCATCTTGCCCGAGAGCGAGGAGCTCTCGGCGCCGAGATACCCCTCCGGCCCGGGGGGGCTCCAGCACTCCAGGCAGCCCGCCTCCATCGGCGACCACAATGAGCTCGGGGCTTGCACCTTCCCGACCAAATCCCCGGTCTTCAGCCCGTCCTGGAGCCACGTTCCGGCGCAGTTCCCGGGCGCCGTCTCCTCTGTTTATCATCACCACTATGGGCATCCCCAAGGCCCCCCGGTCGGCGGGGATTCGGACGGCCGCTACATGCAGTCGTGGTTATTGGAGCCTATGTCCGGCTCCTTGCCGATGACAGGATTACCGGCGAGCCACCACTACGGTATCAAACCGGAGGGTCTGGGAGCGCGGGCGGACGGTGCGCTGCCCGGCTCCCATACTGCGCTGCTGCTCTCCGATTACGCCAATGGGACAGTGGCCACGGCGTCACCGGTGGAAAAGGACGCGGTGCCCTGCAGCCAGGCCGGGGACCACGGCGGCGGGGAGCTCGAGGAGAAAGCGAGCCTGGATCCAAGTAAGTGCTTATTATAACCCTTGCTTTGTATTCAAGCCATATGCTAATGCGTAAAAGTTGAATGGATTCAGTTGCATGCGTGGAGTGACGGAGGTGCCATTCTAAACGTGCCATTCTCTCGCTCGCGGGTGGCAGTTAATATGCCAGGTCTCACTCACTCTCACTGTGACGAGACAACTGGAGTAGGTATCATATTTAAGACAGCTGAGGGAGGCTCGTTTTAGCAGCGTGGGCCTGTATTATTGCAGAGCCCCGTTTCACGGCGGCGCACAGCCATTTTCACTCTTCCAAAATGGATGACCATTATAGCATCTGTCCTGTTATACATGAGTGATGTGTTTTGATATTTGGACAGTCAGTCACCGGACCCTCACCCCCAGTCTCGCACCCCCCCTCTTTCCAGATAACCCCGTGTCCAACTGGCTCCACGCAAGTGCCACGAGAAAAAAGCGCTGTCCATACACCAAGCATCAGATTCTGGAGCTGGAGAAAGAATTCCTCTTTAATACGTACCTGACGAGGGACCGTAGGTACGAGGTGGCGAGGCAGCTAAACCTCACCGAGAGACAGGTTAAAATCTGGTTCCAGAACCGCAGGATGAAGATGAAGAAGTTTAACAAAGATGGCGGATCGAAAGACGAGTGATTAAAAACGTCACATTTCGGATATTTCACGGAGCTTTAGGTGTACGAAAGCTCTTTAACTCTGCTGGACTATGTTTGTAGACCTTTGTCTTTGTTGTTTTACCCCTGTAACAGAAGCTGTTAGGCCCATTTGTCTTGTACAAAGCATGTCTGGCTTCAGATTTACGCGACTACCTTTATATTGCACAATTTTTACAGTGCCCATTCGTTTTTTTATGTTGATTCCAATTAATACCTCGTAAAAGTCGCTGTGCATTATTTGACCTGGTCATTGTGCTCGTTTTGTGTGTGTACGGTTGTTTCTAGCTGTGCGTTCCCTGGTTTGTAGCTATTTGGTGTCTAG
Organism: Benthosema pterotum; assembly: GCA_039105355.1. NCBI lineage: Eukaryota > Metazoa > Chordata > Actinopteri > Myctophiformes > Myctophidae > Benthosema > Benthosema pterotum. The sequence continues at coordinate 19,460,788 of CM076970.1, read as the reverse complement.
ATCCGAGTCAACTGTATAGTTTGTAAATGTACTTTATTTTAAAGTTGTTCATTATAGTTATTATTATTGGTAACCATGAGTTTGAATCTAACATTGATAGACAGCCCCCGACATGACAGCATTTTGAAGTAGGTGCATGAGCCACAGAAGCCACTTGAAAATGCATATCAGATGTTATACTAGAAGCTATTTAACAATGACCTTGTTTTTGACTACCTATAGGTTTCTCTCAACTACCTACGATAACCTTATTTCACCCCCCAAGGCGGTAGACTCTATATAGATTGCTTGCGAGCTATATGTCTGAATTTCAGGGAGTAACGTTTTGAAAGGACATTCTGTTTAGAGAGAAAGAGAGAGAGAGAGATGGAGAGAGAGCGAGAGAGAAAAAACAAAACACTGTAGGCTACTTAAATGAATACCTCATGGTCTGCTGACCTTTCAGATTTTTTTTCTTCACAAATGTAATTTGTATTTTATTTATTGAATAAAACAAATTATATATGCGAATACATGCACGTCCCATTCTTATGTTTTATATTGGGAATTTTGCATTCATATATTTTACGTTGCTATAGTAAGAATAATTATCTCTTTGAATCTATTCATAATAGTATTTTGTATTGCCATTCAAATATAGAGGCTATATATGCTAATATTAGTCTGGGAGGGTATACGAAAAACAGAATTAGCTGCTGTTCAAATTATGTTGCACCTTTTATTTTATTTTTTCATTCGCATGGCCATTTTTTAATTTATGGTATTTCTCTAAATGTGATTGAATAATAACTGAAATGTTTCTCAATACAGAACTTTAGGGAAGCTGTGAAAACACACACACACACACACACACACACACACACACACACACACACACACACACACACACACACACACACACACACACACACACACACACACACACACACACACACTTGGGAAAATATATACACATTGGATAGAATATAAACAAATACATATAGGCTAGACAAGGAGTAGTCTCTGTCTCTCTCTCTCTGCAATATGGGTTGATACTACAAGTACTATATGCACAACTATTGTGCATAACGTGCAACACACACACACACACACACACACACACACACACACACACACACACACACACACACACACACACACACACACACACACACACACACACACACACACACACACACACACACAGTCAGTCAGAGAGAAAGTGAGATCTTTGGCTATTTTGGAGGTGTGGATTTCGGACTGAGCCGAGCATGGAGCGTCTTGGCAGAGGATGTTGTTAGCTGTATACCGCCATAAAAGACAATTACCGCTATAACCGTTTATGGGGTGCAAAGCGCTGCGAGGCGAGAGGACACAAAACAAGAAAAGACGTCTTGAGCTCCAGACAGCTGAGGGCCTGGGCTTGAAATAATGTAGCGAATGTATTTCTGGTCAGCTTATGACACGGAGGAGACCTGTGGCCTTCTCGGTCCTCACGCCATCTTATAGCCAGTTTAGATATAGTACCCAGTTACAACCTGTTTACAAACTGGCATAATCGTTTTAGCCCCGTCGTATTTGCAATCCATAATAATCGCATTACCGCGTATCGAAATAAAGCCCTACTTGTATTTTAATACTGCGAGGCGAGCGTGGTTTAAATTCGACAATATTGTAGGCTAGTGCAGCCCTGGCCTGGCTTCTTCGTGAACTCTGCGGGCCAGGCCTCCATTCATGTCCTTGCATGTTGGGAAGTATGCATCCAACCGAAAAGAGGTTACAAGCGTCAACATATAAACGCAGGTCTACCTAACGCTTTAAAGGTTCATTTGCGGACCACCATTGTGCCCTTAATTGTCCACAATAGCCTTGGATAAATCAATATGCTATTAGGGATATTAGTAAAGTTGTACTTTGGGGAAATTAAGCCTAGTGGTGTTGTGACGCGTTAGGGGACACAGATGGACCCAAACTTCAAAGACTCGACCAGAGACAAGTGCAATAAAACTCCTGGCTCAGCTATACTGTCTGGCATTCCAGTTTTAATGGCTTTATGGCCGTCCAGACACAATTAGCCCGTTTCCAGAATGGCACCCATTTGTTTTTTTTCCTCCTCTTTCTGTGGGACTGCACTCGGGGACAAAAGGCTCCAGCGGAAATGATAGGCTTTATTGGACTCTCTCAGCAACGGTTGCGCGCAGGACTCACGGTCATTTCGAGCGACCTCTTTGTCTCTACCTGCCCTGGGAACCTTTCGTCCTCTGTTCTGCGCCGGCAGCGTTCTAAAGAAGGGGCCATAAAAGCTAACCGCATGCACCAAAGCTATAGTTTCAAAACGCAATAGATGCGGATAACATTCAGATCCACTCCAAATGTATTAAGAATCACCCGTCTTTGGCCTATAACAAACAACAATCGCTATAGTTGCCACTGGATTTTATATGATCCCCGAAGCTCGCAATCCTGCTATTTTCTCATAATGGTAGGTTTTAGTGGTTCTGGGGGGCAGCAGGGGGGAAAAATCCTTGCGCATTGCACCGTCTCCATGCCGCAGTACCCAGAAGCTGCCAGGCGATGGCGACAAACTTCCACAATATCAGTGGAATTGGAGCGAGTGTAACTCACCTCTCTAGGATAATTAACCCACTCTCGGAACATAACTTTTTAAGAGCCCAACAAAGTGATTTCACACCTCGTCTTTACTTTACAGTCTCTCTGAAGAAGCTCATCATTTGGACTGTTGCACGGTGGCTAAGTGAAAACCAAAGTAGGCTAAATTGTGTTCTTGTGTATTGGAAAAACATTTACGATTATTCTGTAGCTTTCTTCCATTTTAATGTAATTTTCGTGCGCTATATTTTTAGGGGAGCATAGCTTTAACATATATTAATTCAACTAAACTGTATTAAGGTCTAGCCTAGGCCTACGTTCATTTTACACGGCGTACACAACTCAACCATGTTTAGTGTTAAACTATTGAGTAGCCTAGGCCTCAAAACATTTCAATCAATAGGTCTAAAATTCGTGTTAGCCTAAGGTCATAATTGAAATCAATAAATGATGAATAATAGTGTATGCTTAGGTTTTACAACCGGCTTGTCAATTCTTGCAATCATTAGTTTTATACCTGTGTAGTTTGGTCGGTTCTTGCACATTTATTACAAGCTAAAATTCACCTTCACCCTAAATAAATTAGGTTTCCAAATAGGTGGAACAATTAAAAAATATAGACTATATCTGAAATCAATCTGATCAAACATAAAAAATAATAGAACGAGAAAAACTAAATACAAAAGCGAAATACCCTACACTTTAATGCTGCGTGTATAGCCTACATAAATATAGTGTAACACTGCAGCACAAAGCGAAATTGTTAATGCAATTATATTCTAATTGAGGACAACTATACAACTCGAAAGTATGGGTTGTTTAATTGGTTTGTTGTATAGCCTATGTTGTGTCACGATAGCCTAAATTGTTTAGCCCTTGTGTACAGGTATGTTCACTTGAAAAACGCAATCCCATGAAATATAAAGTTGAATATGTCTATTCATATTTTAGATTTATTTTTATTATCAGATTCGTCCAACCTCCCTCTGATGAATATAAGATAGTAGTAAATACAATGTTACACGTGCATGTTTTGGCACCTAATATAAGGCACGTTTTATTTTCGTTTGCTTTGCCTTGGCCTTGTTTAATTGCATCAACGCCTGGCATGTGAGTTGGCCACATTTCTTTTTGCAAGGCTATAACATATAATTTCATTCTACTAAAATTGCATTTGGCTTTCAAAAGGGAAAACACAAGAAAACACTTTTTGAAAAGCATTATATGAAACAGAGAACGGAACTAGCGAAAGCGAAAGACAGAGAGAGAAGATAGTGGAGACCCAGTGATTTGATTATAAGTTTAATGAAATCGTTGGTATTGTGCAGCCCCCCCTCCTCTTTCTGTGTGTGTGTGTGTGTGTGTGTGTGTGTGTGTGTGTGTGTGTGTGTGTGTGTGTGTGTGTGTGTGTGTGTGTGTGTGTGTGTGTGTGTGTGTGTGTGTGTGTGTGTGTGTGTGTGTGTGTGTGTGTGTGTGTGTGTGTGTGTGTGTGTGTGTGTGCTCGGTTAATTCTATTCTGCAGACTGCGCCATAACGAAATCTATGTCCGCGCAGTGATTGGATAGCGGCGGTCAACCCTGGAGTCACGTGGTGAGTTCTTTGGTCCTGTGGAAAATGGGGTTTGGTGTAAATCTAGGCTGTATTGCTGTCATATATCACACTACCTCGTAAAAACGACACTGAGGATTCTGGGCCAACATATCAGAGAGGGAGAGAGAGAGAAAAAAAATATGAGTTCTTATTATGTGGATGGTCTTTTTAGCAAATATACGGCGGGTAGTTCTCTTTTCCCGAACGCAGACCGCGGTACTTCTTGCACCATTGGACCCGGCGGAGAGGACTATGGGCAGGCTCCCAGCGCCTCGGCTATCGCGCCCTACCCACCACCACCACCGTCCCTGCCGGGAGTTTACAACGTCAACAGTGCTATGTACCAGAGCCACCCCATGTTTACCGCTGGCTATGGCCAGGGACCGGACGTGCACAGCCTGCACTGCAGCCCCTTCGACCACCACCAGAGCCGTTTGTTCAGCGACAGCAGCTGCAGCCAAACGGGTCCAGGGTCCTTCACCTCGCCCACGGACAAACACTACCGGATGTACCCCTGGATGAGATCTTCAGGTATATTTCTTATTACATGTACAAACGCACCCCGGGTCTTTACGCATTTACACAACATTGGGGATACTTATACCTTGGACCTTAATGGTTCAATTAATTTCGCGAAGCCATTGGTATTGCATGGAAAGAATCGTAAAACTTTTATTGCGCAAGTAATGAGTTCTGTGGCCATAAATTCATTAGCCCTGCACCGCTTCTGTAATGTTCATTTCGCAGAGACCTTGCCGCCGGGGTTCTTTACCTGGACTCTTATTACTCTCTTAAGCCTGTTCTCCCCTTTGCGGTTGTAAAAAGACCAGCCTGTTGTGTAAATCAGCTCAGTCCTGCACTCTGCAGAGCTGGCTTTTTTAATTGGGTCTCTGCACAGCAGTGACTATTGACGTTTAAAAAATCCCGTTTGTCCACGTGACGTAGGCTGTAAGGCTTTATGCTAAAGCAAAACATAGAGACTACTAAACACAAGTATGGTGAAGACAAACAACACGAAGGCATGTTTTTACCCGTATGTGGTAACACTATAATTGCATTATGGCCTGTTGAGTGTTCAGACCTACCAGCAGTCGTTTTTTATTAGAAAGGCAACACTGTGTTTCAAAGGAGATGCAGGCCATATGGCAACACAGCATGACTATACTTAAAAGGTGCTTGCTATTTCCTCATATGAATTGCGTGTACAATACATATAGAACACAACACGGTGTTTGGGCTAAAATAATCAACGTACACATTGTTTCAGATGCAATGTATTTATTGTTGGCCTACATTGACACAAACTGCAACACTTTAACAGATATGTACACAAGACAATTTATGGGGATTCCAAAATGTGACAAGGCAGTTATGTTTATTCACACACACAAATTGCAGACAGTTGTAGCTTGGGAGAAAAAACAAAAACAAACAAACAAAAAAACAAACAAACAGAGAAATGGCCATACACTATACAATCTTTCATCATCTCTCACAGACCCAAATCGAAAACGCGGACGGCAGACCTATTCCAGGTATCAGACCCTGGAGCTGGAGAAAGAGTTTCACTTCAACCGGTACCTGACCCGCCGGAGGCGCGTGGAGATCGCGCACGCGCTCTGCCTCACGGAGCGTCAGATCAAAATTTGGTTCCAGAACCGCAGGATGAAGTGGAAGAAAGACCACAAGGACGAGGCGACCTCGAACAACAACAGCAGCACTGACGAGGCCACGACGACCGTCCTTCACGGAACGGACAGGGACGGTGGTGACTCGCAGGGAATCAGCGGCCTGCCCAAGGCCGAGGAGGGCGCCACGAAGGGCAACTGTGTGGCGTCAGGGACAGCTTCCTACAGTGGACAAGAGAAAGACGCATAGGGGACAATAATGAATACAAGAAACACTCCATAAATGTTTGTTAAGGTTATATAAAGAATGTATTTCAAAGACGTGCATCCACACGCAATCGATACACAGCCTCTTCCACCATGCTATTTAGAGCCTCCTAATTGAAGGAGCGACTATACTGAAGGCACTTAACGATATTTAACAGCAAAGCCTCTTTATGTCATGGGATGCCTTTTCCAAATGACATAAAAGAGCTATATGCACACTTGAAAGGCAACAGTTACTACCTATTGAGCCTACTAGCCTATAATATGTTTTATATGTACAGTGGTGGGAGTCTGTAAGGCTGCACCCAATTACAACATATTTAGTTAATATATAATATTTTACCTACAACATTCCTTAACGCAAATAATTATAGCCCACTTAATGAACAACAAATACATGTAACCTTAATTTCAGATTATTATTAACCGAGCCAAATATTAGAGGGGATTTAGCCGCAGGCGGTTGTATTTAATAAAGAAACGAATACAAAGTTCTGCGTGCCTTATTTCGAATGGTATATGAAATGGTGATTTGCCTGTGAGTTTTACTTATAGACTCTGTTTTCGAATTCCTGTCTTTATTGTAGCAAAATACATCCTCGTAGATTTCGAAACACGTAAAACCACTAATATATTACTATAGTTGTTTCTGGAGTAATTTAAATATATATTGTCTTGAATGTACCAATGACTGAACCATTCCCATTGACGCCTACCTCAGATCCCATGATAGCCCTTGTCTAATGTATTGACTGTGATCTATCAGTGATGCTTGAAGTGATTTGAAGTCTTGTACTGCACTGTAATACTACTACTAGGCAACTACGAATACTAATTAGTACTACTAATTTCCACATTTGTTTTGTCGATTTCGGCTAATGCCCATCGAAAATGCATGCTCTTATATTTTGGCTGTCTGCATTTATGTTAGCCTATGTTGCGCATCACCCATGTGTGTTCATAAAAACGTATATTTTATTGAGCCGTTTTAGTTCAACATAAACTGATCATGTATATGTATACGTGATGTGTAAATAAACATTTCAGAAATAAACCATCTTCTCCTTTTGCTTCTCCATTCACCCTCACGCATCCAGTAAAATGGGAACATACATTATTCGATACTAGAGTATAGAATAATTAGGGTAGCAATAATAATAATTATTATTAATAATAATAATAATTATAATAATATAGAATAATTTGGCATCGGCCATACCTGGTTATTGGTCCATTTGATTGAAAGGCATTATTTGTATTTTGCTATAATATGGTAATATAATTATAAGGAATGCATTGTAGCGTAATAATAACAATATAACAACAAAAACAAACTATAACAATAATAACAGGCAGGCAGTACAGTCTGCTTTGCTCGTGCATAACAGTGAGTTACTCCAAGTGAGGAAACGCGTCGAAATCCATTTGACTTTAAGTAAACAGAGCCATTGAGGAATTCTAGCTATGAGAACGCTAGATGGGGCAGGCAGGCCGCACATCAGGGAAATTACTGTTGAACTCTGCATGCATTCCCTCTTCCTTCGGTAAGATGGCGTCTCTCTCTCTGTGACCTGCCCCCTCTCTCTCCCTCCCATCGCCTTTCTAGCCCCCTCCCCTCCCTCTCTCTCCCTCACTGGGTCATAAATCCGTTGTTGTTTATGAAAATTTACAACATAGCAATACAACTTTACGACTCGTCCCGGGTTACGATTGGTCCCAGCTGGTCACATGGCAAGGAGCCGTGGACATGAACTTTTTTATATATAATTTCCAATACCAGAATAGAGCAGCCTTCATTTAACAGTCTCAGTGTGCTGCCACGCGCACTCATCTTTTCTCCTATACTGCCCCGGTAGCCTATATATACACACAGCTGCTGTACCTCCATGTTTCTATACATTCTCCTTTCTGACCTCTGTTTTTGTAGTCGACTTCTTCACCCGGGGACCTCGACGTCGCATCGTTTTGGTTACATTATTGCCGCTGTCCTGCTGTTGGGGCTTTTAGTGCGAGGAATAAAGGGATGATCTCGAGCGCGTCAGGGACCCGGGAGCTCCTGCTGCATCCCGTAGCTTCGGAGACTGTCCCCCGCCGGTCACCGGGCGCCCGCACCTGCGAGGCAGGTGCATCCTTCACCAAGATGCCTTCACCCCAAGGTAAGACATGTTTGTCATTGGTTCCACTGGTCTATTCCTTCACCATTTTATATCAGTGACCTGCGGGTTAATGGACACAACAAACAACATTTAGATGAAGTATAATATTACCAAATATATTCAAATGTGTGCATAACTGTATACAAACCTATTCATGCTTATAAGGAATGCTGGCATACTGTATGTACATGTATATTCTATATTTGGGCTATATGGGAGGCTTAGAAATTGTAGGACAAATATGCTGTTTGAGTGAGACGTTTGCACTCTATATGCGCAGTGTTCCTCGTGTTGGATGCACGCCGTGCGGGGCTTCATCTGTTTGTTGTTAGATTTAAATGAGGACAAGCTATCAGCTGCATGATTCATTGGGAAGACTGAGGCCAGTAAATGTGCCCTTTGTCGCCCTCTTGTGGGAAAAGGTAGACACGACGTGGCAGTGGCTGCTGCTCTTCTAATAATAGTTATTATTATTTCATTTAGGCAATATTGTACAGGCAGTTTAGTTAACGCAATGAATATCTTCATATAATCATAAAAAATAGGCTACATCACTTCTGAAATGTTATAGCCGAGGCTGAATATTTTTCCCTCAAAACAACAACACATGCATTCATACAGATATAAGTGCATCAATCCAAACCGTGGAATAAACAAATAACCAACTAATGACTACCATCATTATTATTATGCTGCTGCTCTAACCTGTACTGCTGCTCATGTATGTACTGCTGTGTTTGTAGTGTGTGTGTTTAACGAACATCACAGGCAAGTCAACCTGTCTCTGACCATATAATCATGCTGGTATTTGACGTAGGTCAGGTATTTTACTGTTTTGCTCTGCTTGTCTAGTGTTTTCAGCCTATATAAATCATGTTCTCTTAAAACATGTCCCTCTTCTATCATTATACCGGTAGCCATATTAGCCGTATATTTGCGCTGGCCAAAGCTTAAGCTAAGTTGGTTAAACGATGTCAGAATTTTCACGCAGAATTTCATTATTAATAGTTCATAACACACCATTTAAGGCCAACTAATTCACTACTAAGAGGTATTTGCGTCTATGCAGAGAGAGAGAAAGTGTGTGTGTGTGTGTGTGTGTGTGTGTGTGTGTGTGTGTGTGTGTGTGTGTGTGTGTGTGTGTGTGTGTGTGTGTGTGTGTGTGTGTGTGTGTGTGTGTGTGTGTGTGTGTGTGTGTGTGTGTGTGTGTGTGTGTTCACTTACACTGAAAGAAATAGAAATAGAAAAGAAATAGAGGCTCACATGTTTTATTGATAAATTGTGTAGGCTGGTTATATTACATGATTCTAGTTGTTGGAAAAATCCACTACTCTGGATGAGAGTGGGGAGGAGTTAATGCAGGTTGTCTGTTGGTTGTGTGGGCAGGGCCACTAACCAGCAGCACCTGGGAAGTATACAGTATAGTCTAAACAGAGACTATAGACAAACATTTGTCTGACTGGAGGTGCTAGTAGCACTCAGACTATATTTGAGCTCAACACAGATGCATGATTGTGTAAGTCCGTCATTTCTATACATGCCCCTTTCGGATGCTTACTATGTTTACTATGCTTATATTTAGTGTTTGATTTGGTTAATTCATTTTGCATTGTGATCCCAATTTACTTTGCTTTTTTGTCAGCCATAAAAATCATCTGTCACCATCAAATCATTTCAACTTGCCATGTCTCACCAGTGAAAGGTCCAAATAAACCGGTATTCTGGCGTAGGAAATCACACTTTGCGTTCGCAATAGTTGATTCATGAATTAATTTTAAAATGTAATGCTCTCCCCCCCCCCCCCCCCCCCCACACACACACACACACGTTTATATAAATGTTGCTGTTTTTCTGCGATTGTTTTGGGCTTCAAGTTCAATCATGTCTGCTGCTGGAGATGTGGATAATGGCTTAAAATTATGATACTGTTCCCAGTATGAGGCTATGATCGGAGCCAACGCCAATATTTATAGCAAAGTAATATGCTGCAGTGCAGTGCCCTGCTGCAGAGTGCTTGCTGCTCACATGTTGCACATTGTCTCTAGACGCGCCTGCAGAGCATGCCTTCTTTGCCTTGCCCGGACGTCGCACCAGATGTTGGAAACTATTTGAGCAACCACTAAATCTTTTTTTCTTATTTTTTTTTCTTTGCACCAACAAGAATCCTTGAGTTCCTTGAGTTCTCCCCCCGCGGCACTTTCTTTATCGGTCCCTGGGCTCCCTTGGGGCGAATAATTCTCGTGAGAACTTGCTTGCTATTGGTCAGTGATAAATCAGCTGTTTTGGGGCCCTGACTATTTCAACACACACTCAGAACCAAACGCATTTAAACACATTCACAGGCTGCCAGGAACACATATGAAATTCCAAAGTGTATATGGCGTTTATTGGGTCGCTTCTGGGCCCTGCATGGGACTATACACACACTCAGACGCGGGGCCCATGCATGCGCGTCACGCTGTAGGTGATTCTCACCCCCTTCCATGGCACACATCTGCGCACAATAATGCCCTCCTTGGCCGGTGCCATCCGGTCTATTAACACGGAGCGCCCACACGCGGACACGAGCAGACAGAACCAGGCGAGCAGCTTGCATGCGCCTTGGTTGGTTGTCAGGAGGTCGGATAAGAGGTGCTGGGTGTAGAGAGCGATGCTTTGCCGCGATATAGCGTGGGGGGAAGCCGGTCGAGGCACAAAGCAGTTCTCGGAAAGAAGCGGTGCCATAAAAACGTCAACGGAGAGAGAGAAGGTTTCTGATGGAATGCACTGTGGAAACATTATCTCGGTTTTATATTTAGGCCTGTGCCTGTGCCTATCTCACTCTGCTTCCTTTCGGTCCAGTCAGTCCACCTCTTGCACACATTTAAGGTTTTTCAGACATGTAAGAGGACATATTTTATAATACGCCTTTTAAAATGTGTGCATCTATACCATAAAATTAATATATTCATAATACAGAACATATCAGGGTAGATAAAAGTTTCAGAATAGTCTGTTATAGGCTATGAATGATTCCACGAAACTGTCATAAACTGGTATAGGCCTACTTCTGTATTTAATATGATATTAGTAGATAAAATATTAATTCCTCTACTACTTATTACTAGAATTATTTTACGGATCTTTTTCATTTGAAGTGTGATTGCACCATCACCACTAGCTCCCCAGAACAAAGACCCAACTCTGCCGAGCGAAGCCAACTGAAATATAGGTTTCCTTCATTCATTTTTCGACGATGTGAGAATGGTTCTCGTCTATTTAAAAATTTGAAATTGTTCTCCATGTGGTAACTGCTATATTCATAAGACGATGCTAACATATTCCTTCAGTGGGTCTCGTTTTCGTGAATTAATCATCTAAGTATTAGTAGGCTATGTCTTAATAAGCTCGCACAAAGTGAACACTGAACACACGTGTATACAAATATTTTTCTCTCAAAAGCTATCTTGGCTTTTGAGATTAAAAAACAAAACAAAACAAATATCAGCCTTTCATGCTCAAAGCGATCAGGGCTATGAATATTATTCAAAGCTATTATTGCTTTTAAGGCAAAAGATGCTGGTTTATAATACAAGTAATGTGTATATACTGTAGAACGTTATAAGTGTGTTGGTAGGCTGCTGTTGGCTGTTTAAAACTGCAAACACAGGTTAAATACGAAATATAGCTTCTCTCATCTGAGTGAGTGCGACAAAAATGATCAAATAGATATATAAGGTTTGTAAATAACTTATATTATTTCGCCACAGACATGAATGTCATATTTGCTATTTTAAATGAACGTGTTTATTAATCTAGCCTAGGCTACGAAAGCAAAAGCAAATATTAATCATGGGCTTTGTTTTGCATGCGGGAAAGGGGAAAATCACGTATATTGTTTAGAATATTCCTATATTATGTTTAAGAAGAAGCGCAAGCCTATTGGTTAAGTAATTATCTGCAAATATCTCCTCATCAATGTATTTTTGTTCTGTTTGAGGTTTTCTGTACACTACGACGAGGAAAGATTGCATTCTCAGCACGTCACTTGTTGTATTGTTTGGGAGCCCATTTTCTTTGCCGCAATGGTCGTTAACCTCTGTATGACCCTGTTTGGAGTCCACGCTTCGATATTGGGCGCAGACGGTGCAGTGCGGCGACACCGCCAGAGGATGGCGCACGACGACAATCCAAAACATGGCAACTTGGCTGGGAAGAGCCCCTCTCCAAGGCGCGCGTGGATGCGCGTACCCTTTACATCCCACCCAGATTTCCTCCGTGCACGAGTTTACCTCTGGAGGTCATCAAGCAGGATTTACGACTGGTCAACAAAAGCACGTGATTCTCAGCCGTACCCCATATTTGGGTGTCTACGTAAGAGAGAATCAAGTACATGTCCTACTCATTTCCATAATTCATCATAAATTGTGCAAGGGGTGCTATAGACCGCGCTAAACCATCAAGAGCCACAAATCAAAGCACACACGTTTATTATTTGCCCCCCTAAAATAAAAAAGAACAATACCTACAACGAAACAACATTGGAATTGTCAACAAATGAGCTCCTATTTTGTGAACTCATTCTGCGGTCGCTATCCCAATGGCGCGGACTTCCAGTTACATAATTATGGAGACCATAGTTCGGCAAACGAGCAGCAATACAGGGACGCAACAACCATGCATTCCAGCAGGTACGGCTATGGCTACAACGGGATGGACCTCACTGTCGGCCGGGGCGGCACCGAGCACTTTGTGGCCGGCGAGCAGCAGCGGACGCCGGGCTTCTCGCCGACGGCGCAACACTCGGCGGCGACAACGTCCTCTGTCGAGCCCGCCAGGTACACCACGCAGACCGGCAGCAGCAACAACAACACCACCGGGACCTCGTCCCTCTCCCCTCCACCTGACCCTCTGCCGTGCGCCTCGGTCGCGACGAGCTCGTCTCCGGTCACCGAGTCTCAGTCTCAGAATCAACAGCAGCAACACCACCGAGCCATAAAGAACTCCATCGCGAGCCCCGCCTGCTCCACCCCGTGCCCGAGCTCGAACGGAGGCGGCGGCTCGCTGCTGCTCAACCGGGGGGACTGTGTGTCCAACAAGGCGTCCAGCCTGGTGGAGGAGAAGCCCGCGGGAAGCGCACAGACAACTTCCCAAAATGTCAGCGACTCCAGTCAACCTCAGATATACCCGTGGATGAGGAAACTACACATAAATCACGGTAAATAAGATAAGTCATTTTTGGATGATTACGATCTCTAGTATGCAAGGCAACGTTATTGTTTTGATTGTTATTGATTTGCTCACTGTGAGCTGTGTAAAGGAGGTGTGTTTTTAGTCGGTGTTGTGTCGTTTTTTGCCATAAGCAGGGCATAACTGGATGTGGCCATTTTGTCTTAATTAAGACAATAAAAAGTCAAAACCTGCTTTCCATGTAGAGCATATTGCACCTATAAGTTACGTGCCACTGGATCACCTGTTTGGTGTTATTGCTGTATTCAAAAGGATCACGCGCTCTAAAACTATATAGCCTATCCTGCACAAAGTATTAATATACCCAAATTCGACATAATTATTCTCCAATATGCACTGTTTTGATCAGATATGACATATTTATATAACCAGTGAAATTGTGATATTCATGTTCGCATGGACTGTGCCTTTGGAAAGGTGTATTTTGAGTTTGTGAATAGGTCAGCAATTCCCTTTCAACTTATAAAGACTATACTTTTTGGCATTCTCGTTGCGTAACGTTTTTAACATGACTGCGCGTAAAGCATGTATCCAAAATATGATGACACAAAAAAGTCAAGTTTTACCTAAATACTGGTGCACTCATCTGTTTGTGTTGTATGTGTGTTTGTTTGTTTATGTGTGTGTGTCCCTTATCAGAGTTAGCAGGACCGGAGGGGAAGAGGGCGAGGACGGCGTACACACGCTACCAGACCCTGGAGTTGGAGAAGGAGTTTCACTTCAACCGGTACCTGACCCGCAGGCGGCGGATCGAGATAGCTCATGCCCTCTGTCTGTCAGAGAGACAGATCAAAATCTGGTTCCAGAACCGTCGGATGAAGTGGAAAAAAGACAACAAGCTAAAGAGCATGAGCATGGCTGCGGCTGGTGGGGGCGGATATCGGCCCTGATATTGGGTCCACTATACTGATGAGCACTATGTACAAAACAAAAAAATGAAATAAACAAGCAAAAAGAAAAGAATACAAGGGTTGTGTTATCTTCCCCCTCAAAGTAAAAAAGAGAAAAGAAAAGTCAGAGACTTGTTATGGGAAGTAATGAGCAGCGGACATCACACATGTCCAAAATGTATACCAGCCCTTCAATTCCGTTATATATGTAACATATTTCATTTTGTTTTTTTGACGGCGCTAATGCATAAGTGAACAAAAAATGTATTCTGTACAGTTCTGTCTAGATTTAGAAGGAAAAACAATAAATGAAAAATAAATGTTTGTTTAACTTATTTCTTGTTCAGACGGAAAAAAATTAAGTAAAATTCAAAGCTTGAAATGTTATACCGCAAATAATCCTGTAAAAAAATGTTGTGTAATGCACTCAGAACAATAGCAACCGAATAAATAGTGGGTTGGTGGTGAGAGGTTGAGCTGCCTTTGTGTTTAGCCTTCGTTTTATATATTATATATATGTATGTAAAGTATGTATTTATTTGTTCGTTTGTTCGCTGTATTGTATCCAAATTTTCCTGATAACTTGCTTCCTAACGTAGACCATATTGAAATGAGCCTTTGTGTGGTTATTGTGTGCGTTCGTGAACACGTAAAGAATGGACAGTGGTTCCGACCCAATGATGTATGTACACGGCCTGTTTTGCGTTGTTCACCTGGCACAGCATCTTAGTAAGCCATGTTTTGTCTTGTTTTCTTCTTTATATATTTTTTTAAAGTGG
This sequence comes from Benthosema pterotum, assembly GCA_039105355.1. Taxonomy (NCBI): domain Eukaryota; kingdom Metazoa; phylum Chordata; class Actinopteri; order Myctophiformes; family Myctophidae; genus Benthosema; species Benthosema pterotum. The sequence continues at coordinate 19,445,660 of CM076970.1, read as the reverse complement.
ACGACTCCGCCCACGGTGATTCCCCATAGCTCCATCGTGATAAGCTTTTTGTAAATGTTTTTAAATGACTGGAAATCGAGAAAATACTATAATAATGATCATGGCAATTATAATAAACTTTTTACTGGACGGCAACACTGCATCGTGTGTATGATTGTGTGAGAAAAAACGTATTACAGGATATATCTGTGTGCTTTCTCATGGTGCCTTTTTCTGATGGCATTTTTAAAAAGTACAGTTATAACTTAGTTTCCATTTAAAGTTAGGCCAAGCAACATGTGCCATTTTTACGCTTACGTTTGCCCCCGTTAAATTAGCTGCTTCAAAACGCCCTTAATAATCCAAGTCCGTGAATTCAACAGGTAGCCTGAAACAAATGTTGCTTTTACTCACCTTGGTGCGTGCCGTGGACAATAGGGTCCCCTGCCCTTGGACTGTGAGGGGCTCCAGGGGCCGTGCGTCCCCTGTGCTCTCACACACACACAACATGATGTACATGCACACACACGCGCTACTCCCAGGGAACCAGTTCGACTTTTTCAAAGCTGTAAACTTTATTTGGCCGGTTCTGGGTTCTCTGACATTTGGGTGCTAAATGAATGGGGGTTTTGTCTATGAATTAGATCGTAAAAATCATCCGGAGCGCGGCCAGATAGGCTCACTGGCCATAAACGGTCACGTGGTGGCCATTAAAGTAAGTTTTATGGTTTTGGGGAGTTGACAGTATATTGCACATAACATATAATCGCACTGACGCGCGGCTTGGTCTGACTCTCTCCTTATTCGCAGGGTGTAAGTGTTACTTGACCGTTACAGCCCGTCCCCTCGCTCACAACCGCCTCGAGATCATGGACCGGACGCAGGCGAGGAGAAAGACCACGGCTCGAGGTAAGTTTTTCTGGGCAGTCCTGCTACACAGCCCCCCTCCGTTCTGCGTGGTTCTGCTGCTCGCGTGCCTCAGTCGGAACAGCCGCCCCGTGTTAAACAGCGTTATGATTGTATTCGCCCTCTCTCTCGCTCTCTATCTATCCGTCCATATTAGTCCATTACGCTAATTTGTCAGTTGTGTAGTGCTGAATAGCACTGGTCTCGGCAGATGTTGCGCAGGGTTGGGTCCGGCTCATGGCTATTTAATTGCTTCCTTCCCCGCGTAACTTGTTTCCCTCCATCTGTGGTGTAAGGCATAATCCATTTTTGCATGTTGGATAATTAGCTTCTCTGTCCATATCCACCCCCACAAAACTCTAGTTGCTGTAGTTTTATTACACGGGAGGATTAACAGACCCACAGACAAGCCTCGCCATGCAGAGATTCTGGGGCGAGCCAAAAAAGTAGCCTGGAGCATGTGTGAATTGGGTAGATTTCCTTGATAAGGCTGTCCGGTTCTATATAAACATCACATATTTATTTGTTGGGCCTATAGTAGCGGTGTGTTTTCGGTTCATTTCGAAATGGACTGGCTACTGTTGAAAAGTTGCTGATTCGTCTGTGAAAACTTTGGGAGCTGTGTGTGTGTGTTTGTGTTGTGTTGTATAGCATAGCCGTACTCTACATGTTGATACGCTAATGGATTTAATAGAACAGGCAGTAAACACACTGTCAAGAAAACACAACATGGGAACAAAAAAGCAGCAGGGAAGACAGTTGAAAAGGAATTCCGTTTTGTGTCAGCCACGTCATTTCGTGTCGTGGGGTTGTAAAGTTCAGATGACCTCTCAGAAAGTGTCACTCTCGCTTTGTGGTGACCTCTCCCTGCTACGGGCCGAGGTGCGTCCGGGCCGCCGTGAACCCGGTCATCGTAGGATTCATTCCAGAAAAGCAGCCAGAATGAGGGCGAAAACCATATAGTTATCATTCAACCTTTTGACATTTACTGACGCATACACTGCAATTGTTTCCTTGGAATGTTTTAACTTGTTGAAGGAACGCCTTAGTTGACTTTCTTCATTGTTTCAAAATGGTCGCCAATTACGCATAGCCTACTACATTTTAATGCGCATTGCCTATATGTATAGGCTATATGCCTACATGTTTACACATTTTCAGGTTTGTCTGAATTAACTAACTAGTGTGAGCTTACAATGGTTCAATTGCTACGTTTCGTTTGCTGTAACAAAATAGTTATTTGTTCGTCATTATTTTAGTTCAAACTGCAACTGCGTTGACGCAGACGCGTTGATTTGTATGTCGTCCCACTAAGGTTTCTGTTTTACTGAAACATTTTGAAACGAATTAATTATAACAGTGTTATTTTTTTTAAATCCATGCAATCGAAGGAGTTTCACTTAAATTCACGTGACTTATTTGATATTCTAGGCAAGGTTAAAATAGAAAGGGAGGGGGGAATCCACTTTCGCATAGCCAAAGTATTGCATTGCTTTGCACATTACTTTGCACTTTGATAAGGATTGATCCAAACCATATTGCTCGTTTCCCCATGTTTTTTCCTCCTCAGATATGTTGCTATTGTCATGTAAACAAGACACCAATTCAACTAAGAGAGCATTCTCATCCCTTTAGCAGTAGTTCTTGTAATGTATAGGGCTTGATGCGCCGATCGAACAAACAAGCTAGTACATTCGATGAAACAATCTGTCCTACTATACCGTTATGTGTGAATTAAGCCACTGCCATCCCTTTTTATTTTTTGTAAACGAGAAATGTCTAAATCGGGCCCCATATGCTCTGTTCAACCAGCCAGCTGCATAATGCCAGGCCGAGGAAAAGAAGCCATTCCCTGCGCCGCTAAAGGTTCACTTGGAGGTCAGCCCCAGCAGAAAGATAAATCTGCATCCTCTCAGAGCCACCAGCAGAGCTCGCTTTAGGCCAAGTTCACTGTCACCCTCCGCCTGTTCACCTATACGAGCTAGGCAAAAACACTAACACACATTCACCACACAATGCACACGCATGATAATACACACTACAATAGCACGTAATATGTCTATTAGGCAAATGACTTAACGAAATGGGATGTCGGCGTGGTGGCGATAGCACACTGTGTATTGCAAACAGTATACACCTAAGCACGGCAGAAGAGCAGGAGAAACTATATTCTAATTCAAATGATTATCCTTATAGCCTATAATAAAGATATTTTTGGGCCGCATTGTTTTATCTAACAACCGCACAAATCAATGAATTGCACATTAGGCAGGCCAATTAAGACGCTGTATATGCGAGGGGCGCATATTAGATCGATATTTTTACAAGATTGCATATACATTAGAAATGCATTTTTGTGTTACTAAGGGATTCTCCTCTAATTATGATATTTGCGCGAATAATTTCCGTAATGACAACAGATATGGATTGTTAAAATCAATTTTTCGTTCCGAGGGGGCCATCCACGGGGCCTATACGCCTCGCATGGGCGGCCTCAGCCGCACTGGGGTGGGACTGATGAGGGTGAGATAGCGAGAGAAGAGGAGGAAAAATTGGGGTCAAAAGTTTACGCGCTGAACAAGTCTCCGTCATCTGTTCACTCGGAGCTTGATGCCAGCGTTATAATAGCGATCTTGACTCTCCACACAAAAGATAGAATAGCTTTGAATTACATATGTTGGACGGTGCACTCCAGGTGAACCCGGCATGCGGGGTGACCCCGCGTCAGGGACCAACGGGGAGGTGGACCCCCCGCCCGTCCCCCTGGCCCCAAGATTGAGTGGCTGGCGTTTTATTAGGGCGGTTGATTGGTGAATTTCCTTTGAATAAATTGCATTTGATATGTTGTGGGGGACTGAGAGGGCGAAATTTGCATTCTGAGGATTGATACTCTCGACCCGGTCACAGGGTAATGGGTAAACCCACCGCCCCCAAATTGAGCCCCCGGACCCCTTAAAAAACATTTAGTCCCCTCTCTCCCTGCTGAAAGGGAATATCTGAAAGTCTCACAAAAATTGCAAAAATGTGTGTATGCTGTGGGTGTGAGATTTGATTTAATATATAATATATTTCTTCTTTTACGCAATCATTTGCAGAGCGCAAAGACGAACTTCAATGTATTTCAATGCTATTTGGAGGAGATATAGGAGAAAATGTACAATGAAAGCGGCAGTTCCATACTTTATAATATGATAGAACTCGTTCATTTATAGGCCCAAAAGGCCCGTACGCTCTGTATAAAAAATGTCACCCAATGGACAATAAAAAAGACAACAGAAAACACATTGTGTATTATAGTGTAAGCTTATAGACGAGACTTTTTATACATTATTTTTATTATGATTTAATAAGTTTAAAGTTTCTTATATATACACACATTAGAAAGACAAATAGTATATGCACGAGTACCGATTTCCCCTAAAAATAATACAATATCACTCAGATTGGTATGGTCTATTTGACTGAATGAAAACGACACTGTATTTCGATGCAAGAAAGCGAAATGTAATACTATGGCAATTATTAATTATGATGCTATAAAGAAACTCACAGGAACATGTACTTTTTAAAATGTAGGTCAACCTTTATTATAGGCCCTAATCACATTTACACACTGTAGAACAAGACTTATTGTGTAGTAAACACAACATAGCATAGGGCAGAAGTAGGCCTAGAACGACAAAATGCCAAAAAAGAAAATCAGTGAAGTGTAGAAGCTTACATGTGCGCCACTTTCAATTTAGCGTTTCTTTCTTGTTTTAGGCTACTCTAAAATGTCATATTCGAACCACAATATATGTAAAATATAACAGCAATGTTTGTTTTGGTTTTGTTTTGAAACAAAAATATTTGCCATTGTAATCCCACTGCGTGTGAAACTGTGAATGTTACGCACCTTTCCCCCAAAATAGACCCTTACCTGTAGCCTAATACACCCGGTTCCGCGTAGAAACGTGATCTAATTATCAGTAGTGATTTGGGGGACCCCAACTACTCACTAGCTAGGGCAGAAAAGTTGTAGGCCTGTACACCTTTTTAAATAGAGAGAGAAGGATTTCACTCTCACAGTTGGACCTATACAAATAGGTCATATATTTGTCTCGAAATGCTGCAGCTGCTGTTAGATTTCATGTTCTATAAGTGACCATGCCCAATAATTCAGACAGCTTGTTCGGCGCACACGTGCATTGTGCTATACGCAGGGTGTCGAGTGGTCCAACGCATGAACCGAGACGAGGTTTCGTCCCAGTACTTTTTTTCCAGTTATTTCAAGATTTGGCCACGTGTTGGTGACATAAAAACGGCTAATGGTGTTTTTACCCCAACATTTACCTCATCTTGAATGCAGGGGAGATATTTTACTCTGCCCGCCTGGGCTCCATATAGACAAGAGACCTTGTGAGAGCCATATGCAATCTGTCACTATCGTCACAGCACTTCTCTGATAATCTAAATTTACAGTAAACTGTCAGCATGATGTATTTTGCTTAAGTAGACCTTCACTTCACAGTATACCCTTGGAAAAAGGAATAGCACGCTTGAAGGTACACGAATTTAAACCTATGATAAAATCTGAAATAGCCTTGGGCCAACGATTTTTGTTTCCACAAGTGTCTCCAATTATGTATAGACAATTACACCTATAATATAGTGTCTCTTTCCAGCACCATGTTCTTTTCAGACATGGAACTTTTGAAACCATATCTGATGATTATTTTTCTTATATTTTGGTTTGTTCAAGATGTTGTGATTCCAGTGGACTCTTGGAATATGTAACGGGGTGATGTTACTGCTATTGTGAGATATATCATAATTGGACATTTTTAGTATAGCCTATACATTTTCTATATAGGCATAGGCCTGTGCTGTAGCAACAAGTAGAATGACCTGTAAAAACAGATAACCGTCATTCACGCTGGATAGCTCCACTGTAAGTGGATAATAGCTGAGCTGACCTGGCCCATATTTATACAGGCAATATATAATACATTGGCAGTAGACTGTAAATTTAGATATCATGTGAAGTCGTCTTACCGTGGACATTAAGTTGATATATTGGCGCTCAGGTGGTCTGCACGGCTATAAGGATATGGCTACACGTGGATACATACTGCTATGGCGGAGCTGTCCGCTGTCACTGTCGATTAGTTTGAGCGAGATTTGGGCCTGTATACTATAGCTGCCCCTAAAGCAAAAGTCGACTTTTAAGTGTGAAGATTTTTTAAGTGCCGATTGTATTGATACATACAACCGATGATGAATTCATAGAAAAAAGAAGAAAAAAAAGAAAAGAAAAAAGAAAGAGCAACGATTCCAATCCGTCCATGAAGCCCAGTGCGTGCAGTCAGCTACAACATCCTCGAGCTATAGAAGGAAGCAGCTCCCACGTCTTGTTTGAATAACCGAACCAGAAGTGAGCGAGTTTACATCGGCTACACAATAATGCAAATTGTCGCAATGCAGTCCATCTGCAGTCTGTTTATAGCTGTTTATAGCCCAAGATCACCACTCACATTTAACTTCACTTTGGAAGTAAAGCTACACCTCGACGCATGCCTTTTTCCAAATGGCTTAAGGGTTTTTTGCACTTTTTTGCAGGAAAAAAAACTCTTTTGGGACCTTCCTGGGTGTTGACCCACGCTAAGTGCTCCCCCACATCACCCAGGGTTGAACAAACCTTGGAAAAAAAACTGAAGTCCAAGGCCGTGGGGTGAACTTCAGGTCACTGCGTCTAACAGATATGAAAATGTAGCCTCTTTGCAGAAGGGCACGCCTTGTTGTTTAACAAAGACTGTCAATGCCCAAGATTAATCAGAAACAAAATGGAAACGGTGTCACTTTGGGGTCAGGCAGAAGTTATTTCTGTTTAGGGGAGCGAATAGAATAGGGTAGAGAGGGAGAGAGAAAAAAGGGGGGGTAAAGGAAAGCTTTCAATATTTCCGAAGTTTGGCCTCTTTCACGATGCCTGCCTGGGCCTTCTTTATGGACAATTGCGGACAAATTCTGAAGGACTGCTGCATGGTGATTTTTTGGGGAGCTGTACAGCGCCATGGATTTGGATTTGTCCTGTAGTAGCCGCAGGGAGGTGCAGAGGAAACGGCTCGTATAGGGTGGCTTTTGGTGATGCTCTGATGGCACTGCAGAAGGAATACGGTCAGAGGATGCTATTTTGTGCTGTTCTTATTTTATATTTCTCTAGATATGTCTGTTATAATTATGTGTATACGAATGGGCCAATTGCATGTAAATAGTCTATATCATGACATTATTATTGTTATAACGGTGGTTATAACAATGCTATGTTGCTATAATTAGTAGTATGGTGTTTTAATTGTTGCTGTGGGGTCGGTTGCCCTAAATATGACATTAAGTGAAGTTAATGTTCTGCCGACACTGTTGCTATCTGCCTGACCGTTGTTTACAGTAGACTGGTACTGGTACAATAATAAGGAAGAGCGAGAATCCTTCTCTGAAATATTGTGACACGACTTGATTCCCTTTAAGTTTTTGTAACGTTCATTTGACGCATTTCTGCATACATTTGGAAATAGTTTTAGAAGGTAAACTGAATTGATTTAGTCTATTTGGTAATAGACAATTAGCTTATACATAGATAATATGCTTTGTATAGCTACTTGCTTGGTAGTCAGTGACCATTGTTTTTGCAAAAAAAAAAAAAAATGCTTTTGAATGAAATATTTGTTCATTGTTTTGAACGGCTTTCTGGGTAGCAGTTTTCAGTCGAAATGGGAAAGTAAGTTATTAAAAGTAGCAGCGTACGCTAACAGGTATAAGCCCATACATTGTATTTGTATTTTCAACACATGGAAAGGCGCGTGACCGCACGCACCTTCACACCCTCCAACGTTTTATAAGTTATGAAAAATAGCAATGTGTGATCAAAACACCTGCAGTTCAACGTCTTTGTTATGCTCAAGGTATCTAGCAAAAATGAAATTTGGGATTTTGGGTTTACGCATAGGCCTCATGGACATGATACTGCACTGCATCTGGTTTCATTTGTTATACAGAGTTGGTTTGGTTGGTTATTAATTAAGGCTTTATTGATAGCCAGTGTATGCTCGGCAGTCCTTGGTCCATTATGGCTTGCTTTATATTGTGTGATACTTTCAGTAACATCATGCCACAGGTACATTCGTGCATTCATATGGAAGTGTTTTCACTCGTTTACGGGTGTATTTTCAAGCATTTTCATGTCCAGTAACCAACATTCGCGGTATGTTTGCCATCCCCTTCAGTCCTTTGTTTCCAAATAATCTGTATTCTTCCAGGGGTTCAATTTGATGCAACATTTTCATCTCTTTTCAGAGGATGTTGATTTTAGGAGGAAATTATAGCATGTCCGCAGTAACCTCGCCTACATAAGTTTGCTCCATGCAGTAAACAAGTTGCTTGATTGGGTTTTCTTTATATACTCTGATTTAATAAGGAAAACACCAACGTAAGCTAGTCCGAGCAATTTTCGTTGTGCCAATGCCATGCTTTCCATTGGTTCCTGTTTACATGATGCCCACAGGAGACACTGTGATTGGTGGCGGTTTACACGTGACCAGACAACTTTGTACATTTGACAGGGAGTAGGAGGGTTTTGTGGAGATCAGAAAAACGACAGCGCGATAAAAATTAGTATTGTTGCACTTCACAAATTAATGACCATGAGTTCCTACTTGATAAACTCGAACTATATCGAACCTTCCTTTCCTCCATGCGACGAATATCAACAGAGCGGATACATCCCTGCCCCTGCTGATTACTACGAGCGGCCAAAAGACACGGGCTTTCCCCACCACGACGATGCATCCTACCCGAGGTCAAACTACACAGAGCCGAGCTACGATTACGGTAATGTCCCCGGCTCGAACGGACTCGACGATTTCGCCGACGGGCATCACGCACAGCCCCAGCCCGTTCCGCAGAACCACGTCGGTCCTCCTCGCCTCAACGCGGTTCCGGATAGTGGCGCAGGGGCGAACGGCAGCAATAAAGACTGCAGCCACGCCAGTGAGGCATATCCCGGCATACCGAAGGGCAAGGAGCCGGTGGTTTATCCCTGGATGAAAAAGGTCCACGTTAGCACCGGTGAGTTATCGTCACAGTTAAATAGTAGAACCACTGAGAAACAACCATTTGAACATACGCAAACCCATTGAGGCAGCACTAGTAGCACCCCTTACAACAGCAATTTACGGCTATTGAGCAGCAGGGTCGGTAATTAAGGACCCTCGTAAATTTTATTGCCTGTGTTCGTCTGCCGGGGCCATGCGCCTTTGTTGCTTTTTAACCCAAACTACCTCCACGTACTGGACCCAAGCCAAACTGTAATATCCAACCCCGCTGTTTGGTTAATCATTTCTAAGCTTGATTTGTCCCTTGATGCGAGCGCTTGTACACATGGCATCACCAAATGCGAGGTCGTTCCCGCAACAGAAACGACACAGAAAATGGTTCAAACATCGCGACATGATAATACCCCCAAAAGAAAAGAATGGCAAAACGCCTTTATGGTACATTCTTTTAATGTGTGCAGTGGAGAATCGCGAGCATGGTTTGGATCGAACGCCATTAGTCTCACGTAACACCTGCTTGCTTGCATCTGTATTGCTTTTTCAGTCAGCGCCAGTTACAATGGAGTAGGAGTGCCCAAGAGGTCCCGCACTGCCTACACCCGCCAGCAGGCTCTCGAGCTCGAGAAAGAATTCCACTTCAACCGTTATCTGACCCGACGCAGGCGCGTGGAGATTGCTCACACTATGTGCCTGTCCGAGCGCCAGGTGAAGATCTGGTTCCAGAACCGGAGGATGAAGTGGAAGAAGGACCACAAGCTGCCCAACACCAAGATCCGCTCCTCCAGCTCGGCCTCGTCGTCGTCGTCGTCCGCGACCTCGGGAGCCCCAGTACAGCAAATCAAAACAGGCCAGCAGCTCGTCCCCACGCCGTGCGCCGCGAGCCTATAGTGCATGAGCCCCCCGCGAAAAGCTCCCCAATAAACCCAACATACAGACTGAGAATGACAAATAACACAAGTGGAATTTTGTGGACCGTTTCTTCAGTATGTTACACATGGTGTTATCCCCGTTCCTCCCCGTCTTGGCCAGCACTGGGCCGCTCCGCGTTCTCTCAAACCCTTCGCCCTCACAGTCCATCCCCATGTCTCCGTCTGGTCGCTCCCCTCTGCATATAAGCTTGAAAATTCACCTCTAATTGCCGAGATGGCAACTGAAATGTATATGTATTTGTTTATAATTATGAGAGAAGGATAACGCACATTCAGACGTATAGGACCTGGATCATAATGTATCATTACATGCAGTGAAAAAAGGAAAATGTATGGGGTGAGAGTAAGTGGGAAGTCATTTTTTCTATGTCCTTTATGATTTTTTTAATTATAATATTATTGCTCATGGAAAGTTCTAATATACTTGAAAGATATTTAGAGATCGAAACTCTATAGGTGCCCTTCAGAAAAGCAGATACGTGTTTTTGTTTGGGGCATCATTCAGAGTAACACAATGTAGTTTGTGTGTATGAATGGGTATACTGTTGAATGTAGTCCAGGTGACTTTCACTTCTAATGTACATAGACAAATCATAGCAATGGCACAATAAGGAAACACATTTCGTCAAGTAGAAATATGTCTGTTCGTGTTGTAGGTTGTAAATTTGATTTGTGATAGTGCGTCTTTATGGTGTTGTGTTCTTAACTGTGAATATTTGTGTGTTGTCTAAAAAATGGACGTTGTAATGTAGGCTAGTGTAGGTGTTCTTGTGAAATAAATATGTACTTCAATATGATTGATATATGACTTTGGATATTATGGTGTAGATATATGTAACATGTTGACTTTCGAGTTCAGCAATGAATGCTATAGCGGTCGTGCGTAAAACCCGCAATTACGCCTGACCAGAAGAGGTTCATTTATGTTTCCAGTATGTCGAGGTTAAACATGATTAGCACTTGTACATTTTTTAATTTCATGATGTTTTTTTGCCATAAAAGTAAATTGATTAAAAATCTGTATTGTAATGTATTTGAATATGCTGGGAAATATTGTGAAATTCCGTGCGTAACGGTCCAATTGTGCGCCAGGATTATGCAGATTTCAATGCGTCACGCCTTTAAATAATTTTGGAAAAGTCTGCTAACTGAGTTTGACTCAGTGGAAATCCACTTGGGAGCTGCTGCATTTCCAAATATCTGTAATCGGGGGTGATGAAAAGGCGTGCAATGCTGGGCCTCTCCTTCACTTTCTCAGATGCACTATGCAGTCTATGCAGTTAGATTGCCACACAATACTTTGTGGATAAAGGTATACTGGCGTTTAGCATCTTCGGTGTAACATTTGTTTTAAACATTTATATAACGTTGTGCTGCGCCCTGTGTAAATTACATAGGCTGGGCAGACAGGCCTAACTTAATTTGACTCCGACACATCTTTGAATGCTCAATTGACTTTACTGCCCTATCTGTACAATATATATCCTTTCTTATGCCCATAAATGTCATGTGCCTTTTTATAGATGAAGCTGATTTGTGGTGTAGTGTGTGTACATGCCGATATAAGCTTCTGGCTTTAAGTATTAGCCTGTGCGCCAGCGAGGGGGTAATACGCTAAAACCCCAAATATGTTCCGTACATTTGGCCATACACATGTTTTCGCATGCATTTTAGGAGGAGATCTCAAAAGCTCGAACCTCGGTGCACCAGCAGTGTGTAAGGGTTGGTCACTACCTGCTGCAGCCAAACAATAGAGAGTTCACCCAGAGGACATGGCAGGATCTAGCCAATCACCGACCCGGAGCACTTCGCTTGACCCCTGACCTTACGACACACACAATGTTCAGACCATACATCAGTGTTAGGACCTCCGTGGCTTTTCTTCTTCTCATTTTTATATTATTTGCCCAGAGACAACGCGGAAACAAAAACGATGTGTAGCTGCGAATCTGTGCCCCTAATTCAAGTGTTCTCTGAGATGCAATCATCTGCTATTCGTCACAGAGACACCTCTGTCAGGCGGAGTGTGCAAACGGCAAATAAGAGAAGAAACACGTTGGCAGTCATGTACACAAAGTAGAAACTCTTTCTGTTTAAGTTTGTATATGTCAGACCGTCATGGTTCCGCGGCGGCGGCGTATAAGAGCTTGTGAGATCTCTTATACTCCTAATGATAATACGCTCATAATAAAGCCTTATAAGTATATGTCTACAGGCTACATTGACATGCAAAGGCTGGTTTAATTTATACTTTGTTGCACTTTTTGTCTTGCACCGAAGATGGCATAGAGTTGTGAGCTTGTGGATCTGTTTTTTTCGGTACAGGCGTGCACCAATAATATAATTATGAATTAAGTCTGGCCGTTTATGTGAAATCCACAGTTACACATCCACATCTGTACCAATGCTTCAAAACTACTTTGCTCCTTACCTTCCTATATAGCAAGTTTGCCTGTCAATTATTAGTGATGGTATTGTGATGGTATAGTTTCACACATCTCTTATGCTCCCATAATGATAATTAGCTCATAATAAACCCTTATAAGTATATGTCTACAGGCTACATTGACATGCAGGTAAAAGGCTGATTTAATTCATACTTTGTTGCACTTATTGTTTTGCCTCAAAGACGGCATAGAGTCGTGAGCTTGTAGATCTGTTCTTTTAGCTACAGGCGTGCAACTATAATATAATTATTAATTAAGTCTGGCGGTTAGGCGAAATCCATGCAGTTATATCTGTATGTACCAGTGGTTCAAAACTACTTACTTTACTTTGCTCCTTGCTATAGCTTGCCTGTCAATTATTGTGATGGTATTGTGTTGTGATGTTGGTCACATACAGTATATGTTGATATTGTAGATATATATATATATATATATATATATATATATATATATATATATATATATATATATATATATATATATATATATATATATATATATATATATATATATATATATATATATATATATATATATATATATATATATATATCAAATGGAACATAAGTTACTCGACTTCAGACTTCTTTGTCATAATTATTACAAGTCTACTTGCCCCTTCAGGTGGAGTACAGAAGATGGCGTTAGATTGGCACAGGTTTTACTGTGGCCTCTCGAGATGTCGAGCTGCTTAAATTACACATTTCAACTCATTTGATGCACGAATAGAGGTCACTTCCAGTGTTCTGAAATTTTAATTTGCTCATCCACGTGACTTGTTGAATAATGAATGCCCTCGGGTCAGAAATAGATATGAAAATCTGCCGTACTATATTTTTTCATTTGAAGTGAGCCTCAGCTGGGTGCATATCTCTCGTCTACATTTATATGTCCTGTTCTGTCCGTCTGTTTCCCTGTGGACAACGAGCTTGCTATACTTGTGAGTAGATTTGGGTTGTTGTTTTTACTCACTCTGTGGGGATTTCGAAATGCTATATATAAGAATATTCACTTGTGTTGCTGTAAACGTTTAGTGGTGCAGTTTGGACCTTGTGCGCATTAGGCAGATTACTCTCATCAAGCAAGCGGGTGATTAATTTAGAAGTGGACTCGTATATGCTCACAGGGCTTACCTCGATATGCATAAGATTCATGCAGCCGTCATGGGTTTTGCAGTTATAGGCCATGTACTTGAGCCAGATTATTCAAAAGTGTAACACGGGCTGGAGGACCATGGGGGTCATTATGCATGCTTCATATTTCAATATTCAAGTGACAATAACTTCAAGCTATTTCTATATGTGTAATGTTAGAGGACTACTATTCTTCGTCGCATTAACAAAGGGCGTTAAAAGTTTTTTCATAGGTCATCACTTGTAGATGCATGGGCGCAACAAACAGTCAATAACAAACTGCAGTCCTTATATTGCAACATTTTGACTACGAATGTTAGTTTGCGCTTAATGCAGAACTTATATAGGCTATATTGATTTGAACACGCCGGAAATCAAGTATTAGGCCATTGCAGACAGAAATGAATGCTCAGTCACGAGTTTTGTCCAAAAGGCATACATTCAATGCGTAAATACAACATATTTACATAAAACATAGTTAAAAGTGAATTGATAACCCATCGAGTAATACAAGCAATATAATATAAAATGGATACCCTCCATGTTGGAAATGAACGATAAAAAAATACATAAGACAATATTCAACTTGTTAGTTAAAGTGGATAGCTGAGCTAAGAGATTCGGATTTATTACAAGTGAGGGCAAATGCATTAAAACTAGCTTAACAAATGCAAATAGTTGTTCTTTGGTTGAGAAAGCCCTGTATTGAAAGTGCACACAAAAGACAACTGAGAACCAGGTTAAACATTAACCGCTGATAAGCTATACATGCCAGGATTCATCTTATTATCATCTATCATTGTCATTGTTGTTTATTATTACAATACTGTTATTATATTATATTAAGCCTAGCCTATGACATAGGCATTTGTGTCAGTTTTGCACTTACCTCAAAAAATAAACAAGACTATCAACAGTTAAAGGAAATGATAGTTTAACATCACAATTCAACGTCAGTGCTTTATTAAAACCACTACCCATAAATAACCATCCACAAAATTCACCTCAAACGCCGACTTAGGTTTCCCAATGGTGTGCCTCATTCATAAGAATGGGTTAGTCAGCGTTCGTATGGCGTTGAATTTCGCATTAGCCTTGATGTTGGCCGGGGTAAACCCTCGAGAAAGACTTATCTTCGGGCTGAGTGTATCGGTAACCCAAGTCTGCCAGTTAAGAGCTTCGAATGTCAACATTGCGGGGAGATATGTGTAGTCGTCTGGCTAACATCCAAAGGCGGAGCGGCGAGGAGAGGTCTGCGCCTTTAACAACTCTTTGTTGTCAGCGATTAAAGGCGCCTTGATTTGTGCAACTACAGCTTCTGCTGAAAGTAACGTCTGAGAAATGAGACATACTGCTGTTGGTGCAATAGCAATTAAAAAGGGGTGCAACAAAACGTCGGTTACAAGAAATTAACGTGCAGGCCTCGGAGGTTTCCATCTTCTCCTTGTTTTTAGACCTCAAATAATTTCACACTCGACTCTCTTTGCCTCTGCCCGGGTCAGGGAAAAGTTCAGGTGCGGTGTGGAGAGGCAGCGTGGGAGTAGAGTGTCTGTTTTCTATCTCTAGTCAGCTCCAGCCATGAAAGTTCTCCAGCGTTGTCTTGCTCGTAGAGACGACCCCAGTGAACTCGTGCTGCACAGACCAAAAAACAATAACATAGCAAGCAAGCAACACAATAAACAACTACAATAAGTTATTAAAACATTACAAACCAAACAAACATAAACGGTGATAGCACAATAATTTAGCCGAGTGGTCATGTAAATGTGAAATTAAATATTTTCACTAATTTTAGTAAAACTCCACGTCCTAGCTCCTGTCCTTATTTTCCAGATAAGGAAGATGGTCTGCCTCTGCTTTAGGGCTTCAAAAGTTTACCGCTCAAGTTGTAGTTTGAGAAGACAATGTGTGGGAGTGGGGTGATGCTGTCCATGTCCGCTCCGAGTGATTAATAGTTTAGCTGGGGTTTTCCACGCCCGCTGCTCGGTGTTGACGGAAAAAAAGCGCCAAACGGTGCAGAGAGAAGAGAAGCTCTTCCGGCCCAAGAGAGGCCCACATTATATCCCCCATAACGGCACAATTACGCACGATAGTATGTGATTTAGTAAAAAATCAGTGGGGTATGGGCACTGACTGGGCTGTCCGTTCATTAGATTTTTGGTCTGGGTAGAAGTGACGTTACTTATATACTTCCAACCAACGGTCTGATATTTTCTCCTCCCCATACTAACATTTCAACATTCACCCTCCTGTGTGCGCAAACCTATAATTTCCAGCATCAGTCAACTGCTCATAGGAAGCAGTGCACGTAAGCGCTGGCAGAGTGAACAGGGGGTCCATGTAGCGATCAGTGGGGTCGAGGACCCACACTTTGGTTTTCTCATCTCTACTTTCCGCCTACTGCTGATTGACATACAAGCACTCTTCTGCTGCCACCGGGACGGCACACCTTGCCTTAGCGTTAGGAGAGGTAATTATGTGACATTTGATTTGTATTTGGCCGCCAGCATGCAGGTTGCTGCTGATGGAAGACGTGGACGGACCGTGCATGGTACTACTGGGACGCCTCACACACACAGAAGCTTATATGGGGTATAGAGGGCGGGGGGCGACATTGAGTCCGCTACGCACACGCCCCGCAGCCTTGACTGTGCAGTAAATCTCACAGGAAAATAGAAGATGTCACCTTTAAGGAGTGTTGAATAATCATTACAAGGGTGTTTTGGAGGAAAGCCCCTCTCTGGCTCGCATGGTGCGAGTCCTCGCACTGGAGTGCTATAAGCATCCTGTCCTTATAACGTATTCTGGTCTGAAAACTGTATAGCTCCCACTTGAAACTCAGCACAATAGCTGCTACAAGCAGGATTAGCGCTAACGCTCACTCAGCGCTAATGGGCACCAAATATATGGCACTTTAAAGCCTTGACGGAACAGCCCTCTCATCTGAATTGGTGACATGTGGAAAAGCTGCTGCTCTGCGAGAGACCTGCTCCTCTGCCAGATACATTGTAGTGTCATGTACCCCTCTTTTTTCTCCCTCAAACACCGATCCGTTTCTCCTCGGGGGCAACGACTGCCTCCATTAATGATTCACGGGCTCAAATAAAAGGGATTTAAGTTGACGTTGCGTCACGTGAGCGCGGCGCATAATACGGCGCGCGGTGTTATGGCACGGGGAAGAAAACCGGAGCCCCGGTCTAGCCATATGATGCTGATTATATGCGCGTTACCCCCACTTTCCGTGAGGGGAGTCCGGGCTTTGTAGTTTTTTTTATCGAGGGAAAGAAACAGAAAGAAAGCGAGAAAGCCAGACGGATCGAGAGACAGATCGCGCGCGCGAGGATCGCGGCTTTGTGGATGGTATTATATTGCTGTCACGGACGGATATGTTTTTCCACGCGGACAGAGTCAGAGTCCGTGCATTGGGAGGATGGATTTTATTTTGAGGTATTTCCGTCGATTGTTCATTACTGTCGTGAGTTATTGCCACGCGAGGCAGAGGTCAGTAGAAAAGGAGTTGCAGCGCTGTATAGCCGGCTGGAAAATTGAACTGGAATAGGCGGCTATTAATATTCACCTGCATCTGGAGATATGTCGATTATCCAAATTGCAATATAGCTCCTTAAGTGAATCAATTGAAACATAAATTGCCACATGAGCGTGGCCAGTTGAGGATTTGGCTCCATGGATATGGCATGCAATTGCTTAATTTTGTGCTTCCAGAAAGCCTGGCTACAAATTTAAATAAACACTTAAATCATTTCGAAAATTATGCCAACGGGGGCTGCGCAGATTAATATATAGGCTAGGCCTGTTTTTGATCCCGTCCCTTGCAGGTGGTCAACCCCATAGCTGAGACACTGAGCTAGTGCTTGGCCTATATAACCGTTTGTAAATAAACGCGGCCATTTAAATCTCGGCTGCTATATAACAAAAAACCCAAACAGAGGCAGGTGAAAGCAGCCACGCCGTCCCGTTCCAAAGTGTAATACATTTCCAATAAAAATGCATCAGTTTGTGGCTTTACATGGGGTTTGTGGGTATAATGATAAATCAAGTTGAGCTACATAAAAAAGTAAGAGAAAGCAGTGGGGTTGTGCCTCTCCGCCAGGGAAACGAGAATATAATGGAAGACGGAGTGCCATCTAGGACCGCGCGGCCGCGCTGAGGTCACGGCGCTCGTGTGTGATTTATGGGCACGGGGACTTAGGGAAGCCGTTGCGCGAGAGCTAATGACTATTCGATCCATTTCCAGTGGTGGAGAAAATACACAGGGAACAACAGACTAGAGCAACACAAATCGTGTCTTTTTTTAATAAGACCATTGTATTAATTGTGCATATTTGTGTTTAAGTGCATTTATAAGCTGGCAATTTCTATTTTTATATGCCTACAATGTGCATTAGTGAATTTCATTATTTTTTGCATAGTAGGAGTTGTATGCATTTCATTTTTTAAAATCTAGGCTATGTGATACGAATCAGGGTTTTAGAAATACATTTTACGCACATAAGCATATTATTGCATAGTAAGATGCAGGCTATACAGGCCACCAGTCTAATTTTCCGATTTAAAATGTCGCTTAAATAATTGACTTCAAGCTTCGTTCATCGAATTTGACTGGAACTGTATTTCTATAGCCTTACATTTTGCATTTTCCGTTAAACATGACGCACGCATAATAATTGATAGCCTTGACATTAGTGATCTGTTTTATAGGGTCAGTGCATTGGGCGCCTAGTTTCGACATGCAAATAACGACATAATACGATAGCCAGCATGGGAATGAATGATCAAAAAACATTATAATAATACTAATGATAATAATACTACTTTGGGTTTTTTTTTCCAGTGAATATTGAAATCCATGCTTCTATTGTTCATTGCAGGATTACATCCAAGTGATTCCGGGGGATTACACCGTCGTGGAGACACCCTTGTCCGGCTTCGGTGAGTCCATATATCTTTATTGATTTGTGTTATGAATGCCTGATGGTCATATCCTTATTCAATTTCTAATAAGTACCACGGCGCGTCCTGCAAAGCATCCAGGAGCGTGCAAGGGGACGAGTACTAAGCCCTATGGCTTGTACATTTCCTCGAAGCAGCGATATGAAGGGCCCGAGAGCAATAATTCGTTCTCATCCACTTGTCTTTGTAGTGTAATTTGTCACTATAAAAGTGACGAGGGGAATCGCACCTCTTGGAGCTGTGCCTTACTGCTTTCAAAAACCACTTTCCTTGAAAACCATCTGCCCGGGCCCACGCCATGGCTTATGCTGTGCTGGAGTTTTCAACTGGATTTTATTTTCTATTTCACATTACAGATGCAGATTTTCTCCGCTTTTTGCATTGTGTTGCATGGGGCCTTATTTGCGCGTCCACCAACACACTGACATTTTAACCCTGTGGCCAGTGCCAAATTAAAGAGAATGCCGAATCAGCATTTTACCTAAACAAAGGAGTAAATAATTAAACAAAGCTTCTACTGATTTTTCTTTTTTGGGGGGCAGAGAAAGAAAAGCCACGTTGGCTAAAAAAAGATGAAAAGGAGAAAAAAAATCCTCATGCGTTGGATTTCTGTCCCACTCACCATCCTACGCCGGCCGTGCGTTCTCTACCATTTTAATAGGGCCGCTGGATCTGCGCTCCAGCGCCTCAAACGAGAGAGGCTGCTCTGGACGTATTTACAGCCTGGAGATGCGAAAGGACATAAATCTCTTTTTTCCCCCTCTCCCTCCTCTGGCTGCAAAAAAGACACCATTATAACATGCTGAGGGATTCCCCCTGCTCTCGGCTCTCATCTCCTCTGTTTCTCACTGCGTGTCCTCTGCTTGCCTTTTGGTGATGAAACTTATTTCCATTTTTCTCGCCCAGCTCCTGGTTGGGGGTCTCTTTTCCCTTCGTTTTTACTTCGAACAAGACTTTGATCCACCGCTTGGCCACGCTCGAAAATATTGTAGTTGATTATTATTGTTATTATTTGACCATTCAATAGCCTTCCTCTATGGCAGCAGGCCGTGCGCGACCAGCGCGTCCACTGACAACGAAGCAAGACTGCATCGGTAGATTTGGCTTTGGAACGAATAAGTGACCCGATCCTATAGGATTGATACCCCAAAATGCAAAAAAAGAGTCTCGGTTAATAATTAAGCCGTGCATATAGAAGCCCTTTATGTTCCGAGGGAATGGAAATGCCTTGTTGTTTTCGGCTGCTTGCCCCTTTCTTATATACAGGCTATATTGCAAGCCCATTCAACAAAACATAGTCTCACAGCATAGTACCTAAATAAAAAAACATGCTTCAAAGCGTGTTTTGGGTGGGCGTCTAAAGTCTATAGTATTTATAATGATATATATTTCCACCTCATACATAAGCATACTACCTCATACCGTAGGGGGAGGAGAGGCAGCCCTCTTGATTTGAACTGGCTTTCCAAGGCGCTGCTTCATTTGCATAATTTTTCTTGTCTATGGTGACGCTATGTTTCGGGGGAGTTGTGTGTCTGCATGGTACTTGGTGAACGAACACATAGTCCAGCATAGCCCTGGCTACGTTTAATATTGGTATGAAGCCTGGGCATTTGGCTCTATAGCATGTGATAAGTTCAATCGCGAGGGCAAGATAGCGCTTATCTCGCTGACCTGACTGCTCACGCCTGCTTTCGTAATCTTGGTTTACCCATCCACGTCGAATAGGAAAGGAAAAAAGAGAAAAAGAAAGAAAAAAGTGGGGGGATTTCGTTTCTTCTTGTGCACACACAGAGAGCCCCTCGGCTCTTCCTTTTTTGTTGTGGCTGCTAATGCCGGGCGTGGGGCTGTAGAGGCGCAGTCCACCACGCTACTGCTGCTGCTGCTGCTCGGGCTCTGCTCTGCGCCCTGCCTAAACTTTTCTCTGGATTACCGCTTTGATCGATTTCGTCGCTGAATGAGAAAATATTGCGTCGTGCTTTGTATTCGTCGTCAGAGGATAAGGTAAGCAGGCCAGAAATAGGCTCTCCCTCGGTTGTAAATGGCGGAGTTTGTGTGTCGTGCGGTGATTTATCACCGTATGACTTACATCTCGGTTCAGGAAGAGTTCACACACAGTCAAGGCAGCAGAGCTGGGGGGCTGAGCAGAAAGAGCTCGAGTCTGTCTTGCTTCTCTCTCTCTCTCCCCATGCCATTTATTGCTATCGCATTATTTCTGTTGGAAATACACCAACGATCGTTTTTTTCTGAAATGTATTCCAGAGCATCCTTTGAATATAGCAGATGTATAGTGAAGAGATCCTCTTTCAGCCTGTGGTGTAGCATGTGTTGAAGGTATAACTTTAGTGAGTCTGATTTTGTACAGATTCGCCTGTATCGTAATTCATATGCTGCACAAAAGCAGAGCTGTTCAACCTGGCTGTTTTCTTCCCCCTGTTCATTTTATTTTGATTTCATTCTTTGGTATTCACGAGTCAATTAACGAACCATTTATGTTAACTTTAAGATACATTTTACAGTAAACACTCTTTGTTTATCCACGAAGTAATAGCAATAGTATAACAGTTTCTATGTATATCTATTTTTCACGTGCAAGTCGACCTGAAATGCACAAATTTATCTTTATCACAAAATAGTTTTACATTGTATGTCTTTTATGATGCACTGTTCTTGCTTATATATGCTATGTGCAAAGCGGCAATGCTATTTGGGATTTTTTTTTTTTTACTTTCACTGCATGCTATTGTTAATAATTAGAATAATAAAAGCTTAATAACAATAAGCCCAGTATTTATATTTATATTAATCTTAGTGGTAGCAGCATAGTCGTGTTGTTAGTAGCATAATTATTAATTTCATTATTTGTAAAATATTTAGGCTTTTTCACCTAACGAAAATAGTCATACTCACTCGTATAAGATTGGAAAACAAAAATAGGCCTGTAGCCAATATGCAGAACTGTCTGCATGTGTAAATACTATTGATGGTTTCCACAATAAGATTTCAGCGGATAACATCCCCGTGGTTACCTCCATATAGTGAATAATGGCAGTGGTTTAGTGGCAGGCTGGGCTGGGCTGCATGCAGGCAGGCTGTGCATTCCGGTAATTCTGTCCACTTCAACATGGGGCCTGGGTTGGCTGGCTGCTCACCGGGCCGTTCTTCTCGAGCGGGCCGTCCCGGCCCACTGACCCTCATACATCACCGCGACGGGCCGCCGCGCAGACACCACCGACAGCAGCCATTATTATGGGCCTGCGAGGGGGATAGGGAAAAAAAAGGTTCACGCCGTGGTCATGGTGGAGCTGCGCGGTGGATGCCCGGCCCGGTTTTTCAGGTTTCCTTGTGGCTCTTCTATTCGTCTTGTAGTAGCTACCAAGTAACACATGCAAAAAGAAAAAAAGGAAAGAAAAAGAAATGGGGAGAATGCGGTTGTTTATCCTTTGCACCAGGTGGCCGGGATATAGCAGACCGCAGCGAGGTCTATCCTGTTACTGATGGAAGCGTCTTTTGAGTAATTGTGAGAAACAAAAATAGGCCCAGTCTCGTCTTCAAGGAGATTAAGCGCACCAAGTGTTGTCCCTTGGCAAAAAGGCTAATAATTATGCCAGCCCTAATACAACAATGTGGTGTTGTTGTTTTCAATGTGCTATAGTATTGCAGTGCATTTTAGCTATATATGCTTTCTCTATTATTATTATTTTCCATATGTAATATATTCTGCATCGCACTTGCATTCTAAAAATAATAATAAACAAAAACAAAAATAGCAAACAATGGTTGGTCGGTGGGGCTAGAGACGATAAACATGCGCATTCAATGCATTTAGATATTGCTCTGGTTATGATCTTGAAGCAGGATATATGTTTGAAAACGTTTTTTTGTTTTGGGGTGCACAGATGGTAATGCAAGGTTAGTGCGTGTCTTTGTGCCCCGTGTAAAGCCATAAGGTAAACGGTAATAGTCTACTGAAGTGCTGGCCCTATCTTGCCTGCATAGTCTCTCGTGTCAGGCCTGTATTGAAAAGTAAGATGGATCGCCACCATTTCTCCTCCTCACTGTGCTTCTTGTAACCCTAGGTTCACGCGAGGAGGCCATTGGCGGAGAGGCGTCACGTGACCACGGGGTGCCAATGTTATTCTACAAGGGTGTCAAGACCCTGTCAGTTTCTGAAATAAATATTGGGAAACGGCGAGATGCAAAAGGCAACCTACTACGACAGCTCTGCAATTTACAGTGGCTACCCGTATCAAAGCGCAAATGGCTTCAGTTATGATGCCAATCAGGTCCAATATCCCCGGGCCTCTCATGTGGAAAGTGAGTACCATCGACCTGCCTGCTCCCTGCAGTCTCCTGACGGCTCCGTGGCCCTGCAGAAGCCGGGGGAGATGGCTGAGAGCTGCGACAGGAGCGCGGCTATTCAGGCGGCGCAGTCCACGGTTCATCCCGAAAGCAATCAACCGCAGGTGCCGGTGTCAGGCCCACCCCCCACTCCGCAGTCCCCCGGTGGTGCTCTCGGTCAGAACGCGAGCAACGGGCCCAACCACCAGCCCAGCAGTGCCAATAAGAATAACGGCTCCCCGACCTCCACGACGCGAAAGCACATCTTCCCCTGGATGAAGGAGTCCCGTCAGAACACCAAGCAAAAACCCACCAGTAGTTCCAGCTCAGGTATATACCTTTTCCTATATGGCCATGCTGCTGGTGGCGTGCGTGAACGCACGCACATGTACATGCACGCACTTGACATAAGCATGCACGCTCTGTTCTCTCTCACCCACTTTGCACTGACGGAATCAACACGCACGCCACGCATATATACGCACGCATGCTGCATACTGACACAACACAATGACCTTTCTTTTGTTTTTTAACCTTTATTTACCCAGCTTGTCCCACTGAGGTGCAATTCCTTTTTAAATTGAATTTATTTATTTTACAAGAGAGGATTGGTGGAGATGTTTGACACTATAGGGGAATTCCACCCATTTTCATTTTTTCTGAGTGGACAAATGTGAACCAAATGGACCCATGGGTCCATTTGGTTTCATTTGTACACTCGTAAAAAGGCCCAATAGAAAAATCACTAACATGGTGAAACACAACTTGATGACGTCATCAAGTTGCATTCCACCATGTTAATGATTTTTTCCCAGACCTCCATTTCTAAGAAACACAGATGGGGTGGACCTTTTTTATCATGTCCACAAAACAGCTCTAAGGTATATTAATAATATTTAGTGAAATGTTGAAAACGTGTGGATTTCCCCTTTAAGTCTCAAATTGTGTTTGAGACTAACTATAGGCTTATCTGTGGGTCTATATATACATGCCTCAGGACTCAATCCCACCATTTGCTGTCTCTCTGCCCTACATTTGACCTGCAGCTACAGTAAACAGCCATCGCCTCTGATGATCACACGATGTCCCCCCTGCAAGACAACAAACAAACATGCCCAAAACAGTTGTTTCAGTTTGTCCTCCTGTTTTGATAAGAGGAAAACTTCTTGGGTGGGGGTTGCATGGTGGTTGTTTACTGTGGAACCTTCTACGGTTCAACTATAGGCTACGAATCACATGGTCACATGGTCATCATCATCAGTGTATTTTTCCTCCCTTCAGTACAGGCATGGCGCAGTAGCGGTTTATAAAAACCTTTTATTGTTTATTTCAAGATCTCCATCCCCCCTAGGAACCCTGAGGGTCCCAGGACCCCACCTTGATCTGTGTGTGTGTGTGTGTGTGTGTGTGTGTGTGTGTGTGTGTGTGTGTGTGTGTGTGTGTGTGTGTGTGTGTGTGTGTGTGTGTGTGTGTGTGTGTGTGTGTGTGTGTGTGCGCGCGCGCGTCTTTCCCTGAGACAGCTATGGCATGTTTTTGTTGTTGTTTTTTTGTTTTTTGCAACGTAGCTACTTTGCCATGACAGTTGAAAATGGAAAGCAACGAGGCGCCATTCTGGCACTCTCTGCGTGAGGCCATAGAAACTCATTATTCACGATGATCATAGCAGTTACGGAAGAGATATTTATTAGGTATTGTAAATGATATTAGATACTATCATACTGTAGGAGAGCCATTAACGCATTTCTCACAATATATGATTGAATAGGTTGTCTATACGCATTTTACGCAAGGGGCTGTGCCTTTTTACGCAGTCTCCAGCTCCAGTTTTTTAATGGCATTCAGTTATATGGATAATCACATTAATTGACACGATCATCAGTAATTGTCCTTGTACAAAGTCCGCTATATTCCCGGTGTTGCAGGGGCTCCCTTTCCATCTCTGAAACAAGCTAATGGGTTACGTTATGTCATGCTGTATTTGGTTCGCGCTGGGTTCAGACGACCGGTAGTAAAATTTATTAGGTGCTGGCAGCCTGCCACGCGTGGTAAGCAGACCCACACACACCTTTGCTGTACTGCAGCCAATCCCCAGCCTCCCTGGAAGGTGAGACTTATTGGTGGGGGCAAAAGAGAGCGGGCTTTACGCACCCCTAGGAATACATAATGCCTGTGTTTGCATTACGCGTGCGACTACTGGGAGAGATGAGGGTCAATCAAAACGCTTTAGCAGAAATATTTTAGGGTCGCCATGTTCTCGGGTCGGTTATTGACCTACTACAACGCGATTACGAGTTTTCTTTTCCATTCTGTCATTTGCCGCAACGCGTGGAGCACTTTATATGCATTGATTGTTAATTGCCTTATGGCAACCCGTTGATATACCCTCTGTGCAGTGCACACTGCAATAGGAAGAAACAGAATGAGAAAATAGAGAAATAATGAGAAAGTTGTATTTGTATAGCTGAGGGTGGCATATTTATTGCAGTGAAACCATGCTTTCAGCCATTCAGCCACCCCTCTGCCATTTTCCTGCTATACTGATGGGAAGATTAGCCATCAGATATTATGTGCATTGTCACACTACTCCCCTTAACCCCTTCTGGTTTCCCTTTTCCTGTCTTTCTCGTCTCACACTGCATTTTTGGGTCTCTTGGTCTCCCCCTTCCCTTCCTTATGTGTGTAGACATTAATGGATTACCAATTGACCGTGTATGGCATGAGTAACTAGTTACTAGTAAGCAGTTACTCTTTTTTTTTTAATCGCACATATTTAATGTTACTTTTTTGTTTGGTTGGCTGTTGGCGAGCGAAAGATATTACTGCTTTATCTGATAGCCCTGTTATTACTTATTGGTGAAAATTCGTCTCAATATTATTATTCACAACAATTGAATTCAGTTATAAAAGAGGCTGAGGAACCAGATTGTGTTGTACATATTTTTTGTGTGTGACGGGAAAAAAATAATATGTAATATATTACTCTTAAATCCAAGTAATAAGTAATATATTATTAAAGAGTAATAAGTAACATATTACTCTTAACTCAGCAGTTCCCAAAGTGGGGGTGCGGGGACCCCCGTGAGTTCTTGAGGGAGTTAAATGAACCTAATGTACCCTTAGGGGTCTGTAACTCTGAGAGTGTACCAACTCGACCCAATCAAACGGGTCCGTTTGGTTCCATTTGTATATGCCTGCACTCTCAGAGTTAAATCAACATAGATTTTACAATAAAAACCGGGGTCCTATGCAAGGAAAGAAAGGGCATTAGATGGAGGTCCATAGACTAATGTGTGTCAAGCTGGGGGATCTTGAAATGAAACGGATTTAGAGTCACTGTCCAATTTGGGGCTCCTTGAAATGAAAATGTTTGGGAACCATTGCCATATAGGTATATATTGGCCTATACTGCTAATTGACACCGTGTCCCTCTCCTCCTGACAGTGGAGAGCTGCCCCGGAGACAAGAGTCCGCCTGGGTCGGCGGCGTCCAAGCGGGCCCGGACGGCTTACACCAGCGCGCAGCTCGTCGAACTGGAGAAGGAGTTCCATTTTAACCGCTACCTCTGCCGGCCACGGAGGGTCGAGATGGCGAACCTCCTCAACCTGACCGAGAGGCAGATTAAAATCTGGTTCCAGAACCGCAGGATGAAGTACAAGAAAGATCAAAAGGGCGTGGGCATGATGCCTTCTCCTGGGGGACAGTCTCCACGGAGTCCCGTGGGTCCAGCCTCCGGTGGCGGTGGTGGCGGCGGAGGATACCTCAACTCTATGCATTCTCTTGTAAACAGTGTCCCTTATGAATCACAGTCGCCGACGTCTTACAACAAACCCCATCAAAACGCATACGGCATGGCCACGTCATATCCCCCTCCCCTGAACAGCTCCCTCAACAACTGCCCGCCCTCCCAGAAGAGGTACCCTGGGACCGACTCGGCCACGCCCGAGTATGACGCGCATCCTCTCCAGGGCAATGGCAACTATGGGCCGCACATGCAGGGCAGCCCCGTGTATGTCGGCGGAGGCTACATCGATTCTATGCCCAACTCCGGGGCCTCCGTTTTCGGTCTGACCCATCTCCCGCACCCGCCGTCCACAAACATGGACTACAATGGAGCAATCACAATGGGCAACAGCCACCACCACGGAGTGTGTGATCCGAACCCGACGTACACAGACCTTACGCCGCACTATTCTCAGGGAAGAATTCAGGAAGCGCCCAAATTGACGCATCTGTAGCGGTGGTGCAGCCCGGATCACTCCGCCCATTGTCTTACATCTCCACTCCAGTCCCATTATCGCTTTGTTTCTGCGCCTTCTTAAATGGCTTCCTCTTTTTTCTCTCTCTGCTGTTTTTTTCCTCCATGTTTTCTATAGGTTTTGGTGTGTGTGTGACGTAGCGTAGGAAAAATAATCACTCTTGCTTGAATTTTTTCTCTATTTGCTCGTGTCATTGTCCCACAAAGACCTTTATCTGGGCTCAGACGCCAAGCGCGAGGAGGAGGGGGCGGGGTGGGTGGGCACAATATTATGCATAGACCTATTTAATCTTTATTTTTCTTCCCCTTCTTTTACTTCTTCCTTTTCTCTCGTTTAAAATCGAAAATCAAACAGGGTATTATGAACAAATATTATGGTATTATTTTTCAATGTGAATTTGTTGGTCTTTTTTATTTATCCACATTTGAAGAATTGTGTGTTATTTTTTTTCAATTTGCATTTTGTTGCACTTCATGTGAATGGATCCTCAAAGAACCACAAGCCGGGATTACATGAGGAGATACGTTTTTTATGTTTTTGCAGAAAAGGAGGGTCTCTTTCTTTAGATGCTGAAACACACGACCTCCCCCCTGCCCCTGCTTGTGTTGTTATTCTGTTGGACTTTTCTGATGTTATTTATTTCGTTCTATATATGTAAAAGATGAAAAAAAAAATCCCTTTAGTATTATTTGACATCCCCGCTAGCTCGCTTCGTGCATCATGCGGGGTGAAGGTTGATGGAATATAGGCCCGTTCCAGCCCGTATACCTATAGTCTGCTATCGGCTCCTCGGCAGGGACACTGCTAGACGTTGCTGTTTGCGGCTTCTGTTTCTTTATTTTTCTTATTCGTCGTATTCTCATTCGAGGAGGAGGTGATTTGTTTTCCCAACGAATGTAAAAATCAATCAGTCATGCAATAAGGGTGGAAAGAAGGACACACGTTTCGTAATTTCCTTTTATTTTGAAGAAAAACAAAAACAGCTATTTTTTTGTTTGTTTCTTTTTTCAATGTCATACATTCCATGCTGCTCCACTCCAGTTGGAAGAAATGAATAAATGAATTGAAATATAATTATAGTTCACCCTCCCAGCTTTAATTTGACGCACCCATATAATACATCAAAGAGAAATAAATCAAACAAAAATTACAGTCTCGATAAAAAAAAATATATACATATTCCAGTAGCTACCTCTTACTATCCAATACGCACTATTTCAGATAGGCTGTCTATAAACGCATATCATAAAAAACATAGGCTATTTAATTGCAATTTAGCATTGCTATTGTTCTTTATTGCACACATATGATAGGCCAAACATTGCTATATACAGTTCCTCATGCAAGAAAATATACAATATACATTTCCACAATGTTCATGAAGAAAAAAACATATGAGATGCCATTGAATAACAAGCTGCTTGCTGTGTATCCTCGCCTTTCGACCGCCTGAAAACACTCGAGTGGGTCTCCTTCCTGCCTCTCATCCGCGTATAGGCACATCCATAATAATAAAAATGTCACAGGGGCCTTCTGGTGGATCTGCAAGAAGACAACAAGCTAAATGAGAAATCGTTCGAAAAATAATTATCTGATATATCCCAGTCAGTCAAATTCACTCCCGGCGCATTCCATGCAGGAATGTAGGGCTATGGCAATCATAACGGGCTTATTTGCAGGTTCATGATCCTATTTGCGCATCTGGCAGCTTAAAAGCAATGAACGTGAATGCTTCGATTGTGAAAACGAAATACAAAACAATGCCCTATAATGCACAATCACGCCAGGACGGCAAACAGTACAGGTATATGTTTTCCCATGTTTCTAGGCTGCTTTTTGCGAAACAAAGCGCATGCATGGCTGGCTGAGAAGAAAGGTGGCACACCTCTTTAATTGCACTTTTTTAAAAATTTCAAAATGCGTACATTTATTTCCAATTTGCATGGCATAAATAACATCTCATTATTGAACCCAGTCCCATCCCCCCGCAAAAATAGGCCGTGGGAGTATAAGCTATATATATGACTCAATGTGTTTGCTTTGTTCTATCAGGGCGCATTTCACGTTGTTAAAAACACCATGTCTTTTTTTGCTAATGTTATCTTCTATCTATCTCCTCCTCTTTATCGCTGTACATCAGGCCGAGTGAAACATCTGATCGTGTTTGCCGGTTATATTATCTTTAAGTGATAGCAGTATTATTTGATAACACTGGGCGCTGCAAACCGTGTGTATCGTTTTCATCTGAATATGATTGATATTACAGGGCATGGACATTACTAGCCCTGACATATGGCTAGCAGGGGAACCTAGAACAATTGAACCATGGTGTGGTGTGGCTGTGTAGAAAGGCTCGTGTGTAGACTACTGGGCAATTCTGGATCCAAAAACACGCGTGCGTGCGTGCGCGCGCGCCACCCACCCACGCATGCACACACACACACACACACACACACACACACACACACACACACACACACACACACACACACACACACACACACACACACACACACACACACACACACACACACACACACACACACACACAGTGCATGGGAGACACTGATTTGACCCATATGTGGCATACTGCAGGTAGCACATAAATGTAACGTTTTTAGCCGAAATAGAAAGCTTATTATTTTCTTCATTGGATTTCCATCCGTGGGAAAGTGCTCTTAAATCAATCCTCCTGTAAAGACAAGTGGACAGGCTGGGCTCCACACAGAATACTGCCACCCACTCCATTCCTTGCACACAAAGCCTGTGCATAATTCCAAAAAGCCATCCATCTTTCACCCCCCCTGTGCAGCCCTGTCCTATACTGCACACTCACCTAAAAATGTGTATGTTTATCAAAACGAAAATAATTGTGTGGCATAAAAAGCTCAAATGCAGGGACCATGATGAGGAAAAATAAACGATGGAATATGCGCCAGTCGGCCCCTCTACTCACCGTTTGCGCAATTTTCGCTCTCTCGTTAAGGAAATCGCCCTCTCTTCTTATTTATCTTTTTTAAAAAACACGTCCCTCCAGCGACAGCCCGGCTACGACTCATGCGAACAGAAACTGGCCATAATCTGAGTGACCAGTGTTTCTCTCTACTTCCTGGCTGCATTTGATCCGGGGGAGAGTTAGAAGCCTTAAATGTGTTCTGAGGGCACCGAGCTGTCAGACCTTTTGGCGAGTAAGATTGATCGCGCGCAGGCTTCCAGCACTCTTTGTTTGGTGTATAAGCAATAAACTGAGCGAGGCCTACCACTTCTCTCTTCCACCACTCTCTCACTCACTATTCCAGTTTTTTATGGGGGGTGAAAATACAACATGCACACGCTGCACTCATGGCTTGACGAAAAACATCCCAAATGTGGCTTTCACAGATTATTCTGGAAGCCAAATGAAACCAAACACTGTGGGGAAGACCCAGTCAATAGGCATTTCCATGATCTGGCGTTAGAACTCCTCTAGATTCGTTGCAAATGACCAATTCTAATGACAGGAGTGTTTGTTTAATTGCAATGCACTTGTTTTTACATTGAAAATACCTGTACAATGACTAAATCAGCATATTTTTGTCATCAATCGCGAATAGCCTATAGCTTCTGCTGTTGCCTGCCTAAACAAAAAAAATCGTTGGATTAACCATATTGAGATAATTGGGGTGATTATTTTTTGTGTGGGGTGAATGTTGCTGTTGCAGGAGTCTTTGATTCTCTGAAAATATAATGGTTTAATTGCGGCTTGGAACAAATAATTGTGGGAAGGTGAATCGTGCACATGTGCAGCGTTTGTGTTGTGCTGATGTGTTCTCTCTACCTCGTGTGTGTGTGTGTGTGTGTGTGTGTGTGTGTGTGTGTGTGTGTGTGTGTGTGTGTGTGTGTGTGTGTGTGTGTGTGTGTGTGTGTGTGTGTGTGTGTGTGTGTGTGTGTGTGAATGATGAAAGAACGCTATTTTAATCAGGGGGGTGTTCTAACAAGCAATAGTAGCAATATTGTCTTAATATAGGCTGTTATCAATATAATGTAAGTCGCTCTGGATTAAGAGCGTCTGTAAAATGCCTAAATTGTAAATTGTATAGCCCATACAACACGATGTATGCTAGTCTGTATAGTATGTATATGAAAATATAGCCTAAATGTCATTATGTTGACTACACCTGCACTTGAACATATCCTATACATCTCTGTGCATGTTATGGTTATGGAATGCTCGTTGCATTTTACACCATTCGTGTCATATATGCCACACACTAGCAACATTTCTACTAGAGGGGATAGGTATTCTGCAGGAACCACACGCAGCACAAGTGATGCCCATATATTGCATCTCACTGTGTGTCGTGAAGCTTATTCATAGACATTATAGACATAGTTACATATTTTAGTGTATGGTACTGGTACACAGGCTACACAGTGACCATGCATGCAGCCCATGGGTCACAACGATAGAGCACATTGGATTGTTGTGCTTTGCTTCTGTCAAGGGTTTTCAGCATCAGTTTTCTTTATGGTTGTGCAAGTCTGTGTGTGTGTGTGTGTGTGTGTGTGTGTGTGTGTGGTGTGGGGGGGGGGGGGGTCATTTTTGTTATCAGCTCGAGTCTCGCCTATATATGAATAAGTAACTTGGCTAATGACCGCAGGCATAGCATGAAGCTAGGCTACTGGCGTGATGTGTAGTGTGTGTGTGCACGGTGGGGGCGTTCACGACTGACATTCTCAAACAATACGAGAAAGAAGGAGTGCACCGTGGGCTATAGCTACTTCCCAGTAATAGAGAGCGTCAGCCATACTAAAAACACATTCTGTAGCTTAGTGGAGTGGACTGGGGAGGCGAGAGGAGGATAAACTGAGCGGACAAAGATGTAAATAAAAACAGCCGTCCCCACTGAGCGAGGCGTTCTTCACCCGAGTTTTTGGATCAATCAGGGAGACAGTGGGCTTCTTTTGATTAAACCCCAAATTGTCATTGGGCAGAAGTAATCATGTGACAGGCAATTCGGTCCAATTTCAACCTTGTCTCCATGAATTCAATAGTTTAATAGTAGCTCGGTCCCCATACGGCCGTAATCAGTGAAATAGAAAAAAACGCCACCAGGAGATTTTTTAATGATTTTTTCTCTCTCTTTCTCACTGAGCCGCAACGTTTATAAAAATACGCGTGCAAACTTTCCTCGGCTCTCAGGGAGCGGAGATGAATTACGAATTCGAGCGAGAGAGCGGTTTTATCAATAGTCAGCCGTCGCTTGCTGAGTGCCTGACATCTTTCCCCCCTGTCGGTGATTCATTTCAAAGTTCATCAATCAAGAGCTCGACGCTTTCACGCCCGACACTGATTCCTCCTCCTTTTGAGCAGACCATTCCCAGCCTCAACCCGGGCAGCCATCCGCGGCACAGCCGGCCTAGACACAGCCCCGATGGATGCAGCCCGCTGCCCACAGCCTCCTTACCCCCGGAATACCCCTGGATGCGGGAGAAGAAAGCCTCCAAGAAGAATCACCTGCCAACTTCCACAGCGACCACCATCTCCAATGGACCCGTGTGCTTTTCCCCGAAAGGTATATATATATGGGCTTTTTTGTTAGCAGGCCATTTATATTTATACAAAACAGAGGCATTTCCAATTGCAAGGACACAGCTATTGTGATTTAAGTGCAGGGCTGCAGCTAAACTGTATAGCCTTATTAGGCTACTACACAGTAGTAACCGAATCAGATATGAGCATCGGTGTCTTATGCTCGAAGGAAGAAGAGAAAAAAAGTTTGGCCAAACTTTCGTAATGTAAAATGATTTATTTGATTTCCACGCTGCCCTTCCTCGTCGAGTCGTGCCAGAGTTTTGATGTGTGACAGTAATGAAGAGTGATGGAGTGCCGTTGCCGTGGAGGGCAGCTGGAGCATTCATTAGTATAGCCCACACTACTCTAGACCTCACTGGCTTTATAGCATTGCTCTTAGCTGTGTTTTGGTTTTCAACTGGCCTGATATGGTACGCTATTACTATTTGATGTGT
This sequence comes from Benthosema pterotum, assembly GCA_039105355.1. Lineage (NCBI taxonomy): Eukaryota > Metazoa > Chordata > Actinopteri > Myctophiformes > Myctophidae > Benthosema > Benthosema pterotum. The sequence continues at coordinate 19,412,602 of CM076970.1, read as the reverse complement.
CAAGCATGGCCTTATTATGCAATAATGTTTTTTGGGGGGGATATAAAAGCTATCGTGCTGTATGCGTCTGTGCTTCAGCGGCCATTTTGCTGCAGTGCCCAGTGTGTTGAGGGGGGAATTCATTCTCTGCATGGTGTGTCATAACCTAAAGCTTGATTCTTGTCTCGTGCGTGGTAATATTGTAACTCCTATAGTGCTTATTATATCCGATCTGTTTGTCTGGTGCTGTTTCCAGGCTCGCCTGAGATCCTGGAGAGCAGCGGGGGAGGAGGAGGAGGAGGAGGGGGTTCCCGTCGACTGAGGACGGCGTACACCAACACGCAGCTGCTGGAGCTGGAGAAGGAATTCCACTTCAACAAGTATCTGTGCCGGCCGAGGCGGGTGGAGATAGCCGCCCTGCTGGACCTCACCGAGAGGCAGGTCAAAGTGTGGTTCCAGAACCGCCGCATGAAGCACAAGCGTCAGACCCAGAGCAAGGAGAACCACGGCGGGGAGGGAGGGAAAGGGCCGGGCGGCTCCGAGGACGGCATCCACAGCGACATGGAGGACGACGAGGAGGAGGACTCCATGTTCGAGCAGGGAGGCTGCAACCCCGTGAGCGCCGGGGCCCTGTTGGAAAGAGATACCTGCTCCTTTCAGCAGAACTCTCTGGGCTCCACCACGACGCAGCAACAACAGCAGCAGCAGCATTTGCAGAATGCGGCCGCGCACAATGGCGAGGCTCTGGGCTTTCATGCCGTGTCACCGCTGAACAGCAATGACAAAAATCTGAAACATTTTCCCAACCCGTCACCTACTGTTCCGGGCTGCATGTCAACAATAGGGCCCGGCTCTGCTGCCTCTGGCCCGGACAATGGTGACAGTCCCACGGCCCTGGATGTTTCTATACACGATTTCCAAGCATTCTCTTCGGATTCTTGCCTACAGCTCTCCGACGCAGCCTCGCCTAGCTTGTCAGAGTCCCTGGACAGTCCCGTGGACATATCGGCGGACAACTTCTATTTTTTCTCAGAATCCCTAACTACAATCGACCTACAGCATCTGAACTATTAATTCAAATCAATCAAAAATATACTTTTTTTCCCCCACACATTTTCAATTTGGGACAATGAAAGTCAGGATACGATGGTATTAATTCTGATGTTAATTTTGTGGTTATTTGTATATTCGGCACATTTATTCTATTGATATCTGACTTGACCGTTATTTCAAGGTAAGAATGGAATTAAACCATTAAAATAGACCTATGAAACGTGACTTGTAATTACCATAACAAACTGATCTCTTGAAATGGAAATTATAAGTGTATATGAATAATTACACACAGTATTAGGCCTATATGGAATCTGGTCGTTTTTATTTTTGTATAGCTTCCAATGTCTTGAATATTTTTGTTAGAATACATTTAACTTGCTACAACGGTTTCTCTGGTTTTCTGAGTCATTTCTCGTATTTGCACAGATATTATTTAATTTAAATTATCGATGCCTAAGATATGCTAAATAAAACAATTATGGCGTCGTTGAGACGTTATGCAAATGATGACAACAGGTTGGCAATGAATATAAATTGCAATTCAAGCGGGCAGTTTGGTTTTTAAATTACATCATGGGAATACAATTTTAACTATAGAATTTTTAGTCTACTAAATCTGAAATTAAGGATTAACTTTCACAGCGTGATATAGATAAGTGAACAACCTTTAACGATGACAACCATAACGGCTTAATTATGGCTCACTCGTCAACCAAATGAACCTAGACGTTTAATTATTTTACAAACTTTAAAATTCAAAATAGTCCTTAATTAATAGTGCATTTATAAGCAAAAATAATAACAACACTATTTTGTTTTGTTTAATCCTGTTTTGTTTTATTTAAATTGGGGGATAACGCCTACAATTTTACTGAACAAAAGTCACTTTGTTAAACTTGAAGTGGCTTTATAAAAAGTTATGTAAATGGTAAGAGAGATAACAAATAAGCAAAGCAAGGAATCCTGCTCCCATGCATGGCTGTAGTCTCTCCATAACGCTGCAGTGTGCATGTGAAGGCAAATACCGGAGCCATGTTTGCCTTCGAGTGCTCATAAATCAATCCGTGGCATGAATGAGACGGACATTAAAGAGAGCAATGGTGACGCTGTGTGCGCAAATAAAACACCACTTACATTTTCATACGGGACACCCGATTCCAGGGCAAAAAAGCAGTGGCTCTACGTGCGCTTGGCAATAATTCATTTTTATAGCTTGTTTAAACAAGGATCTGGCACGACTAACACGGCAGTAGTAGTAGCGGTCTGCCCAGGCTAAAAAGCTACACTCTTTCCCTTGTGTTAAGAGTGGCCTAATTCGAAGCAGACTGCTTCAAGTATTTTACAAACTCACATTTATTAGGAATAACTCTCTTGCTGTGGAGAAACATATACAGCACGGTCTGACTTGATTTGATGTCGTGTCAAGTTAGGTCAAATCTGGATTTTCACATTAGCCTGTAACTGGCCTCCCATAACATATAATTGAGATAATATACAGAATGACATAATCTCTGCATTTCACTTTAGGTTTGATTTATGTAAAATATGTTATTGGTCTGTGGAACAGCTGACTCAGGGCTATACCACACACTCATAGCAGCCAACAGCCACCGGTTGCGAAGTCATATGCAAACTGGTTCTATCCAGGAAGTTGTCGTGAAGTTCATAATCTCAGTGTTGTGCATGTGTCACGACTATTGTTTTTTTTTATTGAATAATCTCACAGGCCATAATTAGGCCATCATCGACTGTGTGATCTGTTTAAGAAAGAACTGTGTGTGTCTGTGTGTGTGTGTGTGTGTGTGTGTGTGTGTGTGTGTGTGTGTGTGTGTGTGTGTGTGTGTGTGTGTGTGTCGCGCGCGCGCATGTACGTGCACGCGCACTGGGGGTGCTCACTTGTGGGCGAGCTCTACGACCAACCATGCAAACGAATAGAGGCTTCCAGGGCTGGGTAACAAAATCATTCCGTGACAACGCGCCTTTTCTACGCCCATGTGTTCACACACAAAGGCCGAAGCTAGGAGCTCCTCCAGTCCTGGCAAACTTTCGACAGCGAGGGAAGGGACTCTCAGTGCGCCCACGCACACTCTGTTGCAGGCAGAGGCAGCTGCGAGGAGGGGGGAGGGGGAATCACTTCAATCACATGCTTTTTCACTGGCGGTGTGGAGCTGTTTGGGTGCATCTTGCATCATCTCTGCTTTCTCCAAGTTCTTAATTAGTGTGAGTAGGCCTGTCTTGCTAAATTAGAAGAAAAGAAGACAGACATTAGATATAACCAGGGTACACAAACATGCCAACTTTTTTGGGCAACTTTTCATTTAAAGTGGGTCATTCGTGATGTGAATATTGTGTGTGCTGGCCTGGTGGACCCAGGTTCATCCATTTGATGATTAGGCCTATTTCCACAGCAGCCATATTGACGTAGGTGTCAATGTTACCAATGATACTAATTAAGGTCGTGGTCCATTCAGTCCAGCTGCTATATTGTGCTGCATGTTGGCTCATTGGAAAGGCTCAGCCACACAAAATGGAACAGAAACTTAATTAGTATAATCGGTAACTCCTGTGAAGTAGTAGTAGGAAGTCTGTCAGGCGAAGAAGACCTGTGAATCCAAGAGTAAGTACACATTAGGATTTGGCCTCTTGGCTGCACAATAAGGAATGTGTTGTGATAGCCAACAAAATGAGACTGCAGTGTGCACTATACTGCACACTATAGGTATCTCCTAAACTTTAAGGCGGTTGCAGGCAGGTGTTCCATCAAGTTAGAGGGAAAGCCAAGTTAGCTTCAAGTTTCCCTTTATAGCCTATTTTAAAGTAAACACTGTAACTGTTAAAGGAACATTTCACCCATTTTCAGCATTCTCCGCATAAACTGCTCCTCACTAAAGTCATATCATACTTGCTCTGCAGAGGCAGGCTATTTTGAGAAATCATTAGTGCTTTTTTCAAAAGAAAAAGATTTAAATGTTATCTTGTATTGATTGTAAATGCAATGGCTTCTACGATAACTTTCCAGGAAGAGTTTTTCCATTAGCTTGGAGTGCATTCCATAGCCCAGCACATCTGACTGAGACAGAAAGGGTATCATCTTTCTGCATAGTATGAGGACCAATTATATGAAGATGAGCTGAAAATGGGCGAAGTGCTCCTTAACTGCAAATCATTTATATTGACTGGGGTATACTTGGCCCTAGCCGCCCCTTCCATGGACCCACCCAGTTTAGCAAATGCAACACTTGCTCCCCCAGTATGGTCCCTCAGAGGTTCAGCAGGCTTGCTGCAGGGAGACAGGTTTCCACTGTTGTTCAAGATGCCAAAGAGCTGGGTGTTTATGAGATGTCCTGATCCATGAAGATCCATCCAGCAAATACAGGCACATGTACGAGGCCCCTGGATCGGGTGCACTAATCAGCGTTGCTAGTATTTTTATTTATATATATATATTTTGCAATATTAAACGAGGAAGAGACGAGGAGAGAATTTCAGTGTAGCAAAACTTAAAGCTCATCATTGGCTTCTTGAATGAAACCGTCTCCCAGCAAGTCTGGTAATGCACATTCCAACTTCCAACAGGGTTTCTAGTACATCCCTCCATTAAAAACAAAGATCTCCCTACATGAACCAGGTTGAACAAGCTGCAATGCAACCCTAGATTCTTTGATAATTGAGCTGAATCTAGTTGCAATTGGGTTTTTTTTATCTGATTTTTTATCTGCGATTTGCTTGTATTAAACTTTGTCAACTTTGCAGCTGTCTGTAAAGGTTGAATCATTCTCTTTCTATCTGTAAAGCATTTGTTTGATACAAATCCACAGTAGATGATGTTATGATCTACTTTTTGTCAGTAAATTAAAGTGCTGGACTTGGGAAGCACTCATTTGTATTAATGGGGTGGGCTGGTGCCTCCTGCAATATGTGCAAATCGTAAACAGGTAGTACACAAGGCCAACCTTTCCATGCAGCTGTAATGTTGGTGAGTTTAACATTGTTGAATACAAGCAAATCTCAGATGAAAATTCTTGTTATGGGGGAGTCGGTCACACACATGGTGTGGTGTGATGTGCGCTTGTAGATGAGCTATAGATTTTTGTTTATTTTTTGCCAATGTTCACCTGTTCTGACAAGCTAAGGCAGGCCCAAGCCAGTATAACAATGCAAGCTGGTTTCAAATTTGAACTCTTGTGAGTGTATATAAGTCGATTTGTTCAGTTATATTTGTTTTTGTTAAAAGGTTAAATCACTATAGTGTAATAGTATTCATTGTTACAATGATTCTTAAGTAACAGCTCTCCTGGGCTTAAATGAACAGAAAATACAGACATCAACCAATCAGGAGAGAGTATATCAGCTTAAGTTTTTAATGTTCCAGCTCCAAATGTGTCTGCTCATTTGTTGGTGTCATGTCTTACAATCCCACTTGTTTAACCTGTGGCAATTAAGCTGGACTGCTTTCTCTTCCTTATCTAAAAATGCTTTTTCGTACTAAAGGAACGTGTGACCCTATTTGTAAATCTTAAGGACGTGTACAGAATTTAGAAGGCTTTCCTACAAGCGGTCTTTGTGTGTAATTAATGTGGTAAGTTATTTGAGATTTTAGCAGTGTCCATAATGTGACAGACACTAGTCTCACTTCCTTCCTGAACTACATGTTGTCTCAGTAATGTTTCATCTAGACAGTCAAGGCACCAAGATGACAAAAGCAGCGGACTGCGGCATCTCTTCCGGGTTTTTAGGCAGCTGGTGAATGAAAATGATACTCCACCCACGTGGCAACCTGCAGCATCAGCCAGAAAACTTTACACACGCTGCAAATTGCTGCATGGGGTGTGACTTATTTCCGTCCAGAGACGCCTGCCGTAGACGGCCTTTGACATCTTGGTTCCTCGACAGTTTGAAAGCAGTGTATATGACAGCCCTATCCATAAGGAGGAATAGTCACTCCATCATGGCAAATTATGGCGAAATACGTGACCTACTGAAATATGTGACCATCTCATTGTCTTCACACAACTTTAAGGGTCTTTAAACTGCTTATATTCCTGCTAGGTGGAAGTGGACTCATAAAAAAAACTGCAATGATTTACATCCGGAAACTGACATTACATGATTATCTACACATCACATATTTCAGCAGGTCAACACTACTGTGTGTGTGTGTGTGTGTGTGTGTGTGTGTGTGTGTGTGTGTGTGTGTGTGTGTGTGTGTGTGTGTGTGTGTGTGTGTGTGTGTGTCAGGAGGGCTGTGGACAGTTCAGAAACCTGTCTTCCACTGACATCATCGATGGGTAATCCAAGCTAATGGAAACTGCAGGATTCCATTCTTTTTTATTTTTTTTTAAATATATACAGTATATTGTTTAAAGAAAATCTGAACCTGCAATGTCAGTGGAAGACGGGTTTCTGAACTGCCCACAGCCCTTCTGTGAGACACAGACTGATAAAAAAAAAATTAGTGGTATTTTATCATGTACATTATGGACCTATTATATGAAGATACTTGTGGTGGGAAAGTGGTGAATTGGTCCTTTAACAAACTCTAAGCAATGATTATAGCTTACAATATAGCTTTTTAACAGTTACTAAGAAACCCAGTCATATGCCCATACTTTTATTAATTGCAATAAATGCTTTAATCCCGCCTGTGACAGATTTCAGTCTGAAGGCGACCTTATGGTAAATTGGGTAGTGAGGGGTCGCATGCGGTGAAAGAAGGAATTACGTTCAACACAAGCGAGGGGGAAATCACGCTCGGCCGCCTCTTTACACCTCTTCATTGACAATTACGCACTAAAACGTGGCACAAAAAACCCGTAGGCCTCTCAGACATTTGGGACATCAGGGTAAGCCAGGCCCCTTATATTTACCAATGTCCCGAACTCGGGCTACATGTATCTTGGTGTATTTGTGCCTGCTCCGCGGATCTGTTTACCCCTCTGTATTAAGGCTATAAAAGTCAGACTTCTGGCTACGTATATACCACTAGGGGCGCACATCGGTTCACCCACATAGGGTTGTTTCGCCTCCTCCCCTCCTCATTCTGTGTGCACTGTGCACTCTCTCTGCGCCTGCGGCTCCACTCCACTCCTAGTCCCAGATCAACCCTCCCACGCACACTTTAGCTCTGTCTTTTCAACAGTGCTTTCCATGACCATAATTTCCCCAGCAGTTTTATTTGATGAACTTAACACAATAATCTACCCACATCCTCGCCCTGGGCTATAATGGGAGACTGGCCATGTATTATCATATATGCCGTTATCGCATAACTTGATCACATGGCAGTGTGCGTGCGCATAATGAAAACGTGTAGGAGTCAGATCAGAATAGGAGCAGGCGCCATGCACGACCTTTATAAGTGATCAAATGAATGATAGCATTTTATAGATTTGTATCCAGTCTTCTTAATAAAGTCACCGATGACCTGACATGCCCGTTACATTTGATGAGGTCACAACGTGCTCCCAATGACAATGGCCATTATAATGATTTCCGAAAATGCCTTTTCATCGGCGTTCGTTTAGGCATTATCAATTTAATGCGTGACTATGTCACACGTGCACTGTGTCTCGGCTGGACCCTGTTGCACGCGCTGATAGCCGGTGACGGACAGCATGCGACATCTCTGTCATCCAGCGTGACATGACTGCAGTCCTGTCCTGCACAAACATGCCTATAGGTCCGCACGCACGCACGCACGCACGCACGCACGCACGCACACACACACACACACACACACACACACACACACACACACACACACACACACACACACACACACACACACACACACACACACACACACACACACACACACACACTTGACACCTCCCTATATTTCCTCTATTCGTGCATCCCTTTTCTTCCACAAATACGGTACCTGCATCATGGCTTGGGGTCAGGGTGGGTCGTTGTCCTCGTGGAGAGGTTGTAAAAGGTGAAACGTGAATCTTTTCCCATGCAGACGACTACAATAATATATAGGCTGAAAGAATGACGCCGCGCGTGTTTGCTTGCCGCTCTCCTCCTCCTCTGTTCCATGCATGCATGCGACCCCGGAGCTGTCCAGCGCCCGTCTGCCTGCCCAGCTCATTGTTTGCTCGGCCAATACATTAGTGGCGACGCGCGTCACCTTGATCGACGAGCGCTTGGAATTTAAATACCCTCTCAAACACTGATCTGTCACCGCTAAGAGGATAGGGACAAGTGCCTCACTGGCTGACCTGGGCCACGTGACATCCCCCCCTTCATTGATATCGGCCCGTTACCCCACCACCACCACCACCCCTCACCCCACCTCCCTCCGGTGATAAGGACAGTGTATAGGTAAATGTTGGCACGGTCACTCAGGGGTAAGAGAGGAGAGAAAGAGGGAGAAAGAGAGAGAGTGCATGTGTCATCATCAGAGAGGGGTCGGTGAACGGACGGGGTCCCTGCAGTCCCGCCGTTGAGAGACAATGCCACAATGAGCGGTTTCTTAGACTACTCGGTGATGAGCGGAGACGGCGGCGCGTGCTCTGTCAGGGCTTTCCACTCGGACCACGTCGGGATTACAACTTTCCAGTCGTGCGCGGTGACCGTGAACAACTGTGGGGCGGATGACCGCTTCCTGGGCAGCAGCAGCAGCCGGGCGTCCCCATCAGACAGCAGCATTCCTCCAACACCACATCAGCCGGGTTCCTCGTACCAGTCTCCCGCTGCGGGCTCCCTGGGTCTAGCCTATGGGGCCCACCCGACCTGTAGCCCCGGCTATGGACCCCAGAGCTTCTGCGCCAACTACAACCATTACGCCCTCAACCAGGAAGTAGAGACGGGCGCCAGCTTCCCTCATCAGTGCGGCCCGCTCATGTACACCGGCAACATCTCGTCGTCTGTGGTCTCCCATCATCATCATCATCAACACCACCACCGCCAGGGTTACGGCCCCGGGGGCGCGCCCCTGGGTCAGCTCCCGTACACCCACGCCACCTATGGTGGCGGCGGGCACGAGCAGGCGAGCCTGCCCCCCTTCCCCGGGTGCTCGAACCCGCTGTCGCCGCTGCATGCGGCCCACCTGGAGGCGTGCTGCTCCCCGCTGTCCGAGGGAGGGGGCGCGTCGTCGGCGCAGACCTTCGACTGGATGAAAGTCAAGCGGAATCCTCCCAAAACAGGTGGGTGGCTGCAGGTGTCATTGCGATGATGAGAGGTGGACTGAGGCTCAACTTAGTCAACCATTATTGGTCTAGTGATGTCAGTGAGTTTGACAGTTCTGGGTAACAGCAATATTTAGAATTTACAAAGTTTGTAAATATTATACGCACACCAGTTACACTACTACATTGTTGTGACAGGTGTTTTTTGTTGGGCTTGCATGACGCATTTAAAATGTTGTTGGCTGCATTGTTGTAGACATGTGGTGGTCCATCGCTATTGGTTTAACAAGGCATGCGTTTGTCTTGGGTGCGCACATGGATAGCGAATAGCATATAAGCTCAATCAGAACCCCCTACTGTATATGCTGTAAGGGAGAAAGCTTCTGTTAGCTATAGCAGCTAGGTGTGCGACACCGGCAGGAAACTAAGTATAACATGGCGTTGAGGTTGTGTGGGGCTATTGTAGCTTGTGCGTAATGATTGCTGACCTCAGAAATAATAGTGCGTAAAAGTTGTGTGCCAAGCCTGCAGATTGTTCTGTTATTTTGCCAAATTGAGGCCTATATGCGCCAAAGTGCCAAAAATCAGTAAACAATATAAATTAAGTTAGTGCACTGGTGTCGCTTGCTAACGTTTTGGCTGGATGGAAGGAGTATATGAGCATATATAACTTAAGCTTTATACTGTATCCCCAGGGAGGTCAGGGGAATACGGCTATGGTGGTCAGCCAAACACGGTGCGGACCAATTTCACCACCAAGCAGCTGACAGAATTGGAGAAGGAGTTCCACTTCAACAAGTACCTGACCCGCGCGCGGCGCGTGGAGATCGCGGCGGCGCTGCAGCTCAACGAGACTCAGGTGAAGATCTGGTTCCAGAACCGTAGGATGAAGCAGAAGAAGCGGGAGAAGGAGGGGCTGCTGCCGGCCAAAGTGCCCGGCTCCTCCTCCGAGCAGGCAGATGGAGGTCAAGAGAAAATGGACGATGCGGCGTCGGAGAAGTCCCTCTCGGCCCCGTCCACGCCATCTCCCGCGTCCTCCACGGGCTCCTCTGCCGGGGCTGATCCATACACCTCGAACTGATGCTTAATCGTTTCCTATACCACAGGAGGCCTGTATAATGCCAAAGACCACGTTATAAAGTCATTGATGGATAACCTGGGTTCACAGCTATACCGTAAATTGGACATGTGGGGATCACCGATGCACTATTTGGGGCTTTGACACATGGACAATGACAACATGGACAATGATTTTTTCCGGGGCTATAGCTTTGTTTTATATTGTGTTCTGTGAATAGGAAAGGATACCATAAGCTGACCACAGTTGTCGGCTATTGTCTAAATGTGTGTCCATTTTCGTCCTATTAACGTTGACGTTAAATGTCGCAGGGCTGTCTATATTAGTGAGCGAGGGTATCGATATTTCCTGTCCAATGCTGCTGAATGTGCCATTGCAATTTCACGACCCGCACAAAGAAACAAATACCTCACGTGTGTGCCAAAGTTGTGCATGACTATAAGGCCACTTATTGGCCGCAATTTGATTGCACTGGATGTCGCGTTTTACGCATCACACAATCAACGAGTATAATGCTCGTATAGTATCAGTCATCGACTCATCGTTGGTAGCTGCGTTCCTAGATTAGTCCTATACCTACCTCCTTTCTGTCACCCCTGTGTACCTCTTTGTGTGCGTGTGTGTGTCTGAATGTCTTCTGTGTGAGATCTACATGATGCGTGATGCTTTCATGTTGTTATTGGTGGACGCTGAGTTTTATCAGTTTGAGGCCAGCGGGGGTGGGTTGGATGTATGTATGACCTGTGTCGGCTTTTTAGCTGTTTATGTATTTAATCCTGCAAGGTGTTTTATCGAAAGCGACGTCTACGGGTCAATTAAAGTGTATTAAAGTGCTTTTACCTGTAAGGAAATGTTTTTTTGTTTCTTTTTTTGTCCAGGGCTATAATAATCGTCCATGGTCTGTTAATGCACAGCATGTACACTGATGAGAGCAAGAATGGAAGAGAGGATGGAGATTGAAACGAACCATGCATAATTCCATATTGCATTATAGTTTGGATATAAATGGCATGCTTTCAGTTTTGAACAGATCTTTGGCAGTCATGTCTTTCTAAAATGTTTGTCTGAACTTCCGAAGCGTTACAATGATGCTGTCAAAGCAATCCCTTTTGTTAATTCATTTGAGGATCAGCCAAAATGAGTTTCCATACTGGAAACCCCTCAATGTATGCAGTCCTGCGCGCTCCCGTCCCCACGGGGCCTTTATTATTGGCATAATAAAGGCATGTTTATCCACGGAGGAGATGAGAGCGCGAGCGTCAGCGTCATTTGTGATGACAACCTTATCGAGCCCTTGGCTTATTGAAGGGGCAAAAGGAAACTATCGATTAAAAACATCGAGGTTAGACTATTGACAGGGGCCGCTGCACGGACCCCTTGGTCCTTTGCTTTATCCGTGTCGACTCCTCACCTATCAGCTTGGTACATGGTGTCATCATCCGCCGATGACAATTGACAAGATCAGCAAAGTGAAAACTTGCAGGAGTGTCCTGCATAAATCAATACGAATGTGTAGCTTACCACGTCAGTCCATTATTTATACGTAAAAATGAAACGAATAACTCAAAATGATATATACAGATATATTTCCCTTTCTTTGAAATAATTTAAATGGTAAAATTGGTTATGCAGCACTGTGTTGCCTGCGTAACTTTTCATGTTCCTAGTGTTGTGTGCATAAATTATCAAAGCCTTAGCGGTCCCAAACGAGGCCTCCAAATGCTCCAATGGCATAGTTTGTCGCGTTAACCATCTTTTTTCTTTTTTAAGTAGCCTGTATCCGCTTTCTTAACCCCTTAGAAAGGCACTGGTTTCCTGTCTCCGTTGATGTTTTAATTCCTGGCGTGCATGATGCGAGTCCTTGCTCCCATAAAAGGGAAGAGCACGAGGCTGAAATCGAGTCATGATTAATGACCGAAGTTCACCTCATCCACCTGCACGAGCTGCTGCTGTTGTGGACTTGAGAAGGCCTGCCGAGGCAACAAGTACACGGTCAAATTCCCTGGCTTAGAGGCTCGAAAAAGAGAGTGAGTTGTTGCATGAATGTTTTACTCGTTATTGGGTAAATGTATTTAAAATATATATATTTTATATAATAATTTATTTTGACATGACATTATTCTTATTATTATTTGAAATATCTTGGAAACTAATACCTGTTGGCACAGGGATACCTTCATTTTTTAATAGATTTGTTTCTGCGTAAATTGTTTTTGCCTAAATAGTACGGTACTATAGTAAAGGTAGGTACGCAGTCTTATTGCTCAAAGGTCCTGTTTGGGTTTGCCACGCCACTCATGAAGATGTCAAAAACATAGCCGTCATTATGAAAACAACTAGGAAAAAAAAGAAAAAGTCAACTTCATAAAATGGCATCAGGCGATTTCAGTGAATATATTTCGAGCAATTATCTTTATAGACAAATATCCAGCTTATGGAAATGTGTGCCCATTTTTGTGAGTGACAAAAACATCTAAAATACTTAAAATAATACTTTAAAAACTTAAAAGTATACTTCTCTAGTCTATAGATTATAATTTGGCTTATAAACAATGTTTATAACCACACTATTACTACAAGGCAAATTGACACACACACACACACACACACACACACACACACACACACACACACACACACACACACACACACACACACACACACACACACACACACACACACACACACACACACACACACACCTATTGGCCTGAATATAAGGTGTGTGTTTTTTTTTTTCAACGGAAATATCCTAAATATATATATATATATATATATATATATATATATATATATATATATATATATATATATATATATATATATATATATATATATATATATATATCCTTGTGTAAAAATAACATTGATTGGATACTCCCCATGGGGGAAAACTGTCTTATATTCAGGCCAAGTGCCAGTGTTTAACTGGCATTGCGTGGGTTTTAAAAACGGCAATATGTTTGTTTATTATTTTATTTTCCCACTATAGCTATAGTAGAAATACCACTTGTGCTATACGTAATGGATCGATCCATGGAAGTCTAAATTAGGCTGCTGAAAGGCGGCCGGGCCCCATGCACCATGCAGGGGAGGACTGCATGGGTTAGAAACGCAGCTGACCTTCTATTAGGAACCGTGGGGTCAAGCGCCGGTCACTGCAGGGGTTGTTGTCGCAGCAAACCTAAACAACAGTTACAGACCACACATGCAGGAGCACACAACACAGGGTGAAACGGGTAGAATGTCCTATAGTACAGGCTGAGCTCATATGTTTGATATGGTCAATAGTCCACGTATCGCCAATTGATAGTTAAAGGTGAATTCCACCCATTTTCATTTTTTTTCTGAGAGTGTACAAATGCAATCAAATGAATCCCAACGGGTTCATTTGGTTCCATTTGTACGCTCTCAGAAAAAAAAGAAGCGTCTAAAGAAATCCATGCATTAACATGGTGAAAATACATCTTGATGATGTCATCTTGGGAACACAGAATCGGGGAACTTTTTTTTTTTTTTATCATGGTCCACCCAACACCTCGAAGGTACATCAATGACATAGTAAAATGTTGAAAATGGGTGGAATCCCCCTTTAATCCTATTTATGCAACAGTGGTAACTAACCCAATCTACAATCCTCAGTGTTTATAAGCTCCGAGAGAGCTACTTTTGGTAACAAGAAGAATATTGGAGGGAAAAAGGAAATATAGAAATAGCTATGAATGGCTAGTATCATTTGACCATTACATGACATTGAAGGTGTAGAACGTTTTTTTTTTTTCTTTCTTTTTTTTTTGTTGAAAGAATTGCTTCTCCTTTATATAGCTGCAGGCCCCAGGCGGTCCTCGGGCCAGATGTTGAGGCTCCCTCGAGAAACAGTGGCTTCTCCAGTTCTCAAAGCTTTTTTTTTTTTTTTTTTTTTTTTACTTAAGGAGCTGACGCAGAAATTAGATTGACCATTTAGTCATCATTTAAGCCTGGCCCTATATGCGTCCTTTGACGTATTCGGGCCGCAAATAGACCGAGATCTTGTGCCAGTCAGTCGTTACGCAGCTCGGGGATGGAATGCGCCGCGTTTTGACGGAGTGCTTGTAATAGCTTTAACCATAATAACTATAAGGGCCTATAACTATGTTGATAGTCGACCGGCCAGCTGTACGGCAATGGAGGCCAATATTTCTCAGCAGGTCTAATGACATTTGCGCGTGTTATTTATAGTTGTAATAGCTTTTAGGCCTTTCCCTGTGGCATGTACGCTAAAGCATTTATCTCAATTTCAAATATACTAATCTAATCTTTTTTATAGATATATTATAGCGGTAGCTACTAATAAAAAAGGCCAAAGTATTCTCAGGCTATATACGCATATATGCCATAAATAATGTTTTAAAGTTGAGAGAAATTATCGACCTAAAATGTGTCCTTTGATATATGAATTATAGCATTATACAAGTTTGGGTGTGTGATTTGTCCACCAGATTGTTGTATAGTTTCAGACGGGACAATAATAGATTCCTATAGATTATGTATTTATAAAAGCGAGATGAATAAAGGAATACACCTTATTGTACCTTATTAGTATAAATCGCAAAAACTTATACAGAGATTCAAAGCAGGGCTATATTGTGGTTTATTTGAGAGCTTGTGTGTGTGTGTGTGTGTGTGTGTGTGTGTGTGTGTGTGTGTGTGTGTGTGTGTGTGTGTGTGTGTGTGTGTGTGTGTGTGTGTGTGTGTGTGTGTGCGTGCACGAGAGAGAGAGAGAAAAAGATTTATAGTCTAATTCATGCCTTCCTTCTTAGTATTAATACGGTTGTTGTTGTTATTATTATTAGCCTATTATTATTATTTGTGAAAATGTGAGTCGGAACATTTAATCATACAGGTTAAATAAACAAAACCCATTATTCTTCATCATCAACTTCATTTCGACGATGACAGAGTTTTTTTTCCCCACCGGTGCGTTTCTGTTCTAGAATCGGTGTTGTGAAATTAGATCGTGTTTCACAGGTGCGTGCAAGCATGGCAGGCGAGCGGCTTGTGGTTTACTGTGAAGCCAAGTGGCACACACATCCAAACAACAAGCCAAACACAACTATGATTTCTTCCAAACCCTCCTAATTTGTAGTGTGTGTGTGTGTGTGTGTGTGTGTGTGTGTGTGTGTGTGTGTGTGTGTGTGTGTGTGTGTGTGTGTGTGTGTGTGTGTGTGTGTGTGTGTGCGCGCGCGCACTATTGCACTTGTATTATTAATTTGTGAGAGGGGGTCAAATGTCCCCACATATGACATAAAGACATAGGTTGAATAATAGACTTATATATTGTGAGGCTTTTATGGATGTTTTTTTAAATGATTAAAACGAGTACAGTGGTATAGCTTTGGAATCCTGCCTTTTGTACAGAAAAATGTGCAGTGTGCAGAAATAGGATTAGAGTTATCAATGTATATAGCATAAGATTCCGATGAGAATTAAAGAATTGTGGGTTATATAGGCTATAGGCTTATACATGATTATAGACTTGCACCTGATTTAGTGTTAAAATAATAGCCAATAGTAGATCCACAAGCACACATGACATGTGCTTGTACATCACCTAAGTTTGTTAAAAAAAAGAAGTTCAAAAAATATTTGTTTATATAAGTGTAAGTGTGTGTGTGTGTGTGTGTGTGTGTGTGTGTGTGTGTGTGTGTGTGTGTGTGTGTGTGTGTGTGTGTGTGTGTGTGTGTGGTGTGTGTGTGTGCATGGCTGCCTGCCTATTTGTTTTGTTGCTGTGTTTGTCTATAGGGCCACTGCTTTATATTTTGCACTGTGCATGCAATGTCAGACTACAGCAGTTTAGGGACCGTTGCATGTCTGAGAAAGACAGATTCAAAAGGTGATGTCATTCGGTAGGCTATAGCCTATGGCTTCTTCTGCAGCCATAACCAATCACTGATTTTCCTCCTCTTTATTGCGTGGTAAACAGCAGGTTTTCATATCACACACACACACACACACACACACACACACACACACACACACTGGTACGGGTGGTTTATGAGGACATTCCACATCATACCAGTTTTTTCATGGATTATGGGGACCCACCTTTCCCATTGTCTTAGAGATATGCCGCAAAGACTAAAAAATTACCCTCAAAAACAGGAATATTTCTGTCTATTTGAACTTCAACAATTGTCAAAGGAGGTCAAGATTTTCACATACAAATGAAGTCAGACTTTTTGAGGATTATGAGGACAGGGCGGGGCAAGGTGGGACTTAGCAGAATAAGGCGTTTCCTAGCACAAAGGTGGTTTATGAAGACCTCCCTTACTTATTGGGACATTATCCATACACACACACACAATCATGGCAAAACCCTTGGTTATGAGGACCATACTGCTTTAACTGGACATTACCCATACACAAACACAGACACACACACAATCATGGCAAACCCCTTGGTTATGAGGACCATACTGCTTTAACTGGACGTTACCCATTCATCCATACTATAACTAAGGACATGAATGAATGAATGTCTGTCTCTCTGTCTGTCTGTCTGAAGCCACCAGAACTTCTCACAGACTGCACCAATCAGTCTGAATTTTCACAGTCATTGAGCATAATATGTGTTATAGACAGACAAAGCCCCTTTTTCAAATTGTTAATGAATCATTAATTTAATAGTGCATTAAATTTTCCCCCATCGACTTAATATGGGACACTCCGACCGCCCCCTACCGTCACACACATCACAGGTCACCGTTCTCGGTGTTACCCCACTCTCATATTCCCACTGCTACACCAGCAATGCAGCTGATAATGGGCTATACAATTCAATTCCTATACACGCGGTATTGGTGTTGGGGAGGAGGAGGCGGCACGCCACCCCCCCCCCCCCCGCCCAGGGCTCTACAGTCGACTGGGTATCTCATTTGCGATACATTTATAATGCTACCGTACAGCGGTGGTGTTCGCTAAAAACAAGCCGATCTTCAAGCTAACAACAGCCGACTTGCATGGAATCGAGAGACCAAGTGCGCAAGGACAGTTGCATGCCGTTACTCACGCTCTGTCCAAAAAAAGCTGAATGACTTTCGACACCAACATGGAATATAAGCGCATGGACACGAGTGAGCCCTGGGTGCCTCGCATTGCCAAAAAGATAACCTCTGTGAGGTTGCCCAATTGGCAGGAGGCTCCAAAAACAGTCGAAGATGTCTTTTAAGGGGTTTTATTAAATCCCAGTAGTGCATATATACATTGAACAAAAAAAAAACAGCAAAATAATATTGGCCAAAAAACGAAAGAAAGAACCGAGGAAAAACTAAGGCGAACTGAGGACTGACAAAAAAAATGCACTAGGCTATGGCCACTGTACAGGCCCTAGACACTCTCACACGTGTGTGTGCGCGCAGCACGGCTGGTAGACAGAATTGAAGAGCCTTCACAGCAGTCTCATTTTTATAGGGGTGGATCCCACCACTGAGAGGGTTCTCAATTAAGTCAATGCAGCAGATCTACAAGCTCACTGGACTCAAAATACAGGCAATATAAATCCATGGCAATAGATATTAGTTGTTAGACTAACATCCCTATGATTCACATCACTATATTGTATAGTAATCCGATATCAATCATTTCAGTCTGTAAACCACCCCTCTCTTCCCCACAGCACGTGGCACCTTCCACACTCTATTTCAGCCAATGGCTGCCTTTGCTCTGGTTTGGCAGTGGAGCTGAGCAGAGGAGGGCCAGTGCTGAGGTGGAGACAAAGGATGAATGAAATGTTTGATGATGAATGAAATGTTTTCTCTGAAATGACTGTATTATTTCAAGTTAATTCATTATAATGAACCAATGCATTGCCAGTTAAATTATTAATAATATTGAATACTCATTAAGAATAATAATGAACTAAATGAAATGAATTATTGCAACCATGCACAAACAATGTCTCTTAGCCCTCCGCCCCACACCCCACAGTCACTTGCAGTAGCACCCAACCCGGCCGGTGATGTTATAATGATTGGCTGCCTCTGTGTGTTTGTGTGTGTGTGCTTCTTTAGATAGTTTTTGGGCACGGGCTGCCCCGTGACAGCCTCGTCTCGCAACGGGTCGGATGCGTGACCACTGTTCAACAACAGCAGGGACGTGCAACTTTTCCTATGCGTGTGTGTGCGCCCACAAACGTCTCCCTCCGAGTCTGCACTGGGTTAAAACAGTGGGTTTCACCAGTGGTACCCAGGTTAAATGATGGACATGGTGAACCAGATGTAGCTTTTTGGGAGCTTAAAATATCTGAATTAGCCCAAGTCTACACAACTACAGAATGAAGAAGATTAATGGCCAGCTTCATCTGTGTGATTTACCATTTCCCATGTACAAATATAGGGTGAAGTAAACATCAGAGATGCTCGCTACAAGCTGCAACAAGGACCTATGCTAACTGATGCAGATCTCCTGAGGCACGACTCCCTGATCCCACAGTTGGAACATTGTCAGCAGGTGTCTCAGGGTCGCTGGTGTTTCGCCCCTAAACCTGAACACCTCTCCTGAGTGGGGCAGCAGACTGACCAGCCTTCACCAGCAGAAGGGTTCCACCTGTGGGCTCTTTCCATCTACGGCTGGGGGGGGGGGGGCAAATTTTGCAAGGCAGGTCTATCTGAACGAGGCCGCATACCCTGACACCTCTCCTGAGCGGGGCGGCAACGGCTGACTA
Organism: Benthosema pterotum; assembly: GCA_039105355.1. Classification (NCBI taxonomy): domain Eukaryota; kingdom Metazoa; phylum Chordata; class Actinopteri; order Myctophiformes; family Myctophidae; genus Benthosema; species Benthosema pterotum. The sequence continues at coordinate 19,393,656 of CM076970.1, read as the reverse complement.
GCCGTCACCGGCGGAAGGGTTCCAAACGTGGGCTCTTTTCATCCACAGCCATCTTGAGCTGGACTCGGCTGCTGCGGTAATGTCCCTGATGGCACTCTTCAGCTGACTAGGTTCCAGCCCGACCTTCCGCAGGAAGCAGTTCACCGACTTTGCCGGGAACCCGCGGCAGCAGACTTCAATGGGGTAGCAGGTTGCTTGCCACCCCTTTAACACAGCTTCATCGATCAAGTCCTGGTATTTGTCTCTTTTCAGTTGGTCTGATACAGCCAGCCTCTTCTCCCAGGGTACCGTGAGTTCAGCGACGATGATGGTTTTTGTGCTCCTCGACAGCAATACCAGATCTGGTCGAAGGGAAGTCACTGCCATGTCTTGCGGGAAAACAAGTTTCCTCTTCAGGTCCACGTTCAACTCCCAATCTGAAGCGCCTTGCAAGGTACTGGGTCGGGTCTTGGTTGCTGTTCCGGTCTTTCCATGAACCTTACATCCTTCCCTGATGAAGGCTTCATATCCATGTGAAAGTTGTGGCACAAAACGCCTATTTAGTCAAATATCTCCACTTTTCACGAGACACACACACACAGACATCTCTCCCTTCGGGCGAAGGGGATCATAATACCAGCTGCACCTGATCACTGCAAACGTCATCAGGCTAAGACAAAAAGTTCGGGGAACACAATTGCCTGGTGCATTGCGATAGGGGCTGGGTAATTAATCACACCACCTGCCAATTGTGTTCCCAAAATCTTTGTGTTAGCCTGATGACGTTTGCAGCGATCGGAGGAAGTTGTCAAAATGCGTTCAGCTGGTATTATGAGCCCCTTTGCCCGAGTCTGTGTGTGTCTCGTGAAAAGTGGAGATATTTGACTAAATAGGCGTTTTGTGCCACAACTTTCACATGGATATGAAACTAGAGGACTATATCGCACTCCACGTCTTTGGAATTATTTAATGGGTAAGTAAACAGGGAATAATGAGTATGAAAAGAGCGCCAACATTTAAATGTTACCACAAGTCATGGCTCGTGAAGTATGGCTTTATTCTTGAAAAAGAATAATAGCCATGTAGGGCTAATTCAACGGGTAAGGTCCTAGTATACACAAACGCAGACACACACACAATCATGGCACACCCCTTGGTTATGAGGACCATACTGCTTTAACTGGACGTTACCCATACACACAAACACAGACACACACACACACACAATCATGACAAAACCCTGGGCTATGAGGACTACCAGGTTTAACTGGACATTGACCATAGCAGGAGAGTGAAGAACGTCCCCACCTCCATACACACACACACTATCATGACAAAACCCTGGGCTATGAGGACTATAGGACAGGTTTAACTGGACCTGACCCAATCAAATGATGCCACAGAACTTATTTCTCAGTCACCGGGTCTCTTGTAATAACCCTGAATTATTGATACTGCAACCAGTTATTTAAATTCCTGTGTTGATATTGTCATTAGAAAAACTGAATTTACCCAAATGACAAAGCATACTCTGCTGTCGGGTCAAAAACTCCAAAATGTTAATTTTCAAATGGAGCACAACCACCCTGAAGAATAAACATTGTATTGTACTCTTACATTGATTGAGTTAGGCATATAGAAATTTGATTTATTGAAGAGTATACAACCTTGTTCATAACCTTTGTACTGATACATTGTTGTACTGGTTCCTTGTTTGTTTCTTGTTGTTCTGTTCTTGCTTTGGCAATGTAAACGTATGTTTTCTCATGCCAATAAAGCCAATTGAATTGAATTGAATTGTCTATTCGCTCACATGGCAGTGAATGCTGGACCCTGAAGCCAAACCTGCTGAAGTCTCCAGACGGGCTATTTAAAAAAAAAACATTGTGTACAGTACCAAACTTCAAAAGGCGTGTACGTGATACCACAAGAATTGGTGTAAGTGAATATGAAGGGTCAGGGCAGAGAGCGACAGCACTGTTTGTCCAGAGCACACAATACTTTGTATCAGTCCATAATGCATAAATAGCAGCATGAACTGACTCCTGACTAGGAGTCAGTTCATGCTGAGTCAGTAGGCTGCAAAGAGTCAGAAAGAGGGAGCAAGATAAGTGTTTCCTCCAATTTTATATACAAGAAGATGGGCCTTCATAGAAAAAAGAAAAAAAAAGAAGATTGTTTTGAAGTGTTGAAATATGCTGAAAAGCCATGATTGAGTCATGTGTCAAAAATGCCCTGAGGAGAAAATTCAACGTAAAATAGTGCTGTACTATTGGCAAAAAAAATAAATGTACTAAATGAAAAATGAAACAAGGACAATTGCTGAGGTGGGTTTAGCACCCAGTGGCACGCAAAATGCAGGAGAGACCTCAGCTTTTTGCCAGAGTGTGAGTGTGTAAAGTGCTGGCCTTTGACCATAGCGTTACAGTGAATACTATTATGGCAGGGAAAATGACCAGGGGGTACACTAGACAAGATATGTTGTGGTGGGGTATATAAGTCAGCTCTTATTAAAGTGTCTCTCAAGTTTTTGGCCCACTTGTGGGCAAAGATAGGAGAGTTTCTAAAAACTGAACCAATGCTGGGGTCAGAAGACAAGATGTGCCAGTGATTTTGAATGACCTTATGAATGTCGCTAGAAGCAGAAGAAAAGGTAGTAGCACAGAGTATTCTGTTGGACCCTTTAGAAGGCACCGTCTTGGGAGATAGTAGGTCTTCCCTTTTAACCTCTTTTGACCTATAGCTCTCTCTAGAGCCTGATTCAAAACAGTGTGACTATAGCCTTTAGAGGCAAACCTAGAACACAGTGCAGCAGCCTGCTCTTCAAAAGTGACATCAGATTTTTCTCACTCTGACAAACTGACTATAGGGTAAACTTTTCTGTTGGATGTCCAGGTGGATGGTAACTGGAGTAGTGTAGAAGACTATTACGATCAGTTTCGTTTCTGTGAACAATGGCATCAACTACATTTGTTTTATGGACCTGTACGTCTAGGAAGGAGACAGTGTTGGCTGTGTTCCATGGTGAACTAAGTAAGCCCTAAGTAAGACTTAAAGTCAAAAAGTTTCTATAACGAGCCTCTGAAGACTAAATGACTAAATGTCATCTACAGTATATACCAAGACTTAATTGAAGCAGAAAACGGGTTATTATATATGAAATCTTCCTCAAATTTCCCCATAAAGAAGTTTGCAAAATTGGAGAACAGGGGCTACCCATGCTGACCCCCTGACACTGAAGATAGTATGAATTCTCAAAAAAATTGTTTAAAACCAAATTTGTGTGTTCAACCAGGAAACCAGTCAGGGGAATCTTGCTTTCTCTTTGGTCCAAATAATAGGTCCAAATAATAGGCTAAGACACTGAGGCCCTCTTGATTGGGAACATTAGTGTACAATGAGGCTATATCAAGGCTACATAGATAGTCATTCTCCTGAATGTTACCAATAGATTCAATTTCGTTAAAAAAAATCAGTAGTGTCTTTTAAAAAAAGATGGAGCTGGTTGACCAAAACCTTTGATATGTCTGTCAATATACTGTGATAAGGGCTCTGTTAGAGATTGGTTACCCGCTACAATGGGGCAAGCTGGAACAAGTTCAACCAGAGACTTGTGGATTTTGGGCAGACAGTGGAATAAGGGACGGACAGGATGTTTTTGAAAAAGAAAACTAAATTCATCTTTAGAGATCAGAAATTCACTCAAAGCATTGGTAAAAAATGATTCAATTTCTTGAGAGAATTTCGTGGTGGGGTCACCATTTAAAGGGGTATAGAACTCAGTGTTACTAAGTTCTCTTTCCTATGAGTCTTTCCTCTTTCCTATGAGTCTTAATTTTTAATAACCATGAACTGAACTTTAGAGTGCTGGCATATTTTTCCATTTTTTACGCGAAACAAAGGCACCTATGGTTGAGCTAATGTGTTTACAATTCATAATCTAAGCACTTAGCAGACGTTTTTAATCCAAAGCGATTTGCAATCATCATCATGATACTTCAATTCAATCACATACAAGTATCTAATCAAGGAAAAAAACGGGCGGACAGTAAGCAGGTAATACAACATCATTATACAACAAATGCATATAAATATTGGTCTAATCTAAGGGCTAAAGTGGAGCGAGAGTGTTGAGTCTTTAGATCACACCATCATTTAGGGAGTGAGTCTGTAATTCTGTTTTATTTTTTATTTTAAAGATTTATTTGTGTGTGGGGGGCTTATTTGATAGGACAGTAGACTGACAGTATAGGGGGTGAGAGATGGGGAGATCAGATCACACAGGCGACACCGTCCAGGCATCATAGCCCAGGCACATTTCTCCATTCCGACATCCCCCCATTCCAACACCTAAACCTAACAGTACTCCCATTCTGACAATTAAGAATTGAATGTCGGAGTGGCAGGATGTCGGAATGGAGAGCGGTTCCCTCATAGCCTATGTGGAGTGCAATCGGACCATTAACCCAGCAGGAACCCCCCGATTCAAATATTTTTGCTGAGTGCCAAGCTGGAAGATATTGGGTCTCTCTTTTCTCACACTCACACACACTATCATGACAAAACCATGGGCTATGAGGACTACCAGGTTTAAGTGGACATTGACCATAGCAGGAGCACAAAATACCAACAAACTGGTCAGTTGTGTGAAGAACCTCCACACACACACACACACACAGTATCATGACAAAACCGTGGGCTATGAGGACTACCAGGTTTAACTGGACATTGACCATAGCAGGAGCACAAAAACCTCCCCAACTCCACACACACACACACGATCATGACAAAACCGTGGGCTATGAGGACTACCATGTTTAAATGGACCTGACCCAATCAAATGCTCCCACAGGACTTATTTCTCAGACACCAGGTCTATTGTAATAACCCTGAATTATTGATACTGTAACCAGTTATTTCAATTCCTGTGTTGATGTCATTAGAAAAACAGAATTTACCCCAATGACAAAGCATACTCTGCTGTTGGGTCAAAAACTCCTGGCAGTGCAGTACAGCTACTCAGATGATGTACTGCACTGCCATCTATTGGACAGACCACAGGTGTAATGACACCACTAAGGATGACAGACATCTGAACATCACATTTTGACATTAAGGGTGAGATGCAAAACCTTTTGCATCAATGGAAGCAATTATAAATAGATGGGCATCTCCTAAACCATGTTGGGAATATTACTTTACCTTGTTAATATATTACTTATTATTACCTTCATTTTAAAGCAATTATATTACAATATTACTGTCTGAGCTAGTGTAATATATTACTATTACTTAAAAAAACTTTTACATCCTACTTGTTGTTTAATGAAAGTAAAATCATGCAAACTAAAACTATCAAAATATTCCCTAACAACAACCTATGGATGTCTAGTGATCTGAAGGGATGTATTCGAGAGAAAAATAATGCTTTTAAAAACGGTGATGCTGTGTTAGTGAGGGAAAAAAGATGTGAATTAAGATCCAAATTGAGGAAAGCAAAAATAGAATACAAAGACAAAGTTGAGCATCAATACTTCTCCGGTAATGCAAAGAAAGCGTGGGAGGGTCTAAATGTGATGATGGGCAGGGAAAGTAAAACAAAACATACCCCCTGTCACATCCATCCCCTTCCTTTGCTAATGACTTAAATGTATTTTTTAGTCGTTTTGATACAAATGATTTCAGTGCTGAGCGTGATATTGTGTGTAGATCCATTCCGGATTATGTCCCTGTTACACTCAGTGAACCTGAAATAACAGCTAGTCTGTCCTCTATTAAATCTAACTCTGCTCCTGGGCCAGATGGCCTTAGAGGTAGAGTGTTGAAAGAAAACTTGTATGAACTTAAAGGCATTGTGTTGAAAATATTTCAGTACCTGCTTGATTCATTAATCATGCCCAAGTTATGGAAAATGTCTTGTATTGTGCCTCTCCCCAAGAAGCCTGGAGCCAAGGAATTAAAAGACTTCAGGCCCATTGCCCTCACTTCTATCTTGGGAAAATGTTTTGAGAGAGTCATAAGCAGACAAATCACATCAATGATCTCCAGCAGCTTAGATCATCTGCAATTTGCGTACAAAAGTCAGAGGGGAACTGATGATGCTACTATTAGTCTGTTTAACACCCTGTCAAAATATCTGCAAGCCCCCTCCCACTTTGCCAGGGTCCTTTTCATTGATTTTACCTCTGCTTTCAACAGCATGCAGATACACACCCTTCTGCAGAGACTCATTGACATAGGCGTAAACGGAGGTATCATTCATTTGGTCAGAGATTTCCTCTCGGACCGTCCTCAACATGTCCGTGTGAATGATACTCTGTCTGACGTCACTGTGCTTAACACTGGTGCTCCTCAGGGGACCATCCTATCCCCCTTACTCTTCTCCTTGTACACAAATGAATTCCAGGTAGACCAGGATACGTTTCATTTATTCAAGTACGCAGATGATATGGCATTGGTTGCCTTATTAAAGAAGGGGGATACAGCCGGGGAGGAAACATATAAAGTACATGTGTCATCTCTCCAGAACTGGTGTGAAAAAAGCTCCTTAGAGATCAATGTGTCAAAGACAAAGGAACTTGTCATTCATGAAAAGGAACCTGTTCAGTCTATCACAATCAGTGGACAAACAGTGGAGGTTGTTGACCACTTTAAATATTTAGGAACTTATATATCGACAGTAAACTCAACTTCAATGAAAATACTGAACAGATTTTCAAAACCTGTAACCAACGCCTCCACCTACTGCGTAAGCTTAACTCCTTTGGAGTGAGCAAAAATATTATGGAAACAGTCTATAAGAACCTGATAGAAGGAATCTTGACTTTTAATATGGCAATGTGGTATGGCAATCTAAATGTAAAAGGAAAAATAAAGTTACAGCGAATAGTAAACCTAGCCTCAAAAATAATTGGTAAGAGACAAAAACAATTAAGTGGTATCTATGAGGAAGTAATTCGGAAAAAAGCCGTCAAAATTGCAAACGATCCTTCCCATCCACTTTGCAGGGAGTTTGAATTGCTCCCCTCCGGTAGACGGTACAAAGTACCAAGAGCTAACCGTAACATTTTTAAGAACTCTTTTATTCCTAATGCCATTAATGCACTGAATGCACTGTCTCGCTGAACGTTGTCCTGTGTCCTGTGTTCTGTGTTGCTGTCACTGTTTTGTTTTATTGTTGTTTTTCTTATTGTTGTGAGACCGAAGACAGATTTCCACATGGTGGACAATAAACTAACTAACTAACTAACTAACATTAGATGTTTAGTATCACTATTAATCAAATACTGCGTAGGTCAGTGGCATACCTACAATAAAGCAAGCACACTTGGTTATCTGGCCAAATCCATATGAAATCAACTTGAAAAAACATAACTCCTGAAAACAGTCCTGGCGTAGACCTACCTCATCCTACTCAGCTATGGAGCTAAATGTAGACCTACCTCATCCTACTCGGCTATGGACAGTTAACACAGGAGTTAAGTGTATTCCTTGAATTCATGGAAGCCAGTAAATAATTTGATGACAAATTATAGAAAATAATTGACTTCTGCAGTTGTCAAGATGATTTCACAAGAACTCTTGCAACGAGGCAGAAAGAAAAGTATACCATAATATATTAGAATTTTTGTATATATATATTTTTTTGTATATACTGTATATATATATATATATATATATATATATATATATATATATATATATATATATATATATATATATATATATATATATATATATATATATATATATATATATATGTGTGTGTGTGTGTGTTACTGCATTTTGGTAATATATTAATTTACGTAGTGCACATGTCCCAACACTGCTCCTAAATGAATAAATGAATGCAAACTCCAGCATGTAAAGTATTACTTTAAAAACAGGTACGTTAGTCAGTAAAAAACAAAAAACAAAAAAAGAGAACCACATTAAGGTAAAAAAAAAGATATGAAAAAGAAACTTCTGCTAGTGCTTGTTAATGTCAGCGCAATATCACAACCCTGAATTATTGATTGATACTGTCACCTGTTATTTCGATTCCTGTGTTGATGATATAACCCCGGTATATGATTCAAATATCTGAACCATTTTAAAACAAATACCTTACTTTTGGACTGTGTACCTTTGGATGTCGAAGTCATTTTGTGAATATTTAGATATAATCAGTGTTGGTCAATATTACTTAGGAAAGTAACTTCTTTACTTTACTCGTTACCCCTTAGACAAAGTAATATCATTACTTTACTTATTACTGGAATCAAAGAGTAATGTATTACATATTACGTTATTACTCTCACAAGTTCTCAACTCCCACCTTTGAAAAAATAGAGATGTACAACATAATCTGTCTAGCGAGCTCTGTTTAGAACTGAACATGAAGTTTGTCTCTTGACTTTTTAAACTTTTTCACAATTGTTTTCAAAGTCAGTTGAGGCCTTGTATTTAAAAATAAAATACAACATAAAGCAGCAAGCAATTTGTAGTGTACATAACTGTGCGCAGGATGCAGCGTGTGGACTGGATCTACAATCTAGTGCACATCTCTGTTGTTACAGTACCTGTCGATAGCTTGTAAATCTGTCCTATTTTTGCATGCAACAACAAGCTCATTTTAAACAAGTAACTTGGCGTTACTTGCAAAGCAATGCGTTACTTATTACCCATTTTTGCAGAGTAATCCTGTTACTTTACTTTGGAGCAAAAGAAAGAATATTACAGTAATATGTAATCTAAAATTCGTTACTGCCCAACACTGGATATAATACATATTACACCCCCCAAACACATGCACTACTGCCTTCAATACAGCAATGACGATTGCTTTCCCACACAAAACTAGAGGAGATGCTGGCCTCTTGAAGACATTTCTTACCATTGGAGGCGGTGACCTCTTCAGCGATCTGGATGAGTATGAAAAGAGCGCCAACATTTAAATGTTACCACAAGTCATGGCTCGTGAAGTATGGCTTTATTCTTGAAAAAGAATAATAGCTATGTAGGGCTAATTCAACGGGTAAGGTCCTAGTATACACAAACGCAGACACACACACAATCATGGCACACCCCTTGGTTATGAGGACCATACTGCTTTAACTGGACGTTACCCATACACACAAACACAGACACACACACAATCATGACAAAACCCTGGGCTATGAGGACTACCAGGTTTAACTGGACATTGTCTGATTGACATCTGCTTCAACCAACCAAATCGTGTCATTTTGTGTAAGATTTGTGTATGATGTGTCAATCAAACATACACACACACACACACACGGCCACACACAAAAAGTCAGGTACAGGGAATTATGAGGACATTTTCTAAAAAAGCGGGAGGAGTATCCTGGCGGCCTCCTGAGCACTGCTACAGTACTCGAATTATGGGGACTCTGGACATGTCCTCATAATTACGGTATGTCCTCATAATGCTGGTATGGTTTCATACAAATGTCCTCATAAACCACCCATGCCCACGCACACACACACACACACACACACACACACACACACACACACACACACACACACACACACACACACACACACACACACTGGTCTCGTGTCTCTCTCTCTCTCAAACATGTCTATTCATATACAAGTGCTTTTTGATCTGTCCCAAAGCCAGTGCTTACTAACAGAAGATTCATGCAAATGTAGAACAGCGTTTGTAGACACAGGGCACACAGACAAGTTCACACATGCATGCACGGCACACACACACACACACACACACACACACACACACACCACACACACACACACACACACACACACACACACACGCAAACACAAAAGAGAGAAGAGAGATTTGAACAGATGTCACCCCCGCAGTGTGAAATTGATGCCTCTGCTCCCAAAGTCCCTCTCGGTACATTTCATTTTCTCAGAGGGAGAGGCGTACCGAAAGGCAGAGGAATGGACCGTGAAGCTCTGAGAAAACGAGGAAGAAGATAGAGAAGAGAGGAGCCAAACAACAATACCGGCACTGGAAAAAAAAACACTCAGCCACGTCACCTGAATCCATACAGTAGTGCTTCTCAAAACATTTCATGTCAAGGACCCCCAAATCAGCATTTATTATAGGCTGCGCTATACCTCCCTTATGACACGATGACCACGATAAGAAAGGATTTGCACAGCTCTAGCAGTGATTCAGAAACATTAATTCCAGTTTCACATGCATTATACGCCATACAGATCCCAATTTAATGCAATTTCTATCTCTGGAACCCCATTTTAGATCACTGTTAATATAAGTTATATTAACAGTGATCAGAGTTATATTATATAACTCTGACAGAGTACAAATGGACCTGTTATGGCCAAATGGACCTGTTATGGCCCATTTGGTTCCATTTGTATACACTCTGAGTTACAAACCCATAATGCTCCATTTGGTTCTTAACTATGTCTAATTTAGATATTGGGACCCCCTGGAACTCTCTCAAGTACCCCTAGGGCCCCCCCGGGCCGCATTGATAACCATTGCCCTACTACAGCATCCCTCGTTTGGCCATATAGTGCTAATATATTAGTGAACACTACCAAAATTTAGTATAACTGCGAGCTCTCACTTGTAGATCAGCTGTTTGTTTTGTTTTCGCAAAGCAATTTGGTGTAAAGAGGGAAAAAAAGCATCGGGACAATGTGAGAGTTTCATGTGTGCAGAAAAGCACAAGGAGATAGCTCAGGACGTGCACTGATAAATGGCCTCTTACACCACCCACGGAAAATATCCATTTGGCATTCATGTTGCCGTTATAATTTATTAAATGGAGCTTTTTTGGTAAGCATCATTTCTTCCTTGAAATGGAGGACACCTATATGTGTTGTTCTGGGACATTATTCAAATGGTGGGTGTGTGGGTCTATCAGCACAGCCCAATGATAACGTCTGTCCCCGAGCCCTGACTGTGAGAGCTTTACATGCACCTGCACTGATGACTCTGACTTTGGCCCTATACATATTCGAACAATGGTGAACATCCAAGCCGGCGTTTAGGGAGAGTTTAGCGAGAGTGAAGTTTCAGTAATATATTTTAGTCATGTGAAAGTCATGTGCAAAAATAGGCGAGCATTCATCAAATAGTTTTTAACAATATTGGAAATGATGATCTAGACCGGCTATTTTCACTATGTGGAGTTGTGATACATACTAGTATATGTTGGGCTCAGTGGCGACATTAGGGTTCATCAGCCATGGGTGCCGATATCAAAAGGGCCCTTTCAGCGTGCGCTCACACATGCGCGTGCAGAGGTGTTTGTCAGATAATTTGGATCGTTTGGGAAGGCTCTCTTCTACGGCCTATATTCTCGTCCTATCCCACCTTGACTAATAAAAATCAACAAGCAACATTACATTATAAGGTTGAATAGCCAGAAAATTATAACAAGAGTCACCAATCAGCCAACCATGCTATGGATAAGCAGGTGAAGATGAATGGATGTATTTAGATAAATGTATTTTGATAGATGAATACAGACATCCCACCCTAGAAAAAACTAAAATATATTAACATTTAGGGCTATGCCACACATGATAAGTGATTAACATATCCTACCATAGATTATATGGTTGCAGTGGCTGTTTTTTAATCAGTAGAGTCAGTAGGATTGTTATTTGGTTACAGTTTCTGTTACCTATGTTTTAAAGCTAAATTAAAATATATAAACACATAAGATAAGCATATTAAGCTCTTTGTGATTTTATATTGAGGACTTATAAATAGCTCTTGATTATATTAAGATTATATTTTATAAATATAATTGATTATATATAGAGTAAAATAGATTATACTGTGCAAACAGACTGAGATCATGTAATTAGCTCCATATACACAGCTGTGTCGTATTCCATATTATAAGAACAGGGAATCCCCGATACGCACGGCATGGGGCACAGAGACTGTGCATGGAGAAAATGCGAAAATTTCCCCTCTCCTTTTGTGTGATAAATGCATACTATAAACACATGACCTATATAGCAACTGAAAATATACTTGGATATACTTGGACCACACTTGGAATTATTGAAATCGGGTGAGAATGGCCTGAGAGTTTTTAGATTGGAATCTCAAAAAAATCTCGGCGGACTTTCAAAAGGTAAGCACAGAGTCGACCAGCAGCGACAACTCCGTTCTCTTTAAGTGCCAGTCCAAGGGCGGCCATTCTACATGGACTTCTATTGAGGATCGGGACAATAAATAGGGACCAACATGCTGCACAAACAGCTCTCGGCGCTTAGTTTCTGATGCCTCAATGTCGCAGCTTTGGCATTAGCCATCTTTGTACGTCTGACTGTAATAAGGTTGCTGTTCACCGCACTTTTTTTTAGATGAAAGTAAAGTGACATTAGCTCATCTCCCGTAATGCTGCTCGCGTGGGCCCCATGCGACAAGATATATTTTAATAAAAGGAGAAGGAAAAAAGTCTGTTTGGGCCTCGGGGCCCCCCTAGAGTGGCGATGGGGCCCATGGGTGCCACGCACCCACGCACCCATTATAAATGACGCTAGTGTATGTTGGGCTTGACATGCTTAATGCTTAATTTGTTTGTATTCTACGTGAACACATACATCTAATCTACGTCATTGTTAGAAAACAATTCTCCCCACAGACCTGGGGCAACAATGACTGACAGGACCCAATAGCAAGACGTGCCATCTAGGATCTCGACGACAGTGATGATGTTTCGCAAGGTATAGTACACTTCAACAGTAGCATCGCATATCACTGTGCATGAAGTGGTGACAATGGTATCTCAAGGATATATGCTATATGTATAGTAAATCAGTACAAACGGATATTGGCTAAGCACCTCAAGCCTAAAATACTGTATATCAGTCATAATGGACGGACGAACAACAAAGTAGGGGTTTAAGGTCATGGTTAAAGGCCTACTCTAGCCTTAGGTGAAGATGACTACTAAAACGGTGTTTAGTAAAAAACAGACAGATGTGTTAGTGTGAGTGGTGAGTCACTTATCACTGTGGCATGATGCCATGTTGTAGTTTACGGTGGTCACCTTATCGTCTAAGACTGGAGTATGAATAGGCCTTAAGACGTGCATGTATTCGCCCACACACCCACTTGCACCTATAAGTTAAAGCGCCAAGACAATGAAGACCTTTTCAGCTCCCCACTAGATGAATTGGTCCTATAAGATCAGGCCTATGCAGGTCTAGACCGTGTGGAGAGAGAGTGAGAGAGAGATAGAGAGAACATGAAGCGCTTCGAGACCCGAGACTCGGACAGACAGAAGTCACTCATCAGGCCGGTCGAGATATTGGCATTGTCTCCCCGCACTCATTGACCACTCCCCCGTTCTGATTGGCAACCGAAATGAATTCCGCCATCGACAGGCCACTCGTCCCTGTGTGCCGATAGAAGGGCCGGAGCCGATGGAGGGATTGACAGTATGATGGAGGAAGAGGAGGAGGAGGAGGAGGAGAGTGCAGGGAGGGGAAAGGACAGCAGGGAGAAGATGACATCATGTTCGTATGGGCTGTGTGTACAGCCCCGCTGGGCTGTACATGTGGTGGTGGTACATAGCAGGAACAATGGCACGCTGTAAAATCCCAGATTGCCTATAAGAGAGTGTCAAAATGGGTCCGTGGACTTGAACTGCGGTCGAGAGGAGATGTTAGAGAAAGGAACCGAGAAGAACAGGCAGGCTGAGAACGGCAGAGATAGGCCAGAACTCACCTCCGAAAGACGTCTTCTGTATATAAGCTTCTCCTTAGCTGTCGTCGACGTCCTTTTGTCTGTCGTATTGCCGGTTCCACTCGGGGCAGGGAGGAAGGAGAGAGGGGCACAAAGAGAGACTAATAGAGGTGCGTATAGAACCAGAAAGCTGTTGCGGTCTGAGGCCTATTGAAAGAGTGCTATAGGGAGAGAGAGAGGGAGAGAAAGGGCCAGGAGAAGGGCAGCGGTGTAGAGACAGAAAAGTCCATCCATCACGCACACCCTGACCTCGCGTTGACCCCACGCTGGCAGCCAATGAGGCGCCCTCGCCCCCTAAAGCCCCCCCACCCCCTCACCACTACACATATGTGCCCCCCCAACCCAACACACACACACACACACACACACACACACACACACACACACACACACACACACACACACACAAGCAGGAGGATCGGGTATCTGTGGCGCTGAGTGGCGTCTGGATATTCTTTGTGTCAGCCATCATCGCTTCCCAGAATGCTTTGTTTTTACGTGACTAATGTGAGTACCAACACCTGATGGACAGCCGACTCATCCAGACATGGCGCAGCAGCACGCACGAACACACACGCACACGCACGCACGCACACACGCCGAGACTGACACGGTGCAAGGTTAGAGACCCTTCCACAAGGGAAAGACAAAGACAGACAGACAGGCAGACAGGAAGACAGACAGATAGACAGGAACGTCTGCTTGGTTCTGAATAGGTGTTGGAAACAGTAAGGAGTCAAGCATGCCAGGTTGACCTAGATCAGAACAAACAGCGAATAGACTATACTATATTGTCAAAAAAGATTCTCTTGTATTTGATGTCTTCTCCTGCATGGTGCAACACATATGGGGCATGCACTGTGATGATGGCTGAAGTTAAATGTCCTCTTTTGAATTGCATTTCACTAATGTAAGTTAGTCGTTGTGACATTCGCATTTAGTCGGGGTCACTTGTTTGAAAATGCAGTCGATGTCTCTGGGGTGTTAGTGTACACTCTGAAGGCTTCTGTGGTGAAAATGTGCAGTCAATGTCTCTGGGGTGTTAGTGTACACTCTGCAAGGCTTCTGTTAGGCCTCATTAGCAGCACTGGCTCATTGGTTGGTCCCACTGGCTCATTGGTTCCATTGTACCCCAAGACTGGTTTAGACTTTGACATCATGTGCCAGAAATAGCCGATGCAAAGAGCTGTGAGCTTGTAGATCTGGTATTATCTTTTTTTCCCCACAGATACCTATACCGATATAGTATTTCTAGTCTTTGTTGACATATCTGCTATTTGGTCTGCTTTTGTTATTAACCACACTCTAGACGGAAATGCAGCTTGATGGATAGTGTTTTACTGTTGCTATAATGTCTTACTCTTTGCAGTGTATCTCAGAAAGTAAGCCGCTCAGTATCTATTAACAACTACCAGGGCTAATGCTACTTAATCACTTTGACAAACATACATTCGTAGACATTATACTTCTTCAGGGTCTGGGGTGTGTTCCCGAGAGGCGGTAAAGCTTTCCCACGATACTTTGTAAAGAATATCGGAAAGCTATGTATATGTTTGGCGGTGGTAGAAGTGTCCTTGAGCAAGATACTGAACTAATTGCTAATTGCTCCAGATGTGCTGGTTGGTACATAGCTGGTTGGTTTCCACTGCCATTGGTTGTGTTAATGGGTGAATGTAAAGGACAATTCATGTACAACAACCACCTTGAATGAAAGCGCTATATGCAGCATTTGCCAGGCTTTCACTTGCATCACTGAACGGATGTTGAATTTGACAAGTCCCGGAAAAGAAATCTGGAAAAGCTGTGTTTGGCCAGTATAGTCACTTGAGTGGCAGCCTGGCATAGCATGTCTCTGGACTAGAGCGTATATACATTGTGTTCCCGTCGACACTGGGCACCCAGTGTTACTATAGCTGTAGAGTCCTCTTTCTCAGATTTACTGTATGTACTAGTACATACAGAATAACATACTCTGCCACTCATTGGAGTGGTTTGGCACAGCTCAAAAACTCAAAAACTAAAGTAAACTGCAGCTTACTAAACCTTTATTGTTCACTGTATGTGGCTTGTTTTTGTGGGCTGGGCTGGCCACTGTAATCATAATCACACACTAGCATTTCTTCTTCACAAATCAGTTGCAAATCAAAAGGCAAAATTCAGCTGCAAAAAATATCCCAGGCCGACAAGTAAACAGTAGTCGACGACGGTTTCAAGTGAAAAGGATTTGTTTCAGTATCTGAGACGGTGATTTGCTCTTGTTGATGAACAGGTAAGCGCCTGAGCCAAGTCTTTGATGTGTGGCTGACAGGTGGAAAACCTAAGTGTTAAAATGACCCTGGGGGAATCATAGCTAGCATATCACCGAGAACCACACAGCCACAGGTATCTTTACCAGGCGCACATAAACACACACTTGAACTCCTACAGACACAATTGGGTCTAGAAAAACAGATTTGTATTTGTAGAGGCAATTTCGTAACAGTCTGGATATCGATAAACCATCTATTTTGATTCCATATCCACACAGAGTAGGACAGAAACACACACCCAAACACAGAAACAGACACCATACAATACACCACAGTGCACGCACGCATGCACGGCACCCTGGGGGCTGCACAGGGTTTCAGCACCTCAGATTAAACGTCTCCATGTCAGGGAGGGTTCTGTGACCGTTTGCTTCTGCCTAGCGGGGACGTGTTAGAGCGGCGGTAGAGATCAGCAGATCGTTTGAGCTCACCTGACACTGTTTTTACCTGAGAGCGGCTCACGGTGTTCAGGGGCTGTCAGTTTCCCTCTTCCCTGCCCCTGGAAGAGCAATGGCTCTCACGTGCACTGTGACAGAGGGCCAATGGAAACACAATTGGTGAGAGATTAGGGAGCAATTTGTGCGTTAACTGACACACACTGCACGGGACCTTCACCTTGTCTGGCGGTTTGCCGCTGCTTCCCGCTGTCACCGGGGGTCACCCCATCCGGACCCGACTGTGGATTTGTGCGCTCCGTGGCAAAGTGTACTAGTACTACGACTTCCAGTGCCTGATTTATAGGCGGTCGTGCAACAGTGTGTGGTATTCCAAAAGTAGCCTAGATCCATAAGCCCATAAAGCGTGGCAACGTGACGCATTGTGAGCTTGCAGATCGTCTACTTTGGGGGAGTTGAGTGTAAAAGGGCTTTTATTGTCACGGCTGTGTCGTATATCACTTTTAATGTTCGTTTAATCGTTACCATGGGCGACCATAGGAAGATTCCAAGGGATGGACGGCGTCATAGATTACATATTTCGTTGAATAAAATATTGGCTGATCTCCTCGTCTCAACAGTGGGCCTTGGCTGGCAGGTCGGAGGGCGGCCATCTTGGCCCGCCCTATATAACATATACTGTATAAATGTTTGATTGCGGTTCGCTGGCTGCACAGTAGCCAGCGTTCAACATGGGCGTGTTTTGGTGCTTGCGGGGGTGACAGATTCAACAGTAGAGGCACTGTCCAAACACTCTGTGGTTATACAACTGCTTGTTATCGCAAAAAAGAATGACAGGGGATGTTTCAGTGACAGACGCGAGACTTTGGAGTAACTCTAAGCCCTCTCATTTGTTCAGCCCCCGGAGCACATAACTCAGTGAGAGGATGAGACAGAGTGAAACTATGCAAAGATAGGCTGGCCTGTCCCCTCCAGGCACGCAGCAGTCTGACATGTAAATCTTCCAACACCCATTACTGTACGGCGCATAAGAACACAGACTGCAAAAATACTCAGTGAAGTATGCGGTGTGTTTACGAACATGCACCATGTAATCCTGAGTGCCGATTTAACACTGAGCTAATCAGTGATGGGAAAAGTACTCAATTGCGTTACTTAAGTGAAAGTATATATACTGCAAAGAAGAGGTACCCTGTCACAGTACAAGTTATGTATTCAAGAAGTAGTGAAAGTACGAAAGTACTAGCATATACTAAAAGTAATAGTACACTCATATTGCAGAATGTCTTAGCCTATTTTAGGACATTCTGCAATATGTTCAAAGCGTGAGCAAAATCTTTTGGAAATAGCCGATCTACAATCTCACAATGTGTCATATATTGCTATTTTCAAATGGCCAAAATATAGGTTGAAGCAGTTATAATCTAGTAGGGTAAAGTAAAAGTGAAAGTGTTGGCTCTGAAACGTAGTGGCATGGAAGTAAATGGAAATATTCAAGTAAGTACAAAACTAAAAGTAAGTACTGTACTGAAAGTACAGTACTTACGTAAATGTATTTACTTACTTTCCGCCACTGGAGCCTCAGTACTCAGAGTTAAGTGAACAACACAGCAGCAGCAGGGGTAGAGTTCCTGCCCATCACTGTGGAGACTGGGGTTCAGATCCTTCACAGTTCCTTTGGCTGGGCAGTGTGCTCCCACAAATAGAATTGGCCGGAGAATGTCTTTGTTGTTGTTGTTGTTCTTTGTTGTTATCAACTTCATAGTACTGTAGAAAGGCATATGTCTATGATGTGGTAGAGAGAGTATTCCTTGGCCGATAAGCTCGCAGTGAAACTCCTCACTTCACACATATGGTTCCCCACACCCCCCAAGACCGAACATTATTGGGGTCAGGTCAGCAGTGCAGTGGAGTGTGTGTGTGTGTGTGCGCGCGCGCGTGCATGCGCGTTTTGTATGTGCGTGCGTGCAAGACACTGAAGGATGCCAGTGCTTAAAGGGATATTTCAAAAAAACCTTTAGTCATGTTATGGCTTATTCAGGCTCATGTGAACACCCCATACAGTTCAGAAGTTACTCCATTCAGTATTTAGATCCACCCCCTTCCTATACAAACCCATAATAACTTAAAACTCAATTTTAACCTGCATAATCGATTGATCTAAAACACCTAATCTTTTTCTGGTGATAGATATTGTCCTCCTAATATGTGATAAGGCTATGAGAGGGCCAAGGAATTTCATTTACATTTTCATTCATTTTTAAAGTATTGTTTTGGAAAATGTAGCAGTTTCCATATTAGGGCTTGGCTTGGCCACCCTGGTTGCGGCCAAACGAACAAAACAATATTTTTAAATAAATGAAAACTAAAGTGGAGCTAAAATGAACATCAAATATCTAAATACTGGATGGAGTAGGCCAAACTGTCTGGGTTGTCATGACACTGAGTAGTCCATAAAACGACTAAAAGCTTTCTCAAAGTGAAATATCCATTTAAAAGGTTAAAACCACTTTTGTAGAAGTTTGGGTTGTGTAACGTGTAAGTGAGCCTACCTTAGCATGATGTAGGCCTAACTCCAAATGTGGACGATAAATTAAAAAGAAAAAAAGAAAGAAAAGAAAAGAAATGCTTCAGGGATTAGAGATTGATAATTCATGCCCCCCTTCACTTAGCTGCAATGTTCTCAGCCATTCTTTTTCTACAAATACAAAGTTGATTCAGACAAGCATTACAAAAACTTTCTTCTTCCTTGTTTTATAGTCCTATAATAATGTTATCTTCCTGTTGATTTGTTCGTTCTTCATTAGGAAGAAAACCAGGACCGGATCAGTGGATCGGATCTGGATCCACATCCAGGTCTTCAAACAGTCAAATCATCAGGAAGTTATCCAACCTCAACCTTCACAGTCGCGATGATGTAAACAGAGTGACTGTTTAGGTAAGTGTTATCAATGCATTTTATTCATAACCAACACATAATGTACTCCCGACATTTCTGGTTTATCTTCCTCTCTTCCTTTCTTTGAGAACTGCTTTTGTTTACTGTGGCCGCGTGCACAAATGAAAATGTAGGCCTACCTGCTACATTTGCGAGGGTAGACCAGTAGACTTCTTTGCGCACTAATAGCCTACCTCTACTGTTAGCCTAGCTCTGGTCCATAGAGTGCTTGCACTTCAGGCTACTGTCAGAGGGGACAGAGGACCACACATCTCAGCTGTATCTCACACTGATATCATTGAGCTAAAATCACATCTCTCTCTACCCATATGAAAACAACAACAACTTTATATGCGAACTCTTGAAAGTGGCACCTAACATATAATATAAGAGAGTAAAGTTAATATAAGATCCATAATATATCTTTGTAAAGTGAAACGTATATAAAACATATTCTATGATTACTGTAAAATAATTATATATGATATTCAAAAAAGATATAAGATCCATATTTTTGTAAAGTGAAACATAGATATAATTTTGTAATTTATAAGAATAATATATGACAATAATGACATGCAAAACAGATCTGATTTCTTGTAAAGTGGCTTGTATGAAAGGTGCCACTTTCAAGACTTCACATATACCTATAAAGTTTTTTCCATATGGGTAGCTGCAGGATGTGTCATCCATGAGGATATCAATTATGAGAGCATCCATGAGTGAACAAAAAGATATTTTTGGGTCCTAGCCCCTCCTATGTCCAGCTATGGTTGTATGCCCACAGACATTAAATTCCCATTGTCAATGAAGGGGCAATTTTACATCATAGTGTCTGAACAAATGGACATCTGTAGTGTCTATTTTACACCAATATGTAAATTCTGATTGGTCATGGGATGAAGTATGATGATTAGAGAGCACTATTAAATAACTCAGTTGCACTATTTCAAAGTCTCGATATAATTTAATACTTTGTCATTGGTTGTAAATATTATGTTACAACAGGGCCGGATCTAGGCATGGGCATGGGGGGGGGGGGGGGGGGGGGGGGGGGGGGGCAATGCCCGCCTAAATGCTCTAACTAACCCACGAAACATGATAAACAACCCAAATTTCAAGTGCTTATAATTAAAATTAAAACCTGAAACCCTATGCTACTAACTAACTACAA
Source organism: Benthosema pterotum (assembly GCA_039105355.1). Taxonomy (NCBI): domain Eukaryota; kingdom Metazoa; phylum Chordata; class Actinopteri; order Myctophiformes; family Myctophidae; genus Benthosema; species Benthosema pterotum. The sequence goes on along the minus strand of CM076970.1, from coordinate 19,373,135 downwards.
CTGTCAAACCAACACCATTTCATCATTCAAAACAGGAGACTCTTGAGTTAGACCTTTAGCCGTATGCATGCTGCCTGCGTGCCTGTTCTAACTTCAACAACTGATGTTATTATTATTGATACTTACTTGCCTAATATAAGTCCTGTAACCGAAAATGGTATGGGTATGCGCAACATGGACGATGAAGTTGCCCCCATACCATTTTCGCCAATTTCCCCAATTGGGAAATGTTTTCATCCGGGCCTGTGTTACAATACAATCTAATTCAACATATACTTGCCTTGGCTCAATGACAACAACTGCTAATTTGCCTGTTAATTTAGATGGTCATGCTGGGTCTCCTGAGATGATCTCCATGGCCGTGCAGTGTGAAATTCCCTTGGGGCGATCCAGAGAATGTAATGGAGTTGTATGAGGAGGAGGAGGAATCCATTGGCATGGTGGATGAAGAATATCTCCCTGGAGAAGATGAAGAGGATGTGGAGCTGACATTGCTTGGGTCAGTGGCCTTCTAGAAATACTACTGCTACTACTATAAGAATAATTAATAGTATATATTATGATTAATCATTGTGAGTGACTTTCACAGATGTGCGCCACAATGTGCCCACATAACTCAGGGCCGGGTAAATAATGTATGCTGTGTTGACATTCAATTAATATATGTAGTTTGTACTTTATGTCTGTCAGGTGTTGACACTAAGCCTTGCCCACCTGTCCCTGGTCAATCAATCACTAGAGCAGTGTTTACCTGTGGGAACCAATAGTTATATTCATAGTATTTGGCATACAGATTGAGGTATGACATTTTTTACAGCCCTAGAAAATAAAATGAAAATGCATATTGTTAAATTGAACAGTATGATCAAATTGTTATCTATAATTTTATAAAGGGCAAGTGGGCAGGTAGTAGAGCATGACCTGCCCAATGGGCAAGTTCCTCTGAGACCTTAGTGTCAACGCCTGTCTGTATACTACTTTGCGGGTGGTGTGTGTGTATGTTTGCGTGAATGATTGCAGTTTGCCTATATGTCTGACCAAAGTGTTGGTCAGGGCCAATCTTAAAGGACCACTTCACCACTTTTCAACATATAGTCATATAATAAGTCCTCACTAAAGTACAAGATAAAATACGTTGTACCACTATTTTTTCTACTCAGTCTGTCTCACAGGAGGGCTGTTGGCAGTTCAGAAACTTCTCCAATGACAGCTAATAGAAAAGCTAATGGAAAGCTAATAGAAACTACAGGCTTTCAATTCCTGAAAAGTCGCAATGCAAAAATGGCAGCCATCATTCTTCCGATAATAAAAATATGAATTAAAAAAAAGCAGAACGATGATGCCATTGGACGACGTTTCTAAACTGCCTACAGCCCTCCTGTGAGACACAAACTGAAGTAGAAAAAATACTAATAGTGGTATTTTATCATGTACATTAGTGAGGACCTACTGTATTATATGAAGATACATTTGAAGGTGAAGTGGTCCTTTAAGGAATTGCTAATTCAGAGGTTTTTCGACAGGTGGTCCATGAAGGCGCTGCATGTTGTCCCTGAACTTGCGTTTAGTTATGTAGCAAAGTATGTATTTTCTTCAAAGATGTGTTGTAAACTTTCCTGTGGGAGCGTGTCACTTCTTTGTCAGTGTGTGGGAAGTCGGAATGACAGGCCTGATGAGTCATAATTCTTAGGAAATGTATCCATAATAAAACAAGTATAATCATGTTGTTATGTGTCTACAGTATCGGTACTGTATATCAGTTAAGGTAACCTGAGTTTAATGCAAGGTTGGATAATGTAAGAGAATGGGAATGGGGATACAACTGTAGTGTCCACCATGCTAGGTTGGTTATTTGTCAGGGTCGTGTTCCCAGGGACGGATGTAAAAGTTCACAATTGGGGGGACAGACAAAAATGGCAAGAGGGCATACCATTTTCAGTAAAAAAAAATGTTTACTTCTGTGACCTACAAGATTTATATCTTGAACAGGACTTTTATTAGGCAAGTAAGCATCAATAATATCAGTTGTTGATTGAAGTTGCAACAGACACGCAGCATGCATAAAGCTAAACTGACTCAGAGAGTTTTCTGTTTTCAAAGATGAAATGGTGTTGGTTTAGTGGTGTTTATTGGGTTGTTTTGAAAGCCATCATGTTTGGTGGGGCAGTCAGGGCATTTAGGGGGGCATTGCCCCCCCATACCCATGCATAGATCCGTCCCTGAGTGGTCCCCAGGTTGATTTTAAGCGAGGGTAGTGGTCCCTGCAGGTTCACAATTAGTTTTAAACCCCTGTGCTAAACGATTAAAACTAGCCGATCTACAAGTAAAGCTCACAGCCTAGAAGTGTCAACTTCTCCATAAACCCATCGCCTCTCACCTGCCTGCGGCTGGACTCCGGTCACCCTGTGGTCTCGCCACACCTTCAAAACCTCCCCACCCCTCCCGTCCCCTCGCTCCTCCGCCACCCAGTCCCACCCCACCACCCTCCCCTCACTCGTTATCGTTTGATGTCCGTGGGGACCGGGCGTAATGACAGCGCTTGTCTATAACCTCGCCGTCACAGTCCCCGGGTGTGTGCGCGCCGCTCTGCGCGTGCGGGCGTGCGCACGTGGCAGCCTGTAATGACAGCAGCTGTCTATAACGGCTCGTCCTGGCAGCGATCATTCGCCCCCACCCCCCACCACTACCCACCACGTATACCACCTACCACCACCACCGCCCCTCTCCCTCCTCCCTCCTCCCTCCTCCGCCCCTGCATCCGCTGTCCGGCTAGTGTCACCCCGTGTCCTGGCGGATGATGTGATCTTTAGCCTCCACACCCCCCCTTTCCGCAATCTATATAGACTGGCATTTGGCTCGCGGGGAGCACCCCCCCCACCCATCCAGCCCTGTCGTGCATGCTAAAAGCCATTGCCATAGCCGTTAGTCTTCGCCACCCCCCTTCCTCTTCGACTCTTGGTCACCTCCCCCCCCCTCGCCCCTCCCTCCCGTTCCCAACAGGAAGGAAGTTAACGCCAGCCAGCGCAATATTCTGACGGCCAGCGCTCAAGACATGGAGGGGCCGATACTGAAGTGGCAGCTAGCCACTGAATTTAGAGTGAACGTGAGAGGCGGAATGTGTGCAGTATGTGTGTAGGTTATTTGAGTCTGTGTGCGTGCGTGTATGCCCTTCACATGCATGCTGTGGGCATGACGGTGTGAAAGTATGTGAAAGTATATACCGAGTAAAATGCGTGTGCTTGCACGGGCACAGTGAAGTGGTGACTGATTACACAATGACACTCAGGGGTCAGTGTCTGTGGGGAGTCTGGGGACGTTATTTTAAAAGATTTGAAGTATTCCAAATATTAAGACAGTTTGTTTTCCTTCCTAAATGTTTACTTTCTCATAATCCTGCTTTGTATTTTCTTAGCTGTGCATAGTTGAACACTCATAATTTTATTTGTAATGATTTTTTCTACTTCTAATAATAATAATAATAGTGTCCATACTGTGCTTGCCAACTATTCTATTCTGTCCTAATGGATGGAATGGTTTAGAGTCAGTCTTTTCCCAATGCTATTCTTCTTGACAAGAGTAACATAAGCATATGTTATGCTTATGCTACGTGTGTGTGCATGCTCTTCGTGTGTGTGTGTGTGTGTGTGTGTGTGTGTGTGTGTGTGTGTGTGTGTGTGTGTGTGTGTGTGTGTGTGTGTGTGTGTGTGTGTGTGTGTGTGTGTGTGTGTGTGTGTGTGTGTGTGTGTGTGTGTGTGTGTGTGTGTGTGTGTGTGGATCTGGATGCTCCTGGGGGACCTCCTGTGTCCACTCATGCATTGATGCCATCAGGCTCTAATCTGCATACCTGACAGCGTGGACCTTCTCCCACCTTCCTCGTATACCTTCCTCTTCCTCTGCTTCTACCTCCGTCCCTCTCCTCTCCTCTCATCCTGCCCTTTTCATTTCATACCCCCCGTCCCTCCGTTCTGCTGTCCTTTTGGTACTCTCTCTAAGTGTCCCCGTCTCTCTCTTTGTCTCCCTGTCTGGGTCAATAATGTGTGTGTTGCTAATTCGCCGGTCGCAGCCCCTAGATAAACACCCTGTTAGCAGGATTAGCCCTGTTGTCCCAACAATGTAAACCTGGGATTAGCTGCGACTCTCTGGGGGAGTGTGTGTGTGTGTGTGTGTGTGTGTGTGTGTGTGTGTGTGTGTGTGTGTGTGTGTGTGTGTGTGTGTGTGTGTGTGTGTGTGTGTGTGTGTGTGTGTGTGTGTGTGTGTGTGTGTGCGTGTGTGTGTGTGTGTGAGACCACTGAAGCACTATATGTGTCCTTGCACGCCGAATGGTGTAAATGTATAGTAGAGCTCACAATGCCTTACACCATGGCACAGTGTGAATTTGTAGATCTGCTATATTTGATTTTTTTTAAAGATTTATTTTTCATTTCATTTATTTATTTAAGTCGTCACGTAAAATGACATGGCCAAGGGATATATGCTAGGTTCAAAGTGAGTATAAAAACTTCAGCCTCAAAGGTCCAAGTACACGCACATTGCAAGTTGTCACAAGATTTACAACATGGCTGTGACCCTGCAGCATGTGGCACTTATTAGACACCTATAGCCTATAGGTGTCTGGACCTGAGGCCCATTTAGAAAACACCTTCTAAATCCTAACCAACGTTTTTTTGTTATTAAAAAAAGAAAAGACAATATTTCTGTTGCTACTGTATTCACATGGCAACATCCAACATGAAATGGATGGGTTAATGGTACCTGGGGCCAATTCTCAAAAATATGGTTTCTAAAAAAAAATTACATTTTTCACGTTTCTAGAAAGGGTTGGTTAATATGTTAGACTGGTGCACAACCCTTTTTTATTTCAAGGACTGCCAGAATGATGTGAATGTGGCTGCAGATCCCCATCTGGAAGTAGGTTGTTTCAGAGAACCCCCAGAAGAAAAGATTTGAGTTAAAAACATTCACTCTGAAAGAATATATTCATAGTTGAATATATTCCTAGTCCTATAGTAGAACATTAAGTTTAAAACAACAAAAGGGGTTCCTGTCCTTGATTAAACATATAAACCACCCTGGTATTAATGCACTAGAATAACTGCCAATGAGAATTATATTTTTCTCCTTGGAATTTAACGCAACTATACTGTTTACTGTACCTGACTCAGGAGTCGGAGAGGAGAAACAAAAGGAAGACACCCACGGTTGCTGGTTCCACTACCACCGCATATCCATGTCCTACATGCAGTAGGATCTGTGGGTCCAGGAGAGGGTTTTTATTGTGAACGTCACCATCAGGACCCATCCGATGACAACCAAGCAGGTAAACAACCTGACTCCTGCACCTTTTATTGAAACATTTAGCTACAACAAGCACTGTTCTATTGGGGAGTACCCAGTAGACCTTCTTTTAGTTCGACCAAGCATTGGGGGTTGAGTCGCGACAAGGTTAGGTGCACTGTTGGAGGTTAGAGTTAACTAACCCTAGGACTAATGGCATATTAACATTATGTTTGATGTCACACTTGAACGTTAGTCTTTGGTTAATTGCTGACACCGTTATAATATACTGCTTTTAGATGTAACTTAACTCAAAGTACTCTAGTTTAGGTGATGATGTGCTGGTGATGTAAATAAGAGATCTTTTAAGTATTGTCGTGACTAGTCATGAGCATGATAATCCTTAAGGTGTCGGGGTACTTGCTCTCTAGTGGCTTGCTCTGCTCACACACAAGTACCGAGTGCTGATAGTGAATGTAAAATCTTTTTTTTTAGTTGAATCAACATACAGCGTGGAATTGTAACCAAATGATTAGCCGACAACATATATATTCTTTTCTCTGTTTCTGAGAGACTAAAAGTCATCAAAAGGGTGGTCCATGGCTCAAATGCCGAAAAAGGACCTATTCGGCTAAGGAAGGATTAAAAAAAGGGTTGAAAACCTCTGACCGAGCTGATGAATTGTGCAAGCATTGTGCCATGGCACATTTAAATATAACCAATTTAGCCCCTTAACTGTTTGCTGTCTCCTTGATGACTAACAATGTTGAGTTCTGGCCAACCCTGAACTCATTCAGGAGCCAAAACCACTGCCATTTCGCCCCCTCTGTGTTGTTTAGCAAAACAACCCAGTCAAACAATCCCTATTTTGGAGTGTGGGGTGACAATACCCCAAAATAGCCAAGGCCTATTTATACACCCCTGCAGGTGTCGTCATGTACTATGAACACTGTTGGCTATTTCGCACTGTATACAGTGGTATACAGTACGATGAGGCTCAAGTTGTAAAACATAGTTGTTGAAAAGTTGTTGATTATGAAGTGTACATTCTATTATTCCAAATATTCCATAGCAAATAAAGTTGAGCCTTATTGTTGGTATCAGCCATGCAGGGTGTTTGGACACGCTAGTCTAAACCTCTGAGAGAATTGAATGCTGAGGTGGAGCGCAACACCCACCATCAGCTCCCAGTACTACACCGCGCAACCGCAAGCCGTGCTACACACTCATACACTCATATGGTACGCTAGTGAATAATGGTAGGAGAAAGATATATTGGCTATAGCCTGTAAATTGGATAATTTTCCTCAAGAGAATATACTATCAAATCCACGATGAAATATCAGGGGAAAAAAGCAATACGTGAAATGAAACCATTTGGTCTGGAATTGAACAGTTTCCCTCAAAACGTTGCAGGACGAGGAAACCTTCAAAATGGCTGCTTCATCCTGATGTGTGTGTTCATGCGTGCATGCGCATGCGGACACACCAGGCAGCTGCAGAAAAGGCTATTGCTGGCACACAGACGGCTATAGGTGGTGTGGAGAAGAAATTCGGCCGGGTATTTGGGTTGAAGAGGAGGAGGCAGGAGGGGGCGGAGGTGTGTGTGTGTGTGTGAACAGGCGGGAGGAGCAGCAGCATGGGTGGGGGTATAAGCGGCGGTGGTGATGAGAGGTCACGGGTCATCCCCCGTGGTCTCTCTCCTGTGGCCGGGGAGGCAGTCACGACCCGGTCAGCCGAGGTTCAGGTGTCAGCGAGGGAGACGACTGACTGACAAGAGCCGACCGGGGCTGGCGGGGGACCACCTCCTCCTCCTCCTCCTTCTCTCCTCTGCCTCTCTCTCCCTTATAACGTCTCCTCTTCTCCTCCTTCTTCTTCTCTCCTCCTTTCTCTTCTCCTTCTCCTTTATTTTTCCTTCCCTCCCTTCTCGTTGGACTCTCTTTCATCCGTTAAGGCGCTCTCTCTCCCGTCTCTCCACGTCGACTCCTCTGTGTGTGACCCCATCCTGCTGTCCGTGTGATACCCCAGCACCCCCTCACACCCCCCCCTCGGTGCCTCCCTTCTTGAACCTCTCCCCTTCATCTCTCTCTGTCCTCTGTCTCTCTCTCTTTCTCTCTATCTCTCTCTAGCTGTCTCTTCTTGCTTTTTTGACCCCCCCCCGCCTCCTCACCCACCCACCCACACACACACAGTGGTCCCATACTATCCCACTAGCCCACCCTCCTCCTCCTCCTCCTCCTCACACTCTGTTTCACCCCCTTTAAGCTAAACATTTCCACGGGGTCTCACTCAGCACGGCGCGGCTGACCCGGGCAGCTCTCTCCGGGGCTGCGCGTCTTCGCCCGGCCCTCATACGTATATAGCAGCGGGATCACACAGGCCCCGCGCTTCGGCCTTTTCTCTCGGCACGCACGCACGCCGCAGGAAAGCGTGCACACACACACGGATGTGCAGTTACTATGTAGTACACGGAAACAGAGTCCCAGAAGTGACTATACAAATCGTTCTCGCAGTCAGAGTCAGCGGTATGCACACATGCATTTTGCACCTGACCAAGCTGAGAGGCAGGCACGCACGCACACACACACACACACACACACACACACACACACACACACACACACACACACACACACACACACACACACACACACACACACACACACACACACACATACACAGACACACAGAGAGACCCTTCTTGGCCCGCTTTCAACTCGGTGATCCTACTTTTGTGGAGGAATTAAAGGTAACAGAGGCAACTTTACTGTGTACAAACACTGTTCGTAAACAGATTTGTTTAAAAACAAAATCTAACTCCACCTCACCTCCACTCTATTGGCTGATTATGAAACTGCTGGAGACAAGCCGTGCTGAACTAAAATGTTGTCCCGGGAACTAAAAAATCCCCCGGAACTAAAAATATGTCCCTGCAACAAAAAATTCCCTGGACCTAAACTGCTGCCCCTGTAACAAAACAAAAAAGTCCCTGGTAGGCTACAAAAAATCCTGGAATTCCAATTAAATTCCAATTAATTCCAATTAAAAAAAATATATTTTTCAACACGTAAAGGGTACCCCGTACAGTAACAGATCTGTTACTGTTTTGTTGTTTCTTTTTTCGAAATGGGGTTTAAGTGGTTAACTACGACGCGCTATTTCTGCAGCGTTACTTCACAGCCCGAAAATAAGCATGGGGGGGAAACTATGTCAGGCTGGAGTGTGAAGGGGGATCTATTGGCAGCGGGCCACGGCAGTCACACTCGATACTCATAAGCTATTGACCATCCCTGTCCGGGTCACGAGCCGCTGAGGCACGGAGTTTAACCATGACTGATGTCGCAGGTCACCGTGTTAGGGCAACAAGCCGATTGACTCATAACAATAATCCCCCAAAACAATAACCATAAAGATAATCTTTATTTGCATACTCAAGTGCTTTGCGATACTGAGCACGCTGCATGCAGCTGACAAAATATAAAAGCCAACGGTGGTCATTAAGAGGGAAAAAATGATCGTGGCCATAAAAGCTACGGGAGAGAAAGGGCCGGGGAAGAAAAAAATCTGTGATCGTTGTAGTTCTTTCATCTGGGGATTTCTTTTTTTTGTAAGGGAAAATGGTATACTTGAAAGAACCTAATGAAGCCCTTCAGGCACAGAGTGTTTATTTTTTTAAATTATTTCCTAGTGATTATTAGCTGAACAGCCAACTATATCTGCTGTTAAGCACCTTTCTGTTTCCTCAGAGGGGGCTCTGGGTGGCTCATTAGTTTTATGGAAGGAGAAGCTCAAAGTCTCTACATGCCGTATTGGCAAACGTTACCCGCTTTGGACTTGGATCCGTTAAGTTGAGCCGACGTCCTTTTCTTTGGTAGTTACTTTACCATCAAGCTGAAAGAAATCCATATCACGGACATGTGAGATGCACGGCCAATGTCAGCATTAGTGTAAAGTATTTTTTAAGTTCAGTAATTGTATGTGCTTGTGCTGTGCATTTTCTTTGTTTGTTTTTAACTTTTACTGGAGTTCTTCTAATTTCTAGTACTTTTACTTCTACTCTACATCTCAGCAGTGAATGTTACTTTTCCTGCACTGTATTTATTTGAAAACTTTAGTTACTCTGTAGATTTTGATTCATATTATAAAACACACATTAACAAATTAATTCTGGCCTATTTCGGCTAGTTGAAAATAGATTTTGTATGCTTTTGAAAACTTGATTCTGCACAATGACAGCTTTTACTTTTGAACCTGTACAGGTGCAGGTGGTTACCAACTCTCCATCATTTAGCTGGGGACCACCTGGAACCTCCTCGAGGCCCACTGGCTGTTGGGGGAATACCCCCTCCCCAACCACTGGTGGAAAACCCACTGCCCTAGACTGATAAAAGCTTCTTTTCCCCCCTCCTCCAGCAGATCTGACTGTGCAACTGTGGGAAATACTAGTTTATATTATACTAAGTATATCTTTTTGTGACTGTAGAGCAGACTTCACCCTGGAGCGAAGGACATGCAGACGTCTTCTCATCACCTCGGCACTGTCATCGGCATCATGTTGGCTGGCTGGCTCACCTGAGGGTAGGAGAGAGTGAGATCCACTGGCAGGTATGAACACACATACACACACACGCACGCTTGCAGGTGCAGCACGGCTGTGCAACCGACAATGCTTTACCTCTGTGTTGTTTTTCATTAAGTTGTCTGATCGAATCAAAGACTGTCAGCAACAGAGAGAGAGAGAGAGAGATGGAAAGTGAGAGAGATTTGGGGTGTGTGTGTGAGAGAGAGAATTGCCAGTCATGTCTCTCGTCATACAGCTGCATCTAAAATTAACCTTCAATAACATTGACTGTGTCCTTTTTTGCTGAGGCCCTGGGACATTCTCACACACGCACGCACGCACACACACACACACACACGCACGCACACGCACACGCACACGCACACACACACACACACACCCTTGATCGTACAGTAGGTGAGAAAACGCAGTGATACAACTATGAGCTCAGGGCTTCATACAGCCGTTTCCACAATGTCAGCTTTTCATAAAGCATAAACCCCCTGAAGTCTGTACACCTGCACTCTCTCAAGTGCACGCAGCGGAGAAAATAATATCACTTTTTAAAGACGTGTCCTCGTCGGAGCAATGCAAATCAGGAGATATAAAGTTTCAGGAGACTGTATATACCGTACCGCAGAGAAGATTGTGTGCACACCTCATTGTCTATATTCAGGCGAGGTGCTGGCTGTCCGCCACCAAGGCAAACTTCAAAGAACAGAGGGAACAGCCGCACACTAGTTTCTGGAGCTTCTGGAGTCTTACTTTATTAGAAAAATGCCGCCTTATAAAGTAAGTCTCGTAGCTCTATAGAAACTAGTGTGCAGATGTTCCTCTTCTTTGATATACTGCACCTTAACACAATATCTTGTACGTCTTGTACGCAGTTTTTTTTTTCTGAAAATGCTTATAAAGCAAGACACATTTTCACCTTAAATACCGTATAACTAACTACCTTAAATACCGTATAACTAACTATGTTTTCACTTTAGCCAGTTCAAAGTGTATATGAGAAGTGTACAGAGCCATTTGTTAGTGATAGTCGGCATTTGTGTGTGTATAACCGTAAATAAGCGAGAGTGTATATATGTGTTCCGTATGGGTCTCCACATTCCACAGATACGTCACTCCGCTAAAGGTTAAAGGGAAGATATTCTAATCAGGGACTCTTTATTCGACGGGCAGCTCAATAAGGTCAACTGGTGTCACAACATCCAGGATGGAGGGAGGGAAGGAGGGAGGGAGGCAGCGTGGGTACTTTGCAGTCTTCCTCTGTCTCCCGTTGCACACTCAGTCTGAGGACACTTGTTTCCCCAAACTGTAGGTCCGGGGCCCCATCTTTTAGACCTACTCGTTAGTTATTTAAACTTTCAAAAATTTCAAACAACAACAACACCAAAAGAGCTGAATATCTTTGTTAATGACAACCAAATTCTTCTTGTGTAATGTTTCTTCTGGGTCACAAATTAAAAACGTTTGGGAACCACTGGTGTAGATAGAACACAGTAACATCCTCAGAGTTGGGTGGAACTTAAACAATAGACCCCCCCCCCCCCTTCACCCCACCCCCCAAAAAAGAGCATCTCAGCTGTGCATATTCGGTCGTCTCTCTGGCTGGCACCGCTTCTATATTTGGTCGTTCTCATTTTGTTTCTCTTGTTACTCGGCTGCAGCCTTGCACCCTCCGCATAGCGGCATGTTGTTAAGACGCTCATAAAATGCAGATTGTGTATATACCCTGGTTATTACTTTATAGTGTGTTTGTGGGCTGCCACATATACACACAAACACACAGGCGACACACACTCCCTCTCTTTCTCCAAAAGATCTCCCTTATCGTCCCTCTGTTCCCGTTTCTCATGCAGGCACTGCACAAACGCACTGATACACACATATGCATGCATGTGCATGCTCTCGCTCTCTTTCTCACGCACACACACATCTAAGAGTGCACAGCGTCTGACGTGGTGATCCGCCGGGCCGATCGGCCGTATTGATTATCGGGCCGGGGGACGGCTGCTGAAGAGGCAGCAGTAATTAGGGCTTTTTGGTGTGGATTAGCTGGGAGAAAAGGTCACACGCTCAACATCACACACTGGCAGGGACCCACAGACACAGGGGAATGGGAGATGAGGGGACCCTGGTGGGTGGGGAGGGGGGGTGTCGTTGTCGTCCCCAAACCTGACAATTGGCAGCTGGGTGAGATAAGGTAGACACCCTGCAGAAACAAAGGGATGTGGACGGACATGCAGATTATCACACGCGATGCACACACATAGCCATGCATGCACACACACACACACACACACACACACACACACACACACACACACGCGCGCGCATGCACACACACGGTGGGTGTATACAAATTGTATGTAATAACTGCCACTGTTTATTCAAATGAACAGATTCAGTAGGTGTACTTGCAGGCTTATTGGTTATTTCATTACATAAAGTAGTTTATGGGTCTACAATTCCTTTGCACTCTCTCAGGCAGTATACAATTCCTATATATGTTTCACAGCATTCTCAGGATTTCTTTTTTCCTCGTTTGTCTGTATGAATATCTTCACACAGATCACACATTTACCGGTAATATCCTCATATCCTGCACTGTTCCGCGCAAACCCTCCATATTTGGGATGTGTCATCGACACGGTGTCAGAGATCCAACATGGAAGCCATGCTGTTGTTACTCTTGGCTCGTTGACGGATCAGATGAAAAGTAACCCAAAGCCTGATCTGCACTTTAGTTGCAGGCTGCTGAGGTTACATGCAGTAAATAGCATGTCTGCTAGCACAGTGGTTTTCAACCCTTTTCATATCGAGGCCCAAAATGTATTCCGCATTTGAGCCACAGACCACAATTGGATGATATTTGGCCTCAAGATGTAAAAGTAAATAATATTTTGATATTGTTGGATGAGATTTTGCCCCAAATTACATTATGTATTGATGCTGGTATACATATGAGAGATAACAGGCAAATGAGAATTAAGTTTTACCTTCTCTAATGTATACTTATTATAAATTAAAGGGATATTTCAAAGTCACTTTTTTGTGATTTTATTGTCTACTCGGCCTCATTTGAACACCCCAGACAGTTTTTTACTTGATTCAGTATTTAGATATTTGATTTCATTTTATTTTTAAAAATAGTGTTTTGTTCTTTATTCCCCACCAGTGTGGCACCGCACAGCATCTACATTTTACGAAACAATATTTTAAAAATAATTGAAAACAGTAAATGAAAAGGATGGGCCCTCGGGCTGTTTTTGGCAAATCTATCACTCTTAAAAAGGAGTTTTAAGTTATTCTGGGTTTGTAGGCTTGATATTCATTTTAGGCAGCTAAAATTAATATCAAATATCTAAATACTGAATCAGGTAAAGTAAAAACTGTCTGTGGTCTTCACATGAGCCTGAGTGAATGATATAGTATAATGACTAAAAAGCTTTTCTAAAAGTGAAATATCCCTTTAAGATGTTTAACAACAGTAACTCATGAGAGTGTAAAGTGAAACCAAATGCGCTCTCAAGAGTTAAACATCTAATAAGTGTCCATTTGGAAGCCACTAGTGCTCACACTAGCGGTTCTCAACCACTAGTTGAAACCACAAGGGAGGTTTTTACCTTTTCACCTGTAGAGCTGCTGCATGCGTGGCTTTTCTTTCCCAACAGCTCTCTGTTCTCCCTGTGCGTCTCACTGACCTGCGGGTTGTTGAGTTTTGCGGTTCATCTGGCAGCACAGAGTTCACGTTGAAGGGGTCGCGACCTCCCCATGCACGCATGCAGGACTGTGAAGTGGACAAACAGGTCCAAGTTGCAACAGGAGACACACAGTGTCCTCTGGCTGCTGCTTGTTTGGCTTTTTATTCTTCTTCTTCTTAACTTTTTCCTATAGAAAGCGCAAATCCAATTCCTCATTCTTCACTTCAAAGGAATAGGCCTACATTTGTTTTAAAAAATAAGGTTTGCAAGGGAGGAGAGAGAGACGGAGTAGAATAATACTTTAATGTGACCGTTAAGCATATCGGCTGTATGCGATGATGTGCGCTTCGGGAGTTTGGACGCGTTGGGCTCCTTTTTCTCATTTTGAACAGCTTTCTTTAAAAATGGGCTGATAAATGGATTTATTTTAACGGCACATCTTGACACCACAGTTTACCACAGTTTTTTTTTTTTTTTTGATTGGGGAGGCGGCATGGGGGCAGAAAACATATTTTTGTCATTACCGCACATACAGCCACTTCTTGCGCGTTATCTCCTGGCCTATATGCACTATGTGTAATATGTGTAGTGTGTGTGTGCGTGTGTGTGTGTGTACTGTGTGTCGGGCACCATGTGGAATCAATTGTTTTGTAATAAAAAAGGGCCAAGTGGATGATTAAAGAGGTGTCTACTGTCTGAGCTTTACTGGGTGTCAGATCCCTCCTGCCCGGTTGCCTCCTCCACACACAGCGGATGGCTGGAAACATGGATAATACGTGCATTTACTCAAGTAATGTACTTTTTTGAGGTATTCGTTTTACTTTAGTATTTTCAGTTTTCTTCCTTTTTTTCTTACTTTTTCCACCATATCTCAAAATCAGATATTGTATACTTTTATACTACAATGGAAATTGTTAAAAAAAAATACCCTTTTAGTTGATTTTAAAATATTTTTTAAATATTACAAAACATTACCCACTTCACATACCTTTGTGAGCTTGTAGATGTGTGATTTTCCAAAAGATTTATATATATTCAAGAACTTCTAAAATGGGACATTCTGCATGCACAAAGATTTATTCTTTTTTCAGACCTCCATTTCAAAAAAGAAATGCAGAATGATAGAACACTTACAATATGTACTTTTACTCTCCGAACATTTTCCTCGCAACAGAGTATTGTTACATTGGCACTAAAGTATATTGATACTTTTACTACAGTACTTACTCCAGCATGCATTGCTGACTGAGAGGCAGCAGCAGCATGCAGGCTGTATGCCTGAGCTCTGGGTGGTTTGTGCAAAGCTGCAGCGCCTCTAGTGGTGAGAACAGAGTGGTGCACCATGGTGGTGGGGCTGTGGAAATGGAAGCGTGGGTGCAGGAGGTGATGACTGAGAGACAGACAGACAGACAGAGCGACAGTGCTTGGATTGCAGGCATATGTTACACTGTGAAAAAAAAACATCTGTATTCGCTGTTTGACCTCTGTCCACAAATATATATGCATACATAGAGTAGCTATGGAATGCGGTTTTGTGCGTGTAGCTGTGTATGCAGATTTGTTATGCCTTGGGTGTGTTGTGTGTGTGTGTGTGTGTGTGTGTGTGTGTGTGTGTGTGTGTGTGTGTGGGCGAGCATATCCATCCATCCATATTCATTCCTATGTGTGTGCTTGTGTGCCAGCCATGCCCGTGTGTGAGATGGCGAGATGCTAGCACGCGCATGCACATGTGCCTGCCCGTCTGTCAGTCTGTTGGCCTAAAGAAGCAACGCATAACATACCAGTGTGTGTGGAATGCAGGCTGTGTGTGTTTTGTGTGTGTGTGTGAGAGAGAGAGATCATTGGACACCCTGTCTACAGCACTGAATCGTGTGTGTGTGTGTGTCTGTGTGTGTCCGTGTGTGTGTCCGTGTGTGTGTGTGTGTGTGTGTGTGTGTGTGTGTGTGTGTGTGTCCATGTGCGTGTGCATGTGTGTCCGTGTGTGTGTGTCTGCGTATCCTTGCCAGGGCCGTGTCTCTGTCTATGTGACACTGCACCGCTCCTCGCCCGCCTGCACATTTGACCTCTCGGCGGCGGTATTTATGCACGGCGCGTATCATCTTCTCGGATGCCAAATCTATACCCTCTCCTCAGTCGCAGGACGGTTAGTCACCGTGTGGTGGTCCCCTGTGATGGAAATAGACAGTAGATCTGCAACAGGGACGTTCACACATATACGTCAAAGAGGGGCTTAATTCAGCCCCTGCCCCCTTTTTAACCCGTTTGTAAAACAACTGCCCTTTATAGACCACAAGTGCAGCATTTACTACTAGGGTGAATTAAAGAAATGCAAATGCAACTCCCTGGACTTCACCTGGACTTGAACGCAGAATTTTGCATTGACCTCATTTGCTTAGTTATCTACTATGTTGTTACACTGTATCTCCGGTAGCTATAGAGTGCTGGGTTTCACCCCGAACATAGCTGATCTACAAGCTTCATGATGCATCGCGGCATGATGCGTTGTGGTTTTGCTGTTTGCTATTGCATTGTAGTTTTGTTAGGGCCCTCTTACAAGATTCCAGGCCCCTGCCTGTCTTAACAATCTCGGCACGTGTCTGAACTGCCAGATCCTTGGCATGGTACTATATACACCGTCGTACGGTTAAGTATATCAAGCTAAATGTCACTGGAGATGGCGTGCCAACGCGGCTTATGCCCCCGAAAAGAGGCGTCTGTGTGTGTGTGTGTGTGTGTGTGTGTGTGTGTGTGTGTGTGTGTGTGTGTGTGTGTGTGTGTGTGTGTGTGTGTGTGTGTGTGTGTGTGTGTGTGTGTGTGTGTGTGTGTGTGTGTGTGTGTGCGTGTGTGTGTGTGTGTGTGTGGACACAACTGAAAGGTGCCGCAAGTTGCCAATGCAATGCATGAGGGCCAAACAAACCCTTGAACCCCGTCCAACACCAAAATATATCACTGTCTGTCCTCACCCCCCCCCCCCTGTCCCCTCCACCCTGTAAACACTGAGTGTTAGTTTAAAGGAGTAGTTCAAGTCGTTTTACACTTGATTGGATGATGAAAAATCGTAAAATCAAGTGAGAAATCTCTCATTATGACAGCATCAAGGGCCAAATACATTGTACTGTATAGTCAACAAAATCAACTGTGGTCGACTAAAACTATTTTTATTTTCAATATTTAGTTGACTAAAAGTAGACCAAACATTCCAGGCGATGAAAATGTGAAAACTATTTAAGAGAGTGAAAATAAAATCTAAATTTGCTGTCAAAATTGACACTGCTTGGACTCATTTTTTTTGATTTTCTTGTTTTAAACCTCATTCCTGCAGCCGATACTTGGATAAGACATTTAGCCTCCCAGACCGCAAACTAAAGCATAGTTTAATGTGGTATCAAAAAATGTATACAAATCTGATCTCCAATATTGTAGTCATCAAATTCAGAAATGCAAATATTTAACAATAATCTAGTGTAAAATGAAATATTAATTGTATGCTCTCATCAGGGTTCTTTTGGTTTCCAGCTCCCCTTCATTTAGCTGGGGACTGCCTGGAACATCCCCAGGGACCACTGGATTTCCCCAAACTGGGCGAAAACCACTGGTGTAACTGATGCAAATTAAGTAATGTTTTAGGGCGAACTATACTTATTTTTCTGTCGGAGTTAAGTGAACATTGAAAGATATTGCGGTTTGTTTTGATGGCAGTGGCCCAGGTAATATTCTCTTACCGTCAGTGTTGCTTCTGAAACAAATTTTGATTTCAGTTTTAGTCACTTGAATCATTTTCATCATTTAGTTTTAGTCTCCTGGAAAGTCGAAGTGTCAACTAAATCTGAAGTTGATTCAGTCAACTAAAATGTTGTTTTTTTGCCGGGCCTTGATGGTGATATAACTCTTGCTAAAAGTAGCCGATCTACAAGCTCACAGACAACGGTAGTTCATTGCCGAAGTGTGCAGATCTGCGTTTGACGTGGCGTCCGTCTCTCTCTCCGGCCGGCTCCGCCCACTCAAACCAAAGATTTGACACGCTTCAAATGTGACAAATGGGCAGTGAAATGTTTACAGTGGGTACGGGAAAGTCACCTTGACTGGACTAGTGCTGAGTGGTACAACGCTTTGTCTCTTTAGTACAGAGCATCCATTTCATCCGTTTCAGAACGCTGTGTTTCGCTGTGTTGTGTTTCGTTTGCCTTTTTAACTCAAAAACATGAGTCTAGCAAACATTCTCATGTACAACGCTCTCATACTCCACTAAGGCCTAGTTGGTTGTACAAAAAACAAACTTAATATCAAACAAAAACCTATTATAACTATATATTATCAATATAATTATGTTTTCTATTACTGCTCTAGGAAAATGCGTTTTATTTTAACTCATAAGACATTAGAAAGACATATTATTTATGTCAATTCTCTCTAACGAATTGCACCAACACTGGGACTCTCTCTGGGTTTGAAAATGATTAAACTGGCAACAGCTGTGCGGAATTAGCCATTAGCAGGTAATATTCTCGTGTTTCCGCCGCGTAGCGTGTTTGGTGTGTTTTCGGGGAGGGGATGGGGGTCCGTGTTGTGTTATGGCGGCGCGGAGGGCGAGTGGCGCCCAACAACTCCCTCCCACCCCCCACGACACACACTTTCCTCTGCGGTTCCTGCTTTGCTTTTTTTCCTTTCTTTCTTTCTTTCTTTCTTTCTTATTTCTTTCTTTCTTTCCTGAGATTCCGTGCGGCGCCCCGGGGGCTTAAGCGTACACTATAACAGAAGCTATAAGGTATATAGGCTTATACATATATATACGCCGCCTTGCGCGGCAGCCATAGTGGTAGCAGTAGAAGGAGGGTAGGGTATGGCTGCCGCTGCGCCGCTGCAGACACAATCAGCCCAGAAGTCTATCCGGACTCTGCACGTCTCCTGCCTCCTCTGTAAGGGTTCACCAGAGGGTCAAAAATGTCACCACATACATCACTGCTGTAGCAGAACGGCACACACTCCGTTGCTATGGCAATCGGCCATTTTTTCCCCCTCACACTATAGCGCCCTCCCCTCCTCCTCCTCATCCTCCTCCGGCGTATAGCGCTAAGCCAAACAGTGGTGGGTGGGTGCCCCAAGACGCCGCGAGAAAGGAGGAAGAGACAAAAAGGAATTGTGTGTGTGTATGTGTGTGTGTGCCTGTTGGACTGTGCCTGTATGTGCAGTTTGCGTGTGAGTGTTTGTGTATATATACGTATGCAGGGGAGTGTTTATTTGAACCCGAGTGTGTTTCTGTTGCTGTTTTAGACGAAGAAGCCGACAGACAGGCGGACGGACGGGGACTGTGTGTGCCGTTTCTACCCTGTTTGGTCTGGCTATATCTGCGGCGTGTCAGCCTGTATACGCGGCAGTCGGAACGCTACTCTACATCCGTCTGCTATAGCAGTGCGGGCTGTGGCGCAAAAAATACTTGGTCAAATAATCGGTGTCAGTGCAAAAGGGGGGCTCCATTGAACATGATCAGGCTGTGCATGTGAGATGCAATGCATGCTGGGGGCCCGGGGCTGGCTGGCTGTATGGCGGGCGGGCGCCTTTTTTTTTTTTTTTTTTCTAGGACCATCACTCTCACAATTAAACACGCATGGGGAGAATCCTTCATCACGGTGTGGGGGAACAAAGCCGCCCCTGCCCTGCCACCACGTGCTCCACTCCAACATCTCTCGGGTTGGAGAAGGAGAGAGAGAGAGAGAGAGAGAGAGAGAGAAAAAAAAGAGGCCTGTTTCCCTGGCAACCAAACTGGCTCTCTTTGTCACGGAACGGAGGAGTATATAGGATGGGGTGGGGGGCTTGGGGGGGCATGACATTTCAGGATGACCTCCACCTGACCTCTAAGGTGAGCATGCCCCATTGGTTTCCTGCCTCCGAAAACCTTTCCTGGAAGAAACGATGCGATTGGTCGTCCTTATTATTCTTTTTTTTTTACCCCCTTTTGATCTGTTGAGAAAAGTTTTTTCGGAGCGATGACAAGCCGCGCTTATGGAAAGCTTTCATGAAACATACCATGATGCTTTCCAGATATACAGTATATATGCATATATACACTGGACATTGTAAGCATTCATACGCAGCGTTGGGCAATATTACGCGATTGAGAGTAAAATACATTACTTATGACATACTTACATGTTACTTCATTACATTTCCCAAGTCCCCCTTCTCACCTGCAAAAGAATAGAGATCACAATCTGTTTAGCAACAACTGCGGCAACTTGTAGTGTACGTCATGTGTGCAGAATGTTGCGGTGGATCTACAAACTACTGCACATCTCTGTTGTCATCTGTTCATACAGTAGCTTGCAAATCTGTTCTATTTTCGGATGCAACGACAAGCTCATTTGTAAGAAGTAATGAGGCGTGTTTTGGTGGAGTAACCTATTACTCCCATTATTAATATATACTTTTTTTTTGCTGGAAAACTACAGTAATATGGGATTCGTTACTGGCCAACACTGTTCATACGGACCGAATTGTAGACCCAAGTCTCTCTATAGCGGCGGACATCTTTTCCGCTTCTAGAGAAAGCATAGAGGAGGACGGTTATAGGGTTAAAAGTACAGCGAGAAAAGACAGACGTGGGCAAGTCTGGGCACAAGGAAATAGGGGCACACACTTAGGCCAAGAGAGAGAGAGAGAGAGAGAGAGAGTAATGGAGAGTAAGAAATGCCACTGGTTGGGTCAAAACGAGCTGGCGAGACAAAGGCAGGAAGGGGGAATATGAGTGAGACAGCGTTTTAATGCCTAGAACCGTCGGCCGTGGCGGTAGTGGTGGCGGTGGTGGGGTGGCGCGGAGCCACGGCAGCAAAAGCCTGGCGCGAGCCGCGCTGTTAATGTAGCGCCGTGCTAATGGGCTCAGTGACATATGAAGCCCAGATTGGAGCGAAGGAGGAGGAGGAGGAGGAGGAGAGGGAGGCGGCTACAGGGCGATAATAACCACTGCCGCCTCCCTCAGGCCTGAGCCGCGCAGTACAGCCACCCCAGAAACAAAATATACACACCGCCAGGGAGGACGCGGAAGGTCAGCGTCTGCTGAACTTCCGCCCCTTATCAGATTCTAAGTCACAACACCTTTTGTTCCCCTCGAAGACTTATAGATTTGACTATTTATGATTCCACTGTTCCCTGGAAGTACATGGAAACCAGCTAAATCAAAGTATGGGACGGTTTGTTTGTTTTTGTTCTTTCTTTTGTTTCTTCATATTAGCACGCTCGTGTTCTTAGAAAGGCACTCTATACTATAGCTGCGTGCCGTCCGTCCCTTAAACCAGGGGTTTTTAACCTTTTTCATACCAGGGCCCACTATTTATAATTAATTTTAGCCATTTGGACAACCATTTGATGTTGAGTTTAGTCTCTCGAACCCAAAATCAAGTTTTTGTTCAGATAAACTGGCAAGCGTTTGTCAAAATAGCATTTTAATTCTGTAATCTTTAATCTTTAAATATAATTTAACTCTTGAGAGCGTAAAACGATACCAAATGGACCCGTAAAGGTCCATTTGGTATCATTTTACGCTCTCAGGAGTTACAGATCTATAAAAGTCCATTAGGTTACCAACTGTCCACCATTCATTTAGCTGGAATCCTCTCAAGGACCTCTGGTTGAAAACCACTGCCTTAAACAAATTCCAGCGGTGCGTGGTGATGATGTGACATCTGTCGCCTCTAGACGCACACGGCAGAAGCATCATCGACCGCCATTTTGGTTCAATTTGTTCCCCGTCAGCCAGCCATCTCTCTCTCTCTCTGTCTCTCTCTCTCTTTCTCTGTCTCTCTCTCAATGGTCCTACAGGCTGTCCAGCAGATCTCACTTGTCGTCTGACGGCTGCCATCTTTTCTGTTGGACTCTCTTATTGATGGTATCAGAACAGGGTTCGCCCTATCAGCAGCAGCGTTGGACGCCCCATCACCCCCCCACCCCACCCCCCACCCTCCGAGCTAATGGGCTTTCAAACACTTTATTGTGAATGCCAGCCGTCACCGGGGGGGCGAGATACGATCAGATTTGATCAAGGAGGACGATGTGTGGAATAAAAATGCATTTACAAAGGCATATATAAGCTGTTGTGTGTGCTGTGTGTGTGTATATATATATATCTGAAAATGGGAGAGGAGAGCATGCAGGAGAGAGCGAAACTGTGTGTGTGGTGTGTGTGTGCGCGTGCATGCATGTGTGGATTTGTGAGAGAGAGGGAGAGAAAGAGAGCGATAAGATAAGAAAGGAAGAGAGCGAGAGACTTCATAAAGCCATATTTCATTTAGGGCTTTGCGCCAACGCTATTAGTTGCTCTTGGATCACCCTTATCTCTGGAAGTCTTTTCATCTGCTCCTTCCCTTGCTTCCCTTCCCTTCCCCTCCCCTCCCCCCATCCCATCCCCATCCCATCCTCGACTTCCCCAGGCTGGCCGGCCGGCCCAGCCATGCAGCCAACAGTTTGTTGGAGAAGTGAGTGCACACACACCGCCTCTCGCGGTCGCTCGGGGTATAAAAAAAGCAACGGCGTTCATCTTTTGGCAGACGAATGATGTCAAACCGACATATTTATATTCATTTAGGACCGGGGGAGGGGGGGCGGGGGGAATGGGGGTGGTGGGGCGGGGGAGGAGAACCCATCTGTGACGGATGTGATGGGAGCGGCTTGTAACGTGCGTCTGTGTGCGTGCCGCCGTGCGAGTGAACGGCGCGTGCGTTTTTTTTTTCAGAGAGAGTGTGTTCCCGGGCATCCATCCGCTGGTGATAAATGGTTTGCGCTTGTGCAGGAGAGCTGATAGTGTGTGTGTGTGTGTGTGTGTGTGTGTGTGTGTGTGTGTGTGTGTGTGTGTGTGTGTGCGTGTGCGTGCATGCTCGGGCGAGGTCATTCCCCGGTCAGTCGTTCAGGCTGTGTGATGAATGAAGAAGCGAGGTGGCTTGCAAAGCCGGAGAGATTCAGGAGAAACATTGTTCCACTAGGGTTAAAAATCGCTCTGCGTTACAGCCAGGGGCTGACGACGTGAGGGGGTGGGGGTGGGCGGGGGTGTTGCAAAAGAAAAAAAAAAAATACAAATAAATACGAGACTGCAATTTCGGAAAGGTGTTCATCATTTCAAATGGTTCATATCGAGTCCAACATGGTAATAAGCTGGTAAAATATTAACGCTAGCCTCGTCGTCTCAATGCGCAGTTATGTTTTTTTTTTTTTGCAAGGCATGGAGAAAATAAAGGACGTGTGTGTGTGTGTGTGTGTGTGTGTGTGTGTGCGTGTGTGTGTGTGTGTGTGTGTGTGTGTGTGTCCCACTGTCCGTTTGTCCGTCCGCCCGTCCGGGCTTCCCCTCCGTGGAGATGGGAGAGCTGCATGGAAGTGTCTGTGTTTTGGTTTTTCGGGGATAGCGGGACCAGCGGGGTCAAAGGCATCTGACTTTCAAACAGGAAGTATCAGGTTGCGGCGAGGCAGGAAGTTCCTCCAACGGATCCAACAGGAAGGACACATCGCTCCAGAGAGGAGGCTACCGAACCGCTGGACGCATCCACGCAGTCTGCCGCCTGTCAGCGTGAGACTGGAAAATTGTGTGTGTGTGTGTGCATGCGTGCGTGCGTGTGTGTGTGTGTGTGTGTGTGTGTGTGTGTGTGTGTGTGTGTGTGTGTGTGTGTGTGTGTGTGTGTGTGTGTGTGTGTGTGTGTGTGTGTGTGTGTGTGTGTGTGTGTGTGTGTGTGTGTGTGTGTGTGTGTGTGTGTGCGCGCGCACTGTATGCACGCCACATGCTTTTGCTTTTAGCCTGTGTCTGTACTGTGTGCGTGTCTGGATGAGTGATTTGCCGAACCCTGCGCCAATCTCTGACCGATTTCAGTCCAGAATTGGTCATTCCTAGTGTTTTTCAACCTTATTCATACCAGAGCCCACTATTTCTTCAGCATTTGAGCCACGAACCACCATTTGATGACATTTTAGACCCCAAACCCAAAGATTTCTTCTGTTTTTATCTACAATTCCAGGCTGGATTTTGGAAACTTAACAGGCAAACCTAGATATCTAGTTTAGACTTGATCTCTGATCTCTGTGTAGACTTGGGCTAATTCAAAGCATGAATATTTTAACTCGTGAGACGGTAAAAATGTTTCTGATTAACCAACTTCCATCCATCCATCATTTACCTGGGAACCACCTGGAGGTCTCTCTCAAGGACCACTGGTGGTCCCCGGGACCACCGGTTGAAAACCACTGCTATAAGCAAATACCACATTAGTGGCGAGAAGCTATGATACCGTGCATGGCAGAAGAGAGATTTTTAAAAAAGTAATGTTTTATGTGTCGAAACCGATGCGATAGACGGGAGGAAAGGCTTTTCTAGATGGAGATTTGAAAGAGGTCACTTCTGATGATCTAAGAAAAGATTTGCGTGGGTGTACTGTACTCCAGTATGTGTGTGTGTGCACCCAAGCGTGTGTGAGTGTGTTTGTGTGTGTGAATGTACAGTATATGTGCTTGGGACAGCGTGGTCAGGCGGAGAGAGAGAGAGAGAGGTGCATGGTGGGATCGATGTCCACACCTCGTCCTAAATTATTCATCCTGTCAGCCGGCCTGTCCGCCATCGCCAGGCGTGAAACCGCTGACCACAGGGCTTTGCCCCGCGTGCATCCCCACGGATTCACCTCTCTATCCCCATCCTCAGCCCTCACTTCCTCTCTCTCTAGCTCTCAGGCTCACACACTCTTGCTCGCTTACAGCTAGACTCTCTCTCTCAGGCACGTGCACACATGCAGTAAGGCATCAAAAGGGGCTTCAGCCCCTGCCCTTTTATTACCCGTCTTTGGCATCTCAGCATCTCAGCAACTGAATTCTGAACATCTGAACTCTCCTGAACTTGATTAGAACATATCCAGCATTTTCCGTTTTTGCAGAGAATTTGGGCCATATTTTGATTGTCTTAAGTAGCATATCACAAGTACAAGTCTTAAGTAAAAACTTGGAGGTGTGGCAAAGCTGTTTGGCCACGCAGAACAGCCAAAAAGCATTGCCACACCTCCCAAGTTTTAACTTAAGACTTAAGACCTGATACTTAAGACAATCAAAATAGGGCCCTTTGTGTAGTTATCCAGGTTGTGTATATACTAGGGCTGTTTATGATTAAAAATCGGATTAATCACAGCTTCAAAATGAATTTAATCATGATTAATCACGATTCGAACTATGACCATAATACGCCATGTTTTCCTGTACAGGATTTGAACATTTAAATAAAGAAACAATCTTAAATATACTGTATATCAAAATAGGTGATCTACAAGCACCCAATGCTTGTACCATAGATATTGTATGTCTCTGTAAAAACCTGCTCTGCCCACCTTTTTCAATGCGAAAATGCTCAGTGAGTTGAGTCAGTGTGCACAAGAGATAATTGTGTTAAAAAATGTAATCAGATTAATCAACAAAATGAATTTTATCAAATTAACTGTATGTCACATCTCCAGTAGTTAAAGGGTGCAGGGCCATGCCTTGAAGATAACTGATCTACAAGCTTCCAGTGTTTATAATAGTTCAGGTTATAATATTTACTATTCTGTGCCTATTGGGTCACAACTCGTACAGGGCTGAGTGTCGTATGAATGAACCTTTTGGTTCTATTAGCACTTTATCTAACGGAATGTCAATTCTGTCTGTGTGAGATCGGGTTTGTCAGCCCCTGGCTCTCTGTAACATTCTCTATACGCGCCCCCTTTTTTCTCACTCTTTTGTCGTCCTCACACCATCTTTTCTCTTCCCATTCAGGCCTGATCTGTATATACGTCACCCTACGACAGCGCTGTGTGCTGAAAATAGCCCATATATGCAGGCTCACAATGCATGGTGAGCTTGCATACTATTTTCACTGCATACTACGTGTGTGTGCTTGCGTACGTGAGCACTGTGGAGCAGAATTAGAAAAGTGCTCGTTTCCCTGCTTTCTTCGGTTCTCTGCGCGACCCCTTCTTGCTCGGTCTCTGGGCAGACCACAGTCTCAGTGCGTTTTACTGGACGTTAACGGACGTTAGCGGTTAAATAACGGTTAAATAAAATCGCTTCTTTTTTCATCTCTCCGTTCCCGCCGCCCATTCCCGTGTCCCTCTATAACTCCTCCCTCTCTTTCTCTCATTATCTCTCCCCTTCTGTCGGTATTATCCAATAGCTTGTCCTTTCATCTCGCCCTCCATATACCGCTGTTACTCAGCCATCTTCCTCATTAGTCTTCAGGTCCCACTGAGACTCTCTCTCTCTCTCTCTCTCTCTCTCTCTCTCTCTCTCTCTCTCTCTCTCTCTCTCTCTCCCTCCTCCGCTCCCCTGTGTTGCTGACTCAGATCATAACGTGTCGGGGCTTTGTGGTATATGTTTATGTTTGTGTCTGTGAATTCTGCCCCAGTGGCCTTTCGCTAGTCGGCCATAATCCTCCTCCTCGCCAGGCGCGTGTTATTGCATGGCGTGCGCGTGCTGTGAACAGTTGTATATCGTGTGTATTCATACACACCCACACACATACAGTGTATATATACAGTATGTACGGCATGTGGGCATAAGTGTCCAGCGTGTCCATGAGCACCTGTGCGTGTAGAAGAATATGAAGTTTGCGCTCGGCAGACATTGTGCGCACGTGTCAGTCTGCTGCGAGATTCATGTACATATGTCGGCATATGTGTACACGAGCATCTGTGTGCACGGTACATCTGTGAGTGTGTGTGTGTGTGTGTGTATGTGCATGCATGAGTCAGTGGTGGTGACACGGCCCATACATCACAGCCGGGGCCTGTTTGATTACAGGCAGAGGGGCCCCGTGATTAATCGCTGGATTCAGCCTCCTGGCCCGAGCTGTGACACTCGGTCACAGAGCATCTGTACTGCCCTGCGTACCACCCCCCCCCCCCCTAAACCCCCTTTACACCCCCCCCCCACCAATATACCCCCTGTCGTCCGGCCCCACCACCACCTCTGACTGCTACAACCTCTTATCTCCTCCTACATCTACAGTAAGTGGAAGTGCCTTTCCCCCCCATCTCTGCATGGATGGAACGTCTTCCATATAGCGCAGTGGCGTACCCCCAGATGGGCACTAGTTGGCCCTGTGAAGCCCCCTTTTGAGAGGATTTTCTGGGGACCCATATAAGAGAAGCATTTCAATCTCCTGGACCCCCAGTTATATTGTATAATGTTAATTTAACTCTAAGAGTGTACAAATGGATCCAAATGGACATTAACATTTGTTTCCATTTGGTTCCATTCGTACACTTTCAGAGTTATGATCCCTAAGGGTCCATTTGGTTCCAAACTATCGTTTAGCTGAGGATGTCCTGGAACTCTCTCAGGGTCCCCTGAGCCCTCTTTGCCATACTGCCATACTGTATACTATATCAAAGTAACGGCACCACTCGCACTGTCCCCTCGATTTTTATTTCTCTACAGAGAATGTAGATTTGGCCGACTTAAAGCATCCAGTCCAAAAATATGCATTCTGGTCCAATAATATACGTAAGCGTCTCAACAATATTGTCAGGGAAATCTCCTGACAATACTACTGAGACCCGGTCTCACAAGCTCACTCACTTCGTTCAGCATTGCAGTGTTACAGTGAAATTCGTAATCACTGACATTATGTGACTGCATATTTCACAATTCGTGGTGAGCCGGTGCTCAAGATTTTGGTTATTGGAATTCAGCTAAACCATTTGATGTCAACAACCTCCAAATGAATGTATATATTTGGCCACAGATACTAATGCGAAAGAAAGTGTGTGAGAGACCAGACTGGGTTTAGATCTGCACAGTAAGTAGACCGTAATAAAACATTACTGCCACTGATACTCCCTGTACAGACGTGTTATCTTGTTTTTTTTCCATTGTGAATAACGATACTTTTTTATGTTTTTACTTGAGTACATTTTGAACTTGGGACATCTACTTACGTAACGGAACACTTCTACTTCAACCACCTCGTTCGCATACTTGTCCCACCGCCGCAAACAATACATCCATTCTACATCCTCCAACTCCAAACCTTCTCTCTGTCACGAAGCGTGAGGGATGGGTACCCAGGAGCAGAACAAGGCAGGCAGGAACATCAAGTTCACTATTTATTAACATACAACAGGCTCAGAGCGGGACGTACCCTGGCATGAACACACAGTACGAATGATTGTAAACTGGCAAGGGAACACTGAACATATTTTATTTGAGGTTTGTGGTATTAATTGATTCAGCATGAAGACATTCTAAAAGCATTGTAAAAGCATTGTAAAGGACATACAGTATACAGTATATGCAAGTGATCCCTGGTATAACTAAGACTTGAGAAAGAGCGGACCTCCTACAAAACGAACCAACAGAAAAACAATCACGAATCCGACACCTAGGAACGTATAGGAATTGTCGGAAATGCCGCGACATCCAAAACATGGGCTCAAGTTGCTCTGTGAATCCACAAGGCCCATTTGATTATACACTGGCAAGAGAACACTGAACGCAGGAAGGCTTAAATACACAAGGACTAACTAGACGCAGGTGAAACATAACTACAATCAACACACGATTGGCTGAGACTGAACAGTGAGACAAGACAGTTGGCAGCAACCAGAGCAGAACGGAAACCCTATAGGAACGTGAAAATACACAATTTCGCGACGCTCTCCCACCCTGATGGGGTGAGGTTTCCCGACTCTGAGTATGATCGATGTAAGAGCCAACCCACCACCATGTTGTGAATATCTCCTTGTTAAAGTAATGGGTATCAGGGTATGTTTGTCTGAGAACTGACACATTGCAAAGGTCTGGCTCTCACCTACCACAACTGTGCACTAGACCTCATTATGTAACTCTATTGGCTGGACCATGACTGAGTTCCAGAGGGAGGTTGATCGTGATCTACCAGTAGATATCGGAGACTTCGAAGAGGATATAGGATCAACATGAGGAAATGCTCCTCAGCTCCATATACAGTATGTAGATCATATCCCTATATGGTTTGCGGTCAGATGTAGAGCTACTTGCTGGCTCCATACTGTGTGCTTATCTAGGTGACGATCCAGTCTTCTCCATGTATGGATGTGATGAGCTCAGCTTGTGGCCATATATGGTGGCCATATACTGTATGGTGGTGTGATAGACTGATGATTGATGTTTGCATAAGTGAACTATACGGTCGCAATTACAACACATTTGTCAAGGTTATAAAGAAAACAATTAGGACACTTGGGTCTCCTATCGTGGAGAAGAAAAATGGTTTTAATTGAATATTGTAAAAATAAATTTTACATTGTTACCGTCCCTCGAAGTATTCCGATTGTCTGGTTCAGGTGATGATGCAATGGTGACAAAATCAAAATTATTGTCACAAGTATATCTTTTGGAGGTGTCGCGGTACTTGCTCTCTGAGCGCTCGCTCTGCTCACGCAAAAGTAGGCCATGGCGCAATACGCAAGTTGGTCCTCTACTGAGTGCAGATCTATTTCTTATTAGTGTTTTTGCCTATAATTTTAGGCCCCAGCTTGCACCCTTGCGGAACACAGTCTGGGAATCACCCTCATTCCCTCCACCACCACGGCCTGCCAACAGCCGGACAGCACGCTCCACCACATGCTCCAGGCCACTGGCCGTCGGCACACCTGCCTCGTTCTCAGATGATTTAAACAGCCAGGTTGTAAATCCTCGCACACATAACAGGACGCTGAGCGAAACAAGCGAGCGCCGTGCCAAATAATTTAGCTTGGTAAGGACATGCAGGCCTCTCTGTTACTCCCAAGTATACCGCCTGCTCCCCCTGATACCCCTCCCCAATCAACTGTTTCTCACCTTCACCTACATTCAGTGCCCTTAGACTTTCCCTCCAGCATCTCTGCTATTATGTTATACACACACCACCACCACAGCACTCCTCTCACTCTGCCAGCTGTGCTCCTATAACACATTCCTCCATATCCAATTCCCTATACCCCCGTGTGTCTCTTGAGGGGGGGTCCAGCTACATTCGCTAATATAGCATCAAATTCAGTTTTACCCCAATATTTTATAGGCTACTTCTGCTATTCCAAAGGCTCACAACATGTCGCAGCGAGACACTTGCGAGAATGTATATTTATTTCAACCAATTCCACCATTGGCTTGCTGGCGCCGCTAGTGTCAACAGAATGCAAGACATAGGTAGTGAAGACGTCCTGTGAACCGGAAGTAGTCTTGACTCGACCTCTGCCGAACACTTTCTGTAGCCTGGCTAAAGCCAGACTGAATCAGCTACTGGCAAAAAATGCCTGTCAGCAGAATGGTCTGGAATAGCTCAATTGTACACCAATTTCCTACTCCAGGGGTGGCCAATTGGGATACAGTAGCAGACATATTTGAATACTGTCCTGATTGGCCAGCCCAATTTTATGGAGTAGGAAGTGGGCGTACAATTGAGCTATTCCCCCACCTCATACCACTTAAATCTGGGCCTCGATTCCTCAAAAAACGCCACTGAAAATCACACATGTATGTATGTGCAAGAGTTGTAGGATTTCGATACATGGAATCAAGAATGGTCTTGTGACAGAAAGCTAAAATATGGTAAATATAGTATAGTATTAATTCTGGGTTAATGAAATCAAAGAAAATATTTCTCTCCTTGAGAAATATCAGCAGGTTTAAGCTCTTTGTATGAGACTTTTCGAATCTGACATACTGTATATTGTGTTAATACTTAACGCTGGTGGGCACAAACACATGTCAATTTACTGGTGAAATGAATGTTTGAAACCATTGTTCTCTACCTAATTCTCTACCATTTCTTCCTGCCTTTCCCACCTCCTTTCCCTTCCTGGCCTATAATACACTCCCTATCCACTCTCCAACCTCCATCCTTATGACCCCATGCAGCACTCTCCCTCCCTATCTATCTCTCTACCCCTATACCCTATACCTTCACTGCGCTGCATTCTGCAGCTCTATACCTCACCCCCCATCCCACTATCCAACCACAACCCCAACTCCCCCACAACCCCAGCACCATATCTCCTTCCCCGGTCTCCTCACCCTGTCTCTCTCTCTCTCTCTCTCTCTCTCTCTCTCTCTCTCTCTCTCTCTCTCTCTCTCTCTCTCTCTCTCTCTCTCTCTCTCTCTCTCTCTCTCTCTCTCTCTCTCCGCTCCTCTCCTCTCACCTTCCGTTCTCAAGCTGTTCCTGTCTAGCCAGTTATGATCCGCGGCTTTGCTTTTGATAGCGCTCTGATGTACCACCTCTGGCCCCCCGTCCTGCCCCCGGAAGACTGAGTGTGCACACACACACACACACACACACACACACACACACACACACACACACACACACACACACACACACACACACACACACACACACACGCACACACGCCAGCTTTCCTGGCGCTATAGCGTTAATAGCCCCATCCTGCAAAACCCAGATGCACCCCACCCCCCCTCATATCAGAGCCCTCTAAATATATCTCAAATCCCACGTGCATGCGCTCACACACACACTCGTGCATTCACGCGCACACACACACGCACACACACAAAACGTGCATCCGCGCCTAAGCATAGAAATAGCCCCGCAATCCCCAAACTCCTCTCTGCGGTATACATGGGGCTCCAGCAGCTCCACCATGCAGGCCGTCAGCCTTGCTCTCTACCTGCCTGTTAAGGCGCTGAGATGTGGGTCCCTGTGGCCCCGTGGAGGCAGGCCTCTAATCCCGGAGATAACCCACCCTGAGGCCAACAACCGCTGGACCTTTTGTTGCCTTGGCAGAAAAACCAGGGCTCTGCTGTGAGATGTACAGCCTTCTTCAGCTATAAAAAGGATAAGGCTTCTCTGTGCCTCACCGTACGAACGCTCGATACACAAACACAAAACTAGTTTTTGTTGATGCTTTTGAGTTTATACATCAGGGGTTTATACATCAGGGGTTTTCAACCCTTTTCATACCAGGGCCCACTATTTTCGCCACAGATCATCTTTTTATGTTGTTTAGTCTCACACCCAAAAGCAAGTTTTTCTCCACAATTTAGGAGAGCTAAACTGGCAAAACATTGGTCAAGATGACAATTCTTCTACGTTTTCTAATTATGTAGATTCTTGAAAATTAAGGAATTCAGAGGTTTAAATGTAATCTAACTCTTGAGAGTTTAGTTTCATTTTACCTTCTCAAGAGTTACAGATCTATAAGGGTCCATTTTGTTACTGTCCATCTTTTAGCTTGGGACCACCTGGAATCCTCTCAGTGACGTCTAAGTGGCGGTCCCTAGACCACTGGCCGAAAAACTCTGTTATATATGATGATGGTGGATTGCAGTCCGTTTCCAACTTTACATGGTTGTTCATTTGTACATGGTTGTTCATTTCTTTCTCGTGTGTGTGTGTGTTTATAATACAGTTGCTTCTCACATAATGGATCTGATGTAATCTCTCTCCATCTCTCTCCCCCTCTCTCTCAATGTGAATGAATGAGAGAGAGAGAGAGAGAGGAGAGGGAGAGGGAGGGAGAGAGAGAAGTGAGAATTAAGGGAATGGTCCATTCCAACAGTATCTGTAGGCCAGATTGCGAATGAGAAGGCTTGTGAGAGACAGTTTGCGCACACACACATGTGTGTGTATGTGCATGCATGCGTGTGTGTGTGTGCGTGTTTCCCCTGGCTCTCACCTCCACGCGGGCTCAGGATGAGGGATGGTCCTGCCAGCGATCGGCCCACTCCACGGCCCAGGCCTGGACTCCTGCTCCGCACAAGGATTCCCTCCTGAAACCATTAGTCTGGGCATTAAACACTATTAGAACACACACACACACACACACACACACACACACACACACACACACACACACACACACACACACACACACACACACACACACACACACACACACACACACGAACACACTGAGCCTGATATCATAGTGTGTGGGAGAGCGAGTTGAGTGCCAGACGGATTGGGCTGAATCTAAAGGGAAGAGAGACAGGGTTGGAGAGCTGCAGTATAACAGAGGGAGGGAGGAGGGAGGAGGGGGGAGGAAGGGAGACGGAGAAGTCAGAGAGAAGACAGAAACAGGCCGTTGGTGGAACGTTCCGTTCGTTCCTAAGAATGTCTCATCGTCTCTGCAGAGCTAACAAGCCGAGCATGAGTATAACTCTGGAAAAGACAGTCCTATCCTCCCTCCCCCATCCCCCCATCGCTTGCTTTTTTGTTCTTTTCCTTTTTATCGCTATACAATTTAAAAGCTGAAGAGAAGCATAGCAAAGTCCATTAGTTACCATATATATAGAGCCCTTTGGAGGTGCATGGATCCTACTTCTTCGTCTTATCCATTCTATGTACTGTGAATAAAAGGCTCAATCAGTTCAATGGATCATGTGTACTTTATGTGCACAGTGCATGTACGCACACTGCACACACATGCGTGCATGCATGCGTGCGTGCATCTATTTGGCAGACAGGCACCGAGCCTATAGTGTCAATCGTTCATAACCTGATTGCCTGGGGTAATTAGCTAAGTAATGTGTGTAGTGTAACACATTAGTTGTTCTGCCGTGTGTGTGTGTGTGCATGTGTGGCATATTAGGCCTATACGCACAGGCATGCACCATTCCATTATCTTATTTATCTGAAACCCATCTAAAAGAGCACCCCTGGGTCCATGCACCCATTACATTGAAAACGTAATATACATCACCGATGGTGACAGTAAACGTGTAAGCCTTTCGTTATGCATTCATATAACCTACGACTCCCATCTGGCCACGCTGTTTTGCAGAGGTGAGAAGAATGGTTTTGAGAGGATAAGGTTTTCACCCGACAGCAACAATATATTAATTGGCGAGATGAAGTTAATATTCGAAATGCAAAAAAAATTAAATGAAAAAGAGATTGAAATACCTGACTCCCTTATGTTTTTGAGTTTTAAGCCACCGTTCTGTTCTGTCACTTATCTTTCAGACTAAAGGACTCTGCATCTATACTTCAGCGAGGATCCTAGAGATCTTCTGCAGGAGTTCATAGTAAGTGACTGACTATAAAGAATATACATGCACTACTGTACTATTTGTTTCGCTGACCACTTAAGCACCCATGTTGTGTTAACGCCTTGAGATTAGTCAAAAGTTCTGTCTTTAACCATAACCAAGCACAACAGTCTACAGGCTGGGAGCGTCTATGAAGCGTTCATTCATCCATTCATTCCACTTCTGAAAGTCAAAGATCGTTCCTTGATTTGCCTAAAGTTCACTAAGTATGTCATGTTTTATATTGTATTGGTATTCTTGTGTAAAATAAGTTAAAATGTGGTTAAAATTTAAAATCACACAGATTGCACAGTCATTTGTGACAATTGTTTTGATGCAATTTGTCTTCAATTTGGCAAATGAACTTCATCTTAGTGTTCTAAAGTTACATTATAAAATGCTAACAAAAACCCATAATATGGCCAACATAAACATAATGGGCCTCCTTCAACACCTTTACATGCAGTCTGTAGACACAAATCAAGTCTCAAGAAAAAAACCTCTGCAAATATGCAAATCTAAATGCCATAAGATTAGGGGTGCAACAGTCAACTCTGTGACTAATCACCCAACAGGGAAGGGAAACAAATTCTTATTCAAAAGAATAATAAGAAACGAAAAGAAAGTGTGTCAGTGTGTTTGTCTGTGCTGTCTGTCTGTGCACAGTGCACGTGAGAGGGTCCTCCAGGTGTATAATGGGGTTAGTGACAGCCCAGACAATGTGACACCTGCAGCTCTCAGCTGTGCTGCTCCCCGCTGGGATGGCCTGCAGTCAGCTGGAGCCATGTCATCTGGACACGGGCCGGCCCTGCGCCTCGCCTGGCCCCAGACCGCATGCATGGGACCCAGCCAGGGTTACTTACGGGCTCTCTCTCTCTCTCTCTCTCTCTCTTTCTCTCTCTCTCTTTCCACCACCAGGCATGGCACCATATCAGCCTGACTCCCACATCACCTTCTGCCTTGGCCAAATGTTGAGAGAGAGAGAGAGGGAGAGGGAGAATCAGATCTGTGTCTGAAGCAACCAACTGTCTTCACATAAGGGAGAGGTTTTCTACCATTTTCATACCAGGGCCCGCTAGTTTGTGTCCACAATTTAGAAGAGTAACTGGCTGTTAATGTTTAAATATGATTTAACTCTTGTTTCATTTTACGATCTCAAGAGTTACAGAACTGTAATGGTCCATTTGGTTACAAACTGTCCATTATTTAACTGGGAACTACCTGGGATCCTGTCCCCAGACCACTGGTTGAAAAACACTGACACATTATGTTGAATAACTTACGGTAACTTCAAATTCATAGCCGGCTGAAAATCAACGGGGATCATGTTGTTTTTTTCTTATCACCTCGTTCTTTTAATCATTTAGAATTGCAGGAATTCAACTCTTCAACAGACGTGGTGTCCTCTAAATAGTTCTTCTTCTATTTCTTTCCATGACACCATACAGTAAACGCTCAACAACAGGAAACCAGGCTGCATGCTTGCAGCTTTGCTTCAGCTGTGATCCCAAAGGCACCTTCTGAGCTCAGCCTTACTAACACGCGTACGTACGTGCGTGTGTGTGTGCGTGTCTGTGTATATGCATGTGCGTGTGTCTGTGTATATGCATGTGCGTGTCTGTGTATATGCATGTGCGTGACAGCCTCCCGGATGGCCTCCTCTCAAGTCATCAGACAGAACTAGTGATCACGGACCGATATGATCACACAAACATCTCGCTGTCACATCGGATTTCTGCCGCTCGCGTCTTGAGTGCCATGCAGTCTCTTGGCTGGCTGGCTGGCTGGCTGGCTGGCCCACGCACACATGCACGCACGTAGGCGTGCGTCGACAGAGCAGCGGCGGCAGCAGCATACATCGCCAGCCAGGCGCGCACTAACCAGCGCGACGCCATCGGAAGCTAATAAATCATCCGCGGTTTTATTTCAGATTTATTCGGCCCCGTAATGAAGACGCGACGGGCCCCGGGCCGTAACCGACGGCGACAGGGTGACACTGATGAATGGCTGGAGAGGTGCGTTCTCTCCGCGAGTCAGAGGGAGAGGGAGGACTGTCAGCCTCCGATGACGACGGGGCGCATCTTCTTCGCCTATAGCTGTGGTGGAGTGTGCGTGTTTGTGTGTGTGAGTGTGCGTGCATGTAAACAGTGCGGGCCTTACTATCTGAGGACACAACATCAGATCATTCTTTATCTCTACACAACAGACAACAGGAGATGAGAAGATGATGGCTGGCTTGCAATTGGACATCATAACAAATCATATCATTGTCCCTGCCAGCGGTTATCAGCAATGTTATTATGATCGTCACAATGTTTGAAACCGTGGGTGATTGCGTGTGCATGTGCATGCCCGTGGACGCTTGTGCTTTTTTTTCCCCCCACTGAAAACATTGACGTCTTTGTCAATCGGTAGATCTCAATACAATATTATCATTTGTAATTATTATTATCACAAGTCCTGTTCTTCCAGGTTAATTTACACCATAGTGGATTCCTCAGGGCTCTGCGCAAAAGTAGCTTTCATTCGTTTTACCCAATTGATCGCCCCTGATCACCCCCTAGGTATCCATACATGGAGTTGGCCTGTTCTGACATCTTAAAGTGGGACACAAACAGGTAGGTACAGGCAGGTATTTCCACTTTGCGTCGTTCCAAGTAGGCGAGTTGTGCCCAACCTGCACCGCCACTAGTGTTTTGAAAACCGCAGATCTACAAGCTGACAGATGCATTATGAGCTTATAGATTGTTAATTTTCAAATTGCACAAGTGGGCAATACATTGTGGGTGAAGGTGTACATCGAAATAACATTTTGGAATGGCATTAACATGTTAATCTCTATAAACTCACTATCATCATCCCCTAAATTACCACTTTCTCCACCTCTTCCTTGTTAGACTCATCATTATCATCATCTGATCCCTGTATCGTCATTTCAATCACTTTCCTCCGCATCGCTTCACTCACACGCCAGCACGTCAATGCGTTGTCTTTCCGCGGCTCCGGCAGCGCGCGTCGGCGAGCTTGGCGTGGCATTTTGTCGTTGCGGGTCCTCCCGCTCCCTGGCCAAGGACGACCGCTTTGCCCGCCGTCGCTCTCCACTCCATCCCTCAAGCCTGGCGTCAGCCGCTAAGTCAGCCTGTCAATCAATGAATCCATACCAGGCCCCAGGCGTGCCGCGTGACAGGACACATGGCACAGCACTTTGTGAAGAGCACCGCCTCGACGGGCGGAAGGGACACGCGTCAATTTAAAGCACTGTACCAGATCATATCATTTGCTCGCGCGCGGCGACAGAATGACGATGGCAATCAAAGGAGGCCACAGCGGAGATCTTAGGACCTGATGCCTACATTGAGAACAGGAGTCAGTCATGTAATCTGGCCCACTGGGGGTTGAGGTCCCCCAAAACCCCCTGGAATTTATAGACAATATTCATTTGGCCAGGGGATGTGCGAGTGGTGTCTGGAATAGTCTTTCACCGGTGGTTTTCAATTCCTCAGATAATTCCATTTTGATTCAAGCTTTTACAAAGGATAAAATGCTCGATCTACATAAAATATTGAAAGCTTATTGATTATTACTGATTATTTTATTGGTGTAAATGCAATCAGTGCAGGGTACAGTCAGACATAAATGAGTTCAGTATAAACTAAACTCAATATCAAATAGTGGTCCGTGGCTGAAATGCCGAATGAATAGGTGGGTATGAAAATGGTTAAAAAACACTTTGTATGAAACAATAATTAAATAAATGGGGGAGACCACACGAATCATGTCATTAAATAGAGAGAACAAAGTTGAAAGTTCATGCTCATGTTCATCAATCAATAAGGGGTAGGACTATGGGGCAATA
Source organism: Benthosema pterotum (assembly GCA_039105355.1). Classification (NCBI taxonomy): domain Eukaryota; kingdom Metazoa; phylum Chordata; class Actinopteri; order Myctophiformes; family Myctophidae; genus Benthosema; species Benthosema pterotum. Next base: position 19,335,739 of record CM076970.1, on the reverse strand, counting down.
TACTGTATAGCCAGCCATTTGGCCATGGCGTAAACTGCACCTGCCAGAGAGAACAAAGTTGTGCGAGTGTGTACAGTACGTATGTACACTACACACACATGCTGTCAGCAAGTCTATGAACTCTATAAAAAGTTTAACCTACAGCACAATTCTGTATAGACAGCGGGGAGTCCCTGCTTCATCTCTCTTTCAGTTAAGGGGTACTTGGCCTGAAAAAAAGAAAGAAAAAAAAAATAGGGCAATTTTCTTTCGGCACATGAAGCTCTGATTGATCATTGTGTCTCTCATCCATGTCTGGGAATGACTTTTGAAACTTTGAGTTGTCATTGGGTCAATTGAGAAAGCTTGACAAAATGGAAGAGTGTGTGGTCCACGGGAGATTCTACTACAACTCATCTTTGGCAGAGGAGGCTTATTGATATATAGTGGGTGGTTGAGATCTTTATCGGATTCTGCTCTTACAGTAAAACCATCACAATATGGCTGCTGTATTCTGGCGCCGCTATAGTGCAAACGACGTGCTCTTGAATAAAAGGGGCATCTTGTGGAAAAAGGAAAACTGGATTTATTGCACACATTTCCCCAAAACTCGAATTAAATGTCATAGAAACAAGTCAAAATAGAGACCCCGTGTACTTTCTCATTTGTCGCGGGCTTAATGGCAAAGCTGACAACTCCCATGCATCCAATGTGAGACGTACCGAAAGAGGAGAAAAATGGGTCCCTCTCCTCTCCTCTCTCACAAAGAGAATGCCAGCACAATCAAAACTACATGTTTCCATGATGAATCGTTGGACCAGGCTCTCGATCAAATTGTGATTGTAGTATCTGCAACAGCCCAGCCCTTTCAACGTGTTTGCTGTTGCTGCAGACTGTCTCTATTGATGCTGTTTCTTTCTGCTGTGGGGAAATAATAGAGGAACTTACCAGCGGTTCACATCTTGGGTTTTAATTTGCTTGTCAGAAATTCCAGGGTTTCTAAAAAACACTCGAATGGCAGAAAACCACATAACCCTGATCTCTCTATTTGTAAATGGGTTTAGTTGTGGTCTGGTTGACATGACTGAGATTCTGTAACACAGTGATTGCCACACCTCCATTGTGGTCCAAAACAGTAGTAGTATATGCACATTTACTGTGATTAGGCTAAATCTAGTTGATTTTAGTCGACTAAAATGTATTTTGGCGGGTCTTGATGTGGCCATGTGCTGAAAATAGCTGAATCTGCTATTTATGTTATTTACTTGTTGACAAAGTTGTCAATATATTAAATCTTTACTCATTGTAGTTTAGTTTTCACCTTTCTTCATTGCATTAGAGATAATCAACAGAATCAACAGTGCTCCATTGTATATGTGTGTTGATTGTCCATGATGGTACAGTATGTGTTTTGGGACACTTTCTGGAGGTTAATTCTTAAGTTGTTTTGGGATTACACGGTTATTTGGCTTGGAGCAGGACTGCAGTCACTGCACAGGATAGCACAGCCGTAAACCCTTCTGACAGTCAAGGCAAAAGCACACAGTGGATTTACTACGCGTGACCGAATAACACTAGAGGATGTTTGTTTTCTTTCTCACGGTGCAGGAGTTTTATTATCTAATCGTCACATATATAATACTCTACCTTTAGTGTGAGGCATGCTTCTGTAGTGCAGCATCACTATAGGTTATGTTCAGTTGACACTGTTATTTCTAAAACAGTGCCAAGTAATAACCAGCATGTCAATGTATTGTTCTTTTAGTTGTAATAATTTAAAAGTGTTGGTGTGAAAACTGAGTGCTTGGGATTTGTTCTTTCCCAAGGCTATTTACTTCATTATTATATCTACACATACTGTAAGGTACTGTTGTTGTCATCATCAACTAGTCCCACTCTTGTCTCTTTTAAGAGAAAAAAGGCCTCAATAATCATTATCTAGCCACTGAGCCATTGAGTTTTTCTCTCATTCCTCTTGGCATGCCGGTTATCAAACCATAGCTAGTGAAATCAAGCGTGAAGATAATTTAGGGATTGAACTCATTCACCGTGCTCATGCCTGTGAGAATATTTAGCTATATGCTGTACTGTACTGACTCGTGGGGCTTTAAAAATCATGTTTAATGCCATAACCTTCCCAATGTCCCTCACAATGAACTAATAATGCTCTGGACTGTGAGAACCTTCTTTCTCCGGACTGTCAAAACTAGGTACTTATTGCTATTTTGTTCTGCGGACCAAAATGTCCAGTGTCAACAACATTACTACTCCGACCGGTGTGATAATGTAATTTTTATAAGATAATTTCATTCAAATTCCATTGAATCTTAAAAAACAAAGCGACCCCAAAGCAAGGAGGGTATAAACAATATCTGTGCTTCTGACTAGTCTGATCCTAGTAGGGACTGATTAGTATCTGACACTGTTATGCTGTGTCAGATACTGTCAGGTGCTCCCAGGAGGGTCATGTAGAGATCTCTGTTAATTGGCAAGATGATGCCATTTAAACTAAACAACTAAACTCAGAGGTGCAGGCATTCATCCTTGCATACTTTTCGCATATGCCTGCTGAAGAGAAGTAAAGAAACTACTCTAAAAAATTCAGGAAAGGAAAAACATCCATTTTTCAAGAAATGAAGAAAACCTTCCATTTTATAAACAAAGCATTACTGCCTCGTCAAAGTTGGTGTTGTGACTGTATTATTGTCAATTATTTGCATGAGTTCAATGGAGTTAATATGTTTTGTCTAAAGAGTTTTTAGAGTTTAATGTGTTGTGTGTGTGTGTGGGGGGGGGGGGTACATGCGTGCGTGTGCGCGTGCCTCCGCTCTGTCCCGTCGCCCTTTCTCTCCTCTTACATCTGTCGGGACTCCGTGCAGACGTGAAGCCTCTCCTCCACCTGTCTCGACACCCACGGCGAGCCCAACAGATAACACACTGTCGCCCTCACAGAGGACTGACACCGCTTCCTGCCTTCCATCTTCATCACACTCTCACACACTCTGTTACTCTCCTTCACTCCACCTGTCTGTCTGCCCCCCCCAACCACCCTGTTCTTTTCTAAGACTCCTGCCGGCACCAAACTGTCACCCACCAGCAGCACCGCCGTGCTGTAGAAATCCCCCCCCTATCTCATCATCGGTACACTACTTACTGTCCGTCTCCAATGTCTTCTTCTTTTCTTTTCTCCGTCTCAGCACTTTCCTGTCAGTTCGGCTGCGAGTCTCCGCTGAAGGTTGGAAGGAGCTGAAGTGGCACAATAACATCATCATTGTTCCGTCGTCACGTCGTGGCGGGTGAAGCATCGACACGACGTGTCACAGGCCGGCTGGACTATGAGCCGACATCTGCCATACAGTATATACCGGTATGTAGGTAAACACGTGTATGCAACCTCATTCATGTGTGTGCGATACTGTTGTGATAGTGATGTCATACTGTATTTGCCTCACATAGAGATATCATAGTAGTAATAGTAGTCTCGTCCCTCCGCAGCACTATATTTGCATACTGTGCCGTGGTTGGTGATAGCCTGGTCACAATCACAATCTCGGTCATGAGATTGTCACAAACTCGGTCATGAAGTTCCTCCCACGATTGAGAGGGTCTGACTTAAGTTGGCCACACATCACCCGACTTTCCTCAGACTTTTATCAGATTATCTTATCAAACGCACACAACCCGATTTTGTAACTCAGGAGTCCCTCACACTAGAAGATTGTCAGCCTCCGAGTACGACCTCCAGCCTGTCATCGGCACTGCGAGATGAGAGCCTGGAGTCAGGGTGCCCCAAAACGACTGAAAAAATCGGGACTTCTGGTCAGTTACCTTCCGTCGGACGTGACCATTTTTCAGCCAGTCGTGCTCCTGAAAAAGTACACCTGGTGGAAACATTTTATTTCCCCCTTTGTGCTCGCAAAACCGTTGTAAATGTTTCAAATATGAAATTGTGTTCACTTTGCAATATTTTTTTCTGAAAGTAAGAGTGAACAAGTCAAGTCGCTAGTGAGGACTGAACAGGGTTGTTTCTCTGGGGGCTGTAAATAGAGTAACTTCCGCAACTAACGTTCACAGTCTCTAAAGCGCACCGTTTTCCCAGGGTGGCCTCCGAGTGAGTGGAGAAGAGATTGCTGAGGGATAGAGGAGGAGAGGTGTTCAAGCAGTCCACGAAGTGGACTTGGTTCCTTCTTATTTTTGTCAATTTTTTTCTTCTTCTTCCACCAAAAATTGCACGGTTCTGGCTGAACCGTGCAGACGGTTTTCAGAAAACTCGGTAATCTGATAGAGGGTGATGCCAAATGATGACAATCAAAGCCCATGACCATTGGCCAAATGATGGCGCTATGGCATTCACCTGAAAATGCACACAATGCACACAACACTCATAACTCATGATTGATGACTGATTGACAATTGGCGACGTAATTTAGATTCACTTCACACTGTACATTTGGTGTTTATATATTGACAACGGGTAAAGTCCTAGTGAAATAAATTTGGAACGTTTTATCATGTAGGACATGATGTGAATATGCACAACACACCGGTAGTCGGTACTCCTGCGAGCTTCTGGTTCCGGGTACAGGGTTCGAATCTCTGCGGTGTGAGCTTAATATTTCACATTTTGTCCTATACCGTATGTTCCAGGTTACATATAATATCAGTTAGTAATCATTGTATTCATTTACCTGAATGCACTTGTGCATTATTCAATGCAATTATACATAGAAAACCCTAAATCATAAAAAAATCTTTTAAAAGAGGCAACCCCCTTTGCAAATTGACACATGAGCTAGATAAACGGCATTAAACAGCATTCACTTAAGTGACATTATATCGTGCAGATTGTAGTTGAGGTAATTTTGTAATAATAACTTTATTTATATAGCACCTTTCTAGACGAAGTCACAAAGTGCTGCACAACAAATCTACACTAAGGATAGGGAAAACAAAATACGGTAGAATAGATGGCAATGGAAAGAGTACCAATTCATGTAAACTAGGCCTATACCCGTTGTGAAATATATGATCTGGAAATGATGTATAGATGACATTGATTGGGAGGGAATTGTTGATGCTGGAAAGTTGGGTTGAACTTGGGCACAAAAGTAATGTTATAGACCTATAGGCCTACATACGATACCTACATATGAAGTAGTCTATGCTCAGTCACACAGACTGGTAGGCTACTCCCAAAAATATTTTTTGAGTCGCACAGATGAAAGGCTAGGGCAGATTGTGTGCACAATGTGGATTTTTTAAGCTCTGGCTGGGGAAATGCGTGGCTTTAGCAACCGATGATGTGAGCTTGTAAACTGGCTATTTTTGGGTGTTCGGAAATGCGCCCTAAACGGATTGGTGTGCCCTGTTGTCGTTTCATGTATAGCTGGTGTATTTGGGGCATTTGGTGGTCGCTGTTTGTTTATTCACACTTGTGTATTAGGTGCACGCACTGAGCAACCCTAGGCTGGAGACGGGGTTGGCCGGCTATGGGTAATCACTGTATTGGGACCCTAACTTCTCTGTGTAAAAGTTTGGAGAGAAGTGGATGCCGTGGCCGCCGTGCGTAATGAATATCCAGACGTGTAGATTTCAGTGGTCGAAGAAATGAGTCGTAGCCTCGTAGGTGACCGTAGTAGCGCGTAAGCTGGAGACAGGGTTGGCTGTGTGGAAGGCATGATTGAGTCACAGCTGTGTCTCGAGCGCTCCCGTTCAATGAAAAGCAATCCAGCTGATGTGAGCTATGGCTAACGGCTAAGCACTGTACTGTGGTCCCTTAACTTTTCCGTGTAAAAGTTTGGAGAGAAGCGGATGCCTTGGCCGCCGTGCGTAATGAATCCAGACGTGTAGATTTCAATGGTTGTAGAAATAAGTTGTAGGTGAGCGTATTAGCGCGTGTCCTCGCACCGTGGCCGTGTGGCAGTCGGAACAGCGAGTACAGAGAACGCAAAGGGAGGTGATTCCGTGTTGCACGACAAACTGTGACCACAAATAAATGTGTGTCCGTGTCACGTGATCTGCGCGGTGATGAGCTTTTAATGCAAATCTATTAAATTAAAAAAAGATTGGTATAATGTTAAGTGTTTGTAAGTAGCGCACATTGGTGCTGGATGACAGGGCTGTGCTACGCGAGGTTCATCGAGGCTGTCCGTGCGCTGTGGCATGTGTGGGTGATCCTCATTGCACAGTGCATTTGCGCAGGTAACAGACAGACAGACACACATTCCTAGAATTATTTAGAGAGATTGATATCTAGGTATGAATAGCAACAAGTTCAAAGTGCATCATAATACAACATAAAAAACAGCAAGATCTAAAAACAAAAATCCAGAAAAAAAGAGAGATTATTTCAAAAAGTGCATAAAACAACATAATACACAACAGCTAGACAAAAGTTCAAAAGGTCTGGGGTGGGAATGCTTTCTTGAAGAAGTTTTTAAAAGAGCTTTTAAGTTTGTCTGATGGTTATGGGAAGGGTGTTCCAGAGTTGAGTCTGAGACTCAATGGCAAATGCAGAACTTTTATTATGCTATTCGTCCTATATACTTATACCTTGAAACACCATTTAAGGCTATTAACATGCTCGCCTGAAAAGGAATCTTTGAAATGTTTCACGTTTTAGAAATATAGTGCTCCCAAATTTGAGAATTTTATAATGGGGTCAATGGCAGCTTCATAGGGGGTCAAAAAATCAGAAAACCCCATTCAAGTTTTTTATTCATCTGTAGTATGTTGTTTTTCCTAGATTTTGACATTTTTCGAAAATCCTCAAAACCATGAAAAAAACGTAAGGCTATAGCCTTGCGTTTTTTTCGAAATTTCGACATTTTTTGAAAATCCTCAAAAATCCTCAAAATGTTGAAAAACGGCATGCTGTGCAAGACCGTAAGGCTATAGCCTTGCGTTTTTCCAGGTTTCGTCATTTTTTGGCATTTTTTCGAAAATCCTCAAAACCATGAAAAAACGTAAGGCTATAGCCTTGCGTTTTTTCGAAATTTTGACATTTTTTGAAAATCCTCAAAAATCCTCAAAATGATGAAAAACGGCATGCTGTGCAAGACCATAGGGCTATAGCCTTGCGTTTTTGCCAGGTTTTGTCATTTTTTGTAATTTTTCGAAAATCCTCAAAACGATGAAAAACCGTAAGGCTATAGCCTTGCGTTTTTTTTGAAATTTTGTCATTTTTTTAAAAAAAATCCTCAAAACGATGAAAAATGGCATGCTGTGAAAGAGCCTAAGACTATAGCCTTGCGCTTTTGCCGGGTTTCGTCATATTTTGTCATTTTTCGAACATCCTCAAAACGATAAAAAACCGTAAGGCTATAGCCTTGCGTTTTTTCAAAATTTTGGCATTTTTCAAAAATCCTCAAAAATCCTCAAAACGATGTAAAAAGGCATGCTGTGAAAGACCGTAAGGCTGTAGCCTTGCGTTTTTGCCAGGTTTCGTCATTTTTTGAAAATCCTCAAAACAATGAAAAACCGCAAGGCTATAGCCTTGAGTTTTTTTTTTTTTTTTTTCAAAATTTCGACATTTTTCAAAAATCCTCAAAATGATATAAAACGGCATGCTGTGCAAGACCGTAAGGCTATAGCCTTGCGTCTTTCCAGGTTTCGTCATTTTTTTTCGAAAATCCTCAAAACCATGAAAAAACGTAAGGCTATAGCCTTGCGTTTTTTCGAAATTTTGACATTTTTTGAAAATCCTCAAAAATCCTCAAAATGATGAAAAACGGCATGCTGTGCAGGACCATAGGGCTATAGCCTTGCGTTTTTGCCACGTGTCATTTTTTGTAATTTTTCGAAAATCCTCAAAACGTTGAAAAATCGTAAGGCTATAGCCTTGCGTTTTTTTTTTAAATTTTGACATTTTTTTAAAAAAATCCTCAAAACAATGAAAAAAAACGTAAGGCTATAGCCTTGCGTTTTTTTTCTCCGAAATTTCGACATTTTTCGAAAATCCTCAAAATGTAGAAAAACGGCATGCTGTGCAAGACCGTAAGGCTATAGCCTTGCGTTTTTCGAGGTTTCGTCATTTTTTGTCATTTTTCGAAAATCCTCAAATTGATGAAAAAAACATAAGGCTATAGCCTTGTGTTTTTTTTTTTGAAATTTCGACATTTTTCAAAAATCCTCAAAAATCCTCAAAATGATGAAAAACGGCATACTGTGCAAGACCATAAGGCTATAGGGTTGCGTTTTTCCAGGTGTTGTCATTTTTTGTCATTTTTCGAAAATCCTCAAAACGATGAAAAAAAACGTAAGGCTATAGCCTTGCGTTTTTTTTCTCCGAAATTTCGACATTTTTCGAAAATCCTCAAAATGTTGAAAAATGGCATGCTGTGCAAGACCGTAAGGCTATAGCCTTGCGTTTTTCCAGGTTTCGTCATTTTTTGTCATTTTTCGAAAATCTTCAAAACGATGAAAAAAACGATGAAAAAAACGTCGAAAATCCTCAAAAATCCTCAAAATGATGAAAAACGGAATGCTGTGCAAGACCGTTAGGCTATAGCCTTGTGTTTTTCCAGGTTTCGTCATTTTTTGTCATTTTTCGAAAATCCTCAAAACGATGAAAAAATGTAAGGCTACAGCCTTGCGTTTTTTTTTTTAAATTTCGACATTTTTTGAAAATCCTCAAAAATCCTCAAAATGATGAAAAATGGTATGCTGTGCAAGACCATAAGGCTATAGCCTTGCGTTTTTCCAGGTTTCGTCATTTTTTGTCATTTTTCGAAAATCCTCAAAACGATGAAAAAAATGTAAGGCTATAGCCTTGCGTTTTTTCGAAATTTCGACATTTTTCGAAAATCCCCAAAAATCCTCAAAATGATGAAAAACAGCATGCTGTGCAAGACCGTAAGGCTATAGCCTTGCGTTTTTCGAGGTTTCGTCATTTTTTGTCATTTTTCGTAAATCTTCAAAACGATGAAAAAAACGTAGAAAATCCTCAAAAATCCTCAAAATGATGAAAAACGGAATGCTGTGCAAGACCGTAAGGCTATAGCCTTGCGTTTTTCGAGGTTTCGTCATTTTTTGTCATTTTTCGTAAATCTTCAAAACGATGAAAAAAACGTCGAAAATCCTCAAAAATCCTCAAAATGATGAAAAACGGAATGCTGTGCAAGACCGTTATAGCCTAACGGTCTTGCACAGCATTCCGTTTTTCATCATTTTGAGGATTTTTGAGGATTTTCGACGTTTTTTTCATCGTTTTTTTCATCGTTTTTTTCATCGTTTTTTCCATCGTTTTGAAGATTTTCGAAAAATGACAAAAAATTACGAAACCTTGAAAAACCTTTTCAAGGTTTGTCACTTTTCGTAAATCTTCAAAACGATGAAAAAAACGTCGAAAATCCTCAAAAATGTTATATAATGTTATAGCCTTGCGTTTTTGCCAGATTTTGTCATTTTTTGTCATTTTTCGAAAAACCTCAAAACGATGAAAAACCGTAAGGCTATAGCCTTTGCGTTTTTTCAAAATTTCGACATTTTTCGAAAATGCTCAAAAATGCTCAAAATGATGAAAAACGGCATGCTGTACAAGACCGTAAGGCTATAGCCTTGCGCTTTTGCCAGATTTTGTCATTTTTTGTCATTTTTCGAAAAAACTCAAAACAATGAAAAACCGTAAGGCTATAGCCTTTGCATTTTTTCAAAATTTCGACATTTTTCGAAAATAATCAAAAATGCTCAAAATGATGAAAAACGGCATGCTGTGCAAGACCGTAAGGCTATAGCCTTGCGCTTTTGCCAGATTTTGTCATTTTTTGTCATTTTTCGAAAAACCTCAAAACAATGAAAAACCGTAAGGCTATAGCCTTTGCATTTTTTCAAAATTTCGACATTTTTCGAAAATAATCAAAAATGCTCAAAATGATGAAAAAAACGCATGCTGTGCAAGACCGTAATGCTATAGCCTTGCGTTTTTTGCCAGATTTTGTCATTTTTTGTCATTTTTCGAAAAACCCAAAACGATGAAAAACCGTAAGGCTATAGCCTTTGCATTTTTTTCAAAAATTCGACATTTCGTTCGAAATGCTCAAAATGATGAAAAACGGCATGCTGTGCAAGACCGTAAGGCTATAGCCTTCGCTTTTGCCAGATTTTGTCATTTTTTTGTCATTTTTTTTTTCGAAAAACCTCAAAACGATGAAAAACCGTAAGGCTATAGCCTTTGCGTTTTTTCAAAATTTCGACGACATTTTTCGAAAATGCTCAAAATGCTCATAATGATGGAAAAACGGCCTGCTGTGCAAGACCGTAAGGCTATAGCCTTGCGCTTCTGCCAGATTTTGTCATTTTTTGTCATTTTTTGAAAAACCTCAAAACAATGAAAAATCGTAAGGCTATAGCCTTTGCGTTTTTTCAAAATTTCGACATTTTTCGAAAATAATCAAAAATGCTCAAAATGATGAAAAACGGCATGCTGTGCAAGACTGTAAGGCTATAGCCTTGCGCTTTTGCCAGATTTTGTCATTTTTTGTCATTTTTCAAAAAACCTCAAAACGATGAAAAACCGTAAGGCTATAGCCTTTGCATTTTTTCAAAATTTCGACATTTTTCGAAAATGCTCAAAAATGCTCAAAATGATGAAAAACGGCATGCTGTGCAAGACCGTAATGCTATAGCCTTGCGTTTTTGCCAGATTTTGTCATTTTTTTGTCATTTTTCGAAAAACCTCAAAACGATGAAAAACCGTAAGGCTATAGCCTTTGCGTTTTTTCAAAATTTCGACATTTTTCGAAAATGCTCAAAAATGCTCAAAATGATGAAAAACGGCATGCTGTGCAAGACCGTAAGGCTATAGCCTTGCGTTTTTGCCAGATTTTGTCATTTTTTGTCATTTTTCGAAAAACCTCAAAACGATGAAAAACCGTAAGGCTATAGCCTTTGCGTTTTTTCAAAATTTCGACATTTTTCGAAAATGCTCAAAAATGCTCAAAATGATGAAAAAGGCATGCTGTGCAAGACCGTAAGGCTATAGCCTTGCGCTTTCGCCAGATTTTGTTTTTTTTTTTGTCATTTTTCGAAAAACCTCAAAACGATGAAAAACCGTAAGGCTATAGCCTTTGCGTTTTTTCAAAATTTCGACATTTTTCGAAAATGCTCAAAAATGCTCATAATGATGAAAAACGGCCTGCTGTGCAAGACCGTAAGGCTATAGCCTTGCGCTTTTGCCAGATTTTGTCATTTTTTGTCATTTTTTGAAAAACCTCAAAACAATGAAAAACCGTAAGGCTATAGCCTTTGCGTTTTTTTCAAAATTTCGACATTTTTTTCGAAAATAATCAAAAATGCTCAAATGATGAAAAACGGCATGCTGTGCAAGACTGTAAGGCTATAGCCTTGCGCTTTTGCCAGATTTTTGTCATTTTTTTGCATTTTTATTTTTCAAAAAACCTCAAAACGATGAAAAACCGTAAGGCTATAGCCTTTGCGTTTTTTCAAAATTTCGACATTTTTTCGAAAATGCTCAAAAATGCTCAAAATGATGAAAAACGGCATGCTGTGCAAGACCGTAAGGCTATAGCCTTGCGTTTTTGCCAGCTTTTGTCATTTTTTGTCATTTTTTTTTTCGAAAAAACCTCAAAACGATGAAAAACCGTAAGGCTATAGCCTTTGCGTTTTTTTCAAAATTTCGACATTTTTTGAAAATGCTCAAAAATGCTCAAAATGATGAAAAAGGGCATGCTGTGCAAGACCGTAAGGCTATAGCCTTGAGCTTTTCGCCAGATTTTGTCATTTTTTTTGTTGTCATTTTTCGAAAAACCTCAAAACGATAAAAACCGTAAGGCTATAGCCTTTGCGTTTTTTCAAAATTTCGACATTTTTCGAAAATAATCAAAAATGCTCAAAATGATGAAAAACGGCATGCTGTGCAAGACCGTAATGCTATAGCCTTGCGTTTTTGCCAGATTTTGTCATTTTTTGTCATTTTTCGAAAAACTTCAAAACGATGAAAAACCGTAAGGCTATAGCCTTTGCGTTTTTTCAAAATTTCGACATTTTTCGAAAATGCTCAAAATGATGAAAACCGGCATGCTGTGCAAGACCGTAAGGCTATAGCCTTGCGCTTTTGCCAGATTTTGTCATTTTTTTTGTCATTTTTTGAAAAACCTCAAAACAATGAAAAACCGTAAGGCTATAGCCTTTGCGTTTTTTCAAAATTTCGACATTTTTCGAAAATATTCAAAAATGCTCAAAATGATGAAAAACGGCATGCTGTGCAAGACCGTAAGTGCTATAGCCTTGCGTTTTTGCCAGATTTTTTCATTTTTTGAAAAACCTCAAAACGATGAAAAACCGTAAGGCTATAGCCTTTGCGTTTTTTCAAAATTTCGACATTTTTTTCGAAAATGCTCAAAAATGCTCATAATGATGAAAAACGGCCTACTGTGCAAGACTGTAAGGCTATAGCCTTGCGCTTTTGCCAGATTTTGTCATTTTTTGTCATTTTTTGGAAAAACCTCAAAAAAAATGAAAAATCGTAAGGCTATAGCCTTTGCGTTTTTTTCAAAATTTCGACATTTTTCGAAAATAATCAAAAATGCTCAAAATGATGAAAAACGGCATGCTGTGCAAGACCGTAAGGCTATAGCCTTGCGCTTTTTGCCAGATTTTGTCATTTTTTGTCATTTTTCGAAAAACCTCAAAACAATGAAAAACCGTAAGGCTATAGCCTTTGCGTTTTTTTCAAAATTTCGACATTTTTCGAAAATAATCAAAAATGCTCAAAATGATGAAAAAAAACGGCATGCTGTGCAAGACCGTAATGCTATAGCCTTGCGTTTTTGCCAGATTTTGTCATTTTTTGTCATTTTTCGAAAAACCTCAAAACAATGAAAAACCGTAAGGCTATAGCCTTTGCGTTTTTTCAAAATTTCGACATTTTTCGAAAATAATCAAAAATGCTCAAAATGATGAAAAACGGCATGCTGTGCAAGACCGTAATGCTATAGCCTTGCGTTTTTTGCCAGATTTAGTCATTTTTTGGTCATTTTTTTTTTCGAAAAACCTCAAAACGATGAAAAACCGTAAGGCTATAGCCTTTGTGTTTTTTTCAAAATTTCGACATTTTTCGAAAATGCTCAAAATGATGAAAAACGGCATGCTGTGCAAGACCGTAAGGCTATAGCCTTGCGCTTTTGCCAGATTTTGTCATTCATTTTTATGTCATTTTTCGAAAAACCTCAAAACGATGAAAAACCGTAAGGCTATAGCCTTTGCGTTTTTTCAAAATGTCGACATTTTTCGAAAATGCTCAAAAATGCTCAAAATGATGAAAAACGGCATGCTGTGCAAGACCGTAATGCTATAGCCTTGCGTTTTTGCCAGATTTTTTCATTTTTTGAAAAACCTCAAAACGATGAAAAACCGTAAGGCTATAGCCTTTGCGTTTTTTCAAAATTTCGACATTTTTCGAAAATGCTCAAAAATGCTCAAAATGATGAAAACCGGCATGCTGTGCAAGACCGTAAGGCTATAGCCTTGCGTTTTTGCCAGATTTTGTCATTTTTGTGTCATTTTTCGGAAAAACCCTCAAAACGATGAAAAACCCGTAAAGCTATAGCCTTTGCGTTTTTTTCAAATTTCGACATTTTTCGAAAATGCTCAAAAATGCTCATAATGATGAAAAACGGCATGCTGTGCAAGACTGTAAAATAGCTTAGCCTTGCGTTTTTGCCAGATTTTGTCATTTTTTTTGTGTCAGTTTTCGAAAAACCCTCAAAACATGAAAAATGAAAAACCGAAGGCTATAGCCTTTTGCGTTTTTTTCAAAATGTCGACATTTTTCGAAAATGCTCAAAAATGCTCAAAATGATGAAAACGGCATTGCTGTGCAAGACCGTAATGCTATAGCCTTGCTTTTTTGTTTTGCCAGATTTTTTCATTTTTGAAAAACCTCAAAACGATGAAAAACCGTAAGGCTATAGCCTTTGCGTTTTTTCAAAATTTCGACATTTTTCGAAAATGCTCAAAATGATGAAAACCGGCATGCTGTGCAAGACCGTAAGGCTATAGCCTTGCGTTTTTGCCAGATTTTGTCATTTTTTGTCATTTTTCGAAAAACCTCAAAACGATGAAAAACCGTAAGGCTATAGCCTTTGCGTTTTTTTCAAAATTTCGACATTTTTCGAAAATGCTCAAAAATGCTCAAAATGATGAAAAACGGCATGCTGTGCAAGACTGTAATGCTATAGCCTTGCGTTTTTGCCAGATTTTGTCATTTTTTGTCATTTTTCGAATAACCTCAAAATGATGAAAAACCGTAAGGCTATAGCCTTTGCGTTTTTTCAAAATTTCGACATTTTTCGAAAATGCTCAAAAATGCTCAAAATGATGAAAAACGGCATGCGGTGCAAGACCGTAAGGCTATAGCCTTGCGCTTTTGCCAGATTTTGTCATTTTTTGTCATTTTTTGAAAAACCTCAAAACAATGAAAAACCGTAAGGCTATAGCCTTTGCGTTTTTTTCAAAATTTCGACATTTTTCGAAAATAATCAAAAATGCTCAAAATGATGAAAAACGGCATGCTGTGCAAGACCGTAATGCTATAGCCTTGCGTTTTTGCCAGATTTTGTCATTTTTCGAAAAACCTCAAAACGATGAAAAACCGTAAGGCTATAGCCTTTGCGTTTTTTCAAAATTTCGACATTTTTCGAAAATGCTCAAAATGATGAAAAACGGCATGCTGTGCAAGACCGTAAGGCTATAGCCTTGCGCTTTTGCCAGATTTTGTCATTTTTGTCATTTTTCGAAAAACCTCAAAACGATGAAAAACCGTAAGGCTACAGCCTTTGCGTTTTTTCAAAATTTCGACATTTTTCGAAAATGCTCAAAAATGCTCAAAATGATGAAAAACGGCATGCTGTGCAAGACCGTAAGCTATAGCCTTGTGTTTTGCCAGATTTTGTCATTTTTTGTCATTTTTCGAAAAACCTCAAAACGATGAAAAACCGTAAGGCTATAGCCTTTGCTTTTTTCAAATTTTCGACATTTTTCGAAAATGCTCAAAATGCTGAAAAACGGCTCAAAAAAAAAAAATCATGCTGTGCAAGACCGTAAGGCTATAGCCTTGCGCTTTTGCCAGATTTTGTCATTTTTTGTCATTTTTCGAAAAACCTCAAAACGATGAAAAACCGTAAGGCTATAGCCTTTGCGTTTTTTCAAAATTTCGACATTTTTCGAAAATGCTCAAAATGATGAAAAACGGCATGCTGTGCAAGACCGTAAGGCTATAGCCTTGCGCTTTTGCCAGATTTTGTCATTTTTTGTCATTTTTCGAAAAACCTCAAAACGATGAAAAACCGTAAGGCTATATATAGCCTTTGCGTTTTTTCAAAATTTCGACATTTTTCGAAAATGCTCAAAATGATGAAAAACGGCATGCTGTGCAAGACCGTAATGCTATAGCCTTGCGTTTTTGCCAGATTTTGTCATTTTTTGTCATTTTTCGAAAAACTTCAAAACGATGAAAAACCGTAAGGCTATAGCCTTTGCGTTTTTTCAAAATTTCGACATTTTTCGAAAATAATCAAAAATGCTCAAAATGATGAAAAACGGCATGCTGTGCAAGACCGTAATGCTATAGCCTTGCGTTTTTGCCAGATTTTGTCATTTTTTGTTATTTTTCGAAAAACTTCAAAACGATGAAAAACCGTAAGGCTATAGCCTTTGCGTTTTTTCAAAATTTCGACATTTTTCGAAAATGCTCAAAATGATGAAAACCGGCATGCTGTGCAAGACCGTAAGGCTATAGCCTTGCGCTTTTTGCCAGATTTTGTCATTTTTTGTCATTTTTCGAAAAACCTCAAAACAATGAAAAACCGTAAGGCTATAGCCTTTGCGTTTTTTTTAAATTTCGACATTCTTCGAAAATGCTCAAAAATGCTCAAAATGATGACAAAACGGCATGCTGTGCAAGACCGTAAGGCTATAGCCTTGCGCTTTTGCCAGATTTTGTCATTTTTTGTCATTTTTCGAAAAACCTCAAAACAATGAAAAACCGTAAGGCTATAGCCTTTGCGTTTTTTCAAAATTTCGACATTTTTCGAAAATGCTCAAAATGATGAAAACCGGCATGCTGTGCAAGACCGTAAGGCTATAGCCTTGCGTTTTTGCCAGATTTTGTCATTTTTTGTCATTTTTCGAAAAACCTCAAAACGATGAAAAACCGTAAGGCTATAGCCTTTGCGTTTTTTCAAAATTTCGACATTTTTCGAAAATGCTCAAAATGATGAAAAACGGCATGCTGTGCAAGACTGTAATGCTATAGCCTTGCGTTTTTGCCAGATTTTGTCATTTTTTGTCATTTTCGAATAACCAAAATGATGAAAAACCGTAAGGCTATAGCCTTTGCGTTTTTTTCAAATTTCGACATTTTTCGAAAATGCTCAAAATGATGAAAAACGGCATGCTGTGCAAGACCGTAATGCTATAGCCTTGCGTTTTTGCCAGATTTTGTCATTTTTTGTCATTTTTCGAAAAACCTCAAAACGATGAAAAACCGTAAGGCTATAGCCTTTGCGTTTTTTCAAAATTTCGACATTTTTCGAAAATAATCAAAAATGCTCAAAATGATGAAAAACGGCATGCTGTGCAAGACCGTAATGCTATAGCCTTGCGTTTTTGCCAGATTTTGTCATTTTTTGTTATTTTTCGAAAAACCTCAAAACGATGAAAAACCGTAAGGCTATAGCCTTTGCGTTTTTTCAAAATTTCGACATTTTTCGAAAATGCTCAAAATGATGAAAACCGGCATGCTGTGCAAGACCGTAAGGCTATAGCCTTGCGCTTTTGCCAGATTTTGTCATTTTTTGTCATTTTTCGAAAAACCTCAAAACAATGAAAAACCGTAAGGCTATAGCCTTTGCGTTTTTTCAAAATTTCGACATTCTTCGAAAATGCTCAAAAATGCTCAAAATGATGACAAAACGGCATGCTGTGCAAGACCGTAAGGCTATAGCCTTGCGCTTTTGCCAGATTTTGTCATTTTTTGTCATTTTTCGAAAAACCTCAAAACAATGAAAAACCGTAAGGCTATAGCCTTTGCGTTTTTTCAAAATTTCGACATTTTTCGAAAATGCTCAAAAATGCTCAAAATGATGAAAAGGGCATGCTGTGCAAGACCGTAAGGCTATAGCCTTGCGCTTTCGCCAGATTTTGTCATTTTTTGTCATTTTTCGAAAAACCTCAAAACGATGAAAAACCGTAAGGCTATAGCCTTTGCGTTTTTTCAAAATTTCGACATTTTTCGAAAATGCTCAAAAATGCTCATAATGATGAAAAACGGCCTGCTGTGCAAGACCGTAAGGCTATAGCCTTGCGCTTTTGCCAGATTTTGTCATTTTTTGTCATTTTTTTAAAAACCTCAACAATGAAAAACCGTAAGGCTATAGCCTTTGCGTTTTTTTCAAAATTTCGACATTTTTCGAAAATACTCAAAAATGCTCAAAATGATGAAAAACGGCATGCTGTGCAAGACCGTAATGCTATAGCCTTGCGTTTTGCCAGATTTTGTCATTTTTTGTCATTTTTCGAAAAACCTCAAAACGATGAAAAACCGTAAGGCTATAGCCTTTGCGTTTTTTCAAAATTTCGACATTTTTCGAAAATAATCAAAAATGCTCAAAATGATGAAAAACGGCATGCTGTGCAAGACCGTAAGGCTATAGCCTTGCGTTTTGCCAGATTTTGTCATTTTTTGTCATTTTTCGAAAAACCTCAAAACGATGAAAAACCGTAAGGCTATAGCCTTTGCGTTTTTTCAAAATTTCGACATTTTTCGAAAATGCTCAAAAATGCTCAAAATGATGAAAAACGGCATGCTGTGCAAGACTGTAATGCTATAGCCTTGCGTTTTTGCCAGATTTTGTCATTTTTTGTCATTTTTCGAATAACCTCAAAATGATGAAAAACCGTAAGGCTATAGCCTTTGCGTTTTTTCAAAATTTCGACATTTTTCGAAAATGCTCAAAAATGCTCAAAATGATGAAAAACGGCATGCGGTGCAAGACCGTAAGGCTATAGCCTTGCGCTTTTGCCAGATTTTGTCATTTTTTGTCATTTTTTGAAAAACCTCAAAACGATGAAAAACCGTAAGGCTATAGCCTTTGCGTTTTTTTCAAAATTTCGACATTTTTCGAAAATAATCAAAAATGCTCAAAATGATGAAAAACGGCATGCTGTGCAAGACCGTAATGCTATAGCCTTGCGTTTTTGCCAGATTTTGTCATTTTTTGTCATTTTTTCGAAAAAACCTCAAAACGATGAAAAACCGTAAGGCTATAGCCTTTGCGTTTTTTCAAAATTTCGACATTTTTCGAAAATGCTCAAAATGATGAAAAACGGCATGCTGTGCAAGACCGTAAGGCTATAGCCTTGCGCTTTTGCCAGATTTTGTCATTTTTTGTCATTTTTCGAAAACCTCAAAACGATGAAAAACCGTAAGGCTATAGCCTTTGCGTTTTTTCAAAATTTCGACATTTTTCGAAAATGCTCAAAAATGCTCAAAATGATGAAAAACGGCATGCTGTGCAAGACCGTAATGCTATAGCCTTGTGTTTTTGCCAGATTTTTGTCATTTTTTGTCATTTTTCGAAAAACCTCAAAACGATGAAAAACCGTAAGGCTATAGCCTTTGCGTTTTTTCAAAATTTCGACATTTTTCGAAAATGCTCAAAATGATGAAAAACGGCATGCTGTGCAAGACCGTAAGGCTATAGCCTTGCGCTTTTGCCAGATTTTGTCATTTTTTGTCATTTTTTCGAAAACCCAAAACGATGAAAAACCGTAAGGCTATAGCCTTTGCGTTTTTTCAAAATTTCGACATTTTTCGAAAATGCTCAAAATGATGAAAAACGGCATGCTGTGCAAGACCGTAAGGCTATAGCCTTGCGCTTTTGCCAGATTTTGTCATTTTTTTGTCATTTTTTTTCGAAAAACCTCAAAAGATGAAAAACCGTAAGGCTATATATAGCCCTTTGCGTTTTTTCAAAATTTCGACATTTTTCGAAAATGCTCAAAATGATGAAAAACGGCATGCTGTGCAAGACCGTAA